>BSBN01001100.1:2513333-3141666 GCA_027924645.1 Cunninghamia lanceolata | reverse complement strand
CATGTATGTTATTAATGAGTGTTTTGCAAAGAGAAAAATGGCACTAAAGACAATGATTAAATGCAATTGTTTACAAGCAAGAAGAACCATACAACATTGCATATTTTAAAAGGGCTTTTTCATTATTCATGAATGTCAAATGAAATGCTCCCACACAAGCTGTAGGAGTGACTAAAATAGGCAACATAAAAGTAAATTTTACTTTTGAAAGAAAAAAAATGCATAGGAAAAGAAAGGGGACACGTCATTGCCTGCGAATGACAAATCCTGTGGTCGAGCTGGCTGCTATCTTCCTCCATCCGTTTGAGCTCCAACATACCTAGAAAATAGTTTTTGTTAATGCTCAGGGTACCAAGTCTTTTCATACACAATCAAAACCTCAAAAGTACCATTCACTGTTATGTAGCAACAGTATATCAGTAATCATATTAGCAGAAGAAAGGTCAGAATGAGCAGACACAAGTGTTATATTATAAAGAGATAGAGCCATACAAGTAACCCCACATCATGAATCAAAGATATGTTTCATATGCTAACATGTTTGCTTCCTGTATAGGTATATAAGAAATTAGTTTGTTGATTAATATTTTATTAAATGGCATGTGGAGAAAATGGGCTCCCATAAGGGTTGAGCCCAGCATGCTCGGAATAATGACACTAGTATAGAGATATTCAATAGACCAAGCATCATGATGTTTTCATCACATGCATGTTGTTGCTATATCAGATGCATCAAGCAACAGAAGGTACAATCAAGTTGGAACAAATGCCATGTGGGATAGCCAAGTCAAATGCCATATATTACTGTCATTAAGAGCCCACGATGCCATCAAAGAAATAGAGGTTTCAGTTGTAGTAGAATAGCCTATACAAATGCAGTGAACATGATCATACACAGTCATAAAGGACAAAGGACATCAAGGCACAATGAAGCAGGTAGTTTCCTTTTGCTGTTATGAAGTATCAAGTTATTGATCATATGTGCAAGTGAACAGTCTTATATCATACAAGTTCAGCCATAAGGTACATAGTCAACACATCAAATGAAATGACAAGTCTTATCAACGAAGTTATCATAAGAGGAACAAGTTACAGGAACCATATGTGTGATAATAGTAAAGTATCCAACAGTCAAAAGCTTAGCCTATGCTTTAAAAATAGAACAAATATTTACCACTTTTGTTGTTAATGAGGTGTGAAATTGCTAGTGAGTTTTGACTATTGACAAGGATGATATGCAAGAAATCTGTATGGTTGTGACAACATGTGCAATAAATGACAGCAACATTGATAATGGAAGGAGCTATAATGCCATGAAAAGAGGCAGTCATAAACGTCTTAGCAGTCATAGGAGTGACAAATAAGATAGTGACAACAATCATGTATGATAATCTCATAACATATGGTATGCAAGGTCGGGCATTGTGAAGAACACCAAAGAAACAACCTCATAAGATATACAACCATGATAGATCCAACTAAACAGAGAGATCTGCTACAGTATCGATATAATCCATGTTCAAATGCAAACCATGATCAAACATAGCCACATGCTTGAGGAATGAGTAATAGAAAAGCATATACACCACATCAATGTTATTTTGGATTAGCAAAGTAAGAAGATATAACAGGTGCAAACCTTCTATAATAAGGTGAATGCTAGCATGGCATAGGAAAATGCAGGTACAAGGCAATGTTGAGGTATGGTGTGTCATTTGAAGGTGGTGGCAAGCTTAGACATGGAGTTGGGGACAAGAAATGTAAAGAGAGTAGCTGAGTGTAAGAAATGCAAAGCAAGCAACTAGCAAACAGGTAGGAGAGGCCCACAACCTTAAAGGTGAGATCCTGCATGGCATTATGATGGCATGATTATTCTAGAATGGCACAGATATTTACATAGGGGTGCAATCTAGAGAAGTGATTGTGCAGGCCATTTGATGATGCCAGCATCTTAATTATTCAAGCCGATTTAGCCTAAAAATCAATGCAAGCCATATAGTGATAGTTGGCACAAGCCAAGATTGCATTACATGGGGGAAATATGGTGCAACCCATTCATAGCCATCACACAATGTTAAAAATTTAGAGGAATGTGCAACCAATGTAACATTGTGTGCACAATATACAATAGCTCCTTAATATATTTGAATGGTGCAGTACTAATGAGATAGTGCAATGATTTTAAGACTTGGCAACCAATACTAGATTGGAATGCATATAAAATGCCATGGTGTTATGTCTGCAGGACTAGCATGGAGATGAAAAGAGAGGCTTGCAACCTTTGTAAGATATCTAGGCTTTACTTGATAAAAAGGAGGATTGTGCAACAATGTATAAGCTTAGCACAAATGAGAATAGAACCAGCTTGGCATTCACAAGAAACTAAACAAAGGCCTTTGTTTTTTTTAACACTTAGCCACATTATGATTCTGGTCTGATACAATGGTTGCTGGGAGTTGGAGATGTAGTTTTAGGATTAGCATCACTGGTTGATTAAGGTGAGTTGGGAGTGTGGAGGGACCCACCAAAGTTCTAAGCACGTTATATTTTACTGTATTGTTGCTCAACTATGTGAGTTCTAAATGTCAACAACTAGGGTTGTTTTTGGCTGCTTGATGGTACTGTCATGTCTTAAGTTGTAATCTTACCTGTACATTTCTATCAAAATGTTTGAAGAAACATGCATTATAACAGCAGAGAATGAAGAATTCAAACTCACATAAAGGAAAGAAATACTCAGAAAATCAACTATGGCTATGGCCTCTAGTGCCGGATCGAGTCTCATGCTACAAAAAATGAAGAAAAGTTGCAGATATTAGAGAAAATGAAGGCCTTCAAATTCAAAATACTCAGAATGCCATCAAATCACGCTTCTGGCAGCCGATTCCACAGTAAGAACTCAGGGAAATGAAGAGAGATCAACAGTTGAATGACTTACCTCTCTTTTTCTGCCGATGCTATGTAGAAACCACACAAATGTTCCTCAAAACGACCTTCATACCCGCCTCAACACAGTGAAGGTAGATGCAAAGTGGTCGGCCAAGGAAAAACTAAAAAATGCATCAAAAACCAGTGAGAATTGGGGCCTTAGAGGCCCAAAATCACCCTCATAATCGACAAATGAAGGTCAAAGTCTCAGTTTAGCAACTTACCATGCATTCGACACAGAAAATCCCCAAAATTGCCTTCATAATGGACACAAATGGTGCAGTTTGAGCTCCCAAACCCTACAGGTCTGGCGGCGGTCGAATGGAGAAGCAAAGAAGAACAAATTGCAAATGGTATTTTAGGTTTGTTTTCCTCCTTTTAGGTCGAACAACCTAATTTGTATTTTCTCCTTTTTTTTTACTTGTTTTAAAAATAAATCATTGTTATCCATTTTGTGCCGTGGGGAAAGACTTCAAGTCTTTAGAACCTAGTCACATCTTATGATGCCACAGGCCCATGAATGCCTTATTTTTGCCTTTTTGATTTTCACAAAGTCAAAAAAACATAATGAAAAGTTAAGGCCAAGTGCCTTATTTCATTTATTTTTGTTAAAGGTATGAGTCAAGGTTCGAAGTCATATGGTGGGTATGATGGTATTTATGCATTGTAATGCATATAGGGACACATAAGGGTTCTTTATTATGTATTACATTAGGCATGAGATTTATGCAAGTGCATGAGGCATTGTAATGTAGAGAAGAGATCTTTTCATGTATGGGGTTATAAGGTATTTTGTGTAGCAATGTAATGCATGTAATTATGCAAGTGGTAGGTGTGTTGAAATGAGAGTCGTGTTTGTGCCTAGGAGTTATAAGTGTTTTATTTTGATTTTGCATAATCTAGAAATAAATTAAACATTGTAAACAAATGATAAAGTAATGGATTATAAATTACTTTATCACTCGTCATAAAAATCCAAAAGACAATAATAGACAAATCGATAACATGTGACAAAGTAAGTCTCGTCGATTACTTTATCATTTTTTCACAATATTTAATTTATCTCCAAACTATGCAAAATTAGGAGATTGAATATTAATGTCCTAGTGCCATTATTTTCTGCATAGGTTTGTAATAAATTTGAAATGTAAAACATTAAACTAAGTGGTGTAATTATAAACCACTTAGTCAATGTTAATTAAATGTAGAAATAATTGTATTTATGTCATTTATTGTGCAAGGGACAAGCTGAGGAGGCTTTCAGATGTGGTTAAAGAGATGTGGTTGAGTATTTATTATGCAAATATCAAACATTTATGGATGCTGCAGGAGAGGTTGGCAAACAGGTGGAAGAGTTATTGAGATATTTGACTTGATTTTTATGGCCTTAAAGAGCATTTAAAGGCATTTTTTGGTGCTTTTATGTTGGGTGATGACAGGCCTTGATTTTTTCTTCATTGGGAGAGTTTTGGAGGGCTTTAGATAGATATTTTGAGGGCTTTTATAAGATGCACGACCATGGAGGTTTCATGTCCTGATCTTGTTACAGCTGCTTGGAGAAGTATACAGTCTTCTCTTTTGTTCATTATTAGAGTTCTTTTCATTTTCAGGCCAGATTGTAACTCTTCTGGAGCTCTTTTAGCAGTAGATGATATTGTAACTCATTTTGACATGTATACAATTTACACTTTGGAGATCAATAGAGATAAGCTTTTGCCTTCTTACTTCTTTTCTGTTCTATTGTGTGCAGTTAAATGGTTGATACAATTACTTGTGAAGTCATTTCATTTCCTTGTCCTTGTGTCTCATTGGTAGCACATTTGTGTAGTTAGTACATTTTATTTTGCAGGTTGTGAGTTGTGTTAGAGTGCAAATAGTTCAAGTTGAGAAAGGTTCCTTTCCTTCTAGGATGATGCATCATATCCTTCCAATGAAATATTAATGCAGAAAACATATAGAACTAGGTTGTGCAAGTCAAGCTTGTATCTTTTGATTAAACTGTGTGTGCAAAAATAATTTTACAGGTCAAGATAATCAGTTTGGTGCATCACCTTAGGTGTTAGTTTTACTTTTCATGTTTCTTTCTTACCCTTTCCTCTGTAAAGCATTAGGATAGTTATAGGTGGAGTATCAAGAGGAAGCCAACCTTCTTCGGAGGTTCTTTCCATCATAGGTGACCCACAAGGTTGGAAAGATCCCATGTTTCTCTAGAATGCTAAGTTCTACAACTTAGCAAGGGTGCAATTTTGAGAGAATAGTTTTTGGAAAGCGCAGTGGGACTGTGAACTAATTCTTAGTCCATTTTATATATTTTTGTTACTATTGTTTGGTGTGTACAATAGTAGTTTCAGCCTTTTGGAGGTATTGTCTTTACACACTTGGCGACTCTGGAGAGGTTATCTACTAATTTCAGCAGTTCAAGTGTTGGGATGATTCAAGTTTTAATCAAGAAAATGTAATCTATTTTTATTTTCCATCTTTTTGAGTGAATAGGCATGACTATGTTTCATGGGAATATCCCTTATCACCCTCCATTTCATGAGAATGTTGTTCATACTTCTTATCAGCCATATTAAAGTAACCATACTACTGGTTTTGTCCAAAATAGCCCTGTAATTGCAAGAAACTAGCAGATCCAACATGCTTACCACCCATCTACCCTTTCTCAGACTTCATTTCAGTCCATGTATGCTCAAAATCACCCTCAAGAAAATAACTTCATACCAAACCAACATGCTTATCACCATGGTCGATCTAGAAATTTGGACAATTTGGGGATTGGTGATATCAAAAACATATTGATGGACTGGACTCAGCAACTGGGTGAGATCAAGTGGCAACAACAGTTCGAGTTGCAGCAGGAGGAGTTGGCTTACTAGGCTATCGAGCGTCAACAAGAGCTAGAAATGCAAAAAAATCAATATGAGGAGAAGCTTGCACAAGAAGATCTTGCAGAAGAGGAGCAAAAGAGGCTTTTGTTGGCCCCATTTTGAAGGTTGGAAAATCAATCAACTATTTCTTTTTCAAATCCATTTTTTGAAGAAGAGGTTTCCAAATTCAAAGTACCAAGCTTCAAGCAAGGTGAGTCTCCTAAGTCTCCTAAATTGAATATTCCAAGTTTTAGAGGGCCTCATCCATTGAAAGAACCTATACTTGAACAAGAACAACCTATATGTCTTCAAGAGACCAAGCCAATTCCTCAAATTTCCTTGTCAAATCAGCCTTCCTGTCCTTTTACTATCCGTCTTTGTCCAGGTGGACCTATTATTTACCAAGAGAGTTGGCCTAATGAGCGAACAAATGAGTTTTGTGAGGTAGAGCAAGGAGTTTTTGTTGTTTCTTCACTTGCATGTAATAATGAAAATGACAAATCAGACTTGTTACAAATTAATTATGAGAAAACTCAGTTAGGACATCAGGGTATTAAGCAGAAGATAAGTGTTGAACATGAGGTGCCAACAAATTCTTTAGATGAACTTCTAGGTTTTGTTGAACAAATTGAGGATAAACAAGAAATTTTGTTGCAAAATGGTGAAGTAGTGACTGATTTATTCAATGAGATTTCTGATTTTGTTAATGAGGATGAAGAAAGCATACTTGTACTAACACCATTAGCAAATTTTGAGCAACAACATAGTGAAGTTGAAAAGGTACTTCATCAGCAAGAAGACAATACTTTGGATAAGTATTTTTAAAAGAATGACCTTGTTCTTGAGGTTAAAGAAGATGTCCCAACTAGAAAGCTTTCAGACCTTGAAGGGAAGCCCAAAGATATCAAGCATATTCAAGAGGCTAACATTCCTCAAGAGGATCATGATGAAGTTCATTTTTGGGATGATCTGGAGGAGTTTTGTGCTAACGTTGATGTCAAGCTAGCTCTGAAAAATAAAGAATGCTAAAAACATGAGGAAGACATTCATGTTTTGTTTCCTCAAGAGGCTGCTACAAAGAGAACTAGTTTGAATATAACTTTGAGTTATCTTTTCCATAATCAGAATGTAAGGCATCTTTGGAGGAGGAAAGGCTTGAGACGTAGGAACAACCTGTAGAGGAGGTTATAGTTCAAAAGGAATCACTAGACATGGGGCATTCCAATCAGCAAGATGAAGAATCGGTAGTACATGAGCCAGAAGCCAGCAAAGAGAGAGTGAGGTTCATTAGTTCAAATGCATGTCCTATCAGACATCTAGCTCAAATCAAGCCTAACAAGGTGTTACCAGTCATACTCGCAATTGAGGAGAAGATTGAAACTGAGGAGCATGTCCAATCTGCCTATATGCCTCAGAACAACAACAAGCATGATCAAAATCATGAGGTAGGTGGAATTGTTTTCTTTCTCCAAATTTCATTCCAGCAGTTGGTTATACTTTTGTCAATTATCCACCTCCTTGAGGCTGCTCATGAGCATGTGATATATTGTAAATTGTTGAGGATGGGAAGCTATTTCAAATAACCAGTAAATGGTCATGTTTGAGCACCACCTTTGTTGTTTAGATGTAGGGTAGGTTTAGTTTTTGTGTTAACTAAGTGCTACTACACAATAGATTAGACGCAGTTTTCATTTCCCTAAGTGCGTTTATGCACAATTAGTTAGTTGTTCCTAGGTCTGGTTGTGTGGAAGTTGAAACTATTGTAATGTACTATAGTTATATGAAGTAGGCAGCCATCACATGAAATAGTGAATACATGTATTCACTGTCACACGTCATACCTATCTCCCTCATATAACTGTAATAAATTGCAACAGTTTGCTAAGGATGTGTTCTTGTTCATTATCCCCTTCTAGCCCATCAAGTAGATATATATCATTATTGGCAATGATTTTTGTTGGTTCACTGTCACCAACCATACACATGCACTTGATGGATTAGAAGAGGTTGCAATCTAAAGTGAGTTCCAATAGTAGAAAGAAATGTTTTTCAAAGTTTCATCAAGTATGAGTGACTCTATACCCAACATATAGTTTTAGGCAGTTGGTCAGGGTACTTAGCAGGCAAGCATCATGCAGATGTCACCAGAAATGTTACCCATTTTCATTTTCCAGCTCAATCAATTGGAGCTGGTTAAGTTTTATAGTTTTAAGGGGTGCATGTCTATTATTAATGAGTGTTTTTCCAAGAGAAAAATGGCACTAAAGACAATGATTAAATGCAATTGTTTACAATCAAGAAGAATCATACAACATTGCATATTTTAAAAGGGCTTTTTCATTATTCATGAATGTCAAATGAAATGCTCCCACAAAAGCTGTAGGAGTGAATGAAATAGGCAACATAAAAGTAAATTTTACTTTTGAAAGAAAATAAATGCATAGGAAAAGAAAGGGGACCCGTCATTGCCTGCGAATGGCGAATCCTGTGGTCGAACCGGCTGCTATCTTCCTCCATCCGTTTGAGCTCCAACGTACCTGGAAAATAGTTTTTGTTAATGCTCAGGGTACCAAGTCTTTTCATACACAATCAAAACTTCAATAGTACCATTCACTGTTATGTAGCAGCAGTATATCAGTAATCATATCAGCATAAGAAAGGTCAAAATGAGCAGACACAAGTGTTATATCAGAAAGAGATAGATCCATACAAGTAACCCCACATCATGAATCAAAGATATGTTTCATATGCTAACATGTTTGCTTCCTGTGCAGGTATATAAGAAATCAGTTTGCTGATTAATCTTTTAATAAATGGCATGTGGAGAAAATGGGCTCCCATAAGGGTTAAGCCCAGCATGCTCAGAATAATGACATTAGTACAGGGATATTCAATAGACCAAGAATCATGATGTTTTCATCACATGCATGTTGCTGCTATATCAGATGCATCAAGCACAAGAAGGTATAGTCAAGTTGGAACAAATGCCATGTGGGACAGCAAGTCAAATGTCATGTGTTACTGTCATTAAGAGCCCATGATGCCATCAAAGAAATAGAGGTTTCAGTCGTAGTAGAATAGCCTATACAAGTGCAGTCAACATGATCATACACAGTCATAAAGGACAAAGGACATCAAGGCACAATGAAGCAGGTAGTTTCCTTTTGCTGTTATGAAGTATCAAGTTATTGATCATATGTGTAAGTGAATAGTCCTATATCATATAAGTTCAACCATAAGATACACAATCAACACATCAAATGAAATGACAAGTCTTATCAACGAAGTTATCATAAGAGGAACAAGTTACAAGAACCATATGTGTGACAATAGCAAAGTATCAAACAGTCAAAAGCTCAACCTGTACTTTAAAAATAGAACAAATATTTACCACTTTTGTTGTTAATGAGGCGTGAAACTGCCAGTGAATTTTGACTATTGACAAGGATGATATGCAAGAAATATGTATGTCTGTAACAACATGTGCAATAAATGACAACAACATTGATAAGGGAAAGAGCAGTAATGCCACGAAAAGAGGCAGTCATAAAGGTCTTAGCAGTCATAGGAGTGACAAATAAGACAGTGACAACAATCATGTATGATAATCTCCTAACATATGGTATGTAAGGTTAGGCATTGAGAAGAACAATAAAGAAACAACCTCATAAGATATACAACCATGATAGATCCACCTAAACATAGAGGTTTGCTACAACATTGATATAATCCATGTTCAAATGCAAACCATGATCAAACACAGCCACATGCCTGAGGAATGAATAATAGAAAAGCATATATGCCACATCAGTGTTATTTTGGATCAGCAAAGTAAGAAGATATAACAGGTGCAACCCTTCTATAATAAGGTGAATGCTAGCATGGCATAGGAAAATGCAGGTACAAGGCAATGTTGAGGTATGGTGTGTCATTTGAAGGTGGTGGAAAGCTTAGACATGGAGTTGGGGACAAGAAATGTAAAGAGAGTAGCTGAGTGTAAGAAATGCAAAGCAATCAACTAGCAAACAGGTAGGAGAGGCCCACAACCTTAAAGGTGAGATCCTGCATGGCATTATGATGGCATGGTTATTTTAGAATGACACAAATATTTACATAGGGGTTCAATCTAGAGAATTGATTGTGTAGGCCATTTGATGATGCCAACATCTTAATTATTCAAGCCAATTTAGCCTAAAAATCAATGCAAGCCATATAGTGATAGTTGGCACAAGCCAAGATTGCATTACATGGGGGAAATATGGTGCAACCCATTCATGCCCAGCACACAATGTTAAAAATTTAGAGGAATGTGCAACCAATGTAACATTGTGTGCACAATATACAATAGCTCCTTAATATATTTGAATGGCACGGTACTAATGAGATAGTGCAATGATTTTAAGACTTGGCAACCAATACTAGATTGGAATGCATATAAAATGCCAGGACAAGCATGGAGATGGAAAGAGAGGCTTACAACCTTTGTAAGATATCTAGGCTTTACCTGATATAAAGGAGGATTGTGCAACAATGTATAAGCTTAGCACAAATGAGAATAGAACCAGCTTGGCATTCACAAGAAACCAAACAAAGGCCTATGTTTGTTTTAACACTTAGCCACATTCTGATTCTAGTCTGATATGATGGTTGCTTGGAGTTGAAGATGTAGTTTTAGGAGTAGCACCATTGGTTGATTAAGGTGAGTTGGGAGTGTGGAGGGACCCACCAAAGTTCTAAGCACATTATATTTTACTGTATTGCTGCTTGGCTATGTGAGTTCTGAATGTCAACTACTAGGGTTGTTTTTGGCTACTTGACGGTACTGTCATGTCTTAAGCTGTAATCTTACCTATACATTTCTGTCAAAATCTTTGAAGAAACATGCATTATAATAGTAGATAATGAAGGATTCAAACTCACATAAAGGAAAGAAATAATCAGAAAATCAACTATGGTTGTGGCCTCTAGTGTCGAATCGAGCTTCATGCTACAGAAAATGAAGAAAAGTTGCAGATATAAGAGAAAATGAAGACCTTCAAATTCAAAATACTCATAATGCTATCAAATCATGCCTCTGGTAGCAGATTCCACAGTGAGAACTCAGGGAAATGAAGAGAGATCAACAGTTGAATGACTTACCTCTCTTTTTATGCCGATGCTATGTGGAAACCACAAAAATTTTCCTCTAAGCAACCTTCATACCGGCCTCAACACAGTGAAGACAGATGCAAAGTGGCTGACCAAGGAAAAACTAAAAAATGCATCAAAAACCAGTCAGAATTGCAGCCTTAGAGGCCCAAAATCACCCTCATAATCAACAAATGAAGGTCAAAGTCTTAGTTTAGCAACTTACCACACATTCTACACAGAAAATCCCCAAAATTGCCTTCAGAATCGACACAAATGGTGTAGTTTGAGCTCCCAAACTCTACAGGTCTGGCGGCGGTCGAATGGAGCAGTAGAAAAGAACAAATTGCAAATGGCATTTTAGGTTTGTTTTCCTCCTTTTAGGTCGAACAACCTAATTTGTATTTTCTCTTTTTTTTTACTTGTTTTAAAAATAAATTTCATTGTTATCCATTTTGTATTGTGGGGAAAGACTTCAAGTCTTTAGAACCTAGTCACATCTTATGATGCCACAGACCCGTGAATGCCTTATTTTTGCCCTTTAAATTTTCACAAAGTCAAAAAAACATAATAAAAAGTTAAGGCCGAGTGCCTTATTTCTTTTATTTTTGCTAAAGGTATGAGTCAAGGTTTGAGGTCATATGGTGGGTATGATGGTATTTATGCATTGTAATGCATTTAGGGATTCATAAGGGTTCTTTATTATGTATTACATTAGGCATGAGAATTATGCAAGTGCATGAGGCATTGTAATGCATAGAAAAGATCTTTTCATGTGTGGGGTTATAAGGTGTTTTGTGTAGCAATGTAATGTGTGTAATTATGCAAGTGGTAGGTGTGTTGAAAGGAGAGTCGTTTTTGTGCCTAGCAGTTATAAGTGTTTTATTTTGATTTTGCATAATCTAGAAATAGATTAAACAATGTAAATGAATGATAAAGTAATGGATTATAAATTGCTTTATCACTCATCATAAAAATGCAAAAGACAATAATAGGCAAATCCATAACACGTGACAAAGTAAGTCTCGTTGATTACTTTATCATTTTTTCACAATATTTAATTTATCTCCAAACTATGCAAAATCAGGAGATTGAATATTAATGTCCTAGTGCCATTATTTTCTACATAGGTTTGTAATAAATTTGAAATGTAAAACATTAAACTAAGTGGTGTAATTATAAACCACTTATTTAATGTTAATTACATGCAGAAATAATTGTATTTATATCATTTATTGCGCAAGGGACAAGTTGAGGAGGCTTTTAGATGTGGTCAAAGAGATGTGGTTGAGCATTTATTATGCAAATATCAAACATTTATGGATGTTGTAGGAGAGGTTGGCAAATAGGTGGAAGAGTTATTGAGATATTTGACTTGATTTTTATGGCCTTAAAGAGCATTTAAAGGCATTTTCTGGTGCTTTTATGGTGGGTGATCACATGCCTTGATTTTTTCTTCATTGGGAACTTATTTTGGAGGGATTTAGACATATATTTTGAGGGCTTTTATGAGATGCATGACCATGGAGGTTTCTTGTCTTGATCTTGTTGTAGCTGCTTGGAGAAGTATATAGTCTTCTCTTTTGTTCATTATTAGAGTTCTTTTCATTTTCAGGCCAGATTGTAACTCTTCTGGAGCTCTTTCAACAGAAGATGATATTGTAACTCATTTTGACATGTATACAGTTTACACTTTGGATATCAATAGAGATAAGATTTTGTCTTCTTACTTCTTTTCTGTTCTATTGTGTGCAGTTAAATTGTTGATACAATTCCTTGTGAAGTCATTTCATTTCCTTGTCCTTGTGTCTCATTGGTAGCACCTTTGTGCAATTAGTAAATGTTATTTTGCAGATTGTGAGTTGTGTTAGAGTGCAATAAGTTCAAGTTGAGAAAGGTTCCTTTCTTTCTAGGATGATGCGTCATTTCCTTCCCATGAAATATTGATGCAGAAAACATATAGAACTAGGTTGTGGAAGTCAAGCTTGTATCTTTTGATTAAACTGTGTGTGCAAAATTGATTTTACAGGTCAAGATAATCAGTTTGGTGCATCACCTTAGGTGTTAGTTTTACTTTTCATGTTTCTTTCTTACCCTTTTCTCTACAAAGCATTAGGATAGTTATAGGTGGAGTATCAAGAGGAAGCCGTCCTTCTCCGAAGGTTCTTTTCATCATAGGTGACCCACAAGCCTAGAAAGATCCCATGTTTCTCTAGAATACTAAGTTCTGCAACTTAGAAAGAGTCCAATTTTGAGAGACAACAGTTTTGTCTATTAATTCTTTTGTTACTATGAATTTAACTCCTCCCACAATGAATTCCCTATTCCTCCACGAATTAACAAACTGAGCAGTTAGGTTTTCATCATGACCTTTCATCACTTCAAAGAAAGAAGCGAGACCTCCTTTCTCAAATATACTCCAAATATCACCATTTTTCTTCAAAGAAGAAAGTGTAGTTGACTCCACATGAAGGCATTGCCCACCCATCATTCTGTAAATGCAAAAAATATCAAAGTTCCAGAGGAAGAATAGGGAGATACAAAGCTCGAAACCCCAACTCATCACATGTCACATACAATTAAGAGTAGAAATAATTAAGATGCCTACCTGAACTCCTCCTGTAAGGTCATTATTACACCACCTCAACTCAACCTGCAGAGAAATATGAGTTGCATAGGGGGTTACATTATTACTCGTCACCTTATTAAAACCACTAGATGAGAGTTGAAAAGGAACACCATTAACATCTTTAGAGTTAGTGAAAATGACCACATCATCAGAGACGGTCATTTTCCCCAAATGAACTAACCGCTCAAACACACTCATCATAATAATGTTGCACATAGTATTAGGAAGATCTTGAGTAGTAAATCAATACTTCCAATCATTATATTGAAGTCCTGAATTTGCAATTCTGTCTGACACCCTATTTCCCTCCCAAAAGATATGGTTGATATGTAGATTATTAAAATTGCTAAGAGAGGTCATAATGTCTTCCACAAAGTCTCCAATCTTCCAAGGGGGGTTAGATCTATTTTGAACAAGATCAAGAGTAAATTTTGAGTCCCCCTCAATCTAGATATGTTGGAAATCATGGAACCATGGAGTTGAATTCTTTTAATCCCCCACTAAAGAGAACAAGCCTCAACTTTGTTGTTAGTTCTACATCCAATCCCCTTGGCATAGCATTCAATCATTGTACCTTTATCATCCCATATAATAAACCTGTCCAGCTACAGATTGACCAGGATTTCCCTTAGAAGAATTCGGGTTTTGTTAGAATGAAGAAGATAATTGTGTTTACATTAAAATTATTGATGAGCAAATTATGTGTATTGTCTTATATGTTGATGACATGTTTTTATTAGTAATAGCAAGGTGATGATTAGGGAGCTTAAAACTTAGATTTCTAGTACATTTGATATAAAGGATCTAGGGGTAGTAAAATTCATTTTGGAAAGGGAAATTGTTAAAGACCAAGATGCAAAGATCTTTAACTCAGTCACAGTAAGTATGTTGACACCATTTTGTAGTAGTTTTTATGCACGATTATAAAATAGCAAATATTCATTTACCTATAGGCAGTAAGCTTTCACTGTATATGTGTCGTAAGCCAAATGATGATTTTAAGGACATATATATAATGTGAATTACTCTAGTGTTGTTGGTAGCTTGATGTATGCAATGGTTTTTACTAGAGCAAATATTTCCCAAGTAGTTGGAGTTCTTAGCAGGTTTATGTCTAACCTTGGTAGAGAGCATTAGACTTGTGTTAAGAGGGTATTTAGATATTTGTAGGGAGCTTCTTATTATTTCTTATGTTATCATGGTTCTAAGATGTGGGTAAGTTATTGGACATACAGAGATTTATTAATGTATATTAGGTAGGCGACTTGGATAGTTGGAGGTCCACTAGTGACTATGTGTTTTTTCTGTTTGCTAGTACAATTAGTTAGATGAGTAAGAGGTAGCCCATGGTTATTTGTACACTATTGAAGTAGAGTTTATGGCTACTACACATGCTTGTAAGGAGGTAGTTTGATTACAAAGATAGATCCAGGTGTTGGTTTTGATTGCAAAGTGGTTTAGGTTGGATGTAATAGTCAGAGTGCTATTTGTTTGGCAAGGAATCTCATGTACCATGCTCATACCAAGCATATTGGTTTTAAGTAGCATTTTATTTGGGAGATGATAGAGAATGGTAAGGTCATGACTTAGAAGGTTGACACTTTTGATAGTATTGCAAATTTGCTTATGAAACTAGTGAGAATAAATAAGTTCTCTTGGTGCAGAGAGGCCATGGGCCTTGTATCCTATAACTTGATTCATTTTATGTTTCATATTTATGTCATTGCAATGTATAAAATCAAGTTGGAGAATGCTAGGATTAAGGTGATGTTAACCCTGCAAACCTATGTACTTCATGTGCGTCTAACACCTAGGAAACGGGTACATGGATGCTTAGGGGTGATTGGGTGAATTATTTATTAATTATTTTCTCTCGGTTGACTTATATATTCAGTGGGAGTTTAGTTATGACAATGGTGGTTATAGAGTGTTTTTAATGCAGTACTCAACTTTCTCATTTCTCAACATAATGAGAGAGAATGGAGCATCTTTGATATGATGGATGGGTCTCACATGAGGTGTAGTCTTGAAAATGGAGCGCTACTTTTGGGGATGTGTGGCATGAGAATTATTGGTTGAACATGCTACAATTATGGTTATCATGGGCACCATTTCTAAGTGGTATGATTCTTTAGGGATTTTATATTCTAAATTAACATGTGATCCTCTTTCTTAAAACACAATGGGTATTTAGATATTTGTAGGGAGCTTCTTATTATTTCTTATGCTATCATGGTTCCAAGATGTGGGTAAGTTATTGGACATACAGATCTTTATTAATGTAGATTAGGTAGGTGAATTGGATAGTTGGAGGTCCACTAGTGACTATGTGTTTTCTTTGTTTGTTAGTGCACTTAGTTAGATGAGTAAGAGGTAGCCCATGGTTTACTTTGTACACTTTTGAAGTAGAGTTTATGGCTACTACACATTCTTGTAAGGAGGTAGTTTGATTACAAAGATATATCTAGGTGTTGGTTTTGATTCCAAAGTGGTTTAGGTTGGATGTTATAGTCAGAGTGCTATTTGTTTGGTAAGGAATCTCATGTACCATGCTCATACTAAGCATATTGATGTTAAGTATCATTTTATTTGGGAGATGATAGGGAATGTCCTCGAGATGATGGAGAATGATACTCTAGAATAGATTCACAAAGAGAAACATAAAGAAGAAGACTCCCTACAAAATGGTAATTCTAGTCTTGGAGATGATTGCAAGGTACTTTTGATTTAATTCATTTTTTCATGAGAAAATATAAGATAGATGCACTAATCAATTTGATATCTCACCTTTATACATAAACCCATTTATATATGGCTAGATGAAATTAAAGAAGAAATATACTACAAGGGATTCTAATGCAACTGACATGTGTGAAAATAGAACAATGGATAGTACTTCTTATGCACATTATTCTAATTCTTATACATCATTTGAAAAATCATAGGGTTCTAGTTTTAGAATAATGCCAGAACTTGGGTGCAAAGGAAAAGGACTTGAACTTCACGAGAATGGTATTCTTTAGCCAATTCAATTAAAGGAAAGCAAAACAAATGAATGTATTGTATATTTTCCACCACATGTTAAATGAATGATCATACACAAAAAGAATAATGATCATTCAATAGATGAGTGTTATATTTCTAGTTATTAGTGACTTGTCATTTACATACACACATGAGTATTTGTAAGAAAAAAACTTAAGAGCACAGAAACTATAAATTTACATGTCATTGATAAAAATGGATGTATAACTTATATCAAAAGTGGTACAATCTCTCTCTCTCTCTACTATAAATATTGAATGCTAAATTGTAAAGTTCAATGATAAAATTTGTAACCTAGGCCCTAAACCTTAAACCTTGAATAGTGAGCCCTAAGCCATAGTTATCAAGTCTTTATCCTTATTCCATGAAAACTAAACCTTGAGCACTAAATTTAAAACCTAAAACCAATTACCAAATGATGAAGTCTAAACCTAGGACAAAGAACCTAGAACCCTAAACCTTGAAACATGAACCTTAGATGAACCTTGAAGTTCTCCAAACCATAAATTCTAAACCATAGGCCTTGCACATTTAGCCCTGAACAATGAATATTAGCATCGAACCTTGTACATAGACAACTGAAACATGAACTATAAACACTAAACCTTGAACATTAAAAGTGAAACCTTCAACATGTGAAACTTAAACTACAAACCCTAAACAATGAACCCTATAGATAAACAACTAAATTTGACACTAAATAATAAGCATTGGGCACATACCACTAAATCTCAATGTTGAACATTCAATATTGATCCCTTAAGGTTGAAAGTTAAACTCATTGATAAATATTCTCTTCACTTCAACAATATGAAATTTTTTACTAACGATACCAACCAAAAGAATGTGGAATCTTGTTTGGTACCACTATCCTACATTAGTATCATTAGTAGTAAAAAATAAATAAAATAAAGGAAAAATTTGCTCAAATAACAAAACTTAAGAATTTGATAATAAACTTACAAACTATATAACTTATGTGCCACTCTACCAATTCAATCCAATAAACCATTTGAATCCACTCTACTCTTTATGGTGTCAAGTATTGCTTCATGGTTAGACTCACATACTTTCCACAAGTTCTAATTGAATGCTCTACCCCCATATTTGATTAATTGAACATTTGATGCAACGAGGTTAGAATAATGAAGAATTCTCTTATGTGTGTCAAAGTCCTCAAATGACCACAACTCATACTTCTTCATTCGATACCTTCTAAGCCATGTTCTAGTAACAACCACAAACCTTGTAAGATACTTAATGTCTTCTCTATCTATGATAGGGATTGTAAATTTCTTTTTTACCTCAACATGACACAAATAATAATATGTTCCTTCCTCATTATCTTCATCTGTAATAACTGCATAAACATGCCCTTCGTTGAATTGCACAAAAAAGTTTAATTCAATAAATGATACAAAAATACTACATAATGAGGTAAAATATTAATTTTAATTAAATAATGCATCTATAATACTTGGTTGCACTAGATCTGAAATAGAGTCAAAGTCAACTGATGATTCCATCTCCATGAGTTGTAGTGCTTGTGGAGGTTGATTCATCCCAAGTGGACTTAAAGTTCTAGAACACCAGTCATTGACCCACTCTTTTGACTCACAGTCATTCTAAACAAAACTTATGCACAAAGAATAAAAGCATCTCATTTTCCTTGTATGAATAGTCCATGAACCCGCATTTAAGATTTTAAAAGAGTGAAACTCACTTGATCCTGTCATTGTAGAACAATCTTCATAATTTCCAATGTAGCTACTTCTACCAATGCTATGCCCCTAATCCTATAGTGTATATATGGTTATGAGTAGTCAACTTGTGGCTACTTTAACTCTTAATTAAGTTATATAATCCTTACTATAGTCATATATAGGTAGTTAGGTCAGCCTAGGTGACACCCAAGGAATAAGTATGGTATATATAGGAAGTAGGGGTTAGTTATTATCATCATATTGAGTATTGTGTTCTTATTGAAGGCTATTGGAGTTATTTGTTAGCAAGAGACTTTGTGTGGCTTCATGAGTGCTGTCATTGATGGCAACAAAGTCCATCCCACACATCCACAGGACATGGTATGACTATACCAGAAGTCAGACTAAAGAGTATTTTGGTCTGGTAAGCAAGAACAGACAATACAACAAGGTCTGACAATTAGGTCTGGATCTCTCAGAGGAAGTATCTCAGTAAAGTGCAGACTTGGGGAAATCAAGAGGAGTACCATGACTAATACATTCCAGAGATTGAGCCTCCGGTGATGAAAGAGTGAAAAGATATGAGCACCTAAGTGTTGGGTTCCTGTTTGGCAGAGTAGATTGAGGAAGAACTGACCGACAGAGCATCAGACCTTAATCCGAATGAGATATTGATGGTGATCAAGTTTCTTGAGGGATCATTCATGATTGGCCGACATGATTGATGACTTCTATAAGTATATCTTTGATACGCATCACTTAGTAAGCAAGGATTCAACTGACAGACCAGAATTTGGGAAAATATTGAGTATTCTGGATGCCAACTAGAGAGTTGTTGAAATCCTTGGTGCGTATATATATACCAGATGGATTTTGATATGAAGGTGTGTGTGGTGTGTTGTGTTGTGCGAAGAAAAGAAGAGAGCAGTGTGTAAGTAGCTATACAAGTCTGGTATGTGACAGAACAACATCACTAAAGCAGAGGAAGAATGAAGTGCAGTAGATCAATATATTGAGCCTAACCGGAATTGAACCTTAGCATATGTGGATGCTTCTCATCAATTCAAGTATTTGATTTCTTTCTATAAACTATTGTAGGTAGTGAGCCTCTTGTGAGCAGTGTGCTCGGGCAGTGAGCCCTAATTGGCAAGTGCCATTTTGTACTTCTATTCTTTTAACAGAGAATACAATCTTGGGTTAGTCACCCCGTGGTTTTTTCCCTTAACAGGGTTTTCCATGTCAAAATCATTGTGTTATGTGTGTTAAGTTTATTTCTGCTCTCATGTTCATGTATGCTTATATGTTTTGATACTGCACTAATCATTAAAGAAGAAAAGAAAGTCAAATAATTAAGATAATTGATTCACCCCCCTCTCAGTTATCAACAATTGGTATTAGAGCTAAGTTCCTCTAGACAGAGCCTAACAGCTTGAGGAAGATCTGGGAATCTCAATGGATATGTACGGTATGAGGGATCAACTTCAGTCTGCCCTAGATGATCTTGAGCAATCTCACTCTAAAGTCAATAACCTGAGGGAAAGACTCAAACAAGCTGATGATTTCATAAATGAACTCAAAGAAAAACTAAGTATCTCAATGAAGAAAAGAAAGGAACTACTTCAACAATTAGCAAGTCAAAGTGAAGCCAATGATACTAATGAAGATCTAAATGAGAAAACCAAGTTATGTGAAAAATTATCAAAAGAGGTCATTATGGTAAGACATGAAATGGAATCAGGAGTTATGAAATTCACCCAAGAAATTGAAGAGAAAAGAAAAAGTGAACATAATCTAAAACAATCTCTCAAGGAGAAGTCAGAAGACTACCACAAAATGGATAGAATAATCAGGCATCTGGAATCTGATCTTGAAGATGCTAGAGACAACAAAGAACAACTTGAGAATCAGATAGACACTCTTAAAAGAGATCTTCAAACAACAAATGAATACAAAGAGAAATTCAAGATAAGCTATGCTCAACTTGAAGTTCTTCTTGAAAGTCAAAAGAGGGTAGATGACAAACAAGGCTTTGGATATGAGAAAGGGGAAAGCTCCGGATCCGGTCAGAAGAACTTCGGATCAGGAAATCCAGGGAACAGGCCTAGGAGACCTCTAGTAAGGCAACCAAATGCTCAAAGATATCCATCCTTCAATGGATACTACCACAATTGCAATAACTTTGGTCATAAAGCAAATCAGTGCAGAAGAAGAATGAATCAGACTAATTCATCCTTCTCCGGACAGTGTTTTAACTGCAAAAGGTATGGTCACAAATCTCATGAATGTAGAAATATGCAAATAAACAATTCATTGAATGGTAGATGCTTTGCATGCAATAGAATAAGACATATGGCTAATCAATGCAGATGTAGAGGATATCAGTCAAATATGCAAAGAAATATTGTTTGCTATAATTGCAATAGATCTGGTCATAGTGCCAAATTCTGCAGAAGTAAAAATATGATAAAAAGGGTCCGGTGCATCATAATCAAAATCAAGACAAAGGGAAAGGAAAAATAAATGCGGATGAAATTAAAAGGGAGATGAATAATATTTGGGTGAAAAGAAGTATAGAAAATGTTGGGGATGGATCCGCACCAGAATCTGGTGTTGATATTTCTTTCAGAAACTAAATAGATAAGCTCTGGCTCAGGGGGAGTCACAAAAGAAAATAATTTCCCCCAGCCAGTCAATTGGTGCCTGAAATTGGCACATGGAGTGTTGTGGATTGAAGAGTTCTCAAGAGATATCTAAATAACCCCTAGTAGAAGATCCGTAAGAAGTTTTGAAGAGGTTAATCATCTAAGATTGATCCGGTTTAACAGTCATCCGATAAGAGCAGGATTTTCACAGTTAGATCCGGTATGATTCAAATTTGAGGTATCTTGACCTGCGGATAAATGGAATGATTGGAGAAAGGAAGATAGATTGTCAATAATCACCGAGAATAACTCTAAGTACATTTCAGTGATCCGAAAAGATCTCTCAGGACAAGGAGAACAAGGCAACCAGAATAACTTAAGTTGTGTATTTATTGCAAAATGGAATTAGGGTTTGTGCAGAAATAAAAGGGTTCTTTTGTTCATCATTTGCACATTTGCATTCGAAGAAGAAGAAAGAAGGAGCTCTGCAACAAGATTACCTCAAACCTCTCGAAGATCAACCGTAGAAGTCGATTCAACTACCAATCTTATCCAGCTCATTTCGTGAACCCTAGAAGCGTAAAAGGTATTTTTCGCTCTTGAATATCTCTCTTTGAATCCTTTGAAAGATGGCTACTCTGAATGTTGTCAAAATCACTGATAGGCTGCACCCTAAGTTCAAGAAACACCCTTACAAATCTCTAGAAGTTGATCCTTTAGGCACCTTCTCTAGCATTTCGCATGGAATTCTGCATGTAGAAGATGTTAGGGTTTACATACACGCGAACATTAAAGAATTGGAGAATCCAAGCTAATGGATATCTATCACAAGGAATTGATAGATGAATCATTTAAACTTAAACCCTAATACAAGGCCATCCAGGATAAGCATTTTGGACAGTGCATTCATTTCCCTTGTTTTGCAGAAGATGAATGGGTCCGGTATGTTCTGAGTAGAATGCATAACAACTTCATGTGGTTGATGAGGCCATTCAAGATAACCAAGGATGCAATTAGGGCGGTAACCAGATTGCACTCATTTGGTGGGTTGCCTGCTCTCAAATTAGTCAAAAACCAAACTGTAAGTGAGGCTATTGGATCAAGATTTGACAAGAGGGCAATGACAATAGAAGACATCATAGATCCGGATATCAAATTTGTCTCTATGATAATCGGTTACAAAATCTATCACTCCAATAGGGAGAATTCAGTATCCGGAACTGCTATATATACTGCATATGAAATGCTAAGGAAAAATACTGGCTATGATCTTTGTGAGCTTCTCCTGAACCAATTGTTAGAGAATTTGTAGAAAATAAAGAAGGATAAAAAGAATTCTTTTAAGTACGGTGGCTTGATACTTTGTCTATTCTTCTACTATATGAATGAGCTACCCAGAACTAGTGGCTGGATATGGCAAAATGACAGACCTGTTGCCATACAAATAAGAGATTACATGTATGGGCTTGGTGATGCCAAGGCTCAAAGCACAACTCTCTGGGGTTACTTCAAAAATTTCCAAGGCATGATGTAGGCCAGAGAGAGAATCCCCCAATCTCTAGTTGAAAAATACAAGGATACAGTGTGCTTCATGGTAGACACTGATCAATGCCTAATGGAGGCAGTGGAACTGAGAATAGTGTGGATTATGCCAATGGGCTATGAGGTGGATGAGAAAATTCTGGAACTACATATTCAACACCTACTAAGTCAGCCTAAGGACCCTAAGGTAGAAAGGTTTGGAACCTTCCAAGAGTTGAGTGTAAAAGTTCATGTTGAATTGAGATAGCCTGAGATCAAGAGAAAAGTGAGAAGGGAAGTAGAAGAAGTCGCCAAGAGATATGGAATATCAAAGGAGGCAGTTGATGCCAACAGAGAGAAGATGGAAAGGGCAGAAAAAGAAAGGCAAGAAATAGAAAAAGAAAGTGCTCGGTGCAAGCCCCCTCCTAGACCAGATCCTCCAAAAGCTCTGCACCTGCCCCCTCTAAGAGCCAAAAAGCCTCAAAACTGGAAGCCAAGACATCTGGTAAGGGAGAAAAGAGAACAAAAACCAAGGCCACAAGGTCCTATACTAGTTAAAAGGATGATGAAGAGATTGAGTCAGATGAGGAGGTCAAGAAAATGAAGAAGAAGAAGAAAATATCTAGTGAATCCTCTACCGGTCAAGGCAAGGAAGAAAAGGTAGAAGAATTTGTTGAAAAGCCTACTCTCTGCATTGATGATATCATCAAATTAGTCACTGTGGATGGGAACCTGAAACCAATGATTGAATTTTATGATGAATATAATGAAGTTGACCAGAAGATTCTGCAAGATGCTACAGTCAGGTATCTTAACATCTATAATAAAGCATTCATTGAGATCATATCTGTAATTCCCAAAAGCTTAGAGAAGGAACTTGAAATAAGAAAGAACAATGCTAAGGCAAAGGACCTAGAGATCCGGGAACATATAGCTATTCAGCTCTATCCTTCCATCACTCCTAAACAACTGAACATGATCTTCAAGGATTGCAAGGATGAGTTTCGGAGCAAAGCCATAATGAACAAGCTTATGTTCAGAGAGACTGATCAAGTGGCAAAAGAGACTGAAGACATCCTCCGAAATGCATATAAAAGATTCAATATTCCTATTATAGAGGACCTAAGTGATGAACCTTTTGATGTCGAAGGATTAAATGCATCAAAGGAAGACTCTACTGAGAAAATTGTAGAAGAGCCAAAAGAGATAGGTGAGGAGAAGACTAAGGACCTAGATTCCTTTGCTCTGGAAGAGGAAGTCCATGAAGAAGTAAACATCTCTCTTCCGGATTCCCCAGCAGACTCTGGATCTAAAGGAGAAGAAACAATAGAGGAGAAAATCAGTCAAGAAGAAGAAGTAAAGGGAAGAGAAGAAGATCAAACAGAGAAGACCCCATGAGATAGTTCTGAGGCTGCAGAAGGAAAGAAGACTGCCTCCGGCAAGGGACACTGTAGAAACAGTTAAAGATTTCTTGACCAAAGAAATGATGGAGATTGATGAACCAAAACTGTTTCAAGGACCATTCAATTTTGATTCCCTCTCCCCAGTTCAAACAATGAAGATAACATCCTTTGCCCAAGCAAAGGCAAAAGAAAAACTTCTAAAGTCTCACATGGAAGACTATGAGCTGATAGAGATTACATCCGGTGTGTTGGAGAAGATCATGCCATCCTTCCAGAAGGATCTTTCAGCCTCTTCATCCGGTAATCTAAAATCTCTTGTTAATTCTGTTAGCACACATTTTGATTCCTTGGAGAAATCAGCAGAAGAAAAAGTCTGGAAAGAGTTTTTGGGTAAGAGATTCTCTGAAGTATAGGGGCAAATAGTAAATGATAGAAGAAATCTGAACATTGGAATAAAGAGCATAGAAAATGCTCTTAAAGATGGTGGAGAATTATACAAATTTTGTTTATCTTGGTCCACAGTAACAACAAATATTGCAAAGAAGGTGGAAGAACAAGAGGGCAAACTATCAAGTTTATCCCAGAGTTTTGATCCTCTCACCGCATCCATAATGAATCAAGAGTGCCAGACTATTGCCTCCATAAATGGGATAAAGAGGCTTGAGAAGGAGAAGAAAAATAGAATAAGCAGACTAAGTGAACTAAGAGGAATAATTATCCCCAAGTTAGAGGCAATGCATGAGACCCTAACCGATGCCCAGACCACAGCCCAAACTAGTGATCCGACAGACTTAAATAGGGCAGAAGCTTTTGCATTTTTGCTCAGTGGTCATATCTCAATTTTGGACAGGATGAAGCAGAGTTGGGCAACATAATTTGTCCAGTTGAAAACAACTTTTGCGGATATACTTAAGTATATGTAAGTATCACTTGCATATATACTTATGCGGCTATGTATAGGTTAAATTTTGCAAATTTTGGTATGCGGATTCCACCCTTTGCCATTGATGTCAAAGGGGGAGTAAGGAGCAGTGAAAAATGTGGAATCTAGCTAAGGGGGAGCTGTAGAAAAGTGTACATTAGAATAGAGCATCAGCCAAGGGGGAGTGTAGTGTGACACTTAGTCATTTTTCACTAAGTGTTGCCATCAATGCCAAAGGGGGAGATTGTTGGCAAGATACTCTATGTGGCTTCATGAGTGTTGTCATTGATGGCAACAAAGTCCATCCCACACATCCACAGGATATGGTATGACTATACCAGAAGTCAGACTGAAGAGTATTTTGGTCCGGTAAGCAAGAATAGAGCATACAGCAAGGTCCGACAATTAGGTCTGGATCTCTCAGAGGAAGTATCTCAGTAAAGTGTGGACTTAGGGAAATCAAGAGGAGTACCATGACTAATACATTCCAGAGATTGAGCCTAAGGTGATGAAAGAGTGAAAAGATATGAGCACCTAAGTGTTGGGTTCCTGTTTGGTAGAGTAGACTGAGGAAGAACTGACTGACAGAGCATCAAACCTTAATCCGGATGAGATATTGATGGTGATCAAGTTTCTTGAGGGATCATTCATGATTGGCTAACATGATTGATGACTTCTATAAGTATCTCTTTGATACGCATCACTTAGTAAGCAAGGATTCAACCGACAGACCAGAATTTAGGAAAATATTGAGTATTCCGGATGCCGACTAGAGAGTTATTGAAATCCTTGGTGCGGATATATATACCAGATGGATTTCGATATGAAGGTGTGTGTGGTGTGCGAAGAAAAGTAGAGAGCAGTGTGGAAGTAGCTATATAGGTCCGATATGTGACAGAACAACAACATTAAAGCAGAGGAAGAATGAAGTGTAGTAGATCAATATATTGAGCCTAACCGGAACTGAACCTCAGCATATGTGGATGCTTCTCATCAATTCAAGTATTTGATTTCTTTCTATAAACTATTGTAGGCAGTGAGCCTCTTGTGAGCAATGTGCTCAGGCAGTGAGCCCTAATTGGCAAGTGCCATTTTGTACTTCTATTCTTTTAATAGAGAATACAATCTTGGGTTAGTCACCTCGTGGTTTTTTCCCTTAACAGGGTTTTCCATGTCAAAATCATTGTGTTATGTGTGTTAAGTTTATTTCTGCTCTCATGTTCATGTATGCTTATATGTTTTGATACTGCACTAATCATTAAAGAAGAAAAGAAAGTCAAATAATTAAGATAATAGATTCACCCCCCCTCTCAGTTATCAACAATATCCCCCTCGAAGTGGAATATTATTATCAAGTATTTGTAGCTTATTTTCAATAACATCTTTCCATGCATTATCACTACTTGGAGCAATCCAAAAAACATTATTTCCTAAAGGAGATCATGATCAAGCCATTCGATCAGTGCTAGGGTACCATCTACCATCCTTCACCTCTTCCTTGAAGGCACAAAAAAAGGTTAGAGAAATGGAAGAACACATTCATTATCATCAAGAGTTAGATCTAGAGGGAAGACACATCTTGAAGCTTGAGTTAATTTTCTAGACATACACAAAGGAGATGAGAATTGGGACACTCATAGAATGAAAGATTTTTTTATATCAAAGATGCCATAGGAGAAGACAAAGATTTTATGCAGAAGCATTCACAATTGATTAGCGTTGAGGATAATGCTTTTGTAAAGGTGGGGCCATGCTACATCCCTAATTCTATAGTTTGTATATGGTTATGAGTAGTTAGCTTGTGGCTACCTTAACTCTTATTTAAGTTATATAATCATTAGTATAGTATTATATAGGTAGTTAGGTTAGCTTGGGTGGTATCCATGACATAAGTATGGTATATGTAGGAGCTAGAGGTTAGTTATTATCATCATATTTAAAATTGTGTTCTTCATTGGAGACTTTTGGAGGTTGCCCCCTCGAAGTGGCTTACTAATATCAAGTATTTGTAGCATATTTTATATTATATTCCTTATTTGTGCAAGTTGAAATTCATTACAACCAACCAAAATGTTCTACAAACTGTAGACTTTACCTAGACCCATTATAGAGTTACACCATTCAACGATGGATGCTACATCTATCAACTTCACACCATCTTTGTACTTCAACATGCAATTACAATCTTCTATGTCAATATAAGACAATAAAAACTAGTTAGTTTTGTCAAACAATAATTGTAATTCCTTAAAATAATAGAAAATATGATTGTATGTTGTAAAATATGCAGAGCATATGGAAAAATAAAGCATGTGGGTCCAAAATCATGTGTTTCTCCTTTTTGTAGGTTGTTACTTTGTTTTCTTATGTCCACAAAAATGAATGAGCATGTTTTGTAAGTTTTTCATAATGCATGCATGTATAACATGCACATGATATACTTTTCTTTGGAAATTCCAACCCTTAGGATTGGATTTGCCTTAGAAATCCAACCCAAAGGGTTGGACCTACATGTGAGGTGCACAAATACATGTTTTGTATAAAACATAAAAAATAAGCAAATGCCAAGCATGCTCTCCATTAGGTTTGCACATTTTAAGACATTATTCTAAAAAGTTCCATGATGACATCAAGCTCTCTCTTACCTTTCTAACCATTTAATTTTTTTCTGCAATTCAAATACATTAAGGTTTTGATCTTCACTTTCTTTTGCTAGTGTCTCCATTTTCACTAAAAAACTTTGTATAGATTTTTTGGTGTCATTTTTGAATTGCTCATCCAAATTTGAAACATATTGCATTTTTACATTCTAGACTCCATTCTTATAGATTCAAAAATAAATAAATTGATTTTCAATTAGTTTTCTCAAAATTAAGGGAGGAACATGCATACTTTTCTATTTTTAGGATGTATCCACTTTGAAAATTAGTAAAAAAAACTATATATTCATTAAAAATAGTAGAATAATATGACATAAACTATGTGATATTAGGTAGCTTTCCACCAAAGGGATTTTTGAAATACTTTAAAATAGTCAACATTTTAGGTGGAAGCACACTTGAGACTATGTTATTTTTTTTTGATAAAAATAAGATCACTTTGTGTGCTCCCCCTATTTGATCATATTAATCTCCACCATTTAAAAAAAAAATAGTAGTTTAGAAACTAGGTTCTAAGCACTTCTAATCTTATTCTTGTCACATCTTCAAATCTTGAGAGTGGGTATCATGAATTTCTTGTTCAAGATAAGTTTTTGTTGATTTTAGGAAAAAAGTGACCATTTTTTACCCCCCTTTGGCCCCCCATTTCCATGCACATGTACCCATTGAAGAATCTAAAAACAAACTCCTTATGTCACTACTTTGCCAAGTGAGTGGCAACTAACAGTTAAATTATCTAGGGAAGTGGTACACTAGAATGAGTTGGTACCTACTTTAGACCTTTAAACTTTGAAAACCTAATTTTTGACTCTCTTTGAATAACACCTAAGATGGTACTTAAATTGACAACCAAATTTGTTGAGAATGCTTAATTGGAAGATACTATACCTACATGCACATGACCTTGATTTCATCAAAAATAGATATGTAGACAGTTTGGTGAATGAAGTTCCCAAACTTAGGTTTGAGTGAGTTGTGTATAAAGACTCTTAAAAATTAAATTAAAACTTTCAATTAAACAAATTAATGAAGGGAAGTTTTGAAGTGAATTGTAAAACCTAATTTTGACCTTGATTTGGTTAACTAGTGGATAAAACCCTAATTTGATAAACTACTCACAATCAATGTTATGAGAAACTTTGATAATAGTACAAGTTCTAATTGAAAGTAAACTTAAATTTATGAATGCTTTTCTAGTACTAGAAAAACTTAAATTTTAGCTATGATTTTGTGAGATATGTATTATGAAAGGAATTTAGATTGAACTAAATTTAAGTTCCAAAATGTAATTGTTTAAACTAGTACTCAATAGATCGTGAATGGATCTCACTTGCATGTCTGAGGCTTTAGGTTGACTTCTATTCGGTGGGTTGCAAACCAAACTCTATTATATAGTTTTTGAAAAACATTGATCTCGGTGCATTTCCTATAGGGAAATATAGTTTTTTAGTGAGCAAACTTGGACCCATGGGTCCCAATTTACAAGTCCTTGACCATAACATTATTTACTTGTCTCATTTATATAGAAGAGGAGCCTATGGGTTATCTGTGGTGTTGACCGATCTGTCAACCTGAGTATCTAGTGTATATTTTCATTAAAGTTTAAAATTATTGAAAAATTATGATTTGACAAATATGTATTTTATGTGTTTCATTTATGCACATAGATGATCAAATGGATCTTGTGTTTTAAAGATATATCTATTTTAATGTATGGTTATGGTTTTGTTGAGTTTTAGGTAATGACCAATTTGGGACATTGAATGAGATTCACGAGATCATGAAAGTGTCACAATCCTAGCCTCTTAGGCCCTCAAAGGCATTCAATCTAGGGACTTAAGAACTTATTGTCCTTAATATCTTGAGCAAATATTCTTCCAAGCAACTTTATTCCCTTAGACTTTACTCTTTAGAAAATCTTAAGTTTGTTATATCATCAAGTACTTGAGATTGTGATTAGTGTCAGAATCTTGGGGACTTATATCTTAGATGATCAAGTGATTTGTGCTTGTGACCTTATAGTCCCCTAAAAGCTTAATAAAGATAAATTTAACTCAATGACCTATCTAAAAGTTTGCCCTGGGTCATCCTTGTGACCACAATTAATTGATCTACATGCTCATAATTTTAATGGAAGTTGATCTTGTGATATTTTCTTGTAGACACATGTTAATCCCATCTTGTGGGTTAAAGTTTAACTCTATTATTATGGTCTAATGCATTGTATCTTTGATATTGTAAGTGACTACATTTATGCTCTACCCTATAATAGATTGCCTAAAAAGGATATCTTTAATCATCCCTTTTAGCTTTAAGATACAAAGTAGAATGTGCCCTTGAAATTCTCTTAAGAGGCCTAAGAATCGATGGCCTCTCTTGGCCCATGGTAGAGTGATAAGTGATTTATCCACACAGTCCCTAATTTTTTCTATTGATGAACGGGTTTGGTATTGGAGGGAAATTTTGTGATTGCTCTACCTTGGTTGAACCCAAGACATTTTGCTCATGATTAAAGGCTAATCTTCTTTTGGGAGCTCAAGTAGAAAGGGCATTCCTTATGGTTGCTTTTGTATAGCCTTCTAGTTCTATATGACCAGACCTTATCAATTATTTATTTCCAAAATTTAATGTCACTTGGGGCATGTTACTCTTATATCACGAAGGTAGAACCTTGTATGTTAATAAATATTGGGTATTGATTTAATGCTCTTATTGCTTAATTCTACTTAGTAGCTAACTAAGCTATAATGGTCGTCGAATTTGTGTTTGAAATTAATAATGAAACTAATTTGGAAGTGAGTCCAATTTACGAGGCTAATTCAAATACCACTTTATCACATTCACGCCTATAGTCTAAGTGTGTGAGGAATATAACCCATGTAAGTAATTAGGGTTAATAGTTTATTGGACTATCAAACCCCATACATGAATAAAGTTTAATTATAAACCATATAATTTCAATAATGTAATTAACCAATATTAAATAATTCCAAATTAAATTAATTATAACAAAATTTATTAGGCCATCCAACCCAAAAGAGTTGAATTCTCCATAAACCAATTAACAAGAATTTAATTGTTTCTAATAAAAATAACTTAGATATTAAAACATAATACTTAAATACAACAAAATAAATTCTTAATTAAAATTATAATTATATAACTTTATCTTTATAAATTATTATTAAAATAAATAAAAAATTATTTTTATAAAAACCATTTTTATAATTAATATGTTCCAAGAAATTAAAAAAATGAACCATTATGAAATGTTAATAATGTTGTAAAAACAAACATTGTAGTCCAAATTACAGTAAGAGCATAGATTGCCAAGCCAAAAAAATCAAACTAAGGGATAAAATCAATATTGTGAGAAGAAAATATGTATTCAGCACTTCACATTCTAGTGTAGTAATGATAAAAAAAAATAGGAGCTAACAAGGGTATGGAGAGGCAAAACCTTATTTAGCAGCAACTCAGGTTATCCAGGTTTGTTATCAAAGTTTAATTTCAAAATCTCTTAAGATAGAGAGCTAAGCAAATACTTCATAAATCCAGGGTTGTTATCAAAGTTTAATTTCAAAATCTCTTATGATAGATGACTAAAGAAATACTTCATAAATCCAGGGTTGATATCAAAGTTTGAGTTCAAAATCTCTTATGATAGATGACTAAACAAATAATTAATTAACAATTTGTGAAGTTTATAATTTTTTTTTTTGGAAATGAAAAAAAGGATTATATGTATAGATTGGTGGCACTGGTACTGGTATAGGACAGAAGGCAGGGACATGCATGCATGGGCACGCAAACCCCTGCTCTAACGTTAGAAATGATGAATGTGAAAGGGCACAACGTGTACATGAAAATGAATGTGAACGTGAATGTGAAATTGCATTTTGCCACGATCATCAACGTGGCGAAAACCCGGCGCAAGACGCATTCCTCAACAATATTACCGGATGCGCTTTTTCACTTTTCACTTTTCTTTTTCATTTCATTTCATTTCAACAAATTTCTTCTCTTAATTTTGCATGTCTGAATGCCCAAACAAATCTAACTTCAAATGGTATGTTTTGTTTTGTTTTGTTTTTTTAACTCTTTTCTTCTTCTCAGCATTATGTTGTGGGTGGTCTGAAGTAGCATCTTTTTTTTTCAAAAGGCAAATCTGGTGGAATACGAAGACAGTGATTCAGAGGAAGCTCTGAAGAAAAATGCCCGCCAACCCATCAAATTATCAGGAGATCAAGATAAAGGCAAAGTAATTTCAGAAGATATGGAAGAATGTGCTTCTACTGTTATATGGCAGGACTTTTCTTCCAACACATGTGAGGTAAGGTGGCCCACACCTTTTTACTGTTTTGCTACTTACAATTTGGCTTGCCTGTTTTTGGTTGCCCATTTTGCCTTCCCCTTGACTTAAATGAATATGGACTTTTTTGTACACTGGATATTTATTTTGCATAACTATCAAATGTCTTGCATGTGAAATAAATGCATTCACATTCACCACAACTCCAAGCTTGTTAAGCTCTCACAACTCTCTACTGTTTTGCTACTTGAAAATTTGGCTTGCCTGTTTTCAATTGCCCATTTTGCCTTCCCCCTAACTTTGGGAGAAATGAATATGGACTTTCTTTGTACACTGGATATTTATTTCACATAACTATCAAATGTCCTGCATGTGAAATAAATGCATTCACCTCCATCACAACTCCAAGCTTGTTAAACTCTCACAACTGTTAATAGTTGTGCCAACCGAAATGGTAAGAAAGCGATATCCATTCTAACCATAAGGGACCTCTTTTTTTAAGGTGGCCCATACCTCTCTACTGTTTTGCTACTGACAATTTGGCTTGCCTGTTTTTGGTTGCCCATTTTGCGTTCCCCTTAACTTTGTGAGAAATGAATATGGACTTTTTGTACGCTGGATATTTATTTCACATAACTATCAAATGTCTGGGCATGTGAAATAAATGCATTCACCTCTACCACAATTCCAAGCTTGTTAAGCTCCCACAACTGTCAATAGTTGTGCCAAACAAAATGTTAAGAAAGCAACATCCATTCTAACCATAAGGGAACCCTTTTTTTTAATTAAAAACAAAGCTTTCTGTGCAGAGCTCCCAATTTGTCCATGCAGATTATGGCTTCTGAAATTTGTTGGGTTCTAAAATTGCATGATAGTGAGGCTTGTAAGAGGTACTCTAACACAGTTTTACATAAGTTTTTTTATTTTATTTTCATGTTTCTTGAAACTCTTGCAATCAATACATGAGTCAAGGAGTTGGGTAAACCTTCAAAGTTCAAGTTTTTAATTGCGATTATTTCACTGAACTTGTATAGATCATGTTTTTGAAAGATGTGCCCCCATTCTTCAGGAGTGAAATGTTGCTTGGATAGTTTCTAACTCATGCACATGCTCCTCCACACAGAAGTTTTACCAGAATCAAAGGGTTCTCGGAAAATTTTAAGGCACAAAGAATGTAATAGCCACTGTCAAAAGCATTTTAGAGAGCTTGAAAACTCCTATTCTACTCTAACTATTTTACCCGAATCAAAGGGTTCTCAGAAAATTTTAAGGCACAATGAATGTAAGAGCCACTGTCAAAAGCATTTTTGAGCTTTAAAAATTCTATTCTACTTTCTTGATAAGGATTCACCTTACGGAGTTTTCATCTCATGTATGTACATGTTGGTTCATCAAACTCTGTAGGTCATATTTGAAATCTATATTCATCACTGACATTATTCAGGGTTAAAATTTATACATATGGATATACTGCGACTATATGCTAGTTAGGTTAGGACTGCCGGTCATTTAGACTTTTTAGTAGTAAACTGAGATGTTAAGAGTTTCCTATCTCTTTATCTCTAATAGTAATTTGTCTAAACACAAGGATACATTTTGATAGGTTTTCCTCTCTTAGGAGACTTTGGATTCCCTCACTAGAGGATAAGTCTGAATACCATAATTTTTTTGTTGCCCATTTCTTTTAACTTTGGTTTCCCTCCTTGTATGATGTGCTTAACCCCCATCCGGTTCTCTCTTTAACCTTCTAATTGATTATCTTACATGATTCATATATAAAGACTTTCGTTTTGTAAATCTAAATACTTTATATATAGGATGTGGACTAAGCCACCTACGCTAACAATATTGGACATTAAGCTGACCGTTGGAACTTTGACACTGAAAATCTTAAGTTTTCATTACTAACAAATATACAAGCTTTGTGAATCAACGTAAGAGAAGATCTAATTTCTTATCACTCTATTATTTTATTTACAGGCAAGCTCATCAGATGCATCATGGAGCTCCATCAAAAGATGGTTTGTGGATATGGGAATTTCTTCCACCATAGTTGATAAGGCTATTGATATATATGGTATTGATGCATTCCTCTAACTGTAATTTTCAAGCTGATTTTTTTATTAAGTCTACTTTGCTGTGTGCTTTGGCTATTCTAATAATTAATTTTTCTCGTGTTAGGAATGAAGAATGAGGATGACATATTAGAATATGTATTAGCTTATCAAGTGAGTGAATTGATTCAGATTCCTCCAACTTGCATTGGTAAAAATGGTTGAAGAAAATTTTCTCTTTGGGCTATGATAACAATTGCTGTTATATTTTTATAGGCTGCTGATTATTCATCAGATTCGAGTCACCAAGATTCTTACACTGATTTAGGGAGATTGGAGTGGGAAGATAAGTATAACTTTGGAGACAACGAAGTGAAAAGTGAGCCCCAGTTTGCTGAATTTCATTTTAAGGTGATAATTTTATATTGAAATGCTAGAAATAATCTAAATTTTGTTTTGAAGATGTAGTCCTAGGTTTGATGTAAGCTTCATTCCTTCTATAATTTGTTATATAGCTTCTTATCTAGTGCATTTTATTTTGACGCTTACACAAATCACCCTAATAGGAGACTAGGTTATGACAAGATAAGAGAAGGTTATATACCATGTACCCTGGATCTTGGGGTATGGAAACTAGGAAGAGTTAAATATAGAAGAAGGTTTTCCTCATAGATTGCAGACTTGCCAAGTACTCGGTGAGTCATCGAGTACTCACGAGTTTCTGAGCGAAACGAGTAACAAGCTGGTTTACTTGCTGAGTTGATGCCAAGTTTTCGCCAAAATTCTATGTAGTACTCGCCCAAAAATTGGTGAGCTCGATCAAACTACTCACCCAAACGGATCAAACACAGATCAAACACGTGATTTATGTGGAAAAAACATAGACATTTTGCCTATTAAACCCTCATGCCTTAGCTAAACATCACATAGAAGATTTGAGCATTTTTAGTGGATTTGAAGAGCAATTTGAAAGGATTTTTAATGGATTTTAAGAGTAGATTTGAGGAATTTCAATTTCAAGAGTAGATTCGGGCTTGTCTATCACACAACAACAACATTATGAAAATGGTGTGTGCCATGAAGTTCTTCATTTGGGCTTGGTGATAGGGGCTCTGCCCCTCGATCCCACCCTGTACCACAACTGGACCCTTCGAGGGGCGTTGCCCCCAGACCCCCGCAAGGGGTGCTGCCCCTCAACCCTGCTGGGGGTGTTTCCCCCAAAACCCCCGTGAGGGGCACTGCCCCTCAACCACACTGGGGGCATTGCCTCTAGACCCCCACCAAACACATTTGATACAATTTGTGGCTGTATTTTTCATAAAAAATATATTTTTTCCAAAAATTAAAGTATTTTTTAAGTTGTCGAGTTTTTGCCAAGTCAAAAGTTTTTGGTTTGCCAAGTCCGAGTCGAGTCCAAGTTTGCGAAATGTGGTTTTTCTTACCTCAAATCATAAAGGATGACATAGGAAATGTTTGTATTTAAAAATACAAAAAACTTAATTTCTTAATTAACAACCCAACAAAAATGTCAAAATACATAATATTTTGGAAAAACCAAAAATACCCATGCACAACACTATGAAGTGTTTGTGCATTCAATGTTTAAAAAATGAATTTCATAAATCTATATCTTAAACATGCCTTGGAGCTATGTAAATTTCTTGGTTGAAAATTAGACATAGTACTATGTTGTCATGCACTTGTATATAATATAACCAGACGAATCATAAATTGGAACCAAAAGTTGTCACTCATTAGTGGATTTTGATTACTTCTAGACATCCTTTGTGAAATTGTTGAAGTTCTCAAAATTCTTGAGTTGTAGATCCATATGGAATCAATGACTTTTTGGGAGGCCCTATGGAATTGGAATTCTAGATATCAACCCATAGTCCCTAGTCTAAGGGACGACCAAGGGACAAAGATAGTGTACCTGCTGCCACATATGCACAACCAAGAGCCATTTCCTATCTAGCCTACATCCCCATACTCATGTAGACACATTAACACATTCCCAACCCTTGCGTAAGCATCTATGAGAAATACTAGATAATGTAACATTTGGAAATCATTTTGCAACCAAACATGGAGTTACTTATTCTTTAGTTCATTTGTTGGGTTCGTGGCATGTTATTAAAAAATAATAAACATCTTATACATTAGGTGGCAGAGATGTTAGTTCAAGTCACCTATGGTATTGGACATGATTATTTTTGTAGTTTCGTTGATCATGTTTTGATCTCTTATAAACACTAGATAATGTAACATTTGGAAATCATTTTGCAACCAAACATGGAGTTACTTATTCTTTAGTTCATTTGTTGGGTTCGTGGCGTGTTATTAAAAAATAATAAACATCTTATACATTAGGTGGCAGAGATGTTAGTTCAAGTCACCTATGGTATTGGACATGATTATTTTTGTAGTTTCATTGATCATGTTTTGATCTCTTACAAACTATTGGTTCCCAAAATTGCAGGTCCAAAACCCGAGAGTATGTTCTTCACCTTCCAGGCTAGGGGTGTCATCAAGATGGTGGAATAGAGGCTCATCAACAAGTTGAGGATGATTAAGGGCCAATTGACAATAGTGGGTATGCTCTCCTACACTTTGGGCTCAGCTAGACCCAGGAGGGTATTCCTAGAGGTATCATATGAAACACAAATAAACAATCACAGCCATCCCTTCATCCTTTCTTGTTCCATTTTGTTAGGGGTTCAGACTAGATTGGGAACCTTGTTGGGGGTTATGGGTCGACCAGGAACCATCGACGACATTTTTCCTTCGTGCATTTGGCGTCGGGGCTTTGGGGCCTTATAAGAACCTAGGAACCCGTCGGAGGTTCCGGTGGTTCTGGGAACCACTGGAACCACTAACAAGTTCCTGGCAAGCCCAAAAGGGCTGACAGAGGCCAGGACTTAGGCAATTTTCTTGGTTTTTTGACAACTTAAGCACAAGTGAAGGCAAGGGAAAGAAAGGGACCAACACCAAGACAAAATGACAAAGTATATCCACATAGAATCTCTTAGATCGGATATTAGTGGTGAGTTATACTGGGCAACTGCAAACACAAGGGAAGGCCAAACAAAGGATTTTTGCAATTGTGGGGCCAAAAAATTTGGGCACTAACATTGGCTCTAGTTGGGGACGTGTGCCTCTTGCAGGCACAACGAGAATCCAGCTATCTCTGGGAGCAGACCAGAAAAGGCAAAACAAAATAGGGGAAAAACAAACCAACATATGTATAGGGCAACACACTACATGATATATACAACACACACACAACCAATAGCATGACAACACATAGACAATGAAAGGATGGTTGTGAATCAAAATTTTAACACAATGCAAGTTAACCTTGCAAAATATGGATGGGGCTACTTGCCTCTGTCGAAGACAAGCTAAATGAAGGAGCCGATCTCCCTCAAACTGAAACCATTTTTTATCACCCAGCTGCCTATAATGATGCCTACCACCTGAATGCACTACTCTGTAACCATTGCCCATGAAGTTGAGACCAACCCCACCACCAACATCACCGCAGGGCAACCATAAGTGATATGTACAGGAACTGTCCTACACAACATCACTCACATTCTCAGCAGCAAAGAGTAAAGAACTAAAAATCAGGTCAGCATCAAAAGACATGGATGGAAGAAAACATCCACCCACACATGCAGCATCATCATACCTATTGACCTCCCCTTGTGAATCAAGGGAAAGGAGAATATCTCCATTTCACATGACAAAGAAGAATGTACCTGACTGCAACCTTGCTCAACACAAGGAAGGAAATAATCTTGCATTACAAATTGGAATGCCTCAAGCTCAGGTACACCATCAAGTTGGGCTACAACCTATTGAAATTTAGGCATACACATGCCTTGTTGTTCATTTACATCAATGTCCCACACAAAGGATTCAACCTCTACTACAACACCAACACCTTCAAGAGTCGGTGAACACCCAACATCAAAGTGGAAAGAGTTATATTCATTTGCATCTCCATCGAACCCTTTAACATAACCTTCACATGTGCTGCTACAATCTTCAATATCTGAATCACAAGCATGATTCAAGTTGTAATCTACACCATCAAAACAACCCTTAGCACTATGAGACACCTCATATGAAGAACCAAGCTCTTCAATTGTCCTGCTGTTTGGAGCTCATTCTGGCAACTTGTTGTGTCATATATACTGCTGCAAGCTGATTGATGACACACTTCTTCCTCATTCATTCTTGTATCATTTCTTTGTGGCCTTCTTGAAGCACATTCTGCATGGGGAAGACAACAAACCTTGCACCAAAGAAACAAGTTCTCTGTAATGTCCCCATTTTGAGCTAAGTTATATTTTCTAGTTTGAGCTTGCTTCTATACATGGAGAACCGGAAAGTTGGTTTATGTCTATATATGGAGAACTGTAATGTTGGCTCAACTAGTATTTTGCTTGAGTTTTATTATGTGAATAATGACAAATGGAATCTTTAATTGCATTTGTCTAATATCTATGATGGAATCACATTGTTCATTGTGCCAAATCGATGGTTGAAGTATGGCTCCAGGTGGGACCTATTGGTAACACATTTGTTATAGGTCCAAGCTAATGAAGACATACTCAAACATTTCCAACGGCTATCATAGGGATGATTGTCTAGCATGTGAGGTGGCGTTTCATTGTATGGAGCAATTCGCCCAAGGTAAATCATTTAAAATAATGTTTTGAAATTCAATGCCCAATGGATCGGCGGCCAAGAGAAGAAGAAAGAGTATTTTAAATGCAAGTTCATAATATTAAATGCCAAACATTATTCGCCCAAGGATGTGCATAAATCGATGGAACTTAAGGAGCAATCGATTGGCATAAGAGAAGGATTTTAAATGACCGATGAAGAAAAGCTAATGCTTGTTAGCTATCACCTAGAGGTGGTTGTGAATCGACTCAGCCAAGAAGATAATTTTCAATGATGATTGATGATTTTTAAATGACAAACAACATCATGCTCTGGCCGCCGCCCAAGGAAAAGCATTCAAATTGTTTGTGGATCGATTCTATGCAAGGAAGAATGTAATTCATTTAAAATACAGAAATCTGATTTTAAATGTTTGCTCTCATGAATGTATTTCATTTAAAATTGTTCAAGGCTCTTGTTCATCATTGGTGGAATCCAAATTTCATTCTAAATCGCCATAGAGGAGGATCGACCAGCTTTGGAGAGGATAAATAGGTCATTGCAAGTCAATTGGATGTTATGTTGAATCTGGTATGTTTTCTTATTTCCTTTTGTTTGACTGAGAATTTCGATTTTTATGTCATTTTGCAAGGTGATGACCCCATACTTCATGTGAGATATTCATCATTAGAGCTTAATTTTGCAAGTTTTGTGAGAGTTGAAGTGAAGTTTGTGAGCTATTGTAACCCTTGGTCAAGTTGAATATCAACCAAGGTAGTGTTTATCAAGTAGTGGAGTGTTTGAGTGAGTTTTTATCAAGAGTTTAGGGTCTGATACAAACCACAACCAGCTGATAAAGATTTTTTTTCAGGGTTTTATGAAGATTGAAGCATGTGAGAGGAGTCTACAAGCCAATTTCCATCATTAGAGACCCATCACTTGCACTTGGAGGAGTTGTTTTGATGTTTTTATCAAATCTGAGCATGCTACAACCATATGACAGTCAGCTATAGCAGTCATTAGGGTCTAATATACAGTGATATTGTGTGCACATTGAGCTTATATGAAGCCTTACTAAGGCAGGGTTGATTAGTGGCATATTTTCCATCATTGCATCTTTGTTTGTATGAAGTTTGGACAACATTTGGCACTCATTTTGTGAAGATATCAAGTCCGATATGATTGATATTATGACTGTAATTTCATGACAACAGTACATTTTGTAATGTGATTCCATTTCCAATCAATAATAATACAAGGAGTTTGATGGCTTTCATTTATGGTGACTTGTATTGATGTTTTATATTGATTTGTGCAAGAAATCTTATCTAAAATTGATCAAATTTTCAGTCATATATATTAGGATCTCTTACATTCTCATATGTGTCCACATGATCACCATCTCCACATTCATCAAGGGCAAGTTCCTCAAACTGAAGATCATTTCTTGCACTAATATCTATCTCAAATCGGTTATCATTAAATGCAAGAACATCCATATCATCCTCATGCAAACAAACATTAACCGCTTGTAATGTCCCAAATGGGGATTTTTCGGACAATTTTGGATTTATGGGCTTTCCAAATATCCTCTATTTCACTTTCTGCTCAAACCCTAGATGATGAAGTCTGATTTTCTAATTTTCAGATTAACAAACACTTATAACATCTACCATATTGCATATCAAAGCATCAAGATAACACATCATATGATTCGCCCCATATCAATAATGAAATTCACCATGAAATACACAATTTGGGAACATCAAACATGCATAACAAATCTGAATAGTCTGCTGATACAAATCAGAATATAGAAGTCTGATTTTTACATCCAAATCATTGGCAAACATGCCCAAACATAAATCAGATCACTGCTGCTACAGTTCAGACCTAAATATCATGGAGTACATACCAAAACATGAGTCAAATTGGCCTCAAAGGGTGGCACTCCTTCACTAGGGTTGAAAACCCTAAACAATGATGCAAATCGCCCAAGATGAAACCCTCCAAGGTAGGCGAATGAGGTCTTCTAATACTGCTGTAGCTGAAACCCTAGCAGCCAACAAGCTCCTCCAAACACCTCACAATGCAAGTCGCCTCTCCTCCCAAGTGGTGCGCTCCAATCTAGAGTGAAGCCCTAGTCAATTCGCCCATGAAGAAGCCATCAATGAATGCTCTCAAAGCTGATATGAATTCTGCCCTTAGATGATGTTGAAGCACAAGTAGATCCCCGTCACCAAATCCTCAAATGAAGAAGCTAGATTTTCGCCCAACTCCTCCTAGGATGCTTGAGGGTTTCGTCCCAAGATCCTCTCCAAGAGATCGCTCTCAAGTGTGTATGAAAATGAAATGTTTGAATGATGATTTGCAATTGCCAAATGAACTTGTATATATACACCACTTGACACCCTCTCCATATGGCCGACCTAGGCAATAGCATTATGTTTTTTGAATATAGTTTTCCCTCCAAGAGGGCCGACCCACTTATATCTCCAAGAAGGTGCCTAATTCAAATTAAAGATATGAATTAGAGTATCAAGGGTGCCGGCCTATGATGTCCCCTTTCCGAGCCTAGTCAATGATGGGGCCATTAGCCTATTTCATGATCCCGATGGGCTAGTGGATGGTATGGGATCATTTGTTGTTGATCTTTTGGTTCAGTTTAATTATCAAATTTGGAGTTATAAGGAGTTTATTTAATATGGTAATTAAACAGGTATTTTAATTATTTTTTGTGCACTAAAGTATAAGGTGGAATTATTTAAAGTGACTTAATGTTATGTCTTGAGGGGAAAAAGGGAAATGTTTTATTTATTATTCCCTAGTCACTTTAAAGTGTGCACATAACTTGGAAATAGACTTATTTTATAAGTTGGAGGAGAAAAAGGTTCTATTTTCAAGAAATGATCTTTTTGTTACTCCCAAGTGCCTTTAAAAAGAGAGGGAGAGCTCATTTGGAGTCTTATGCTTGGATTTTGTAATGTGATGCTGTTGGATTGGAACCAAAGATCAATTGTGCCTTCTTGTGGACGAAAACCCACTTGAGGATGATCAGTTTCAGTGGTGAGATATCCATCCTAGCTGGTAATTGATGATTTCCACTCAGGGAATCACTTGGTGTTAAATGGATTTGATAGATTTTGAGGATGTTATTTCTTGTAATCAGTTTTGGAGTGATGAATAATGATTTCCTATGAATTTTGGTGTGATTTTTTGGAGTGTTTGTGAAGTCTGAAGATTTTCTGCCTTGGTCGTACCTTCCAGGCCGTACAACTTCTGAAGTGAATCGATGCTCATGCGAATTTAATGCTGCTGTTATTGAAATTTTTATTGTTTGCATTTTATTTGTCTCCTCTAGGCGCTTCTTTTAAGACAGAAATTAGAGTGTTTAGTGCTGTTTTGGAATTTCTAAGAGCTGCCGTACCTAGTACAGACCGTACGGCCCAGTCTGAGATAAATGGTGATATTTGATCAGAATTTCATTGGCATCAGTTTGTTGTGTATCAGTTCTGTTTATGAGCAGTGTTAATCAGTTTTGGTCAGTTGTTTGGGTGTGATGATTAAGTATGGATGATTGGTGTGTTAGCACTTCCTCCATGGCTGCCGTACATCTTGTGATAGTCAGCAATATGTTATGAAAATTCAGTTTTCAGCCAGTATATCAGAATAAGCACTCTTCATCAGCTAGTTACTGTTTTGTATGTCAAACATGATGTAGGGTATGTTCTTCATCATTGATCTTCAGGGGAAATTACTTATCAAGTTCTAAAACTTGTGCTATTGATCTTGATTTCATTGAGTATATTTGTATTTCATTGTAATTCAATTCACATTAAGTACCCCTGGATGGTTTACCGCCAGTGTGGAGAATGAATCTTTCTTTAGTTTCTCACCGCCAGTGTGGAGAATGAATCTTTCTTTATTTTCTCACCGCCAGTGTGGAGAATGAATCTTTCTTTATTTTCTCACCCACTGGAAAAGTGGAGTATTCCCACTGAATAAATGGATGGCATTGTAATTTTCCTAATTTCTTTACCCACTGGAAGTGCTGAATTCCCACATTATGTGGATGCCCGCCACGACAGATGAAGTATAGATTTTAGATTTTATTGTTATTCATTGTAGCCAATCACCATATGCTCTCACCTTGCCCATTCTGGGATCTGGGTGATCAGAAAGTGTGAGGCCTTTAGTTGGCTTATGATATTTTATGTTGGTATTGTTTATCCTTGTATTTCATTTTGAAAAAAAATTAGGGGTAGATTGTTACATGGCCAAGCATGACAATAATTATTAGTTTTATCTTATTTAATCCATCCATCAAGCGCTAGTCTAGATGCAAAGTATATTATATTTTCTCTCCATTGAGCGCCAAGGTGAGGTGTTAGAGAGTATTTGGCCTTCGAATTACAAGTCACGCAAGATAATAATAGTAATAACCTCCATAATGATGCATACCATGTGACCATGAAGGTGTAAACAAGGCCTCCGTATGAGAGCATCCTCTGATGTAATGATGGCATCACACAACACACTATTGTCCCTTGGCATGATTGTGTCAAGTCTCTATGATCCATAACACAAATCCATATGAAAGACTCTCCCACTAGTTCCCTCCAAGGAAGGCATATTATCTTATCTATAATAAGTGCATCAAAGGTATCATAAAGATATGACAGGTCATCTCCATTACCCGTAGTGTCTTCCAAAAATCCCAAAGTGGTGTGATAAGCCCAAATCCACTCTAATGGTGACCATTCCAAAAATGGGGACATTACACTGCTTCATTATCATCTAATGGAACAAATGAGGGCAACATATCAAACAAGAAACTAGTTTCTTGCTCACCTTTTACATCATTTGCAAGGGCACACTCCTCATAATCAGTTTCATCAATTGATCCATTTGATTACCCGTTCATGCACACATCTCCCTCATTGTCCACTAGGCCACATACCTCATTCTCAAACTGAAGGGCATCATGCATCTCATCATTTTCATCTCCAACGGATGATCTATCCAATTGAAGGTAGGTGCATACTCTATCACCATCATCCACATCGCTGTCACACAATGCACCACCTTCATCTTCTACCCTTTTGATCACATATCCATCATGATTTGATGTTGTATCCATCTGATTAGTTGTATCCACATCACTACTATTCACATTAGCTTGTTCATCACTAGCAACACTTGCATTTGCAGACAACAACCTTACTATGTAATCATTCTTCACCTTTTCCACATAGTCTAGGCATGTTGCATGCTTCTTAGTTTCAAATCCTCTTGCACTGAACTCAAAACAACCTCGTAGGCTTCAAGGAACATATCAATGCAGGCAGGGGTGTTAGGTCTAGTCATTTGGAATCCTGGAAAGGGCAACTACAAACCTGTGACTAAAATCCATGCTAGACTCTCTCTCTTGTCTTCTAATAGTTGCTAATTCATGAACAAAATCAACAGGGTCAGCACCTTTTACAAATTCATCTTCAAATACAACCACGAGGTTTTTCCACGAAGCAAAGGGCTGCTCTAGAAAACTTTCAATCCATTCTTTTGCTTTTCCCCGCAAGGACCTAACGAAGTATCTCATCCACATGTTTTCATCATCAAAATGAAACTCTTTTATGAACTTTGAAAATTCATCAACATGTGTAAGAACCCTTACCAATTCTGCCCTGTTTTTCTCAATGCTGTTCTGAATTTCTGATTAGGGTTTCTTGTTTGTTTTGAGTGGTTTTGTGAGTTTTCAATGAAGTGATGCATTTGCCATATAACAATAACAATATAGAACCATTTTGAAATGAAATACATCAAACTAACGACTGAAAAATATAAATCAGAGATCTGATTTCACTCAGAACAGCAAGATATATGATTTCAAATTAAAGATTTGAAATGATTACATCATCCAATTGTTGTACACATACCCGATTGAATCTTCCACACCTTGGTACAATTTTGATGACAAATAATGAAGTGTAGAGGTCTGATTTTTGCCCAGATCTGATTGTACCTTGCTGATATGAAATTTCAGAATGAAGACAATGATGAAATATGCCAAAAACCACTGCCAAATGTGAAGCGATGGATTCCTAGACAAGCCGCCAATGCTGGGAGATTGTAGATGACAAAGTTTGATGCTAATATGCCAATCACCAATCTGAAATAATCTGCAACAGTCTGATATAAATCCTAGATGACTGAACAACACCTTTCCACACTACAAAACACCTTCAAAAAGGCAGCGATCAAACCCTAGGTGAAGCGATGAAACGCTAGGTAGGAAATATGCAAATATTATGTGGAATTTCACCTCAAAGACCTCTGATCTGTAATCTGATATAGATTTATCAGGTCTGAAACATCAAATCTGCCCACAAATGTATAACAACAATCACCAAAAATCCCTCCAAGGTATGGCTCTTCAACTCCAAACCCTAGCCGTACATGTCATGATGAAAATATACCAAAATAACCTTCAGATCTACATCATTTAGTCCTCAACCTGCAATAAAAGCTTCAAACCCTAGCTGATATGATGATTCTCCTTCAAACCCTAGCTGATATGAAGCTCCACAATGAAGTAAACCTGCAATTAAGCTCAATGATGAACTCTAGATGGATTCATCTGTCAATGTGGGATGGGTTTTTGTCCAAACCACAAATTCTAAGGGTTTTCGTCCTTAGAAGCTTGTTGAAACGAAGTTGCAACCAAGAGAAACTCTCCAAATATCAAATGACAATAACATAGAATGATGAAAATGACCTCCAAACACCATCTTTTATAATTCCTCACTTGGGCGCCCAAATCAAATGTATTTTAATTCACTTTGGAGTCAACTGCCATAAATAAAATATTTGTTTTAATTTTCTCTAAGTTATTGGATTCGCCCCTGGCCTGGCCGGATGCGGGTGCGGTTCACACCGGGTTCGTGGTTCGGTGTGGTCCGCCTGTGGGTGCAGACAGGGTGCGCCCAGAACAGGCTGGGTGCGTCCTGGATGAACCCGGGCGGTCCGGGGGTGAACCCGGGGCCTAGAAAGCGAACCCAGGCCGAACCCAGACCAAACCTGCCCTAGAAAACGACCAAGTCAATTTTTTTTTGTTTATTTTTACATTTTAAGTTATTTTTAAGTTTTTGTATTTGACCTAAAATGAAAAAGCAACCCTAAAAACACATTATAAACACAAAGTGAAAGCCATTTCGACTCATTTGTTTGCAAAACACAAATACTCTCCATTGTGGCTGAACTCACATATTTGTTTGTGATTGAAGAAAGAGGCTTGAAGATTGATTCTTGAAGGTTGGAAATCTATTGTACCACTATTCCTACACATTTGCAACTATTTAGAGGCTGCCAAGAAGATCAGAGGAGGAGATTTTTGCAAAGAGGTAGGTTTTCTTTTCATTTTTTTTGCATTTTTGAACAACAAACAAATTCTTTTCAACTTGTTTTTTTTTAAAATCTTAGTTTATATGAATCATGAATGTATCACTATGCTTTTGTTTTTGTTTTGGATGTCTTGTTTACAAAGCTAAGAAGCTTATTGCCACACCCACATGAATTACAATGGCAGCTAGTTCTAGCTCTACATCCCAATCTAAATTCAAAATCGATCCAAACTCACCTCTTTGGAAGTATGTTGAAATGATACAACAAGTTCCAGGTGGTGGGGGTTACATTTGGAAATGCAAGGGGTGTGATATGCAATATAATAATTCATATAGCCAGGTGAAAGCCCATTTGTGTAACACACCTAGGATGGGGATCAAAGCTTGCTCAGGAAAGAATAAAAAACCTATACCACCAGAGCAACTGATGGCATATATCATGGAGCAACAAGCAGCAGATGAAGCAGTAGGCCATAAATCATTAGCAAAATTGTCAAAGAAAAAAGGTAGAACTCAAGGAATGGAGCCTCCATCTATTCCCACTGTTGTGGTAGAGAGCCACCCATTTTTGGTCACTCAAGAGCAACCCACAAGCACTACAAACAAGAGACCAAAGGGACCTTTGGAAACATCATTTCAAAATGAGGCTCGAGATATTGCTGACCAACATATAGCCAGATGCATTTATGCAAATGGTTTGTCATTCAATGTTGTTTGCTCACCATATTGGAAAGAGATGGTGAGAAAAAATAATGAGGCTCCAAAAGGTTATAAGGGCCCAGGTTATGAGAAGGTGCGTGGCACCTTATTGGAAAATGAGGTCAAGAGTGTAGAAGATGCATTGAATCCCATAAGGGATTCATGAATTGAGACAGGGGTGTCGATTGTCTCCGATGGATGGAAAGATGTAAAAAACGGGCCTTTGATCAATGTCATTGCAGTGTCCCCTAAAGGGGCAATGTTTTTGGGAGCTGTGGATTGTGAGGGGCAAGTGAAGGATGGAGAATTTATTGCTAACATCCTCATTGCAGCCATTGAGGATGTGGGACCTCATAATGTTGTTCAAGTGATAACGGACAACGCAAAAAATTGTAGAGTTGCTGGGTTGATGGTTAAGGAACGGTATTCACATATCTTTTGGACACCTTGTGTTGTCCACTTTCTCAATTTAATACTACAAAAGATTAGGAAAAAAATTGATTGGATTAGAGAGTTGTACGCAGAGGCCGAGGAGATACGAATGTTCATCACCAACCACCACATGTCCCAAAGCATATTTAGATCATTTTCTACATTGGAGTTGTTGAAGGTAAGTGAAGCAATATATTTTTTCTATGCTTTAATTTCACATATTCTAATTCTTCTTTAAAGTTTGTTTTAAATGTTTAAATTTTAATTATTGTACTTTTTATTTTTGATATTTCAATAGGTTGCTGAGACCTGTTTTGCCTCAAACACAATTGCCTTGAGACGACTTGTGAAGGTCAAAAAGGCTCTTACCTAATAATTGGTCCATATGGAAGCAAAGCAGCACTGAGAGGGCATCAAATAGTAAGGGGATGATCCTAAATGACTCTTGGTGGGATCGTGTGCAATATCTCCTTAGTTTTACCGAGCCCATTTTCAGCATGATTCGTTATACAGACATGAACAAGCCTTGCATGGGGGAGATATATGATGGCATTGATTAAATGATAGAGAAGATAAAGACCATCATAAATGAGGAGCAAGATCTTTAAGAAATTCTCTTCAACCAAGTGCATGAAATTATTGAGGCTAGATGGAACACAATGACAACCCCGCTGCATCTTCTTGCATTTGCATTGACTCCAAAATATTATAGTGCTGAGATTCTTGCGGTGCCAAATAGGATTCCCTCGTGGAGAGATTATGAAGTGTCTGAAGGGTACAAGGCAGCATTTCTTAGACTCTTCCCTGATCCAGAATTGCAGGATATGGTCACGAATGAGTTCACTGATTTTGTACACTCCAATGGTCAAAGCATTGAGGCTCTTCATGATAAATTCAAGAAAGATGCTCACAATTGGTGGTACTTCCATGGCCAAAAAATTCAGCACCTACAACCTCTTGCAATCAAAGTTTTATCACAAGTAAGTTTACTAAATTTCTATGTTTTTATCTTAAAGACTTCTAAAAATTTAAACTTTGAAGTTTCATAATTCATTTATAAATTTTATAACTTATAAATTTTAACTTTTTAACTCTTTCTCTCTACTTTGTCTTCATAGGTTGCTAGTTCCTCTGCATTTGAGAGGAATTGGAGTACATACTCTTTCATCCACTCAATAAAGCACAGCCGATTGCACTAAAAAAAGGCGGAGAACTTAGTGTATGTGCATTCCAACCTGCGCCTCCTTTCGCACAAACAACATGGCTATAAGGAAGGGGAATCAAAGTTGTGGGATGTGGAGCTAGAGCAAATTGACATGGATGCTTGTAGTTCCCATTCCCAACATGTTGCACTTGAGGGATCAGAGAGTGAGCACACTTTTTCAGCGAGTGGCAGTGGTGTTGGTTGTGGTTCTTCAAACGATCCTGCTAATGTCCAAGATGATGATAATGATGATGATGTGGAGGATTTAGCAAATCCATATGATGGCATTTGTCATTTGACATTGAAAATTGATTGTTGAACTTGATATTATTATTTTGAATCTTGTTATTGAACTTGAACTTGAAGTTCGAGTTTTATGTTTTATGATATTCAAGTTTATGGTGGTTTTGTTGATTATATGATACTATGTGGTGTTCTACACTTTATTCTTGCTTTTCTACACTTAATTCTTGCTTCTACACTTTTTTTTTTGCATATATATATATATATATATATATATATATATATATATATATATATAAACAAATCCAACCCCCAAAAATTTTTGGCCAAATCCACGAATCGAACCCCCGAACCTGAACCCGAACCGGCAACTTCATTTTTCCTTTTCTCCTTGAGCGGCCACTTTATGGAATAAATTATAATATTTTAATAAATAAAATTTATATATTGGTCATTTGCATTATTTTTCATTTTTCCTTATTTTTCTCCAATTTTCTCTTCTCCAAATGGGTCGCTTTTCCTCTTGGCTAATTATTTTATTAATTTTGACTTTTCTAAAAATATCACAAAAATACATAAAGTCATCTCCCAACTTCGTTTCACCAAGGAAAAATAGTTGATGCTACTAAAAACCGACTTTCCATTCTCCAAGCTTGAAGTCACTTTTGCTCAAAAAGGGGACATTACAACAAGTGTGTCCCCTTCCCAAATATCATACCCATCAAAGATAGGAATTTGATTGTAGATATTGGGTGGCATGGTTTGCATTTTGTAATCAACCCAAGAGAGGTCCAGCTGTTTGTAAATTGTGTCCACGGGAATGACATGGGACTGAGCAACTTGATTTTTAGGGGCAACAGAGCAAGCAAAGGACTGCACCCTAGACTTTTGCATTTGTATGGATGCCTGTAGGTCAATGCATGGGTTCACATAGGATGCAGGGCTATTAGAATAGCATGAAGACACATCACTAGAATAGTCGTAGGCATCAATTCCACTATAGTTTCTAGGGTTTGAAACATAAGAAGATACATATGAAGGAGCATCCATAGAGTAACCATATCCATACCTAGAAGCCATGACTATAACACTCTACCATGTTGTAATGTCCCCTTTTCCCGAGTGATCACCCATCAGAGTCGGCTAGCCTATTTTATTCCTATGGGCTAGGTCGAAGAAGCAAGGGAATATTTTGATTAGTTAAATCATGTATTTAACTAATTTTGCCGAGCTTATTGATGATGGGAAATGACCTTGAGTATTTTTGTGATGCCTTAGAAAATTATATGAAATAATGCAAAATAATTTCTTTTGATGGTGGACGACCTAGGAGAGGTCAAAGGAGGCATTTATTGGTTCCCAAGAAGGTTCGCCCAAATTAGGAAAAATATTATAAAATAAAATAAGGTCATTTCTTTGTGTTTGGTGCCCAGAAGGAGGTCGGCCTAGGAAAAAAGAAATAAAAAGAAAAATAAAAAGGAAATATTACATGAGGTTGGCCAGCTTGAGGAGGAGGTCAAATCATGTATAAATATAAGGAGTCTGAGCTCATTTCATCATCATTCATTCATATTCCTTTCATTTAAGATTTATCTCTTTTGGCTGCAATCTTTGATTCAACACCTTCCTAGGATGAAAACCCTAAGGAAGATAGGTGGATTGGACAAAAAACCAATCACACTTTGGAGGTGGATTCATACGGAGTTCACAATTGCACTTCATTGGAGATTTGTGGAGGAGAAGAGCCTAATTGCATATTCAGATATTGGATCAGCATTGGAGGAGATTTCATTGTGGCATTTGCATTCATTTGGCACTAGGGTTTAACCCTAGACTTGTGTGCTACATTTGGAGGATCATCTTCATGGCATTTTGTATCTACATTGCATTAGGGCTTGCCCTAATTTGGAGCGCCACACCTTGAGGAGGGAGACTTGGCCTTTGGAGGCAAATTCTTCATCTTTGAGGGTTTCCAAACCCTAGTTCGAGCAGCAGCCCTAGCGCCACCGTTTTAGAGGGTTTTTGGAGCTTCATTCTATGTAATTTTGGTATGTACAAACCTATTGATAGGTCTAATTTGTAATGGCAGATTTCTGAGTTGTATTTGGGCATGTTTGGCCTATGTATTGTGATGTAATTACATATTCAGAAGTTCTGATTTGTAGCAGCAGACTAAATAATCCAGAAATCAGATTTGTTCTATGTATATGTTTGCATTTTCATGTCATGTATGGTTGGATGAGTTCATGATTGAAGATATAATCATAAGGGTTCATGATTGCTATATTATTTGAGCATTTGGTTGCATATATGTTTGCTGTCCATGTTTATTTGAAATCAGAAATATAAATCAAAATTCTAGGGTTTGAGCAGAATTCTAAAAGTGCAGAAATATAGGGCAGAAATCAGAAATTTAAAATCAGTATTTTAGGGCAGATCCCATTGGGGATATTACAGTGGTATCAGAGCTTTGATCTTGCCAGCCTGAGGGTCTACAAGCCATCATGGATGATAGAAGCAACACGGAACCTAGCATGAGGGATATCCTCAATGACATTGCAAGGAGTCAAAGAGATGTCATGCTGCTCATGTCTCAATACAAGGGGCATAATATGGATGTTAATGAAGATTCAGGAAGTGATGGCGATGCTCATATACCTTCCATCTTGGATCAGCCAAGAACCCCGAAAAATATATTATTTTTGAATTCTACCCTAAATTTATGCTTTTTAGTTTTCTGCTCAAAACCCTAATTTCTGATCTGAATTTATGCTCTTAATTATATTATTTCAGCGAACATAAAACACATTCAAACATGGCAAAAATGATGGCATGAAATACACCATGTAGGGCAACCAAAATGATACAACAAGTCTGATTTTCTGAATTCAATTCTGCTGCTACAAACTGAAATTTCTGGAAATGCAATTACATCCAAATGTATAGGCCAAACCTGCCTAAATACAAATCAGATCTCTGCTGTTACAGATCAGACCTCTAAATAGGTTGAGACATACCAAAATATGATGAACAAGATGCTCCAATATAAACCCTAGCTGGGAAAATTACATCAGCTAGACAATGTGGACAAATCACAAGCAAAAGATGATGAATGAAGCTCCAAAGTCCTCTCCAAAGGTGGCGCTTAGGTCTGCAGCAATAGGTTAGGGTTTTGGAAACCCTAACAAGGTGAAATCTGCCCTCAAAACACCAATTCGCCCTTCATAAACCAAATCGCCCTTCTCCTCAAGGTGGCGCTCAACTCTAGGATGAAACCCTAGATCAAAATCAACACAAAACTTTGCCAATGCTGCTGCTCCAAATCTGATCTTGAAATGTGAATATGAATTTTCTGCTCTTCTCCTTCATGAATCTCCAATGAAGTGCAAATAGGCTTCTGTCATGAAACCTTCACAAGATGAATTAGGTTTTCATCCAATTCACCTAGAATCGCAAGGGTTTTCATCCTTGGATTCAAGCCCAACTTTCGTTGCAGCCAAAAGAGTAAAACTCCAATAGAAAATAAGAATGTATGATATGCTAAAATGCCACCAAAAGATCTTATATTTATACATGATCCTCTTTCCTCCTAGGCCGACCTAGCATGAAATTCGTTTTCGTTTTATTAATTTTTATCTCCAAGTTTGGCCGACCCTCCTGAGATAAGTTAGGCGCTCAAATGACAAATTAAAGATTTGTCCTTTGTGTTATTCCTTCCTTATGCCGACCTCCATTTGGGCGCCCATGCATGAGATAAAACATTATTTCATTTTATGCTTATTTACTCATCTTTCCAATCTCCAATTGGGTCGCTCTTCTATAGGGCAGATTATTTTATCAACATTGACTCCAGCAAAAATACCACAAAATTATACCAAGTCATATTCTATCCTCGATTTGCCCTACAAAAATGGCCAAGTGTGAAAACTTGCCAATTAGGTCATCACTAGGTGATTACTCCAAAAATGGGGACATTATAGAGATGCGCTCAATTGGTGGAACAATGGTATGGTAACTCAAGGACATAGCCATGCCACCACTTACGTTTATTTTTCACAGAGGCTAATTGATAGGTTTGATGAGACAAACCCAGAGCAATTCTTTAGAGAATTGGCTTTACTCAAGCAGAAGGATCCAGTGGACACCTACATTTCAGAGTTTCGGAAGCTTGCAGTAATGGTTCCGAATATGGCGGAGAATAGGTTTACATATCTATTTATTGAGGGACTAGAGGAGCCACTTCGCGGATGGGTGAAAGCCCCAGATCCACCTTCTTTGGGAGAAGCCATCAAGAGGGCTAGAGGGATGAAGTTTTCAGCACCTTCTAAGCCTAAGTTTCAAGGCAAAGCACACTACATTGAGGTCACATCTGATGTAGATGATGATGAGGTCCAAGACATGGCTACTTCAGAGAGTAATGACGAGGAGCAACCTTTGGATATTGATGCTACAACAGAGGATACAGTACAAGGTACTATTGCTAATCTATTAGGAATTCCCAAGTACAATCCTTTTAGAGTGAAAGGTGTCCTAAAAGGACAAAAGGTTGCATGTTTGGTTGATAGTGGGGCCACTCATAACTTCATTGATGCGGGTTTGGTGGCAAGGAGGAGATTGCAGGTAGAGGAGTTCACAGGTTTTTGTGTGATGGTTGCGGATGGATTCCAGATGAGTTGCATGAAGAGGGTTCCACAGTTGAGTATCTAGATGGGCGACTACACACTCACTGATGATTTCTATGTAGTTGGCATTGGAGATACAGATGTGGTTTTGGGAATCCAATGGCTACATTCTCTTGGCCGATACATACAGGACTTTGAGAAGATGGAGTTGGAGTTCATGTCAAATGGGAGGAAAGGAGTGTTGAGAGCCATGGCAAATGGTGCGCCAAGGGTTGTGACAGCGAAGAGGATGGAGTCTTTGTTTTGACATGGTGATGTTGCATGGGAAGCACAATGTTTTGTGTCTTCCAAGTCTTCTTCTAGCAGGAGCCAACAATATCATGTGGACATTCAGTTAGTGTTAGATAGGAACAGTGTAATGTTTGGGGAGGTACCTCCTGGCAGACCTCCAGATTGCGGTTTTGAGCATGTGATAGAGTTGGAGGGCTCCAAGCCCGTCATTACTACTCCCTATCGTCATCCTAGGAGATTCAAGGAGGAGATAGAAAAGACAATCAAGGAGTTGTTGGATATGGGACACATCAGGCCTAGTTCCAGTCCCTTTGCTTCTTCGGTGGTCTTGGTGAAGAACGACACAATGAGAATATGCATTGACTACCGTGCCCTGAATAAGAAGACCATCAAGAACTGGTATCTTATACCCAAGGTCGACGAGCTTCTAGATGAGCTGCATGACACAATTTATTTTTCGAAGATTGATCTTCTCTTGGGATACCATCAGATTAGAGTTCGTGATGAGGACATTCACAAGACATCATTCAGATGTCACTACGGGCACTATGAGTTCTTGGTTATGCCCTTTGGTCTTACTAATGCTTCTGCGACTTTTTAGTCTTGTATGAATCATATCTTCAACAAACAGTTGCGGAAGTTTGTATTGGTGTTCTTTGATGATATTTTGATATACAATAAGACATGGGAGGATCACCTGAGGCACATTGATGAGGTATTGGGTATCATGGAGGCACAATCCCTTTTTGCTAAGGCTTCCAAATGTGAGGTTGGAATGACAAAGATTCTATACTTGGGACATGTGATTGGCGCCGGTGGAGTGAAGGTACACTAGGAGAAGATACAAGCTATTTTGGATTGGCCGCCGCTGAAGAACATTTCAGATTTGAGAGGTTTCTTTGGACTTTGCAGTTAGTACATGAGGTCTGTAAAGGGGTTTTCACAGCTAGCAGCATCTCTTACATATCTCACTAAGAACGACGCATTCAGATGGTCGGATGAGGCTCAAGTGACATTTGATAGACTCAAAAAGGTAATGAGCAGTTATCCTATTTTAGCACTTCCTGATTTCTCTCAACCATTTGTTTTGGAGTGTGATGCATCAGGTTAGGGGATAGGAGCAGTTCTCGTGCAAAATAGACATCCCATAGCCTATGAGAGTAGGAAGCTGAGAGATGCAGAGAGATTGTACTCCACCTATGATAAGGAGATGCTCGCCATCATGCATGCATTGGCGAAGTTCAGATAGTACTTGGTGGGTAGTAAGTTTGTGGTAAGGACTAACCACAATAACTTGAGATATTTTCTAGAGCAGAAGGACCTGAATGAGAGGCAGTAGAAATGGGTGAGAAAGATCCAGGCATATGATTTTGACATTGAGTATGTCAAAGGGAAGAATAATGTGGTTGCTGATGCCCTATCCAAGAGACCTCTTTTCTCTATGTCAGAGATTTTAGCTGATTGGAAGGCTCACCTTTTGGTTGAGTATTCCAAGAATACTTTTGCATGTGAGCTCATGGACAACAAGATTCAGGATGACAGGTATAAGGTGATTAGTGATCTGATCTACTATAAGGATAGGATCTATTTGGCACTTGAGTCTAAGCTGAAGGACAAGATTTTGAGGGTTGTTCATGACACTCCATTAGCAGGGCATCCGGGGTTTTTCAAAACCTACAGGCAGGTGAGAGAGATTCTCATGGAAGGGTCTCAAGGATGATGTCTTGCGACATGTTCGTGAGTGTTTGACTTGTCAGTAGAACAAGTTAGAGCATACTTTCTCAGTAGGTTTACTTTAGCTATTGCCTATTCTAGAACAGAAGTGGGAGAGTATATCTATGGATTTCATTACAGGTCTTCCAAAGGTCCAGGGCAGAGATTGCATCTTTGTGGTTGTTGATAGATTAACTAAGTATGCACATTTCTTTGCCATTTCATCCGAGTACAAGGCACCTCAAGTGGTGGAGTTGTCTTTCAGAGAGGTGTTTAGACTCCATGGACTTCTTAAGACCATTGTCAGCGATCAGGATAGTAGGTTTCTCAGCGTGTTTTGGCAGGAGCTATTCAGATTGGTTGGTACAGAGTTGACCCCGAGCACTAGTTACCACCCTCAGACAGATGGGTAGACAGAGATTGTGAACAAATGGGTGGAAGAATATCTGCGTAATTATGTTGCGGGGTAGAAGAAGGCTTGGGTTAGGTGGTTGCATTTGGGAGAGCATTGTTACAATACCACCTATCACATGTCGACAGACATATCGCCATTCAGAGCATTGTATGGCTATGACGCTGTCTTTTGTGGACTTAGCATTTGATGATAGCAGAGCTCTTGGAGCTAGAGATATGATGTAGGATAGTTAGGACATCCTTAAGACACTTAAGGATAATCTTCACCATGCTTAGAATCAACAGAAGATGTATGCAGATAGGCATAGAATGGAGAGAACTTTTGAGGTTGATGACTTGGTTTTCTTGCGCCTCCAGCCATATAGACAGTCTACACTAAGGAAAAGCGGCGTCAAAAAGCTGAAACCTCGGTTCTATGGTCCCTACAGGATTGTGAGGAGAGTTGGAGAGGTTGCATACGAGCTAGAGTTGTCCGAGGGTAGCCGGATTCACAATGTATTTCATGTATCTTGCCTCAAGAGGGCAATTGGGCAGCATCTTACTTCTTCTCCAGAGCTTCCACCATTGGATGAGGAGGGGAAACTGATTCTTGTTCTTGATGCTATTCTGGATGTCAGGGAGTGTAGATTGCGTAGTAGGGTGATTAAGGAATACTTGGTGAGATGGAAGGACTTGCCCATTGAGGATGCTACTTGGAAAGGAGAGCAGATTTTGTAGCGTCCAGATTTGCAATTGCTTGAGGGCAAGCAATTCCAGGAAGGGAGGACTGTAATGTCCCCTTTTTTTCTGAGTGGTCACCCATCAGAGTCGGCTAGCCTATTTTATTCCTGTGGGCTAGGTCGAAGAAGCAAGGGAGTATTTTGATTAGTTAAATCATGTATTTAACTAATTTTGCCGGGCTTATTGATGATGGGAAATGACCTTGAGTATTTTTGTGATGCCTTAGAAAATTATGTGAAATAACGCAAAATAATTTCTTTTGATGGTGGACGACCTAGGAGAGGTCAAAGGAGGCATTTATTGGTTCCCAAGAAGGTTCGCCCAAATTGGGAAAACTATTATAAAATAAAATAAGGTCATTTCTTTTTGTTTGGCGCCCAGAAGGAGGTCGGCCTAGGAGAAAAGAAATAAAAAGAAAAATAAAAAGGAAATATTACATGAGGTTGGCTAGCTTGAGGAGGAGGTCAAATCATGTATAAATATAAGGAGTCTGAGCTCATTTGATCATCATTCATTCATATTCCTTTCATTTGAGATTTATCTCTCTTGGCTGCAATCTTTGATTCAGCACCTTCCTAAGACGAAAACCCTAAGGAAGTATGTGGATTGGACGAAAACCCGTTCACACTTTGGAGGTGGATTCATACGGAGTTCACAATTGCACTTCATTGGAGATTTGTGGAGGAGAAGAGCCTAATTGCATATTCAGATTTTGGATCAGCATTGGAGGAGATTTCATTGTGGCATTTGCATTCATTTGGCACTAGGGTTTAACCCTAGACTTGTGCGCTACATTTGGAGGATCATCTTCATGGCATTTTGTATCTACATTGCATTAGGGTTTGCCCTAATTTGGAGCGCCACACCTTGAGGAGGGAGACTTGGCCTTTGGAGGCAAATTCTTCATCTTTGAGGGTTTCCAAACCCTAGTCCAAGCAGCAGCCCTAGTGCCACCATTGTAGAGGGTTTTTGGAGCTTCATTCTATGTCATTTTGGTATGTACAAACCTATTGATAGGTCTAATTTGTAATGGCAGATTTCTGAGTTGTATTTGGGCATGTTTGGCCTATGTATTGTGATGTAATTACATATTCAGAAGTTCTGATTTGTAGCAGCAGACTGAATAACCTAGAAATCAGATTTGTTCTATGTATATGTTTGCATTTTGATGTCATGTATGGTTGGATGAGTTCATGATTGAAGATATAATCATAAGGGTTCATGATTGCTATATTATTTGAGCATTTGGTTGCATATATGTTTGCTGTCCATGTTTATTTGAAATCAGAAATATATATCAGAATTCTAGGGTTTGAGCTGAATTCTAAAAGTGCAGAAATTTAGGGCAGAAATCAGAAATTTAAAGTCAGAATTTTAGGGCAGATCCCGTTAGGGATATTACACATGCAGGGCAGAAAACTGAGGTATTACCAATTATGAGTTTCTTTACCATGAAAGAAACGATATCTCAAAGGTAGGAAAGAGAAATCATGTGTACCTTTATTTCCAATTGTTGCACACCTGAAATGTGCTCTTGAAACACCAACAACAAACAAGGTAACAACAACAATAAACTTCTTTTTTTGACAACAGAGTCGCGACCTCTTCCAAATGAGGAATACCTTGAAGCATAACCGAACTCCAAGGGCACAAATTTATTTTGGGTTCAGCCCACCAACAGAGTCCTCAATTGATTTTAACCTGGCAATAATTTCATCCTTGGCAACGGCGCCAAGATGTTGGTTTCCAAAACCACATGTGCAAAACCCTAGAGCATGTTCTTCACCTTCTAGGCTAGGGGTGTCGTCAAGACAGTGGAACAGAGGTTCATCAACAGGTTGAGGATGATAAAGGGCCAATTGATGAGAGTGGGTATGCTCTCTTACACTTTGGGATCAGCTAGACCGAGGAGGGTATTCCTAGAGGTATCAAATGAAACACAAATAAACAATCACAACCATACCCAATGTACACTTGACCTCCGTATTTGTCACTAGGCCAAGACAAACTGGTTGCATAAAACCTCTAATTAAGTTGGTTATTACACCTTGTAAATGCAACCACGGATAATAACAACATGATATCCCACAAGATGAATCCACGTAACTTCTCATACATACTTACAAGGTGCAGGCATGCAAGAACATGATTCACAATTGATTTTAAATAGTTTTAGGTTGCTTTAGATTAATCCTTGGTTGTAACACTAAATCACGAACAGTATGAGAAACCTAATCTACTTCTAACCCTACTCCTACAACTACCCAGGACAGAGGATGATTAAAAGAGAGTGTTGGCCGTTCACCAATCTGGACCGGTGCCTACTCCATTGGGAAACATAGCCATGAGCATCAAAGAAGAAGGGAATATATGCAGCAAAGGATCAACAAAACCAGATATATTTTCACAAACACTTCACAAATTGAATCCCATATGATGGACATACTTAATAATCTAGAAAAGAACTACAATGATCCACATGTAACAAGGAATGGTGTCATATCCCCTATATTTGCACTACATTATATATTAAGAATCACATATTTGAGTATGACTTTGTGACTCCAAGACTTACTGATGATTTACATGTATTCCTATACATTCATATTATGAAAATTATTCATACCTTAAATATATATGACAATATATATAATATAATAATAATACATTATATATACATATATATTACCATAATATATAGATAAATATATAGTATATAAATGTAAACTTAGAACTAATTATTATCATAATATATTAATATAAATATAGAACATATTATAATAATAATATAATAATATTTAATACATATGATAAGAATATATATAATAGTGTATATGTATAAATAATACTTAAATCATTTAAGACCCAATAAATACGAGAATCGGGCCTCACAAAGGAGACACCGATTCCCATAACAAAGCAGGTTTAAGCAAATAAAGGGGGGCAGCGAATATCTTTAAGGAATTGCTGGCACCCTTTGGAGGAAAGCAACCCCTCAAAACATATAAATATGAATCGGTCATCTCACATACAGGAAAAAAAAAGGACAAGGGGAGGGACAACGGATTAAGGAGATATCTACGGTGCAGCAGAAATAAAGACAGTACATTGCAGGTACAACGAAGGTACAGCAGTACCTTAAGGGAATTTCAGAAATCTCTAAGGTAAGAAATATCTTGATACTGTTTATATAATCAGTGATTAAAAGATGTAATTTAAATATAAAGAATTCAAATGATATATATATATATATATATATATATATATATATGCATACATAATGTCATCTTATAGTTGATACAAAAACCATGTGATATATTGCAATTCAACTGAAAAGTCTTACATGTATATAGTATGTATAATCTAGAACAAGATCTATGTTCATGTCAGTCATATCATAAAAACCATGTAACTTATTGAACTAATATTCATATTTAGACTTAGGATCTAACAATGATAAACAATTGTACAAACAAGGGTACCGATGACGGTATTTCGATTTGCAAGTTGAATGTCTTTAATTCATGCATCATGATGATAATAAGTACAAGGGAATATTGAACTAAAGATCATATCCCCGTAGCCCTTGTTATTTCATCCAATGAGGAACCATAGGTATTGTAGGGAAAGGCAGAGTAATTCCACTTCCTGTGCCTAGACCCCAAGGGCTAGGGACTAAGTCCCCGATATTGGGTCTGGAGATCTCGTATTGATCCCAATGGCTGGGACATAGTTCCCAAGCTGGATCCGGGACTCCGTGCGTAGACCCCAAGGGCTAGGAACTAAGTTTCTTAAGTTGGGTCCAGGAATGGTCCACACGCCCTAGCATCTAAGATCCTAATTCCTTGATGAATAATAAGAGGGGAGAGTATGAATCTAAACTATGTTTAATATTCTCCCTAATGTACTTATGGAATATATTATAGAATGGTCATCGATAGTGAATTACAAGAAGGAAATGAATAATCCTTTGATAAGAATGGAAAACTTATATTATCTTTGGTCTTATCACTGAAGTTTATTGATCTCTAATGTTACTAATGTCTCCTTGAGAATCACTTTGAATGCAGATTCAGGTTTAAGTGTTACCTCTAGAAAGGGGACATTACAAATGGCTAATACAAAAGGATTTGTATTGATTTAAATGTTATCACACATTATTAGACCTCGGTTACAATCATACCAGCAAATGTGGCAAGAGGGGATGAGTAATTAGGTTCAAACATCCCTTTGAATGATTACAATCTCCCATGGAGACATACCATTATATGCAAATATCCTTTACAATTCCTTCCTACACTATGTTGATTACATTCTTTCACTTGTAGCCCAAACTAGCAATGTTTGATACCCTAGATTCACCTTGAAGCACCTGCAGACCCAAATTGGCTTAGTGACCAACCCTTTTACATCTCTACAACATGTATATATAGCATTACCTTTTCACTTGTCTTGACGTGATTTTGAGTGGGGAAAACTTCTATAGGTTGTCCATACATGCTGCAATAAATTCCACCTACCCTCTCATCTACCTTCGTACCTGTTCTATTTAACTTCACATACCTCCAATCTGTTCATTTTGGGCATTAATGGCGTTTCTAGGAGGTACCTCGGCGTTTGAACTGAAGAACCCGTGAAAAAACTCGTTAAAATCTTCTATTCACTTTGTCAGAGCTTGTTGGCTCATTAGGAACTAGGTCTGAGGTTCTGGTGGTTCCAAAAACCATCGGAATTGCTGACACCTTCATTCTTTTCTTTTTCCTCCTTTGTTCTTACTTGTTGGCGATTCACGGACCAACAGGAACAAGCTCTCTTTCTTCTTTCTCTCGGCTTCATTCTCCTCGGTTCCCCTTCATCTCTTTTTACTTGTTTCTCTCTTTGTTCCTTTTGTCGAGGGCTTGGACCTCATCAAGAAACTCAGAATTGTTGGAGGTTCTAGTGGTTTTGGGAACCACTGGAAGCTCCGACCTCTTCTTTTCTTTGTTTATTCCTTCTTGCCTTCACCTTTTCATTTTCTACTCATGCCTTATCTTTTCTTTTCTTTCTTTTTCTCGCCTTTCTTCCTTAGTTCTGTCTATCGGAGCCCACGCCAACATCAGGAACCAATGGAACCTTGTCGGGGGTTCCAAGAACCATCGGAATTGTTGATGTTGCATTTTCTCTTGTCTAAGTCAAAATTTTGCTGAAAAAATGATTAAGTGTTGAGACACTTACCTTTTCCTTCCTTTACTCCATTCTTTCATTTCCTTTGCCTTCATCCTTGTTCCATTTTGTCGGGGGTTTAGACCAGATTGGGAACCTTGTTGGGGGTTCCGGGTCGAGCAGGTTCCACGAACCACATTTTTCCTTCGTGCGTTTGGCGTCGAGGCTTCGGGGCTCAATAGGAACCTAGGAACTCATCGGAGGTTCTGGTGGTTCCGAGAACCATTGGAACTGCTGACAAGTTCCTGGCAGGCCCAAAAGGGCCGACAAAGGCCAAGACCTAGGAAATTTTCTTGGTTTTTTGACAACTTAAGCACAAGTGAAGGCAAGGGAAAGAAAGGGACCAACACCAAGGCAAAATGACAAAGTATACCCATGTTGGCGTTTCAATTCGCACCTCTGGAATGCGAGTTGGAAACGGACAGCTATGCACAGATAAACTGCTCTTCTATTATGAGGGGAAGTTCCCTTTTTGCTGATGTTTGCTTAAAAGATAAATAAATTAAATTTTGCCTATTTTTTTTCTTCTTAGCTGCGAGCACGAGGTTATAAAACTCTATCGCTGCAGTAGAGGTTTTTCTTTTTTAACTTCTAACTATAGCTAGGCCTAAACTAAATGACGCTTTTGATTACCTAAGTAAATTCAGAGCATAGGAATCAAAAGTTAATAGAGAATGATTTGTTTTAACATAAAAGCTCAAATAACTTCTTCTAGATCACATTAGAAGACTCATTGTACTTTAAGATGAAAACTGAAAGTAAGATTACGCAAGCCACACATCTAACGACAAAACTAGATGATCGTGAGATAGAGAATCAAAACAAATGGCAAGCATGAGTTTTCTATTCTCAATATCATAAAGTTATTACAACTCCAGGACAACGCTATTGTAGAAAAAGGCAGGCATACAATATGCGATCAAACACTGGATAACAGATAACACAGAGTGAACAAGCACTTGAAATAACAATTTTTGTAGGCTAGAATAGGCACAACAAATTTTGCTATCACAATTACAGTCCCCTAACAATGGGCAAGGTTGCCCTTATTTATACTAATCAAAGGAGTAGGGAACCCTAAAATCTCCTTGATTTTATCTAACTAACTTGCCAACTGACAAGCTTTATTTCTATTCTAAGACAAAGATTACAACTAACAACTGCTTTAAAACAATTTGCTTTAAAGCAAAGAAAGCTCCAACTATTACAAAGTGACTTTTTACTATTTTAAGAATGGATAAGCTTTGGATGAAAGCAAATGCTTTAAACCAAAAAGTATTGAGTTAAAGCTACTTTCTTTTGAGTCACATCCTCATCTACATTCTTGCTTTATTGGTGACATCATCCATTGATATTTTGGGAAATAATATCTTCTAAAAAGCTAGTGACTGCATCTTTGCCAGGAACACTGATACTCTCTAAGATGATATTCTGATTTTCTAACATTTCTTCACCATCTACAACCATCTGAAAGAATTCATGAACTTCGCCCACAGCTTTGTCAAACTTTACTGTCATGGCAGCAAAACAATCCATCTTGCCGATAGTGATATCACCATTAAAATTGTTGCGGATGAGAGTCTAGAATTCTGTCTGTACTTCCCTGAGATCATACAGGGTACCATCTTCTCTCTCATATGAACACGGGATCTGAGAAACAAAAGATCTCACGAACTTGAGAACATTTACCACTTTTTCTTTCCATTCCGCTAACTCTGAGATTATACTTTCATAGGTTTTTACTGTGAAAAGATACTGTGTTTTCCAAGTAGAAACAATCTTCTTATTTTCTTCTGAATCAACAGAATTGTATGCTATCTTCAAGTCGAAGATTATGATCTCAAACACCGGTCTGTTTTCAGCCAAAGTCTGTTGTAACCCTTGAATGCCTTGACGCAGATCATGAGCATTGTACTTTAATTGATAGATCTGTGAAAGTACAACTCTGCCTTTAGTCACAAATTCTTCCACCCAATCCTTCATGCACCTCCCATAAATGACCAACTGACTCAGCTGCTGCTAATCGACTGGTGATTCCAGAATCTAAGGAAGCAATAAGTCGGCCTGTGAAGTGCTGTGGAAAAGATTGGAAATATACTGCCGTAGCTTCCTATTTTCAGCCTTGAGGGCTGCTTTATCTTCTCCGTCTTTCAACACCCTCTCTTTCAGATTATCTGTTGTAACTTCAAAGAGATTCACATCTATGTGTCGGGTACTCCTACCAAGATTGGCTTTGACAACCTTGAAGTCATCAACCTCAACCTCATTAACATTCTTCTCTTCTGGCGGCGTTGCAGTTTCAAGGACAATTTCTCCATCAGCATTCTTTTCAATCTGAACTTGCTTCTTAAGTTTCTTGTTTGGTATGTCTTGGTAGACGCTATTAAGCTCTGTCAAGTTTAACTGATATGAAGGTTTTCTCCTCTTCCTACCCAAGATGTTCTCAAGCCAAGATGGGCCAGCTTCTCTAGGAGGCTCGGTTCTAACTTCATCAACTCTTGATGAACCAATATGTGTCTCAGTATTATGAACCGGCGAGTCTGGCTCTGAATCTATATGAATGGGAGAAGAGCTCGGTGATGAAGGTGGAGAAACATGAACTAAAGGCAATGTTTCAACATGCGGTGCTGGTTCAGCAGGAACTTTTGATACAACTGCTGGCTGTTCCTGCTGACTATGGACCAGAGACTCAACCTTTTTTCTCTTCAACTTGGCCATCTTTGTTCCTTCTGGAAGGACGCTCATAGCCTTAGCCCTTGTCTTTGGTTTGGAAGTGGAAGGTACTGATGGTTGAACAACTGGCGGCTCTGCAACCGGAATGGCTTCTTTCCACTTCTTATTATTCAAGAATATCATGCTGTTTTTGATAACCCGGCTCGTTCTTTCCTCAATTGAGGTGTTCTCTTTAGCGGACCAATTAACTGGTGACAATGGTTGTTTCTCAACCTGATCTCTAAAATATGTGGGAAGTAGAACTTCACCATCATCATTTGACAAGCCCTCTACATCTTCTGAGAGGAGATAGCCAACTACTGAAGGGTAAACCTGCTGGAATTACGTTTTTGCACTTCGAATTCATCTGCACGATTAGCCCAGAAACTGCAGGCACATGTACACAATTTTGACCAAGGTGTGATGCAAAACACCACGAGGATCATATGAAGTCCTCCTGTCAAAAAACTTAAGGCCATACTTGGATGATTCACTACCAATTACTTTGGCATCTGCTCCAGATCTGCATCTGTAAATATCCATCCCAATCAGAAAACTGAAAGCCGCCTTGCGCCTGCTACGCAGAAATGTATGAACTTCATAGACTTGCCTCGGAAATTCCATGAACGCTACCTCATCCGTAGGATATCTTGGCAGCATGGCTGGCTCTTCTGAGAAGCCATATACTTTGATGTAGTAGAAAGTAGGAAACTGGACAAACCAATCGGCCCATTCCGCCATTGCTAATCTAGCGTCAGCTAAAAATCGTATATGCAACTCATTATCTAGATCTCGCACCGCATGTATAAGGAATGCATCATTTACCCACTTGTAATGTCGTTCAGCCTGAGAAAACTCTAACCACAGGAAATGGTGATATACATGTTGAATGCCTGGAGTTCCAACAATGTTCAAACCCCTAAATTGACCCTGAAAAGACATTAGATATATGAGATATGACATCATGTGGAATTCATGGGCCCTTTGAAAATCAATTATCTGATGGTGGAGACTATCATTGATTAGTGCTGCCCAATCATAGTATTTTGTTCTGTCAACAATCTAGGACATGATGTAAAACATCCAAGGCTGAAATTTGTTAGCTTCTACTTGACCTGTGATTTGGCTCAGCAGAGTAATCATTATTGCATGTTCTTCCTTGAACTCTCCACGTCCAACGTTTTTTGGCAAAATGTTCTGCTTTTCTTTCAACCACTTTTGAGCAATCTTTTTCCGATATTTTTCTTTATCATTATGCCACACCCTCTTGCATTCTTCAATAGAAATGACTAAGTTCTCCTTCCATACTGGTATTGAAAAATATTTTTCAATGTCATTTGGCCTGAGGCTGCAGAGCACACATCCATCTGCTGATTGGATTTCTCTTGTAACTGAATTGTAATGCTTAGTACAAGCAATTACGAATTCAATGCTTTGCACTGTGATGGGGAATGAAGCTGCTGCAAACAACCCGGAGTAACTCAGATTCCTGATAGTGATGTTTCCTGCATCGTCCAAAGCATGCAAATTGAACACTGGAAGCACCTTATGCAAATCTGTCTCGAAAGTTCTCAGGTAATCATGAACCAACACTGTTTTAGACTTGATCTCTATTGGAGAGTACTGCATACTGAAAAACTTGAAGAATGACTGTGAACACGCCTATGTTCGGAAATATTTGGGACAAAAGGCTGAAAATTGTTTGCTGATTTCTTCTAAAAAGCAGATTTTGAGAGAAAAAGCTTGCACATGGGTTTTGTAGACAATCCTATTCTGAAGCAACCTAGATTGTCGGATTTTGAAAAAGCTGAGGATTTCTCGAAAAAGTAGCAAAAAACAGATTGCCGAAAAAATAAAAAATTTCCAATCTTCAAGAGGATGAAATTCTAGATGGACCCATTTCGATGAAAACAGAAAAAGCTCCGGCCCTGTTTCTGAAAAATGATGCCCTAGAAAAAAGGACCTTGAAAAAGCGTGCCTCTGTGCTTCCCAATCCCGAAACTATGAAGAACACTGAAAAAGCACTCCGTTTGGGTTTTCAAATCTTCATGAGAAGAAAACAATAATCTTCTTCCTCTAGATGCAACCTGCAAAAGTAATGAATAAGGAAGCCAAAAGCTTGTTTTATAGAAGTTTAGGGCGAAAAAGTAGCTTTCTTTGTGAAAGCACAAAGCTTGAATCTTATCCATGAAGAAAGCAACTTTTAAAGCACAAATACAAGTAGATATACTTGAATAGGAAGAATCTCTATTTTATAGTTGCCTATGGCTTCATGTGTGAGATGATTAAAATAAATCTTCTTTGATGATGTCATCAAACACGCGAGGTTGCAAAAGTGTTAGCCAATTTTTCCTTTGTTTTGAAATTTTTGCACTCGTTCTGACTCCAGTATGGCCTGGCTTTGACTTCAACAAGAAGACAAACTGTCACCGTTGACTGAAAAAGCTGACTGATCATGGCATCTTGAAGTTTCATCAATCTTGATTTCATCCCCAGCCTCGAACTGACGATCTGACGACGTTTGACTGCAAATTTTACTTCTGGAAACTGTCACTGGATGAAGATTGGGAAATGGCTGCTGGATGACATCAGCAAATCATGGAAAAAATTATTTCTGGGGACACCAAGCGCCCCCAGCCTCCTGGGGCGCTTGGGTTTTGATGCCTTAGTCAAAGTTTTGATATTTTCAACTTTGCTCATTTTCCATTTTTCGCGTGCGCTCCGGTGACTGTGGGCCCCATTTGAGAGTATTGAGATTCCAAGATGCATCTTGATCTTTGATTACGAGATTCGGTCTCATATGTTATTGACCTCAAAATCAAGAAGAGTTATGTTCTTTGAGGAGTAATTGATTATATGATGTCATGATCAAAGAAGATTTGATTTGATTTTGAATAGCAATATGATTAAGGAAATGTAGTCAATCAAATGAATGCAAGAAGGAAGAATTTTTCAATGTTAAAGAAAACTTTGGGAGTATTGATAATCCGAGATTGGAGATTTGGAATGAAATAATATTGATGAAAATCCCAAAAGATAATCTAATGATGTTGTAAGTAAGACTTTGATTGCTTAAGCAAGTTGATGATAAGATAACGTATAGCATGATCCTGGGGGTTGATGATGAGATAATGTCCCCCCCCCTTTTTTTGGGATATTCTTGATCTATTAATGTAATGCCCCCTTCTAGCAAGTCCAACTTTTTCGCAACCTTGCACACAATTTCAACTTGCCAAAAGAGAACATTAATACATAATTCAATTTCATATCTTAGTCATCTCATAACTTTCATGTTCTTCTATTTCCCATTTAGGGTTAGAACCATATATTCATGCACATTAATAACATATTCATCATAATAATCATGTTATCTTTCTCTCATAGGGATGACGAGTTAGGCATGAGTGGTCACCATGGGCTTGGTATTCAATTCCTTTGTCTCAAGTGGGAATAATCCCCAACTTAGCCAAAGGCCTTCATGTATCCTTGGATTTGACCCAAGGCCTTCATAATTAATCCTTATGCCTTATAATCCTTCTATCTATCCCATGTAATCATATAATTTCTCATTTATTTATTCTTTAATTGATTGCTGAGATTAAACTTCCTTTTTATAGTAGACTTATGTATGATGGATGTCTCTTGTCTTATATGCTTTGCCGCTAATAAGCTCTAGATGCAGATTTCTTTATATGCTACTTAATTTGATGTGGAGATGATGGGCAATGATATTAAATCAGATGCTGATGCTTTACTCTCTGCTGTTAATATTAAGTTCTTGCTTGAAGATGTGTGCAGATCGATGTTGATGTATGATAATCTACGATTCCTTGATGTGCTTCATCTAGGATATTCTATGATCTGATCTGCTGGAACTCTTATTTGATTATTCCTTGATGCTGCGATTGGGTTGTTCGCTGATCTGCTTTCTATATCTCATTCGATTCTTGCTTGATTTTGGTCATTCATGCTTTTGGTGGTTTCTTCAATGAAGGCTCTCAATTCGTTGTTTATTCTCGTCCTTCTATATGTTTGCATTCAATAGCTTCACAGGATGGTAGGACGATAGCTCTGATACCACTGTAATGTCCCGTTCTAAGGTTTGAACACTAATTTCTGAATTTGCAATTTTCAAATTCAAACCCTAGCACAATTGGTTCTCAAATGCTAATACAAGTGGGTGAACCTCTCCTAGATCTGATCGGCCTTCACAATGATGCCAAAGGACCTCTAATGCTGATTGCTTCTTCTCAAGTGCTGAGCGTTATTCCTCAAATGCTGGCCACTGCTTCTATGATGGTGAATAGACAACAATAAATGCAGATCGCCACTTGTAAGGTCCTCAATTCAGTCCTTATGCAGACCGCCCCTTTTGATAATGATGAATGAGACACCACTTAATGTCAAACTGCTGATGCAAAACCCTAGGATGTTGATCGATGGCCACCAAGTCTGATCGCTGTCACTATGAGGATGGTAATGAATGTAAATTGTCTTCAAGACGATCCTTATGCAGATCATTGTTCCTCCAAATTGGTGTCGCTGCCTTAGTGAAAGCAGATCAATCAACCCAATGACGCATTCAACCTTCAATCACAGCAATAATACCATCGGACCCTCTTAACTCCAATTCGCTGCAATCACAATGTTTGTGTTTGATATGAGAGGAGATTCGATGATTTCCTTTCCACTATGCCTTATTGCTCTAATATTTATATTCTTGAAAGGACTTTTGCTTGTTAGCAGTCACCTCTTATCAATGAGGTGCCATTTCATGAAAGTATTTAATTACATTTAGTTACTTTGGTCGATTGCATAGTTATATCCTCTGCCAATAGTATTTCATATAATATTTTATTATGAATTGCTATTTAATTAAAATCTTTTCTTAGACTTTGTCTTATAAAGACAATCGCTCTCTTATGGGCTTATATATAATATTTAAAGATAAGTTATTTATAATAAGATTTATATTTATTATTATATAATAATATATATATTATGATAGTAATATATTATATTTATATTTAGATTGTTAATATTAATAATTATCTTATATTTATATTTTCTAATATTGTCTATTATATTTTAATAATATTATTTATATGTATTAATATTAATACATACATAGTTATCCGTATTTTCAAAAGTGACTTCCGTCTTTTATCATGATGTTTAAATCTTTAATTTAAATAATGCCTTAACATGGGGACATGACACATTGGAAGAATAGGTTGAAATGCTCAAGTCGGTAGGGGAGAGTGAGGAAAAACATGCAGCTACTACTACTAAGAGTAGGAAGCATTCATCTAGAACAATGCAATTGCAATCAGGTGGAGAGCATTCCAGTGTATCAGTTGGAGAGCAATGTGATAGAGGGAAGAAGAAGGCCACTTTTACTACAGGCACATCTGAAAAAAATACAGTGATAGGGATGATGAATTTGCAAAAGCGTGAGCAAGCTGATGATTCAGTGGCAAAGTTTTTTTATGCCCATGCCATCCCTTTTCATTTGGTAAGGTCTCCTTATTTCAAAACCATGTTGAAATATGCAATAGCAGTTGGATCCTCGATTGTGTACCTCCCTCATTGACAAACAATATTCAAAGGTGAACATAATAATGGAGGAGATGAGACAAACATGGATTAGGACTGGTTGTTCCATTGTGATGGATGGGTGGACTGATATTCTACATCGACCACTCATCAAATATTATTGTTACATGTCTTGCTGGTTCATACTTTCTTAGAGCCATTGATTGCTCTGGGAAATGTAAGGATGTTGATTACTAGTTTGCCCTTTTGAAGGAGGCCATAGAGGAGGTTGGGTCATCTAATGTTTTGCAAGTTGTGATAGATTCAGCTCGTGTTTGTAATTTGGTTGGATTGATGGCTGAGAGTGCTTACAAACATATTTTTTGGACTCCATGTTGTGTACATTCTTTGAATAATGCTTTGAAAGACATTGGCAAAATAGAATGGGTGAAGACAACGGTAGCCAAAGATAGAGAAATACAAATGCTTGTATGCAACCATCAAACTTCACTTGCATTATTCCGATCTTATTCAAAGAAAGAATTCCTCAAACCAGTTGAGACTAGATATGCTAGCTATTTTATTTTACTGGAGAGGATGTTGGAGGTGCAGGATGCTCTACAATCCATGGTGGTTTGTCGTGAGTGGAAAAAGTGGGCTCCATCAAATACAAAAGAAGGAAAGAAGGTGAGAGACAGGGTGCTTAGTGAGGCTTGGTGGTCCAATATTAGGTAAGAAATTTGTACTTAATATGTTTCTAACTTTTTTCTTTGCTTTTTCTTTAAATTATTAGTATTACTAATTTAATAGAGTCTAGTGTAAAATTGTTAATGTATTACAATTTTTAAATGTTGTTTGCAGATATATTTGTTCTATCATATCACCTGTTGTGGGGGTGATTAGGTATGTAGATACATACTCTCCTAGCCTTGGAGAGATTTATGAGACTTTTGATATCATGCTTGATCAAATAAGCAAGCAATTTGTCACAAGGATCCTCAATTACAATTCTATTAGCAGCATATTAGGCCTATTGTCACAAAGAGGTGGAACACAATGAACACCCCTCTTCATATGGTTTCCTATGCTCTTAATTCAAAGTGGTATGCACCTAGAGCTGGTCAAATGCTTCCTTCTGAGGATGATGAGGTCATAGTTGGAAAACTCAGACTCGGCAAAAACTCGGCATACCCAAAATTTGTGACTCGGCAAAAAAATTGGCAACTTAAAATTTAAAAAATAACTTAAATTTCTTAAAAAACACAACTTTTTTACAAAATTCAATGACAAAATGTATCCAATGAGTCCATAAATGAGTACAAAAATGTTTTCTATTAGATTTGATCTATGTTCCACAAAGTTTCTTGACAGGGAGATGGGGGAGCGGGTTTTAGGATGAGGGGACCAAGGGCCTAAGTTTGGGGATGATAAGGGGACAATGGTGGGTGGGGGTTTGGAGGTGAAGCCCCTGTTGGTTTTTTCCTAGACTGGATGCTTATTCCCAGATTTCCCTACAAGGTAGCCATCAATGATCAACAGGATCTCTGGGCCAGGGGCCAACAGTGTAGGAGATAGACTCTATATTTTATCTCCTCTTCTTCTTCAGGCTCTGCAAAACCTAGGGGGGTATTCCCTACTCAACATCCATGAGGATATACATACAAGGCTGGGATGCTGACAGAAAGCAGATAAGTCCTCCTGTAAGTAGACCAAAACTGTAAGATAAGAGCAAAGGGGCTAGCTTTGGGCCTATTTGCAGTTGTAGATAGAGGACTTGGATCCTAAAACTAATTCTACTGTCCTAATGGTTGTTTTAGATTTTGATTTTGATTTTAAGTTTGGATGCAAAGCTGGACATGGTTGTAACACAAACACGAAGCAAGATTGGTGCCTATCCAAGGCCTAGAGTCAGTAGACATACACCTGTGAATGATATGCATGAATAACTAAAACTGGATTTCAGGGGGATACATATGATACCTGCCTTACAGATATCTCCCAATACAAAGTGTTAAGCTATCTATACTTATGGCATCCCTACTGCAGTATACCCTTCTCAATGTTCAATCTGAAAACAGTTTAATCTGCCACTTGAGCAGAAGTTAAAAGATCAGACATTCAACACAGGAATTCTATGTTCTAGAGTCTCAAACATTCCTTAAATATCCAGACTCAGAAGAAAGATACATGCAATACTGGAGACAGAATTAACAAAACACATGCCAACATAGCATTTCTCATATAAAATTAACCATGAAATCAGTGGATTCATGCAAAAACATACAACAAGAGATACATAGACTCACAAGTTTTTATGGACAGAGCAGCCAAAACCAACTGTATTGTATCACAGAGCCAAAATGTTCAACTTTCAACAACCACAAAATGAGTAACACTTCCTGCTTATAACAGCCAAAGAAGCGTACTCAGCATTAATTACATGGCTTTGACAAAAAATTCGCTAGATACAGTCCTCAGAAGGAATGGCGCTCAGAAAATATTAATGCAGCAGACAAAGGGGGGCCTCGGGCCATGCGCCATCATCTGGGGTCTTCATTCAAAAATCGGGCGACCTAACCATGTGTACCATTGCCCACATCCCTGCATCGTCGCCATTAAGGGTCTCAACCACCCGCGGCCGCTTGAAAACCGTCGCTGCATTCAAAAAGGATTTCCCGCCAAAACATGCTTCTCTGCAGGTTGAAAACACACAGGGGAATAATCCCACATGCACGGTGAAGAGATCACTTTATTAGTTTAAAAAAGGGGCCGCATGCATACTAAGTGTCGAGCGCTTTTGCCGCGCTCGACACACAAGCCTTCGCCCAAGAGCCCATCGCCGTGACACAAGCCATCGGCCAACTCCCAAATTCTCTTGCCGACCTCACTAGTTACTCCGATCGCACCTCCACAAGCCCCTGTCGGCCAGACATAGTCTATCGGCTCGCCTCAAAAACCTCCTGCCGACCTCCGTTGTCTCGCCGACCGCTACACCACAATTCCCCATCGGCCAGAGATGCACCATCGGGCCAACCTTCTAAACTTCCACCGATAGCATGAGTCTCTCCGATCACTACTCCAAACTACCCTGTCAGTGTGACTGACACCATCGGCCAACATGAAATTCCTCCTGCCGATAGAACAACTCCCGCTGATAACACATCGGCCTCCCCCTTCATCGGTCAGACCCTCCACTGTCGGCCCAACGCAATCCATCCTCGCCGACAACACAAGTCACGCCGAAGACCACCTCCGTCGGTGTGACTTACACCGTCAGAGCAACCAAAATCTCCCCAGCCGATCTCACTAGTTACGCCGATAGACATCGGCCTCCCATCTCCGTCGGTATGACCAAAGCCATCGGCTAACCTCAAAATGCCTATGCCGATACTCAATCTCACTCCGATGGCATACCACATCCTAGGTCTTCGGCGAGACCATCCTCCCTCGGAGCAACAAGAAAATCCCTGACCAATAGCACAAGCCTTGCCGACGACCACCTTGAACATCCCTCATCGGCCAGACACCTTACATCGGCAGCCCAAAAATTCGCTTCGCCCATAGCCAAACACACGCCGATGACCACTCCAAATCCTCATCGGCCTGACACTACCCCATCGGCGGACCCTCCAACGGCTAGCCCGATATAAAACCTCACTTCGATGGCATTCCCCATCGGGGTGACCTCCTTCCATCGGCAAACCACAAAAGACTGCTGCCGATATGCCAAAGCTCGCCGATGAACACCTGAGATACCCTCATCGGCATGACCAATACCATCGGTGGAACCACAAACTCCATCGTCGATAGATCAAGCTCCTGCCGATGGACAGGAATACCTAGGGTTTGAATGAAGAAACCCTCCAACAAACAAGCTCAGCCTCCAGGTCAAAACGAGTGCCAACAGCCCCTAGCAAGGTCGAGGGGCAACACCCCTCATGGGGGTCTAGGGGCAACACCCCCAACAGGGTCGAGGGGCAATGCCCCTCGCGGGGGTTTGGGGGCAGCGCCCCTTGCGGTGTCCCGAGGCAGCAAAACTCACTATTTCAGCCTTTAACCTTTCTCATTTTTTCACTTTTGTGACTACCTAGGGTGTGGGTTGGGCCTATTGGGATTCCTATTTTCAAGCCAAGTATTTGTAAAACCTTGTCAAATTCTTGAAATTTTCCTAAGGGGTCCCGATGCCTTTACCCTGATGCATGTTGTTGAACCCTTGATTTTGGCTAAGTTTGAAACCCTAAAACCCTAAAAATTTGGCTAAGTCTGAAATCTGATGGATCCTCCAAATTCTAGATTCTGCATTTTAACTCCTATGGATCTGAAACCACTCTCAAACATCTTGATAGTATATACATAAAATATAAATAAAGTATTACCACTTATACTTATATTTCATATTTTATTTATATACTGTCTTGAACCTCTTTTAATCACCTTGATAACACCCCTGGCCTAGGTGACTGTGAAATTTTTTAGGGTTTTAGGTTGTTATTTTGGGACCCAATAGGGCCCATAGACCATTAGGGTTAGGGTTACTAGCATGAAGATCCAAAAAAATATCTAATTAAATTTTTTTTTTTGCCTCAATTGTTGTGTTTGGCGAGTTTTTTGCTCAAACTCGTCGAGTTTTTTTGCAAAAGCTCGATGAGTCTTTCTAGAGAGTAAACCTCGCAAAAACTCGCCAAGAGAACTCGGCGAGTACTCGCCAAGTGTGCCATCTATAGATGAGGTAATGGAGGGGCTTATGGCAGCCCTTTGTAAGATGTATAGCACTAAGGAGGCAACCATACTTCGAGAGAAGTGGCTTCAGTTTTCTGATCTTCAAGGTCCTACATTCAGCAAACCAGAGGCTAGGACGGATAGGGCCACTATTGTACAAAAAAACCCCATTGGATGGTGGAAATTTCATGGGAAGGACACACCAGAGTTGAAACGACTTTCTATTCATTTACTCTCACAAATTGCTAGTTCTTCTGATGCAGAGAGGAATTGATCAACCTATGGCTTAATCCACTCAATCAAGAGGAACATGCTTACCTCGAGAAGAGCAGAAAAACTAGTTGCAGTTCATAGTGCTTTGAGACTTCAGGATCGGCAAACTACTGAGTATCGACAGACTCCAGCAACATGTTGGGATGTTGATCCTGAAGATGTTAGGCATATTGACGAGAAGGAGGTGCAACCAAGAATGGTCGGGCTTCCATTGGATGTTCCACTTTAGCCAGAGAGTGACACTGACACGGATAGTTCTTTTGATATTATAGCCCGAATGAGGCATAGATTGTTGTATTTTGAGGTTTGATTGTTTGAGACTTTGAGTTTAACTTTAATTTATAATTTTATACTATTGTTTAAAAGTTTATACTACTGTTATACTGTTGTTATGAGTTATCTAGATATATTGTAATTTATTAATGTTTATACTGTTGTTTATAGTACTTTATAGTTTATACTGTTGTTATACTGCTGCTGTCATGATTTATTCATATATTGATATTGTTGATATCAGTTATTGACATATCTCTCTCTTTCTCTCTCTATATAATATATTTTGAAAAATTCATATTTATATATATATATTGAAAAATTCATATATATCACTGTCCTCCGTCGTCCCCAAAAAATGGCCCTCGGATTGTTGTCCCCGAAACACATCCCCTACCGTCCCCCCGTCCCCGTCCCCGAAACACTGTGGAACACAGAAAAATTCTTTTAATAGATCACCTTTCTATCCATATCAATGACCCAACTTTGATTGGATCATTTCATAATGTTGTCGGCCTCAAAACCAAAAATCATAGTTTCATAGAGTTTCTTGATGAGGGGGACGAGGGGACAGGTTTTGGGGATGGGGGACCAAGGGCCTAAGTTTGGGGACGATGGGGGAACGGTGGCGGGAGAACGGTGCAAATACATATAGTACTTGAAAAGTTAGTTATAAAAAGATGTATAAGGAATAAGTATAAGAATTACAAATAAAATTTTCGCATACTAAGTAAACTACTAAACAATAAACACATTGCAATGATCGCATTGAACATTAACATTTAAGTTTTTTTCAATGAACCATTGAACGTTGAAAATCAAAATATTGAATTCGGAATTTTCAAAATTTCATAATGATGATTCATGATTACAATCAACAATGTTCAAAAACAAAATACTAATGAGTCAATGGCTAATGCCCTAATGCCTCTAATCATCCCCAAAGTTATCGCCAAATTCTTCATCACTAAAACTGTTGGACTCCACATGCTCAAGCTCCTCCAAACCAATACCAACCAGCCCTGTTTGTTTAGCATCATCATCAACCTGTGCTAGCTCCTCTGGGTCTACATTCCATCTGGATGTTGGACTCTCCTTGTACGTAAGTGTGTTTTGGTCAATGAGATGCAAGGCACTATTTACAACTGCAAGCTTCTCTGCCCTCCAAGAGGTAAGCATGTTCCTCTTAACAGAGTGGATGAAGCTATAAGTAGACTAGTTCCTCTCAACAACAGAAGAACTAGAAACCTAGGACAGTAAACGGATGGCTAGGTCGATAGTCAAAGAACTAGGCCCATGCATAGTCCACCACAAAATGGGGTCCTCCTATGCCATAGTCTCCCTATCTACCATTGGCCTCCTTTGAATATCCCCTAAGAGTGGCAAATTTTGTCCACTCAGTACAAATGATGCTGGCATCTATAGAATCATACATTTTTTGAATGGCCTTCATGAACCTTGCCTTCACCTCAACATCCTGTATAGGTGTAACTCTACCAAGCCTTTGCACGTACCACTTCAGGTTCAATGCATAGGCATCCATGTGCAAGGGAGTGTTGAGCTTCTCTCATTTGTGATGAATGATCGACTGAATATGTTCGGTGTAGAATTGCAATGTGGGGTCTTTCTGTTGTACAACAACCTTCATTTGATCAAGCATAGTATCAATGCACTCATACACCTCTCCAAGGGTAGATGCATTAGCATCCTGCCATCCCCATATCTAATCACTCTAAAGATTGGAGTTATGATGGAGACAATATATTTGGCATCAACCCAAAAAACATCACTCTTCACCACCTCCTTCACCCTCTTCCCCTACTTTGTCTTTGACTCAAGCCACCGATTTCATTATGTTGTCATGAACATTAGTTGCAATGCCTCTTGCAACTCAAGCATCCTGTCCAAGAGAATAAAGTATGATGCATACCTAGTCTCTATAGGTTTCAAGAATTCCTTCTTGGAGTAGGTCCTAAAGAGTGCATGCGAAGTGTGGTGGTTGCAGATAAACATCTACACATCTCTAGCATCACTAACAATTGTTTTGATCCATCTGATTTTTCCCATGTCCTTGAGTGCATTATTCATGGCACGCACACAACGAGGAATCCACCAATTATGTCTATAGGCTACCTTAATTAACCTCCCTGCAACCACATTTTGCGGCCCAACCTCCTCTATAGCATCTTTGAGGATCTAGGACTAAAAATCAGCATCCTTGCAATGCCTTGAACAATTAACATCCCTAAGGAAATAAGGGCCCTCTGTACATGTAACCATGATATTGACTGTGGACGATGATTAATATCCGTCCACCCATCCATGACTATGCTGCATCCACTTGTGACCCAGTTATTCTTCATTTTGTCTATTAAAATATTAATCTTGGAATAGTTTTTATCCAAGATTGTTATCCTCAATTTAGTTTCCCCTGGTGGCACATATGATGGTCCCACCCTTATTATCTTTGCCACAACTTCTTTATAATGAGGGTGAGCCACATGGAATGGATTGCCATTGGCAAAGAAGAATGTTCCAATGGCATCATCTGCCTCATCCTTCGCTTGCACATTGAATAATTCTGTCAGTGGGTTTGAACTTTGAAGCATCAGTAGTCACCTTACTTTTCCCCTTAGGCCCTGCTACCCTTGAACTAGATGGATTCATTGACGTTTGCAAAGTAGTAGAAGTAGAACTCTAATGACCCCTCCCCCTTGGTGGAAAAGTAACGGATGTAGGTGCATCTTCTTCACTAGCATCCCATAATTTACATATTTCAGCCCTATATCTCAGGTTTTTTTCCAACTTTGCACATACATCTACACCTTTGCCTTGGATAAGAAGGAGGTGAGCATTCACTTTGGTCATGTTGCCAAACCATTCAAGTTTACATAAGTTGCATTTCCACAACCTAGTGCCCCCAGATTTCCCAGGCTTTGTTGGTAACTTACTTGCAAATTGTCTTAGAGGGGACTTCGGATCAAAGGGACCCTTAGAATATTTTTGCAAGATTTCAGAAGGGCAACTATAATTTGGACTCCCAATAGAACTAGTTGTTTGAGTTTCACCCCTCCCTACTTCTGTACTAGGATCATCAGGTGCATAATGAAAGGAAGCTAGGTATGTGAAAATCGCTTCCTACACTAATCTATTGAGGAGAGGGCTATGCAAATTCAAATTTATCCTAACTATTACAGCAATGTTAAACCATTAACATGAGATATTGCAGCAAAACACAAGAGCCAAAAAGTAGACAGAAGAAGAGACAGATTTACGGTGGGGAAAACCCTTATCGGGTGAAAAACCCCACACTCAGAAACTTGCACAATGTATTAACAAATCTGAAAGAATGTTTACAATACACTTGCAATGCAAGCTTCAATGGTCTTCGACACTCGTGTTTGGAGTCAATCCGGAAGCATAATAGTACTTGTAAATTTGTGATACAAACTCCATCTCCAAGCACCTGTATAAATAGGAAATACAAGGCAATATTGGACCTTTCTTGGAATGGGCGTCCAACATGGCTTCATGGACCAAAACCCACGCCCAAGGACACTTGGTCAACATTGTAGAATGTGCTTGACACTTGTTCACAGCGCCCATCCCAAAGGGGTCGCCTATTTCCAAAATGGGCTATGACAGATGCTCTTACGACCGTCATAGAATCTGTCATAGCGGTTACAACTTATAGTTGTAAGAGAATCTGTCATACACATGCTATAAATAGCATATTCTCTTACAACATGTCATATTCCACCTTGGGGCACCCAAATATGCCTTATTCAAAGATGCTTCATGACACATGTCATCACTTGTCTTACAACCTTCTATTTCCGACTCTTACATGTCATAGATTCGTCATAGGAATCCGTCATAATTGTTTCGGTCAAACATTCCTTACACAACATGGAAGATGCCGACACATGGCAGAATATTCCTACCACTAAGTGGGATGCCTATCTCCTCATGTGAGGACAAAATAACAAGTTGTCATATTCCATGTAGGATTGACACATCACCGTGCCACATCCCACAACATGACAATATGGAATTTTCAAATATTTACAACATAGGCAATTAAATAATAAATACAAACATTACAAATGCAGAGAATTGTCAAGGTTGAGACACCTTAATTCCCAACATTCTCCCACTTGTCGAACACCTTGTAAGAGCCAATAGAAAAATAGGATTTAACTACTATAGGCCGAGAGGCCCATAGACTCCGAACACCATCTGAACTTCTCTGTGCTCACTAGTTTTGTCAATGCATCTGCAACATTCTTCAAGGTATCTACCTTATCCAAATTTACCTTTCCATCCTCAACCATGTCTCTCACGAAGTGAAACTGAACATCAATGTGCTTGGTTCTAGCATGGAAAGTTGGATTCTTTGCAAGGCAAATTGCACTCTGACTGTCACAACTGATCATGATCTAACCTGCATCAACACCAATATCGGAACACAATCTCTTAAGCCAAATGGCTTCCTTACAAGCATGAGTTGTTGCCATGTACTCAGCTTTTGTCGTGGACAAAGAAACAACAGGTTGTCTCTTACTCATCCAACTAATAGCACCACCAAACAGTGTAAAAACATAAGCACTGGTGGATCTCCTACTGTTAATGTCACCTGCCCAATCTGAATCCACAAATCCACGAATATCAACAAAATGCGGAGGTCCTGAAACATTACCATGATAGCAAATGGAGTACTCGGAAGTACCCCTCAAATATCTGAACACTCGCTTAACTGCATCCCAATGAACCCTTCCAGGATTAGCCATAAATCGACTAAGGACTCTCACTGCTTGGGCAATGTCTGGTCTTGTGCAGACCATAGCATACATCAAACTGCCAACAACACTAGCATAAGGTACTCTGCTCATGTCCACCTCACTAGGAGATTTTGGACAATCCTCAACAGACAACTTTGTCCCCAAAGAAACAGGAACACACAATGGTCTACAATCTGCCATGCTGAATCTGTCCAACACGGTCTTCACATACTTACTCTGGCTTAACCAAAGTTTTCTGTTGGTTCTGTCTCTTTTGATTTCCATTCCTAGAATGTACTTGGCTGCCCCTAAATCTTTCATTTCAAATTGTGCTGACAACTGAGATTTAAAATCAGAAATCATATTCTTACCCTTCCCAATGAGCAACATATCATCAACATATAGTGCAATAATGAGAATACGATCACCATCAAATTTATAGTACACACAGTGATCCGATTTCGATCTCACAAATCCAATTGACAACACAAAGGCATCAAACTTCAAGTACCATCTCCTAGGGGATTGCTTCAAACCATACAAAGACTTTTTAAGTTTGTAAACCAAATTTTCTTTACCTTTCATCATGTAATGCTCTGGCTATGACGTAGATTTCTTCCTCCAAGTCACCATGAAGGAAAGTTGTCTTCACATCCATCTGTTCTACCTCCAAGTCATAAGCTGCTGCGAGTGACAACAGGAATCGAATGGATGTCAGCTTTGCAACGGGAGAGAAGATCTCACCATAATCTATACCCTCCACTTGTGAATACCCCTTCGCAACCAATCTGGCCTTATACTTCTCAACACTGCCATCTGCACCAATTTTCTTCTTGAACACCCATTTACATCCAACGGGTTTTCGTCCAGGAGGCAAAGGCACCAAGTCCCAAGTCCCAAGTTTGATTCTTTTCCAAAGAAGCCATTTCTTCCTCCATGGCCTCCTTCCAGGAACCTGCATCCTTCATATCCAAAGCCTCTGATACAGTTCTAGGTTCATCACTGTTAGTAAGCAAAGCATAAGCACAACTAGAATCAAGCAATGTAAAACCAAACCTTTCAGGTTGCTTTCTTATCCATGTAGACCTTCTCAAGAGTTGAGGTTGAGGTTCAGCTTCTTCATCTGAGCTTTCAGAGCTGTTAGAGCTCTCCTCATCATCAGGTCCAACATTGTCTTTCTATTCAGTCTTCTCAGGGGTGAGGAAACTGAATAACATCCTCTTTCTTTTCTTTTTCTTCTGTCTGCAAAGCAGTGGAAGAAGGTGTAAGCTCTCTGAAGATGACACTTCTTCTATACAACACTTTTTCAACCATGGGGTCCCAAAGCTTGTATCCTTTCACACCAACACCATAGCTGATGAAGATACACTTAACAGCTTTGTTCTCCAACTTTGACCACTTCTCCCTAGGCACATGTGCATATGCCTCACAACCAAAAACACGAAGATGCCTTATTGAAGGCTTTCTACCAGACCACACCTCCATGTGTGTCTTTCAAACAAGAGCTGATGTAGGAGATCTGTTTACCAGATAGCAAGCAGTGACAACAGCTTCAGCCCAAAACTTTTGTTCTAGACCAGCTCCACTAAGCATACTCCTAGCTTTCTCCATCGGTGTCTTGTTCATCCTCTCTGCAACTCCATTTTGCTGCGGGATGTATGGAGTTGTCTTGTGCCTTTCAATCCCAAGTTCTTTGCAATACTTATCGAATTCTATAGAACAGAACTCACCACCGTTGTCAGTTCTCAAACATTTAATCTTTTTACTAGTCTGATTTTCAGCAAAGGCTTTAAACTCCTTAAACTTGCTATAGACTTCAGATTTGCTTCTGAGAAAATAAATCCATGTCCTTCTACTGTAATCATCTATAAAAGATACAAAGTATACAGATTTTAATAATGAAGGAACATTAACAGGACCAAACACATCAGAATAAATAAGGTCCAACACACCAGAAGACTTATGAGAACTCAAATAAAATTGAACACGGTTTTGTTTTCCATAAATGCAATATTCGCAAAAGTCGAACTCAAGATTGCAATCATCTAACCCCTCTACGATGTTCTTATTTTTCAGGGTACGCAGATCCTTCTCACCAATGTGGCCAAATCTCTTATGCCATAACATTGTCTTTTCAGCAGGAAGTTTAACTTCCAATGCACAGTTACAACCATCAAAACTAGAAACAATAGATTTCTTCATTGCTCGTTCAGATGGTGGGGATGAAGTGACTGCTGCCCTCTTCCTTGAGTCAGAAGAGCTATTGCATTGTGAAATGCATGCTTCCAGCTGAAACAAAGTACCTCTCCGAGTACCCTTAGCAAGCACCATAGATTCTCTAGTCATCTTGCATCCTTCTTTCGAAAAGACAACCTACACACCTGCATCATTCAAACTACTTATAGAAAGCAGGTTCCGTGCTAAGCTTAGGATGTGCATAACCCCAGAGATCCCCTTCACTCGACCATCAGGGAATCGGATAGAGACTCTTCCACGACCAACGATCTTCAGATGAGAGTCGTCACCCAGATACACCTTTCCACCATCGAACTCCTCATACTTAGTGAACCAGTCTTGATGCGAGGTCATGTGGAATGATGCACTAGAGTCGATTAGCCACAGCCACACATCGTCAGATGCATGGGTTGCCAGGGCTGCGATGAAAGCATCACCGTCATCTTGTGACTTGTCGAAATCTGAATCAGGAGCTTTCTTCTTTTTCTTCTTCTCCTCTTTGCATTTCTTTCGAAAATGCCTGGTCTTGCCATAGTTCCAACAAAGAGCCTTGGACTTTCTAGGAGATTTGGATCTCCCACGGGATTTGGATCTACCCTTCTCAGCTTTCTTGTCCTTCTTCTTCCCTTTCTCCTTGAGTCTTCCACGAACTGCAAGGGCCTCTTTGGCTGCCTCAGAAGACTTTCTACACATCTCTTCAGACAACAGCGAAGAAACCACTTCTTCCATTTTGAATGTGGATGTGGTGCTTCCAATTGCCATGACAAGATGATCCCATGAGTCCGGTAGAGAACAAAGCAGGGTCATACACCGATCCTCCTCCATCTTTACACCAATAGAGGTCAATTGTGCAACCAGCATGTTGAAAGCATTCATATGTTCAGCAACGGATCCTCTGTCCTCCATTCGAAGAGAATACAACTTCTTTCTCAGAAAAAGTTTATTAACTAGGGATTTGGCTTGATACACATCCCCCAACTTCTTCCAAAGGAGTTTTGCAGTAGTCTCCTCATGGACATTTAACAACACAGAATCGGCAAGACTAAGTCTTATGAGACCCTTAGCCTTCCGATCCTTGAGATCCCAGTCATCTTGTGACATTGCAGCTGGTTTAGTTCCATTCACACTATCCCAAAGGTCTCGGTCAACTAACATGTCTTCCATCTTGAGCTTCCACAGCTCGAAATTACTGCCATTGAACTTCTCTACTTCAAACCTTCTTGATGTGCCTGCCATCTCCTTGCTGCAATAAGATACAGAATGCTCTGCACAGACTCCCACTCAACCTAAGATTAGCTCAAAAAACCCCTACCCAACAACTAGGACCAAAGGTGATCAAGCTCTGATACCAACTGAAAGGAAGCTAGGTATGCGGAAATCGCTTCCTACACTAATCTATTGAGGAGAGGGCTATGCAAATTCAAATTTATCCTAACTATTACAGCAATGTTAAACCATTAACATGAGATATTGCAGCAAAACACGAGCCAGAAAGTAGATAGAAGAAGAGAGAAAGATTTACGGTGGGGAAAACCCTTATCAGGTGAAAAACCCCACACTCAGAAACCTGCACAATGTATTAACAAATCTGAAAAAATGTTTACAATACACTTGCAATGCAAGCTTCAATGGTCTTCGACACTCGTGTCTAGAGTCAATCCGGCAGCATAACAGTACCTGTAAACCTGTGATACAAACTCCATCTCCAAGCACCTGTATAAATAGGAAATACAAGGCAATATTGGACCTTTCTTGGAATGGGCGTTCAACATGGCTTCATGGACCAAAACCCACGCCCAAAGACACTTGGTCAACATTGTAGAATGTGCCTGACACTTGTCCACAGCTCCCATCCCAAAGGGGTCGCCTATTTCCAAAATGGGCTATGATAGATGCTCTTACGACACTTACGACCGTCATAGAATCTGTCATAGCGGTTACAACTTACAGCTGTAAGAGAATCTGTCATACACATGCTATAAATAGCATATTCTCTTACAACATGTCATATTCCACCTTGGGGCGCCCAAATATGCTTTATTCAAAGATGCTTCATGACACGTCATCACCTGTCTTACAACCTTCTATTTCCGACTCTTACATGTCATAGATTCGTCATAGGAATCCGTCATAACGGTTTCGGTCAAACATTCCTTACACAACATGGAAGATGTCGACACATGGCAGAATATTCCTACCACTAAGTGGGACGCCTATCTCCTCATGTGAGGACAAAATAACAAGTTGTCATATTCCATGTAGGATTGACACATCACCGTGCCACATCCCACAACATGACAATATGGAATTTCCAAATATTTACAACATAGGCAATTAAATAATAAATACAAACATTACAAATGCAGAGAATTATCAAGGTTGAGACACCTTAATTCCCAACATTCTCCAAAAAACCCCTACCCAATAACTACGACCAAAGGTTGTGTGGCTTATTTCCAACACCAACACCCCCCCTTAAGCCACACCTCTCGTGTGCTTGGGGCTCCTAGCCTGGGCTTGGCTTTGATAGAATATTTTTGCAAGATTTCAGAAGGGCAACTATAATTTGGACTCCCAATAGAACTAGTTGTTTGAGTTTCACCCCTCCCTGCTTTTGTACTAGGATCATCAGGTGCATAATCATATTCATTTTCACTTTCAATTTCAACTTGAACCCCTTGAGGTTGATCATCATCCTCACTCATGTTGTTAGAACTCATAATGACACTGCAAGAAACGATAATAAAAGTTTTAAGTTTATAATTTAAAAATTAAAATTCAAACCATGCATAATGCAAGGGATTAAGACACAAGGATTTTATTTTTATTTTTCTTACTTCAGGTCACAGAAGTAGAGGATACACAAATAGGAATCCTTGTTCTTAACCTTTGTCAAACAAGGATTTCACTTTTGTTTTTCTTAATAGAAGTAAAGGATACACAAAAGTTAAAATCCTAATTTGACTTTCAAATTTTACAATTTATTTTAAAATTTAAACAAATATTTATGCATTAGTTCAATAATTTACAAAAATAACTTTAAAAATTAATTTAAAAATAAACTAACCCTAAATATTGTTGTCATAAATTGACAATTGTAAATATTTGGTCAAACAAGGATTTCACTTTGTTTTTCTTACTTCAGGTCGCATGAAGTGTAGAAGCAGAGGATACACAAGATGAAATCCTAATTTGACTTCTAAATTCTAATTTTGAAATTGAAAACAAAGCTACAACATACAAACTAGAATTAATTTTAAATTTAAGCATTTCAAATAACTTATTAAGAATGAAGATTTTAAAATTAAGAATGAAATGAACATTAAAAATCTAAAAATTAAAAAATGAATCACAAATATTTATAAGAAATGAAGAAATGAAAATAAAAAATTCAAATGCATTATGCCTACCTTGTGGCTCAAATGATGAACTTTAATCACTCTTCTTGGCTTCTATATCCTCTTCTTGGTCTCACTTTCCCTCTCCTAATGATCTCTCACTCTTGCAATCTTCTCCCTCTTAGCTTGTTGCCTCTACTTCCAGCTTTCTACTTCACTCAATGAAGTTTTTTGTGTAATTTAGAATAAGTGATGTCTTTTTATAAGTTTTTGGGAGGCCTTGGGGGTGGGGGTGGGGCCCATTAGCAGTTCGGGTTAGGGCTATGGGTGCTAAGATCAACATCCTTTTTTTATTTTAAAAAAAACTCACTTTTTCACATTTTTTCTGTAGGGGATGCCTATAGGTTTCCTACAGGGGTCGAGGGATGCTTGGGCATCCCTTGGACGTCTCGGGGACATCCCAAAGCCCCTCTAAAGTCTCCTTTTTGGAGGGACACCCCAGAAACATCCCCTCAGAGGGAAGCATCTTGGGGAGATCTCAGGTACTTAGGTGGCGGTGCGGTGGGGGGGGCATCTCCTTGGCGTCCCCGCGTCTCGAGGACGTCCCTGTCTCGAAAACTCCATATTTTTTTGGGGAGACACATCCCTGTGGAACACTGCCAAAAATACAAATAATAGATCCTTAATGAATTTTGGCAAGTTTTCCAAAAATGTAAACAAGTCAGAAAAATTCCATGATTTGCATCTTGTAGAGCTAATTTATGAAAAAACTAAAATTGCAATAACTCACTCAATAGTGATGATCAAAAGTTGAATTGTGGACTATAGCTTTCTTATCTGATCCTCAAACTTTAGTAAAAAAAAGTTAAAAAAATTCATAGTTGTTTGTGAGATATAAGTGAATCTTCAAAAATTAGGGTTTCATCCACACCTTTGCCCAAATCATAGCTTTGATACCATTTGATAAGATCCACACATAATAATGGTAGTAAGACAATGTAGAAGATAGATCATACACAACATGGGATGTTTCTGGGCCAAGATGCCCTAATATTCAATATATGTAGAAATAGAATAAACCTGTAAAGACCCTACTACAAATAACTGAAATATTTTCTCAAATTTTAGATGAGATTTCTTCCTCAAATCAATATAAAACATCAACATATATGAAAGCTTGAACTCCTTGCATCACCATTGATTAGAAATGAAATAACATCACATAACATACTGCTGTCATGAAATTTCAGTCACTGTATCAGTCATATCAGACTTGATAACATCATAAAAATAAGTGCCAAATGCCTTCTACAACTTCAATATTCAAATACAAACAATAGGCAATAGTCTTCAAGTCTTGGATTAACTATTACAGCCCTGGAAATACAAATATTATTGACTGATATAAAGGTACAGTCAGCTATTATAACTGCTGTAGGTGTCTATTTCGCCCAGCCAATGTTCAAGCTCCTGAAACACATTGAAAACCTTCTCCCAAGCCAAGCGATAGGGTCCTAGATTGCTCCTTTGACACTAGTAACTCTTCCAACCGTTGTATACTTGTCCAATGCACTTCAAAAGCCCTGAAACAATGTAAATAGCTCACTGTCATAAAATATTAGACCCTGCAAAATGTGTAAAACTCACTCCAATAGTATCATAAGCCCAATAACTACCTTGGTAGTGCATCCAATGAACCAAGGGTTTCAATATGATACCAAATATACTCCAAATGCTCTCCTAAACTTGCAAATTCAAGCACTAATGGTGAAATCTGAATGATAACACCTCACATAAAGATATGGGGCCATCACCATATCAAACAAGGGGTCATCTCCTTGCAAATAAATTGAAAATCGGAATTCTCAACTAAAACAAAAGTAATAGAAAACATACCAAATCATCAATAGTTGCAAATTGAGTTTCAAGAGCTCTATTTATCCTTCTCAAAGGTTGGCGCTCCTCCCCTTGGACGGTTTGGGATGTGATTTGAATTCCACCAATGATAATCAAGAGTCTTGCACAATTTTAAATGATGGTAGCTGATCAAACATCTATTAAAATTCCTCTTGGTTGGAAATTGAATGCTTTCACCTTGCAAATCGTCCCTCTGAGCAAATCGATCAGCTCCTTATGTTGGCGATTGGTTTTGCATTTAAAATCCTTCCTATGCCTTAGTCGATCCATAACTAATCATAGGCGATTGCATTTAAAATTATGCATTTGCATTTAAAATTGCTCCTTGCCTTGGCCACCGATTCCCTTAGTTGGCATTTAATCATTGAAGAACTTCAAACAAACATTTTAAATGCTTTACCTTGCTCCAACCGTTGGCACTTCAAACTATAATCTTTTCCTTGGGCAAATTCCTCCTTCTTGGCCGTTGGAATCAAATCGGACCATGATCCAATGTATTTGCACTTCACACAATGAATCGCCACCTCATGCTAGTCGATCATGCTTGATAACCGTTGGAATATGTTTGAGTGGATTTTTATTAGCTTGGACCTATCTTTCTTCATTGGCGAATGCAACTCCTCCAACGTTGGCTTTATTTGATAACACCATTACAACTTTTTTAAAATAGGTCCCACCTGGAGCAATTCCTCATCCCATCGATCAGCCTCATCCATGATACAAAACTCCATAAAAATAGATTAGAGAAAATGTAATTAAAGATTTCATTTTCCGTTTTATTCTTTGACCCAATTGATCCAAACAAATAATTGAAAATACAATTTCAATATTGCATTTTCCAAACAACACAATTTGGCTAATCTCAATGAAAATACTATGAAAATACTTAGCCAACTCAATAAAATACTAGTTGAGCCAACATTCCGGTTCTCCATGTGTAGACATAAACCAACATTCCGGTTCTCCATGTGTGAAAACAAGCTCAACTAGAAATCATTACTTAGCTCAAAATGGGGACATTACAAGCCTCGAGGTAGGGTAACACCATACAATACTCCTTAAGGAAGAAGCCACTCCATTCTATATCTCCAAGAGATCCCAAGACACATAATATACTCTTAACATGTCCTTACAATGAAATTCACCTTTTTTATATAAACCTCATCCTAATAACATAACATAGGGGTAAACCACCAAACCTAATGTAGGCCTACTCATTACCTAATATAATTAATTACACAAGTTGTCCACAACTATAATGTCCCCTTTTGAGCAAGGTTTGGTAAGGGAATGTTTATTGGTTGAGCTAGGACCTTGGAGGCTTGGAGAACGGAATGTTGGATTCTAGTAGTTCAACTAATTTTATTTTTATGGGATAAATTGTATTTTTGGATATTGATATTTTTATATTATTTTGTTTAGCCAAAAATAATAAAATAATCAGCCAAGGATTTGAGCGGCCAAATTTGAGGAATAAAAAACAACTTAAAGATGGAAAATGGACTAGTTGGAGAGCAAAAACAAAATAAAATATTTTATTATATTTTATCAAGGTTGCATGGAGACTGGTACTGGTACTGGTACGAGAGACTGGTATCGGTACCGGTACGTCTATTTTTGAAAAATAGGAGACAGGGGTACTTGGAGATGCCATTTATTTTAAAATATAATTTAATAATTTTATTAATTTATTTATATGCTAACATGAAAACTGAAAACATCATGACATTGAACTTTCAGAACAAGAGAAATGGTAAAGTTTAAGTTTATAGCTTACTGTATATATATTACTTATAGGCATATAGCTTGAAACAATTTAATATAGCTTAATGTATATATACTAGACACTAGTATTGAGGTTTGAAGTTCGTAGGAGTAAGAATGCACTGAGCTTGTGAGAAAACAACGGAAAAAATGAAAGGTAGAAAAAGAAAAAAAATGGAGACGCCTTTTTATTAGCGCAGGGTACTTGGAGACGAGTGGGAGACGCGACCAGAAGTCTCTTGCGAAGGGAGACATACCCAGTCAAGTCTCCAAGACGGGAGATGTGTACAGTCCCCGAGACGCGTCCCAGGGGGTTGAAGACGTGTCTTCGTGCAACCTTGTATTTTATTATTACTATTTGCCCATGAAATCGCAGCCCAAAAAGGAGAAGAAAAAAGTTAAAAAAAAAAAGAAAATAATAAAATATTATTCTCTCTCCTAGTCGCCGCCCAAGGAGAAATTGGGAAAAAATATTAAATAAAAATCAATAAAAAATATTTGATTATGGCGGTGGACTTGAAAATTCATAAAATTATGGCTAATTGGGTTGCCCAACTTGAGGAGTATAAAGGACATGAATTGATATCATTTTTCATATCATTGATCAATTGGATTTTGCATTTTAGAGAGTTTCTCTTGGCTGTAACTTGTTTTCAGCGATGTTCAAGGACGAAAACCCTTGGATAAGAGTGATTTGGACAAAAACCCAAACACCATGTGAGATGGATTCACTTGGAATTCATCATTGATCTTATTTGCAGGTATTGGAGGAAATAATGGCTTCATTTCAGCTAGGGTTTGAATTGAAATTCATCACAGCAGCTAGGGTTTGAAGCATTGTGGAATTTGAAGACTTTGATATTCAAATTTAAGGATATATTTGGCATATTTTCATCATTAGGCACTTAGAGAGGGTTTCTAAGTGGAGTGCTTGGCATAAGGAGACATTTTAGGCGATTTTCATCACTCCTATATATTCTGATTTTTATGACAGCAGGTTGGAAATTCATATCAGAGGCAGATTGGATGATATTTTGGCATGATTTGTTGATATAAGGGTTTATTTTGCAAGCTGGGCTAAATCGCCTCATTTCTAGACATAGGCGCTATCCATTGGAAGCATATTTCGGTGAACTTGGCATCATTTTATAGATTTGGTTTTGCATCAGGTGTTATATCAGAAATTTCAAACCTCATAACAGCAGCTACAGGTGTTATACCAGTCATACTTCATTGGGTTTGTCACCATATTTTCATAAGGCATCATCATACCATCATCATACCTAAGGCGGCTAGGGTTTGGATCATTATTTGGGCAGATTTGTATGTATCTGTAGGTCTGATTTTGTAATCAGACTTGATGTTATAAAAATCAGTCATCATCTTTTGTAATCAGCCTTCACAATTTCAATAAAGAAGACAAGCATTCATCCAGGTATGTTTATTTGTGATATGTGTGAACTATTTTGACTAATTTCAGTTTTTTACATGTTTGAATGTTAAATTGCAACCTTTCCATCTTCATTACATTCCAAACATATTGGTGAAAACTACATATCAAAACCCTAAGTCAAATTCAAGAAAAAGAAATCAGAAAATTCAAGACAGCGAGCTTAAATTTCAGATCAGAACTACGAAGGGTTCTTACAACAACCCATTATGACTAACTTAAGGGATGTGTGTCATGTGTTGGCATCTCCATCCACCTATATACATTATAATATCATATCCCTAGGTACATAACATATAACCAAAATAGGAATAGCAATAAACTATAAAGCAAATAGAATAAATAGCAACACAAAATATAAGCAATATCAATTGTATTATCTCGATAGCAAAGTATATCAAAACATAAGACCAGCGAGGTTGCTCCCTCTCCAAGTCTAACCCACAACCATTTATAAAATGAAGAACAGTGGATGTGGCAGTTAAGACAACCATCACCAACAAACCAGTGACCTATACTAACCAAAAAGATCAGAATAATCGTACGCCGGCATAACTCAGACTTTGGCCAAACACATCATTACTTTGCCTTATTTACAACATGTTTTGTTTAGTCTAAGTGGTCTACCTACTGCAAAAAGTAGCGTCATGGCTAACATCAGCATAGAACACATAAACTAATTAGAATGCTACCTATGATGCCTACATATTATACTTAGGTCCAACCATTATTGCAAAAAGTCAATAAAGGTTAAACGTAATATATTTTCCTCCAAGATGGTATGAGTGTATGACACAATCAACTACAGACTAAAAGAGATAACAGTGTGAAATTCAAACTTTGATCAATGCTGCTAGAAAGTCAAAGTTAATTTCAGATCTGAGAAACAGAACAGTTTCAATTAATTTCCTAGTCACTAGTATACCTGTCTTCTCACTGGTTTTGCAGGGGACTTGGTGAATTTCCGTGAATTGGAGAACTGATTAACTTCATTTAAGTAATTGTAGCAATTCAAACAAGAGCAGTTCCATAAAAATATTGAGAGGGAGTTATGGTTTCAACCAAGTTTGATTTGACTTTGACTCTTACTTATCTATTAAATAGTGGTTAAAACAAGTAGGACTGTTTATGTCATAAAATATTGGAAAATGACCATGCAATGTCACAAAGTATACCATCATCTTTGTCTTTCAAGTTGAAGATTCTCCCTGTTTTCCATTATTTTGAGGATATGATCACATGTTTGATTGTGATTTCTAAAGATTATTTGTTGCTTGACTTCAAGCTTCTTTGGCTTGGCCTATTTAGAAATAAAATGAATTAAGTTATGGCAAAAGGATTATCTTATGTGTGTCCAGCCAGATTGATCTGATAGTTTCTAGTCTGATTCATGTCCCATTTTATACATGGGGTGAATGATGCAAGGTATCAGAAGGGTGGAAAATTGAAACGGATAATATAGTAAAAAGGCTGATGATGTGGTCAGCAAGGATATGAAACTGTAGTTCTGAAGATTTGTATTTAAAAAGTTCTGTGTTTAGGCATTGGTTTTCCTTTAACATTAGATGTTTGATGTATTGATTTTCCTTTAACATAGTGTTATTGTGTCAATGGCTTTCCATAGACATTAGATCTACAGGAGGTGTAATCTTCACCTTGTTTTGTTTCCATATATAAAATTGAGACTTTAGGAGTTTGTTGAGTTGTCAGTATTCTTTAGAGCCAATTAATGCAATTGGGTATAAAGGGATATTAGTATTCATTATTCTTATTTTAGTTGGTGTGTATTGACTTGCAGTCTTACACCACCTGCTGCCTGCAATTGAAATCCAAAAAAGATTGGCATCTACGAAAAAAATGCTGTATTGGTATTACAAATAATGATATAACCCAGTTTGAATGTACATGCATTTTCATGAGTAAAGAATCTGAAGATTATTAAATAGGTCTAGAATATTCCTTTTATTTTAACTTTACATTTTCCTTATTGTCAAAGAACAATAAATAAGGAAGAGAAATATTTTTTTAAGAATCTCTTTAGGGGAGAGGGCCCAATAGTGGGGCACCCTAATTTTATGGGTTAATATCATTGTTGCAATACTCAAACTTGCCTTGGACTCAGCAAGCTGTTTTTTGACCCAAACTTGGACTCTGTGCCCAAACTCAATGCAAACTTGGCAAATTGAAAAACCCATGAAATACAGAGATTTTTAAGGATTTAACTTGTTTCATGCACCTTTTGATAAATAAACCTTAAAGACACAAATTTGATCACATACACAAGTATACATCGATCACATGAGTGTTTACTGGCAATGTGGTATTTCACACAGACATGGAGTAAACAGAATTACAAAGTAGTAGTATAGTGCATAACATAGAACATGAATCTATAATAGCATTGCACAGAATAGAGCATTGTTTCCATTCATTGAATATATCAGTATTACACTACAATGTCACAATGCTGCCTCAATTACAAGTATCGACTCAATATATAACTTATGCCAAGGTTGGTTGAGATACCAACCGTTGGCAACGACTCCACAACTATCCAACCGTTGGGGTTAACCCGATAACACTCCTAAACTTAACTGTGCACAACATTAATTAATTCATAATTATTTACTTGGCCGACTACGATCGACTACAATTATGACCGACTACATCATCCCCCCCACAAAATTAGTCATCTTCCAGACGACAGAAAACCATGAAGTATCAAGTGACATTAAGTAAGCTCTACCAAACTGACGACAATGCTGAAGTAGGAGTTGTGTAAAAGTAGAACCAACACATTCAGAACACCTGCCAGTAACCAACCAAGGGACCCAATCTGATAGCACACTAAATGCTGCTGAGAATGTTGCACCCCATTGATCACTGATAGTACTGGTTTGATGGGGGTTTGGGGGCAACACCCCCAACGGGGTCGAGGGCCAGCGCCCCTTGCCGGGTTTTGGGGGCACCGCCCCCAGCGGGGTCGAGGGGCAGCTTGAATTTGATTTCCGCACCCTCAAAAGCCATTCGGGCAATGAGTAAACCTGCCCAATATGTGGTCGATTGCCCTCTTTTCCTTCGTACGGCGGTTAAAAACTTTTCAAGAGAACTTCAATTTGTACGGCCAGTGGTAAATGACTGGGATTGTATGGCGGCAAAATGATGGCAAGACTCTTCATATGGCTTGCACCCTAGAATGAAGTACGGTCTGACAGGAGAGGTGCTTTTGTGCCATAGAGACTCTAAATCGTACGGCCTTCCTCAATGTCCCTTCACCACTGTATGGCAATCAATTTTCAGAACCCTCTTCCTTTTGTGTACGGCCTGTGTCGTATGACCGTTGCCTTGTCTTCCTCGTACGGTGTCAATCTCCAAGTCGTACGGCCATGTTTCTTCGTACGACTTTCTCCACGCCTGAATGGCTTGAAGTCGTACTGCCTAGTCGTACCTTCTTTGTTTGTTTCTAATCGTACGACAACAGAACACTGCGAGGATGAAGTCGTACGGATGGCGCTCGTACGGTCTGTTCCCTATCCTTTCCTTCTTCATACGGCGGAGTCGTCTTTTCCTTCCCCGCACAAGGCTTTTTCTGTCGATTGCAACTCTTCCTTTCTCCTTTTGATCATACGGTATAGTGTGTGAGATCGTATGACCAAGATTTTTTCCTTGTCCATAGGGTGGGGGTCGTACGACCCTCAATTGTATTTTATTCAACTTCTTTTATTTATTTTTTTCACTATATATTTTTTTCAATTTTTTCCATTTTTTTCCAATTTTCTATCCACAACAAACTGAATCCAACTTTTCTATTTCTCTCCAGCAGGATCCACCTCTTGTCTGTAACTCTGACTGCAGAACTCTCTTGTTGCGTAATATTTCTCTCTTTTCCAGAATTTTGTTGCGAGGGTGATTTCATAGTACGACAAGTAGCCATATCCTCCACTTTAAATATTTTAACTTTATTATTCGGAGACGTACCTTTATTGATTTTGTAATTGTCGGCAGGGTCAGGTGCTTTTCTTGGAACCGGAACTATTGTCTTTCGGGAGCGATGTTCTACATTCAGCAAAAATAAACTGTCTAACTTTTTCACATCATTTTTTCTCTGTTGATTTTCACCGATAGTCATAACTTCAATCAAATTACAAGTCGTCGGAACTACCGTATAGTCCTTATTCCTTCGGTATGGTCTCTTTTTGGCCGGTTGTGCATTAGAGATCAGGGGAATTCTGTGTATGCATAGTTTCAGAGGTATTCCCTTCAAACCTTTGTATGTCCGGGCGAATATGTCTTTGTACTCAAAAAAAATTTTAAATGGAGCAGCTGCTGGGTTCCAGTCGTCACCCGCCAAAATTAGTTTTTGATTAGTTCCATCACCCCCATTTGCCTTGTTTGCCAATGGTTCCTGATACCTGATCACTTTGTCTGGTTCAAATTTATACTCAAGTGTATCATCTATCTTGCCATCACCCTCTGTATATTCTTTATGTGCCTTTCTAGTCGACTTGCCTCTTCTGGTCGACCTCCCTCCCCTGGTCGACTTGTCTCTGCCACTAGTTTCTTTGGTGTACTGTCTATTATAGCCTCTCCTTCCTTATACTCTTCATATGCTTTTGGAAAAGCATTACTTACTTCCGGCTGTGGTCGAGTGTTTGTTAAACCGTCAAGTGCTTCATTCGTCAACAATGTTTCACTCGTTAGCCGAGAGTTGCCGAGACTTGCACTGCCAGGACTTGCACTATTCGTCTAAGAGCTCTCCCCGACCTCTTTTACTGAAATCATATTGCATTCAGGTTGAAAGAACTCATAATCTTCCATGTGCCAAATGGAATAACCCGCTGAAAGAATTCATCTAATCTTTTGAGCATTCATGTAATTTTAATACCCCTTCGTCATTGGGCTCCATCGGCCCTCTTTCTCCGTCTAACGACTCCCCTCCATCCGAGTCGGAGTCCGATGCGAACTCCTCACTGACAGTTTGTGTTCTTAAATCAATGATAAACTTCTTACCCTTATTTTCTATTGACAGAGTGTTCTTCTTCCAGTTGTGGGTGGCCTTGGCTTCTATTAGCCATCCTCGACCGAGTAATGCATCATAGGACGCATTCTGTGTTGTTATGACTACAAAATTCAACAAGAATTGCTGAGTACCGATCCTTACCTTCTAAGCCATTAGCACTCCCAGCGCTTTAATTCCGTGTTGGTCGGCTCCCACTAACTGGGAGTTCTACGGCCATAGAGTAGGCTTTCTGAGGCTTTTCCATGTTTCTTCTGGCAGTACATTCACTCCAGACCCTTCGTTGATTATTGTGTTCGTCAGGTAGCATCCACCGATTGACATGTGTACAACGGTTGGACTCTTCCCATTGTCAACTGCCAATAGCCTCGGGTCGATCACTTGTTCTCCCTTCGGCGGTGGCTCCACTATGACATCCTCGTCTTTTATTTCCCTGCTTGGGTTTCCTTCCATTGCCTTAGAAATTGCCATCCTCAGTTGTGGCATGCTTTGTAGGAGATCTGCCATCCTGATGGATACAATGGTCTGCAACACCTGATTTACAATATTCTTGTCTGACTCCGGTCGTACGGTGGTTATTTTTCTGTTCTTCCCTTCTGTTTCCATCGCCGTCTCCACTTCTTTTCTGGCATCCCGGAGTCTCTCCTTCTCAGTTCTGGGTTCTGGATAAGTAGCCTTTTTCCATTGTGCTCGGGTGACAGCAAAGATCTCTTCATCATTTTTCTCGACATTGATAAGGTTCACCCCTTTCTATTTTGGGCAATCTCTTTCTTCATAGTCTCCAAGCCCACACCACTTGCATAGTGCATTTGTTTTATTCTGATTATTGTTCGGGCATTCCCTTGTAAATTGCCCCCATTCGTTGCATTGTCAGTACTGTATCATGGGTTGCCCGTTGCTGTCGTACTGTATTCTGGTTCTGGGGCTATTATTGTTACTCCTCCTGTTATTCCGATAACCTCCAGGGGATGCATTGGGATTATTTTGAGGTTTCGGAGGTGTAGTCGGCGGAGTTGACGATTCTCCTTGTGTGAAGAGCACCTGAGTATTTCTTGCTTTTAGATTAAATGGGCATTCCTTGATTGAATGTCCCATCACTTGGCATATATCATAGAATAGCTTCTTTGGACAATTTGCTTTTATGTGTCCTTCCCCATTGCAATCAGTGCACCATAGCTCTCGGCCTTCCTGCTTTGTTTCTTTATTGGCCTTCCATTCTTTCATCATGCGAACCATATCTTTCCGTAGCACTTGGATGGTCTTTGATTCTCCGTCACTGTTGTCATCATCCATACTCTCGTCATCGGTTCTTCTCTTACTCCGGGAAGATGTCTTATTCTCGCTTTCTATGTCCATCGCCTGATTGTACACTTCAGCGTACGATGACAGAGGTACGACTTTCATTTTCTTCCTTAATGACGGGAGTAGTCCTTCAATGAACCATCTCTTCTTCAATCCGTTGGCCGGCTGGGTTTCCAATTTTCCCAACAATTCCTTGAGCCTCCTATTATATGCTCTCACATTCTCATTTTTTCCTTGTCTTGTGTTGTAGATTTCTGCTACGATTTCATTATCATCCCTTAGAAGTTTGAATTCATTCTAGAAGGCTTTCTTCAATTCATCCCATGAGGCTTTCTGTGCCGCCTCTAGATCTGCGTACCAGTCGATGGCTATGCCTCTTAACGTGGCTGGAAATGCTTTTACCCAGTAATCTTCATCTTCTTGTCCATTTGCTATCCATATGGTTTCACAAGTCTTACAATGCCGCACAGGATCTTCTTACCTGTTCCCCATAAACTTTGGCAACTTTTGCCTCTCGGCTGGCGAAGTCACCATCCTTCCCCGATGCCCTCCTTGTGCGTTGGACCTGACTGGACTGGTTCTCTTGCAACATCTCGGTGCGTCACTTGCACTCTCAGCCACGTTCGAGTCTTCCCCGCGTCCTCTGTCGGCGTCCTCTACACCTTGAGTCTCCTCGGGTTCGTTCCAATACTCCCTCTGCCCTGGGGTCTTAGGCTTAGATCTTCCAACTCTCGGCCCTTCGTCGTCCGATATGGATAACTCTCCGATGTGGCTTATGCTGTTTTCACTTTCTTCTGTCAATTCATTTTCATTCCCTTTTTCTTTATTTGTCAGCGGTGTCTTGAAAATTCTTTTGTCGGCATGATGATGTTCATTGGCAATTTGTCTCAGTGTTTTCCTTCGTTCTTCTTGTTCCTTTAATCTCAATGATCTTCGTGTTCTTTCCTCTGGTGTTTCATGCCCACTTGGTACTCGGTTCTTATCCTTATTGAGTTGTATGGGCATTAATTGCTACTCGGGTGAGGAGATGGTTGACCTCTTGGTTGACGTGCAATTGATCCCAGATGACCAACTAAGGGATCTCTCACCTGAGAGCCTCCCTCCGTACGTGGTCCTTCAACAAGTTTTCCCACAAACTGCAGAGGTCTTCTGTTAGAGCGTCTTCATGATCCTCGTTTGCTTGAACTGGCTCTTCGGTCGACTACCCCGTCACGATGCCATTCTCCCGTCTGGATGTTCACCGGATTCTCTTAGGCAACGGCGCCAAATGTTTACTGGCAATGTGGTGTTTCACACAGACATGGAGTAAACAGAATTACAAAGTAGTAGTATAGCGCATAACATAGAACATGAATCTATAACAGCATTGCACAGAATAGAGCATTGTTTCCATTCATTGAATATATCAGTATTACACTACAATGTCACAATGTTGCCTCGATTACAAGTATCGACTCAATATATAACTTATGCCAAGATTGGTTGAGATACCAACCGTTGGCAACGACTCCACAACTATCCAACCGTCGGGGTTAACCCGATAACACTCCTAAACTTAACTGTGCACAACATTAATTAATTCATGATTATTTACTTGGCCGACTATGACCAACTACAATTATGACTGACTACAATGAGTATAAAAGCGAATTTTAGTTGAAGGAAACAACATTGTTAGATATATAAATATTGTCAAGTATTTTAGGTGTACAAAACTCATGGATTATGATATCCATGGCATCAAAAACAAAATTCACAATATGGAGTCATGAACTATGGTAGAAAGGAGCTTGTATCGCTCGGCCCAACATGGCTAGCTCTATGTGGAGTCATGTGTTTGTATCTCAAATAAATTTGCAAATGTTGCTACAGCCATAGGAGCATTACTTAGGATAGAAATTGACATAGCAAACCATAAGTATAAATGTAATTCAATTACTTGGGATTTAATTGGAAACAATTCAAAAGAATAAAAAACGTTGCTTTTCCATCCAACATGGCCCAAAATGATTTTTATTTTTTGCTTTTTAAAACTAGTGTGGAGGTTTGGGGGTAGCACCCCTAGTAGGGTCAAGGGGTAGTGCCCCTTGTGGGGGTCTAGGGGCAGTGCCCCTTGCGAGGGTCTGTGGGAAGCACCTCCAGCGGGATTGAGGAGCAACACCCCTCACGGGGTTAGGGAGCAGCCCCCTTGGCAGGGGTAGGGTCAAGGGGCGGAGCCCTCGCCACCAAGACCCAATTAAAGCCTTTGAGACCACACATGCCTTCATGGCGCATGCCATTTTTCATAATTTTATTGCTTTTAAATAGCCTTCAAAAGTCCTCCAAACCCTTCAAAAAATGCTTGACTTTCACACTTTTATGTTTAACCGTTTTCCATTGTTTATTTGTTTTCCCCCAATTTTCATTGACTTGGCCAAGTCTTCCTAGCAGGACTCACTAGTTTTGGTAAGTTTTAAAAACTCGGTGAATCTAACCAAACTTGCCAACTACCTAGGTCACGAGTCCCTAGGACTCGTTGTGACCTGCTCACCTCGGGACTCGTCAAGTCTTGTAACACTGGTTAATATAGCAATGTATGTGTACTATTGGCGATTTGGCACTAAAAAATTATACTGCCAAGCAACTAGAGATATGGGCAATTTAAATATTTTGTTTCATCAAAATAGACCCAGAAAAAAGGTCACCAAAATTCTTTTTGTTGAGGTGTCATAATGCTTTTTGTTGAGGTGTCATGTTTTATAGTGTGTCAATTTGGCATCATGTGATTTGTTGCTTTTTGAATCTAATGGGCACATTTTTTTTGGGTCCTCTCTTATAACTACCAGTACCATACTATTTAAAATATTGGGCTTTCAATGTACCAGTCCTATCACAACTATTGGTACCTACACCCCTATTGGATCCTCTCCCCTATTGCAAAATCACCCCCCTCATTCTTTTTTTGCATTTACCTTTATATGTTGTACAGCTAGGTTGTTGTAGATGCTTACCACAAAGTGCTCTCAATTTTTTTTCCATACTGCAGAAAATATCTAAATGTAGAAGTTTCAGGTTATTTGAGCTCGTTCATTTGAATTGTCAAAGTTTTCAAGAATTTGTTCTTGTCAAGACATATAGAAGTTGTAGCTATGAGCACCTTGTGTGAATTTAAAATCACAATGGTTGTTTACATTTTTTTATCACGTGCACTTTCCTTGTTCAAATGGTTTGATAAAATGTGGCAACTAAACCTAAAAAATCTTTGGAATTTTTTTATTTTGTTAAGAAAACCTTCTAAGTTGTGTCATTTTAAACAGGCTGCATGCTTGCGAAATTGAATTTTATTTTTCACTGTATTAAAGGGTCACAAGTTACATCACAATAAGGAGATCAACATAAATGTGTTTCATACTCCATATGTATTTTATATGCACGTTTTTGATATAGTCTCTCCAAAATGTATTAGGAGGCTCAACCAGAAGATTTTAAGGCAGATAATATCATGGCCCAGCTGATGGAAATGGGTTATTCTGAAAGTGAAATCTCTGCAGCCATTCAAATAAATGGTATGTCCTTCTAGGTGATGACAAACTATGATGCTGCAATTAAATTTCATGTTGAATTTTGCACACAGACTTTACCCTTTCTATTTTTAGCCTGTACATCCATTGAATGAGGCATTTTGGGATTTTAATCAATGGAAATTCAATATTAGAAACAAAGGCTAGCCTAGATTACTTCTTGTTACAAGACAAATTAATGCAAGATCGATAAAATTGTAACTGAAATATTTGGAGCGCTATAACAGTTTACCCATCTGGCTCTTGAGTGCAGGTTTTTTAAGTCAAATTATTAGTTATTTCCTCTTTCTATTAGTACCTACAAGGTGGTTATTCTGATGCTTGTAAGGATCTACAGGCTAATTTGACAATAAATTTTATCTCATTTTCATGGACAAACAAGGGCATTGGAATCCCTTTATAGAATCTGATTTCAAGTTTGGAGAAGGATACACTAAGAAAAAGGTATCCATATCGTATGTACAAGAAGACATTGTTACATGGTTTATACGTAATAGATGATGGAGATCACTAACAACAATGGTTCTTGGATTGATAGAAACTGAACATAAAGAGTGTATGGGTTTAATACATGTTTTACATTGGATCTTAGAACGTAGTGACTAAATACTGATTATGAGTAATCATAATCAGATGTCTATTTGAACGAGTCTCACAGCCTCAAAAAAAGAACATTCTCTTTGAGCCCTCTAGATTGGCTTCCTTTAGAAACTATCCAATCATATGTGGTTAAGTTCTCCACATGCTATAAAGGGCATCATATGTTTTGTTGGGCCCACTCATGGGCTTCTTTACTACTTATACGATTCCACTTTATTCACAGCCATGAATTTTGATATGTTGCTTGGAATTCATTATGTTTGTTGAATTGGAATGCCATTCTTATGGAAACTTCCTTTGATGGGAAGTAATCTACAATTTGTGTGTAAAGATTGAGTCCCAAATGAGACCTGAGTCATAAGAAAATGCAGTACATCCGTGTTATGCTATCTGAACATCATGTCTCCTGTATCTCTACACCATGACTTGACTGAGTAAATTTTTGATAGAGTAGCAACATTCATATCCTCGTTTTGCAGCTTGTGTATGCCAAAATTAATCCCACTGACCACACAACTTGTATCATATAGAGAAGAAAATATTTTTCTCTTCATGAAGTACACATACCAATGCCTTTGCCAATTTGTTGTAATTAAGTATCTTATTCTTGGTGCTTCTGATTCCATCCACCATTCCATCAAGGGTGCATCGATGTGGAGCTATATCCTTATAAAACTACCAACTTTTGTGATCTCAAGATGTTATTTACAATCCTATACATGCATTAATTAGGTCCGTCACATGAACAGTAATTTCTCATCTCTATGAATCCTTTTCACAAATCAAATATCCTTACACAAACTTTTTCCAAAATAGCACATTCAAGAACTAGTCAGGTTTGAGGTTTCACTGTACTAATTTATAACTTTAGTTCTCTATTTTATAACTGATAGTTTCTGGTTGACTGATGGTTTTTTGGCCCTTGATTATTTGTAATTTTGTCTATCTCCTCCAGTATTCTTACCACTTTTTCTTGCATTCCTTTGAAAAAGTAGTTCCTTGTATTTTTCTACTTCAAGAACATGACAGATGGATTCTTGCAAATTTTGAGGTGAATGAATAGATACAGCATCCTTAATGTGATATTTAGCCCATCAATGAATCTAATAAGTTGTTACTCTTTCAAGATGTTTTACAAAGATTTATGACCATTCTGTAACAGTTCTTGATTGATGTGTATCCTGATATGGGCAGAAGAAACTTCTACTTCGTCCTCCTCTAGAGAAGATGTTTTTTCTGTTGTTGCTTGAGTTTTTCCTTAAATCCATTTACATTTTACGCTACTTAATAGAAACCTTCAGTTATTTAGCACGTCTTGCTGTTCTGATAATCCCCTTGTCAATAATTTTTCCAATTAACTGTGATATATTTGTGAGACAGTAATGAGTTTTCTGCAGTTTCAAATGAGGTCTAAATAGGCTTGAGTCTTGACTTTGAATCTGCATTTATTGATGATCTAGTTGTCATATCCTCTTGAATTTTGAAGACTCTCTTGGTTGGGTATAATCCTAAAACAATTCTAACATCATTTTTTTAAGTCTCATCGATCATTCGATCATAAAGAAATTCTTGCTTGTTTGTTTGCTATATGTTCCCATAATTGCTGAAGTTGTGGAGCATTTTAGCCAAAGGATATTGATTTGACATTTCTAATTGTTATGTTCCAATGTTCTAATCTTATTGAATGGATGGTTGTTGTTCAATCTGAGTTACTCTTCTTCTTAGATCCATCTTTCAAGGTACATGGGGAAGTTTTTGGAAACCTCACTTTGATACAACTATTTTTGCCATTCCCTTTGTACTTGAAAGAGACATGCAAGAAAAGAAAAAATATAAATGAAGAACAATCCAATTCAATGCACTATTGAATATACTTTATGAATGCACTACTACTCAAGGTCTATGGGAATGCAATGGCCATGTTATATGTCATATCCATGTGATTGCTGTAAGGTATAATGGGACAAAATGTCATCAAATTTCCCAATGAAGGAGACTAGGAGGATAATCATCACTGTTATCATGTGAAATTGCACCCTGCTTGGAGGCTGTCCAAGCATTCCAATGACACAATGGGACTAATCTCAAGGTGTGGGACCTTACAAATGAGATCAGACCTCTAGAGAACGCTGGTTCCTCTTTCTGAGCTTAAGGCTCAGAGAATTTAACTAAATCTAATGCTACACTCACAGGGAAAAGGGAGAAGAAAATACTGAAATTAAAAGGGGAGGTGATGCACCAGATTTTAATATGTTAACTGCGACTGTATTAACACAACAATGATTTCAAAACTGCAACAACTCACACAGACCCACATAAATATCACAGAGGTTTGGATAGAAAACTGAAGCTGTTAAAGGGACGGTTTTGCCCATAGAGAAAGCATACAATTCTCAAATAAACAGTGTAAAACTTATAGAGAGAGACAACATAACAGTTTGTATTAATCATGAAGGCTAGAAAGCCATTACAAAAGAGAGATAATGTCACAGAAAGCAGACACAAAATAACCAGCTACATTCATGAGTGAACAATAAACCAAAAACAACAAAGGCTCAGAATTGAGCAGAATGTATCACATCCAGTTAGTTCCTGTAGGTGCGTTACAAGGCCTGTGGCAACAACTATCTAACCTATATAATAACCCAGACGAACAACTAACCAACAACCTTTCTTACATCTTTGATTCATGTATATATAGCATTTTGATCATACTGTAGCAGCCATGGACGGGAGAAAGAGAAGTCAATAAGAAAGCACATCGTCCATACTGCAATAACTCCATTCCGTGTCCTTGGAGCACGCCCACATGGCTCCACCCATGAAATCCGCTGAAGAAGAGTGTCCGTCCATGCCTTGAGTACAAGGATTTAATGCAAATGAGGCTACAGTAGCATGGGGGGACGAGGAATTCATCTTCTACAAGAAATCGGGCTTTGAAAAAGCATTAATGGTGACCAGAAGGGTCGCTGAGCAGTCCCATCGCGTTTTGAACAGTAGAAAATGCTTCTGGAAGGCAAAAAGGTCGGTCTCCAACATATCGGACTCCTAGCCTTCGGCCTTCCAAAAGAGAACGTGGAAGAGAGAACTCCCGACCTCCACGTTACTTAGCCAATTTGAGAAATCGGCGGAGATCAGGCCACGAGCCTTCTGCCTTATTGCCTTCCTAGAGAAAGAAGAAGAGAGAAAGTCCGAGTCCCGCAAATTTGAAGACTTAGCCATTTTTACAAAGGTTCGGCGAAGTCCGGGGATCAAGCCTTCGGCCTTCTCCCTTCCAAAAGAAAAGAAAAGGGAAGAAGAAAAGTTCAAAGTCCAACTCCCCGAAACACTTAGGAATATTTTCAAAGAAAAGAAGCGAAATTCGGACCCCGAGTCTTTCTCCTCAACATCTGTCCAAATGATGTCACAGCCATGTGGCAGCTTCCCGTTGTTCTGTGGTCACCCTTTGCCCTAATAAAATAACCTTCGCGGAATGGCGGAAACCAACCAGAATACGCCACGTGGCCACCCTTGGGTTCTTTGAATGTTGAGCCGACGAAAACCTGCCACCTGTCCTCATTCCGTGGTTCCACCATCACCTTTTTCTTAATAAAATAATCTCCACGGAATGGCAGAATGCCTTAGAAAGAGTAACACTCAGCGGAGTTTGGGGCTCAAGCCTTCTGCCTTTTGCTTTCCAAATAAAGGAAGAGGGAAGAGGAAAAGTTCGAAGGCCGAAACTTCGAAACACTTAGCCGAATTGGCAAAGAGACAAAGCGGAGCTCAGAGCCGACAAACATGCAATGATGAGGAGAATCCCGAACTCTGAAACTCCGAAAAGGCAAAAAACACAAGGAAAACTTGGGATTTTTGGGACTTAGCCATTTTGGGTGGTTTTCTCTTGCATTCCAAAAGGTGAAAACACTAGGATTTCATGGATCCTTAGGCTATTTGGCTAGAAGGCAAAATAAGATAACATTTTGGCGAATATGCAGGGGTGTTTTCCTGCTAACACTGGGATCCAAAGGCCTTATCAATCCATTGGGCATAGAGTCAAAGGACAAGACAAAAAGAACAGAGGTTAGGCAGATCAACACAAAACTGAAAACCGCCTCTGGGAAACAAGACAAGGCAAAACAAACAAGGCAAACATCCTCCTAATGAGAGAGTTGCCTATGCAAAAGCACTTATTAAAAGGAAACACCTACATATTTACAAAATCTCACAACCATACTAAAAGCAAGGTTTCAGATGAACCCCATTGACTGGGATTGGCAAAACCTCTCCATTCAGCTTGGAAAGTTGAAATGCATTGGCTTGTTTGCAGCTGGTAATAATATAAGGGCCACTCCACATGGCATCAAATTTTGAATGTCTCCCAACTTTAGCTTTGTCTGCATCCCATTTCAACATCAAATCTCCCTCACTGAATGTCATGTTAGTTGATTTTATATCAAAAGTTCTTTTGACCTGATCTTGGTGAGCCTCGAGAGCCTTCATAGCAGTGTCTCTTTTTTCTTCAAGCTCCATCAACTCAACCAACCTGACTGTCATAGCATCATTTTCTTGCAACTCCAGTTGTTGGGCTAGCTCAAGGGAAGGCAACTCCAATGACAATGGAACTTTTGCTTCCCTTCCATAAACAAGCACGAAAGGAGAATTGCCTATGGCCCTCTTAGGAGTAATCCTATCAGCCCAAAGAGTTGTCTTCAACTTGGAATGCCAAGTTCTTTGATTATCATCCACTGTTCTCTTGATGATCCTGATCAGGTTTTTGTTTGTGGACTCAACTAGGCCATTCCCTTGAGGGTAGTAATTGGATGATGTCTTCAAGTAAATTCCATAGTTAAGTGCCCATTCACTAATTTTTGTGCCTATAAAGGCCTTGGCATTGTCAGAGATAATGGTGAATGGAACACCAAACCTTGTAACTATTCCCTCAAGGAAATCCAGAATGGAGGCCTTTGTGGCATCCTTTAATGCAACTGCCTCTATCCACTTGGTAAAATAATCAGTGGCTGTTAAAATCCACTTGTGACTAGTGCTGGAAGGTGGATTAATCATCCCAATGAAGTCCAAACCCCATTGGGTAAATGGCTGATCAGTCTGAATTGGGTGAAGGGGAAGAGCAACCAACCTTTGTTTTCCTGCAAAGAATGTACATTCTTTGCAGCTTTTTTCCCATCTATAGGCATCTTTGAACAAATTGGGCCAGTAATAACCAGCCCACATGATCTTAACAACAGTGGTTCTTGCAGAATAATGGCCACTAGCAGGGCCATTATGAAATTCTTGTAATACCCTAGAAGTCTGATTTTGTGCAATGCATCTAAGAAGAACTCCATTGATGTCTTTCCTAAACAAGACACCATCAACAAGAACTTAGGGTATGGACTGGAGTCTGAAATACCTTCTTTTTTATTGATCCAGTCCATCTGGGCATCTACCTGACTGCAAAAATGTGACCATATCATGGTACCAGTCAGTTGGAGCATTGGGACCACCTGGTTGTGCTTGCCCTTGGACACACATCATTTTTGGCTTCAAAATCTACAGCCATTTGCTCACACAGGCCTTTGTCTGGTACCAACTTGGTGATATTAATGTTGACATCATATTCTATCACCTTTGTGATCCACCCAGCCCTTTTCTCATTGATATCTCTGCTCAAAATAAATTCCTTAACACCAGGGTGGTTCACCATCAACTGTATCTTGTTGTTTGAAAGCATATGCTTGAATTTTTTTAGTGCTTTCACCACAACAAACACTTGTTTTTCAACAAAATCATACCTCAGTTCATATTCTTTGAGTGGATGGTTGAAGAAAGCAACTGGTTGTTCCAATTTCTCTTCATTTTGCTATGTTAAAACTGTTGATATGCCCTCCTTGCCTCCAAAGGCATATAGGATAAAATCCTTCTCATAGTTAGGGTTTATCAGCGTTGTAGCCTGTGCAATGGTCTGCTTGACAGCTTCAAAACTGTCTCTGCCTTCCTTTGACCATGTGAAGGCAACATTCTGTTTAAGCATGGTTGTGAGGGGTTTTGCTATTGAAGCAAAATTAGGTATGAACCTCACAAAGTTTATCTTTCCTAGAAAACTCTGCAGGCCCTTCTTGTGACTGAGAAGGGGAAGAGATAGAATGGCACTGGTTCTTTCAGGATCAATGGCACAATCCTTCCTTTGAGACCACATGCCCCAACAATCTGCCTTCTGGGACAGCAAATACACATTTCTTTGGATTCAATGATATTCCATATTCCCTGCACTTTCAAAGACTTTTCTCAAATGACCTAAATGGTCAGCTGCATGCTTGGAATACAAAGTCAAATCATCAAGATACACTAAAATAATATCATTGATTAGGCCTTTAAAGGCCAAATCCATTGCTCTTTGGAAGGTTGCCCCAACATTGGTCAACTCGAATGGTATTTTTTGATAAGCCAAAGTACTCCACTTGGTGGTAAAGGATGTTTTGTACTGATTTGATTCTTTTACAAGAATCTGATTATAGCCTGAGTAGCCATCTAGGAGTGAAAATCTTTCAGCCCCTGCTATTGTTTGGAGAATATGTTCTATGGAAGGGAGTGGATAGTGGTCTTTAAGGGAGGCCTTATTCAGGTCTCTAAAGTCCACACACAATGTGATTTCCCCATTCTTCTTCCTAACTGGAACCAGGTTAGCCACCCAAGAGGAATGTTTGATGGAATAAATGATTTTAGCCTCTATGAGTTTGGATAGCTCTTTTCTCATCAATGGCTCAATTTTAGGGTTGACCGGCCTTTGTTTTTGGCCGATAGGTTTTGCATTGGGGTCTAAATCAATGGTATGTTGGATTAAACCAGGATCAAAGCATTTCAAATCCCTATAATCCCAAGCAATTAAATCATTAAATTCATTACAAAGTTCAATAAAACCTTGCCTTTCAGCTTGATCACATACCTTGCCATGTTTTAGAAATCTACCCTATGCAATTTCCACCTCTGCATAGTCCTCCTTTTTGATTGTCATGTTCATCTTCTCCTTCTTTGGTTGATCATCAACACCAAATATGTTTTCTAAAGTGATCAATCCTCTAGGCAATTTGTTGGTCTTCAGCTGGATCACTTGGTCACCATATTGCTCCTGCAATATAGATTGATTTTTGGCAGCAAACTCTGCCTCATCTTGCAAGAAATTCACAATCTACTGGTCATTCTCAAATACTTGCTAGCTTGTAACATTATCAGGCACAACAGGCCTAACAACAATCTTTACATGCTGATCTGAGTTTTGTTTGACATTCTAAGGAATATCAAACTGGGCACCAACTGTAGCCAGTCTATCAACATCCTTGTTTCTTTGTCTAGGAACTGCCTAGATATTGAAGGCATCAAAGTCTTCAATCAAGTCCCAAACCCTATGTTTATATGACTTAAGCAAGTCATTCTTTGAAGCACTTTGTGATCTGATTTGATGGACAACAAGCTCACTGTCACCAAATGCTTGTAAAAATTTTATTCCTCTCTTCTGTGCTAGCTATATACCCTGAATTAAGGCCTCATACTTAGCCATCACCTAAAATCTGAAAGCAGAGAAATAACTTTCTTTCTAGGGTGAAATCAACACAACCCCAGCACCTGCTCAATTTTTGCTTCTGGAGCCATCAAAATATAACTGCCATATCCCACTTGGATCTGATGTTGCCTTTTCAATATTAGGGATGATGGCATCTTCCTCATGGATACAATAAGTACCTAGCCCTGTGTCTTTTATGTGATCAGGAGTATCAAATTGAAAACAGTTTGCCCACTCATCAAGCAATATATCAGGGATCTCCTCCACAGGTGTGACAGCCTCATGTCTACTGTTGTCATCCTCCTCCAACTCATGGATTGTGCAGTTTTGTTGGAAGGTTGGTGCCTTCATCCCTTGGTTGTTCATCGTCGGCCTCGGGATTCACGACATGGCTTAACCACCTCCCACGGTCTATATATCTCTGGTGTTTGTATCGGGCGTTAACAGGTCGATCTTTTGGTACAACGGCAAAACCTTGGGCCAACAATTGGTATCAGAGCCCATGCCACGGATTCGAATCCCTCGGTCGCGTTGGGGGGGGATTGTTGGAAGGTTGGTGCCTTCATCCCTTGGTTGTTCAACGTCGGCCTCGAGATTTATGACATGGCTTAACCACCTCCCACGGTCTTTATATCTTTGGTGTTTGTATCAAGCGTTAATATGTCGATCTTTTGGTGCAACAGAAAAACCTTGGGCCAACGAGTTCATATTGGTAGGGTTAGGAGAATAGGGGTCTATATGATCATTAGCAATAGGCTCAGCCTTAATGGTTACTTTAGTGCCATATCTAGTTCTGAATAACATATGGGACCAATCAGAAGATAGGTACCCACCTATTTTAGCAGTGAAATCCCTAGATAGGCATATGCCAAAGTATGCAAGGAGGTCAATGACTGAGATGTCTTGTGAAACAGAGAAGCTAGGGCATTAATGCAGAGTAAGCTTCAGATCTTTAATAACACCTACTGTGTTGACAGCAGTGCCATCTAACTGCACTACCCCCTTATTCACAGGCTCATATTCAATGCCTAATTTATCAACTATATTTTTGGGCATAACAAAGGTACCCGCCCCAGAATCTATCATGCAATTATGCAACAATTTATCACCAATGATGAAGGAAACATAGAATGGAGGGGGCTTACTGGTTTTGCTTGTGCTTGCCTCCTCTTTTTCTAGTTGGCATAAGTTTGCTGGGATGGTTCCCTTTTCTTTTATTGCCTCTCTAGCAGGCTGATTGAAGCTTGTCAAAGCTTCTTTCAACAAATTTTTTTGAGCTAGGATCAACAGAGTGTCCCACATAGTAACACTTATGTTGGTCTTCTTCATCTGATCAACTATGTTGAAGGGGACTTGATTTACCTTTTGAGATGTTTTGGCAACAGTGTCAACCTTTGGTTGTTGACTGGCTTGGGACTGTTGTCTTGGCACTAGATTTGCCCTGCCAACAATCTGATCTGCTTGTTTTGAAGGAGTCTTGGCTACTACTCCTTCACTTGTAGCCATTTGGGATGCATGAGGGGAAGATGTTTGACCAACTGTAGGTACTGATGCATCCTCAGTGGCTCTTCTTTTGGCTCGTGTTGAAGTCTATTGGGCCTGTGCCCTGATTCACATCACAGAAGTCATACTGTGTCCAATTCATCAAAGTAGAATTATTTTGCATTTGTTCTTGCCCTCCTACCATTTCTTGGCTGGAGCTAACTTGTTGCTCTGGATTCGTTGGCTGGCTTTGCACTGTCAAAGCATGACTGAATTGTCCATTTTGGCACAAATTCTGATCATGGGGTTGATTACATGGATAGCACCAACTACTGTCTTGAGCCAAATTGTTTTATATCGGCACAAGAGGTTCAGATGTGCTTGCAGCATTAGAGTCTACAACATTCAGTGGCCTGATATAATTGGGGTGATTTTGCCTCTGCACATTCCCCTGATACGGTGGTCTGTTCTGCTGATAATTTTGATTGAATGGCTGATATGGTTTGTTGGGTTGAGCTTGCTACCTTTTTAGTGTCACCAACTCATTGCTAAAGCTTTGCAGCAGAGCCTTAACCTCGTGCAATTCATTTGAGGGTGCCATAGAAGAGGTTGCAGGGGTGACCGTTGTAGGAATAGGAGCCACAGCAAGCTAAATAATAGGAGCTTCTGGGAATAAAGGCATTGGTGGCCTTGGAGCAATCTTCCCAACTTGAATTAGGCAGTTTTCTACTCTTATAACTGTGTCATATGCATCTAGTATCACAGTCCCTCCCATAGATTGAATCATGACAGCAATGTCAGAATTCAAAGACCTCAAATAATAAATGAATGTAGTGTTTGAGGAGGGTTTCACCAATAATGGGATTTTGTCCCATCTCTTCTGGGATTTGTAGTTGAATTCCACCATATATTCATGGGGCGCTCTCTTGATTGTACCTAGATGCTCCATCAGTGATAGTTGGTCACTCTTGTCTTCAAAGTGTCGGCATAGTTTAGTGCCCAATTCATCCCAATTGTGGATGGAGTTGGTTGGAAGACCTCTATACCACTGAAGGGCTTTCCCTTTGAATGAAGAAGCCAGCAGTCTCACAGCCACATTGTTTGTAGTGACATTGTGGACAGAGCATACACTAGCAATGTCTTAGATATGTTCAGCAAGGGTGGTAAAATTTTCACCAGTAAAAGATGGTATAGCCTTTAAGGTTGAGGTAGGGATATCGTCATATTGGGCTAGGTCCAGAGGACTACCCCCATTAAATGCGACAAAAGAAAGATTCCTTGCCATGTTGGGGATATTTAGGTTAATTCTGGGTATGTGTAGGGTTCTTGAATATTGAAACCTAACTTGGAATCTAGCTGGAGGGGGGGTAGATTGGGCTCTTGAAGGAGATGGAACTGCACTCCTGTTTTCCCTCATAGGGGACCTAGACAATCTACTTCTTCTTGATTCAGTAAATGATAGCTCTATGAATTGAGAATTATCTCTAGAAGAAAACTGAGTTTGCACTCCAGACATGAAATGTTGAGTTGATATGGATACTGGATCAGCAAAGTCACCAGGTGCCTGTTGTATGCTTCCACAACAACAAATGAACTAAGAATAACACCAAAATTGCACCCTACTTGAAGGTTGTCCAAGCACTCCAATGACACAATGGGACTGATCTCAAGGTGTGGGACCTTGTAGATGAGATCAAACCTCTAGAGAAGGCTAGTTCCTTTTTCTGAGCTTAAGGCTCAGAGAATTAAACTAAATCTAGTGCTACACTCATAGGGAAAAGGGAGAAGGAAATAGTGAAATTAAAAGGGGAGGTGATGCACTGGATTTTAATATGTTAACTGTGACTGTATTAACACAACAATGATTTCAAAACCACAACAACTCACACAAACCCACATAAATATCACAGAGGTTCAGATAGAAAATTGAAGCTATTAAAGGGACCATTTTGCCCACGGAGCAAACATACAATTCTTAAATAAACACAATGTAAAACTTATAGAGAGAGGCAACATAACAGTTTGTATTAATCATGAAGGCTAGAAAGCCATTACAAAAGAGAGATGATGTCACAGAAAGCAGACACAAAATAACCAGCTACATTCATGGGTGAACAATAAACCAGAGATAGCAAAGGCTCAAAATTGAGCACAATGTATCACATCCAGTTAGTTCCTGTAGGTGCGTTACAAGGCTTGTGGCAACAACTATCTACCTGTATAATAACCCAGACAGACAGCTAACCAACAACCTTTCTTACATCTTTGATTCATGTATATATAGCATTTTGATCATACTTTAGCAGTCATGATCGGGAGAAAAAGAAGTCAATAAGAAAGCACATCACCCATACTGCAATAACTCCATTTCATGTCCTTGGAGCACGCCCACATGGCTCCACCCATGAAATCCGCTGAAGAAGAGTGTTCGCCCATACCTTGAGTGCAAGGATTTAATGCAAATGAGGCTACAGTAGCATGGGGGGACGAGGAATTCATCTTCTATAAGAAATCGGGCTCTGAAGAAGCATTAATGGCGACCAGGAGGGTAGCTGAGTAGTCCCGTCGCATTTTGAATAGTAGAAAATGCCTTTGGAAGGCAAAAAGGTCGAGCTCCGACATATCAAACTTCTAGCCTTCGGCCTTCCAAAAGAGAACATGGAAGAGAGAACTCCCAACCTCTGCATTACTTAGCCAATTTGAGAAAATGATAGAGATCGGGCCACGGGCCTTCCACCTTATCGCCTTCCCAGAGAAGGAAGAAGAGAGAAAGTCTGAGTCCCGCAAATTTGAAGACTTAGCTGGTTTTACAAAGGTTCGGCGGAGTTCTAGGTTCGGACCTTCGGCCTTTTTCCTTACAAAAGAAAAGAAGAGGGAAGAAGAAAAGTCTGAAGTCCGACTCCCTGAAACACTTAGAAATATTTTCAAAGAAAAGAAGTGGAATTTAGACCACGAGCCTTTCTCCTCGACGTCTATCTAGATGACGTCACAACCACGTGGCAGCTTCCCATTGTTTCGCGGAATGGCAGAAACCAACCAGAATACGCCACGTGGCCGCCCTTGGGTTCTTTGGATGCTAAGCCGTTGAAAACTTGCCACCTGTCCTCATTCCACAGTTCCGCCATCACCTTTTTCTTAATAAAATAATCTCCGCGAAATGGCAGAATACCTTAGAAAGAGTAACACTCAGCAGAGTTTGGGGCTCGGGCCTTCGGCCTTCCGCTTTCCAAAGAAAGGAAGAGGGAAGAGGAAAAGTCTGCAGGCCGAAACTCCGAAACACAGCCGAATTTGCAAATAGACAAAGCAAAGCTTGGAGCCAACAAACACGACATGACGAAGAGGAGGAGCCAGAACTCCGAAACGGCAAAAAACACAAAGAAAACTTGGGATTTTTGGGACTCAGCCATTTTGGGTGTTTTTCACTTGCATTCCAAAAAGTGAAAACACTAGGATTTCATGGATCCTTAGGCTTTTTGGCCTGAAGGCAAAATAGGATAACAATCACCATCAACACACCATTTCTTGCAAGGGTTTGTGAGACTTGACAATTTTAGGCAATTAATTGGAGAAGAATTTAGGTTGCCTTATCTTAAAATTATAGTATTAACTAACAAGAATTATAGTTAAAATAGATGAATGTTTAAACTATAATTCTTGTTAGTTAATACTATCTCAAACAAGTTCTAGGGTGTCAAATGATGAATGTCTATCTCTATAAATGATGATGCATGTTTGCAAATTAGGGAGGGGTGTTGGCACCTAGATTTTCAAGCCTCATATTTGCTAAATCTTGTCAAATTCCTCAAAATTTTCGTAAGGGGTCCCTATGCCTTTACCTTGATGCATGTTGTTGAACCCTTGAATTTGGCTAAGTATTTTATGTAGTTTTGGGTAAAACTTTCATTTTGGACTTTGGCCCCTTTTGGTTCCGACGAGACTTCAAGACTTGCCGAAACTTTGGAACTTTTTCCAAAAGTTCCTAAGTTCCAAATTCTCCCACTGTCCCGCCATCCACCAGAGGCCCAAAAACACCCAGAAACGCGGTAAAACACGTCACCAAATCTCCATATTGTCATTAATGCAAAGTGGGTGGTTGAATTTGATGTTTTTATTGCATTAGGTGGAGTTGTTGGGGTTTTACCTCCCATTTTTCCATCAGATCCGAGTTACAAAGGCTAATACAAGTTTGAAACTTATCTCAAAGGAGGTTGATTTTTTGTGTGTGGTCTATAGAAGATAGCTACAAGTGCAGAAAGTTGCAGGGTAGCGATTGAAACGCCAGTTTGGCTCATTAAGGAGTGCAAACCCGTGAAGTCAAAGGAGTTGATATTGCATATGGTTTTTGTTGTAGAATGTCCCCAAGTCATTAGGCATGTATCCAAGAAGATTTCTCAGTCACAGTTGGGTATTTTTCTTTGCCATGTTTGATGGCACGAATGTAATACTGGGTCAAATGAATGTGACAACATTCTAAAAATATTGTAAGCTTTGTAATAATCTCTCTCATGTTATATGTGGGTATATGCAATTATGTTTTAGATTATTAAGTATGTTATGTTTCAAGATCTCATATTCTGTGGTGTATGCAAATACATAGTTCATTGTTCTTTTGGTTTCAGTTTGTTGTTTTCTTAAGAACAATGACTCTGTTGCCCATAGATTAGGCACTGGTCTGGAGCCATTCTTATCATCCTCACATGACTTTAAACAAACAAAAACATTAGCAAGTGGTTTAGGGGAAGAACCATTATTTCTGTGCATCCTTAACTGTCAGTATAAACAAGGAATTATCTCAAATGAATATAAAATAAATCTATTCCATGTGGGTTATGCATGCATGGTTATATCAGTTATATAGGGGTTTTGTGACAGCCAGTTGTTCTTGATTCAGTGACAATTTTGGGATCAAGATAATGGGATGGGTTTGGTTGTTCATTGGTTTTTAGTTGTTCATCTTATTTGAGCTCAATACCTGTTAAGGTATACCTCCTGGAATATCCCTTCAGAGCCTAGCTGAGCTCGAAGTGTAGAGGAGTCTACCCACTTCTGTAAGTTGGCCAAAATCTCCCTTAACCTATTGATAAATCTCTTTCAATCACCTTGAAGACACCCCTGGCCTAGGTGATTGTGAAATGTTTTAGGGTTTTAGGTTGTAGTTATTTCTGGAACCAACAAGGGGTAGTCTAGTAAGGTATTTTCTATGAATTTATGTCTCCATGACAAGTTGTAGTATCTCAAGAGGAGCTTTGAACCTAATTGTTGTCTCACTTGCCACATTTGCTAGCATGATTGTAACAAGATATACTTAATGTATGGCAGACATTCTAAAGAATTATAAACTCTTTTGTAATGGTCTTGTTTTGTTGCATGTGGGGTGTTGGCACTTAAAAAACCCAGTTCCCAACTTGCATTATTTTGCCCCAAATCCATCGAGATTCCCACTTTGTGCTTTTGTTGTTGAACCCATTATTTATATCCAATCCGAGACTATTTTGAATGGGTCCCCTCTAGAAAATTCTAAGTGTTTTCCTTTTTTTGAAGTGCAAGGAAGAAGCGCACAAAAAAGCTAAGTCCAAAGTTTCCTGGCTTTTCCCTTGTATTTTTTGTCTTCTTTGGAGTTTCGGGGTTCTCTCTTCCGTCATGCCATTCCTGTCGGCTTTGAAAGCTCTACCTTGATATTTTGTAAATTGCCTAAGTCTTTCAGATCTTGGAGGTCGGAGTGGTGCTCTTTTGTCTTCTTCCAAGCATGCATTGGCGGAAGGCCCGATCGTCAAAGCGCGCCAAGGCTCAAATTCTTCTAAGTCTTTCAAGCATCGGCAGGCAGGAGGTTTCTTTTCTTCCTTCCTTTTTGCAAGTTGATGGCGGAAGGCCTGATCGCCAAGGTCTGACAAGGTTTCAAAAGAGTTTCTAAGTGTTGCGGACGTCAGCAACCGGGGGGTTTCTCTTCCTCTTTTCTTTTCGAAGACGGAAGGCGGAAGGTCTGAGGCATGATCCCCGATCATTTCTCTAAGGTGCCAAGTATTCGGGCAGCGAACTCTGAAGAGTTTCTTGTTCACTTGTTGGTTTCAAGCATTAGCAGCAAGGTTCGTTGCCCGATCCCAACGATCTTCAAATTCTTCTAAGTATTTTAGGATCAGGGAGTCGGGCGGTTCCCTTTCTTCACTTCCAAATGCATGATGTATGGTGAAGGCCCGATCTTCGAAATCCGATGGTTTTCCTTTGTTCCTTTCACACTTTGGAGATCGGGGTTTCCTTCTTCACCCTTTCAAGGGCCGATTACCTGGTGGAAGCCCGATTGGTCGGGGCCCGATTGTTTTGCCTTCCCTCCTTCCACTGTTCAGAAACGTGAGGAAACACACCAACAACTTTGTGGATCGTCATTAATGCAAAATGGGTAGTTGAAATTTATGTTTTTATTTGTGGTTGGTGGGGTTGTTGGGGGTTTTCCCGCCCATTTCATCCTCAGATCCGAATTGCCAAGGCTATAAATAAAAGATTGGAATTCATTCTAGGGGTTGGTCGTTGAACTAATTGTTTGGTCTGCAAGTGCCTCAGGTTGATTTTAGGGCTTCAAATCATGCCAGTCTGGGCAATGAATGGAGGAATGCATTTGATACATCGTAGGAAAGGATTGTAATGCACATCTTCATGTGGTGATGTGTCTCTATGGCATATTGTGATGATTCGGGGGAATATATGAACCCAGTTATGTATTTTCTCGTACCACACTTGCTGGTATGTTGTAACAGGGATTTGATAATGTATGACAACAGTTAAATCAATATACAAGCTTTGTGTTGGGTCATTTCTTTTGTTGCAAGTGGATCATTGTAATTTGCTCGGGATTAATAAGTATACCTAGTGTATGAAATGTAATCTAAGAAATGTATGTGAATACATTTTAGTTTCCTATTGATGCTGGTTCGATCCATTTCCTTCCTCTTTATTGTTTATGACTCAGTTTCCCAATGGAGTAGGCACCGGTCCATATTGGAGATGGATCAATCACTATTTTAATCAAACCCTCGTCATGTTAGCTGTAGGAGTATGATTAGGTTTAGTTTAGGGTTTCTCATGTTGTTCATGATTCAGTGTAATAACCAGGGATAGATCTGAAGTAATGCAAAATTGTTTTTATCTTTTGGAACCATGGACATGTATGCCTGCATTGTGTATCTTGTGTATGTAAAATTAAGCGGAGTCATCTTAAGGAATGTGATGTAGTTATATTTGGGTGCAAGTGCATAGTGCAGTAATCAACTTAATCAAAGGCTTGTGCAGCCAGTTTGTCTTGACCAAGTGACAACTTTGGGGGTCAAGTGTACATTGGGTATGGCTATGTTTGTTTGTTTGTATTCTATTTCATGCCTCTAGGAATATCCCTCCAAGGTCTAGTTGAGCTTGAAATGCAGAGGAGTATACCTACTCCTGTCAGTTGGCCAAAATCGCCCTTGACCTATTGATAAACCTCTTTCAATCACCTTGACGACACCCCTAGCCTTGGTGATTGTGAAATGTTTTAGGGTTTTGGGTTGCAGCTATTTTGGGACCCAACACGGGGTACTAATGATTTGTAAGGGATAACTAAGTATGTTCATTTGTAGGTTTTCTTATCTTTTGGGGTTGCTTATATACAATATTTGTTCCATTTGCTGATTTGCAAACATGTTCTCATCCTCTTTGCAAGCTAAGACTTTGTTGCCCAATGGAGTAGGCACTGTTTTGATTGGTGAATATCCAAACACCATTTTTAATTGTCTCTCTTGTTAGTTGTAGGAGAGTTGTTCAAGTTTCACCATGCCTATATGGTTCAATATTGTAAACTGCCATCTCTTGTTTTATCCTAAAATTGAAATATTGTTGGAGGATCATGTTGGTATGTTCTTCCTCTTACCCATGTGTATGCAATCTTAAGTGGATTAATTTGCTGGGGAATAATACAATTGTTATCTTTTGATGCATGGGAAGAGTGAATTATTATTGGAGATCTTGTGGGTCTATATGTAGTCAATGCTAACATGAACTTAATGACAAATCTTGGGGTTTATAGCATTTTGGATATGGTTGCTTAAGGGCTTGAAGTCTTATCATTTGTTTCTCTTTAATTGTCGTGTTATTAAGACCTCAAGGAACACCCCACTTGGCCTTACAACCTAAAGATGAAGGTGAGATTAACCACTCACAAGAATTGGTCCATTCATGCCACTATCTGAGCATAAGTCTTGCCCACCACATTTGTGGACATATCCTTGAGCTTAGATTTTGGTAGGATTTGTGGATATGCATGTTTGAGCACCAACATAATGACACTGTTTCCAAGGACTAGCTCTAGTTATTCCTATTCTGGGTTACAAGAATTTGAAGACTCTGTTGGTGAGAAGACCTAGAAGTATGTTAACTTTGGTGGTTTTGTTTGCTCCAAGGATTTCCTCATTCTATGAGGTGGTGACTCTGTTGTCATAATATCAAAGTCTCTGCTACTGATACATGCCTACTAGTGGTGCTACAAGTCTTATTCAATACTAGTGTAGCAGAAGGTTAAGGTACATAGAAGTGTTTCTTCTTTTCATCTCTTGAAATAGGATTTTGTTATGCAAAGAAATATTTTTGTAAAAAGAATGCAGTTCTATTACAGTATGACATGTTTTGTAATCATGGATTATTGGTTTTAAGGAAGACTCTAAGTCTAAGCCTTCACATGACTCATACTAGATCAATGGTCGGGTATGCAATGCTAATGAGTATGATCCTAATTAATTTAGTGATACCTTGTCTGAGTGCACAAGTGGTTATGAACTTAAAATTCAAAAAGTTAAGCGTATTGTGTGCATCCCCCAAACCCATCAAGGCAAGAGGTTATTGGTCTAGTAAGCCACATAAACATGCTTGACTTAAATACTGGGTAGTCCCACAATTAATTTGCATCCACAAGTGCCCAACAAGTTAGAATGATATTGTTTAAACTTAAATGGTGAACATGATGATTTTATTATTGATTTCAATGAGCTAGATGCATATGTTTGTGACCCTACCTCTTTTGCCCAAAACTTAGAAAATCTCAAAAGGCAAGATGGTGAATCAGTCTTGAATTTTCATACCAAGTTTCCTACTGCTATTAATAACCTCCCATATCAATATAGGCCTAATGAGAGTGTATGCATAGACATGTATTGTGAGGCTTTCCATCTTGTTGCAAGTTTTTTCTTTCCCCTAAATGTAAGCCAAAAAAATTAAACATGGCTTGTGGGTGGGCCAACATTGTTCAAGCATCATTCGCCATAGGCAATCCACCTCCAAATGCCAAGGGGGATAAACTTGCAGCTCATGTTCATCTTAGTGGGTCAACTAATGAATATGATAGTGTTGATGTTGTGGACACAGAGAGTTGTGAAGGTGTGAATGACTTAACTGCTCTCAATCTTGAAGATTTCAACCTAGATAAATTTCTAGAACTTGGCTTTGCACATTTGTCTTTTGTTGATGAGAATTGTATTAAGAACACATTTTTGAACTCATTGGTTGAACATTATAATGTTGAATCTAGGTGTTCTCAAGAGGGTCAAGGTGCTTGTCTACAGGGAGAACAAGAAGAACAAATTATAGCTCAATTTATTAGTGGATTTTTTTTTGTAGTAGGTTGTAGTGAAGGATATAAAACAAAGAAGCAATTTGAAGATTGTGAGTCTTCACAAGAAGTGCCACAAATTTTTGATTTATATGCTAAGGATGTAGAAATGGATTTGAATCAGGTTTATGATTCAATCATGGAAGAGTATATCCACATTTGTGATGTAGTTGGGTTGCAGACTTTAGATGAACTTGAGTACTTGCATGATGTATCCCAGCTTGAGGTTGCAATTGAACAAGAGATATTCCACTTTGGAGTTCAAGGAAGTCCTTTTGTTCATGCTAATATGAGTGCCAATTGAGATGTGAATCGTGCTACCAAGTAGCTTGAAGGTGCATGCTACCATATGGATGAACATGATGATGGTCCCTAGCACTTGTGGTTCCATGTCTAGATGATAGTCATTTCTAGTTTCACCATGATTATATTAATATTGGCAATTTGAATGTAAATGCATGCAAGAAATACCATTTGTTACAACTAGGGCATGGATGCAACTTCAATTTGGGGGAGATTAGATCCTTCATCAAACTTGTATTTGATAACAACAATTGGCTCATAGTAGTTCATCCATGGCCTTGTGCCATGGATCTCCTTTCCAAGGCTAGACCTGCAAGTGTTCTCAAGTTTTGTTTATAGCCATATTTTTTATTGTCCTTTGTGCCACCATGTCATTGGATGTAGGGTGTTGTCTTGTATATATTCTCATTCTTGGCCCTTTGCCTTGTACATATTGGCTTGTTCTTGTCTCCCCTCCCTCCTCATCCCTTTTGATATTTTGTTTTGCACCCTAAAGATAGATGGATTTTTGCTATGCCTACTAGAGGCACATATCCCCAACTAGAGCCAATGTTGGCACTTACCCCAATGGTCAATTTTTTTCTAAGACTTGTGTCCCCTTTGTTGCCTTAGCCTTCTTGCTAGACCCTATTGAACCTTGACCTCAAACCCTAAATCTTAAAACATTTTGGATATTTTCCTTTGTCTAGATTTTTCTAGGTTTTTTGGGGTTTTCCTAGATTTTTCTGTGTTTTCTCTCATACCCTAGATGCTAAACCTTTGCTCTACCCATCATTTGTAATCAACCAGAGAATTCTTCAATGGGTTCCCCTGGTCATTTTGTGCTTTACCTCCCTCCATTGCTTTGTCATGAGTCTGGACGTAATTTCAAGGTTTCCCTTCACAACATACCATTTTGGGGTTCCATTTTTGTGCATGCATTTCCTTCAAACACCTAATTTTTCCATTTTCCTTCATCTTGGGGTTACCCTTCCTGGCATACCATTTTGGGTTTCCCCTTTTATCCACGCATTCCTTCAAACCCCCCTTTCCCATTTCCCTCCATTTCGAGGTTCCCCTTCCTAGCATACCATTTCAGGGTTCCCCTTCCATGCATGCATTTCCTTCAAACCCCCCTTTTCCCATTTCCCTTCATTTCAAGGTTACCCTTTTCGACATACCATTTCAGGGTTCCCTTTTTGTGCATGCATTTCCTTCAAACCCCCTTTCTCCATTTCCCTTCATTTTGGAGTTTCCCTTCTCGACATACGATTTATGGGTTCCCCTTCCATGCAAACATTTCATTCAAACCCCTCTTTTCCCATTTCCCTTCATTTCAGGGTTTCCCTTCCCTTCCCAACATACCATTTTGAGGTTCCCCTTACATGCATGCATTTCTTTTAAACCCCCTTTCCCCATTTTCCTTCATTTCAGGGTTGCCCTTCTCAACATGCCATTTTAGGGTTCCACGTCCCTGTATGCATTTCCTTCGAACCCCCATTTTCCCATTTCCCTTCATTTTGGGGTTGCCCTTCCCAGGATACTGTTTCGGGGTTCCCCTTCTATGCATGCATTTCCTTCAAACCCCCCTTTCCCCATTTGCCTTCATTTTGGGGTTGCCCTTCTGTCCATGCATTTCCTTCAACCCCCCCTTTCCCATTTCCTTTCATTTTGAGGTTTCCCTATGTTTTTACTCTCTCACCTCTTTGGCATGCGAAAGCTTAGAACCCCATCGTTCAAACAAAATACCCTACCTACCTCCCTACATGACCCAGGGCACCATTAATGGTCTCATGCACCTATTGATACATCATTTCTAGATGAGCATATACTACATACTAATTCTTCATCCCATTGGACCATGTTCTTTTATGGTTCTTAATGTATGACTAGTTCAAGGTGGGTTTGATATTGATACCACTCTAAGATGATTTGATTCCTTTATCTTTTTAGCTAGATTTTCCATCTACTAATAATAATATAGCTAAGTATGAGGCATTGATCGTACACTTGCATGCATTTATTTATTTGAAAGTGTACTAATAGACATGGTGATTCACAATTGGTTGCTAGATAGATTACTAATGACTATAAGACTAAGGATGTTAGACTTGCACAATGTCATGAGGTAGCTTTAACGTTGCTTAATTCTTTTGACTCATTTACCATTGATGTTCTTCCTTGTAAGTTTAATAGATGGTGGTAGTCCTCACTTTACACTACTTATTCATAGATTACACCAACCAACTATACATGACACTTCTTTATTGGTTTGTGCTACATTGACTAGTGAGGAGTAGTTTCATGATATTCATACCTGCCTTGATTTGGGGGCATTTTTCCCTAATTCTTATAAAAATATTCATATCTACATTCGTAAGTTAGTTGCTAAATATTTGATTAATGTGGGGGCACTTTATTGGTATGGTTACAATGGTTTATTAAATAGACGCCTCGATGATCATAAGAAGTCTATTGCTCTTCAAGAAGCCCATGGGGGCATATGTGGAGGCCATGTCAGTGCTAAGTATTGGTTCATTATATTTTATGCATGAGTTATTACTAGAGTAAAATGGAGAAAGATTCATATGATTTTGTTTAAAAGTGTTTGAAATGCCAAACACAGGAATTTAGAACATGCACTAGCTCATGAGCTTCATCCATCTACCTCTCCTTTGCCATTCTGTACATGGGGGTTAGACTTGGTGAGGGAGATTTCTCTATCTTCTTTGAATGGACACACATTTATTATCGTTGCTACATATTATTTCACTAAGCGGGTTGAGGCCATCCTTAAATCTACTAAAACATCTAATATTTATGCTTTCATTCTAGATAATCTTATTTCTAGATTTGGGTGGCCATCTATTATCCCTACAAATAATAGTCCTTATATCCCATTATTCTACGTACTTGCATGCTTATCTCCTAGTTATTGTTGATACATCTGATTTGATTCTGACACAATGTTATCATTGACATTTATCACATGATGGTTTTTCTTCATACAAAGTTATATTTTTCCCTTGCCTTCAATTACTTGCATCCTTCGCATGCAACCAATTGGAGGGGGGCATATATTATCATTAGCATTGCTTCATGGTTATGATTGTAGTGATAAACTAATGATATTTATGATCATTTATTACATGTTGGTTGCATACTTTGCATGCAACCAATTGGAAGGGGCATAGATTATTATGATTCCAGTGATAAACTTATGACAATTATTATCATTTTTGGTACGAGATAGTACTTCATCATTGTTTTTTATCATTTATGCCCATTTCTCCACCTATGCTTCATCATTGTTTCCAAACTAATTATATTACCTTTTCTACATGGTCAAAGTCCTTATCAATTTTCCTATATTGTGAGAATCTTTTCTACATGGTCAAAGTCCTTTGGTGCTTTTTAGATAGCTGAAATCCTTTTCTAATTGGTTGGATTCCTTTCACATTTTTGCTTATCAGAGTCCTCCTACTTTCTACTTATTCGAAATATCTTACACTACTCCATTTATTTTTTTGTTTGTACATAATTTTAATAGTTGTGATTATGCTTAATTTTAAATGCTTGACAAATGCTATTCATTGGAATTTTTTATTTTGTGCTTGTAGGTTCTCGAGATGGAGTATTCATGTCAAGGAGAGTACATACAATCAACATCCATTTCTATACCATTTTATGTGTCTGAAATATTTAATTTCCATGTTGACTGCTTGATTTGCTTCAACATGCATCCCCATAGTAGTTCACATGCAAGTTAAAGTGGGTGCAAACTATAATGGTGAAAATTGCATACCTATACAATTCTCCCTTATGTTTTGCACCCACGACGACTAGGTTATCCTTTATGCATTGAATTATGTACAAGTTCGCATCATGGAAGTTAGTAAATAACCTCATTCTATCCTATCCCCATCATCACATATCCCTAGGATCTGAATCTAACTCTACATCTGGTCATTCTCCATCTTGGTTCAAATTCGCAAGTGCGAAATTAACCCAAATCATTTCCATGCACATGGACCTAAAACTTAAATTTTTAAATTTTAATTTCTAAAATTGGGCCCTTATCACCCTCTCTTTCAAGCCATTATGAGTTGACTAAATGTGAATTATTTCAAATTACACAATAGGGTGTGTATTTAAATGTTGACCCTGATTCAATTTGAATCATTTAGGAGAACATAGCACATGCATGTATTTGTGGGTATCGAAAGCATAGTCTTGTGACATTAGCATTTCATCAACATCTTAGGGGCATAATGCATGATTACTTGTCTTCAATCTATGTTCATTGTCATTGAATTGGCCCACCTAGAGGCTTGACCAAAGGAGAAAAATTCCCTATCTAGCAAGTTCCTAAATGATGTTTCTTGACACCATTTTCCTAGGCACAAGTACATTAAATCAAGGCATGTCATTCTCAATCAATAGATTTTTGACATCATTTTCATAGGGGAAGTTTAGATTTATGCTCCAAGTTCACTTTTGTGGGTGCAACTTTGAACCTAACAATTGATAAAGAGTTTTTACTATTCCAATGTTATCTAATAGATCCAAACTTCCTTGTACAATAGAAAATCAATTTGTGACATCTATGACAATCTTTTCTTCATCAAATTGAGAGATAAGTACATTTTTATTGCATTTTTAGTTATCAATCCCAATTCTAAAATCCTAGAACTTTATTATTGTTTAATTATTTGCTCTAAGTAGATTGTAGTGATAGTATTTATTTTCATTACAATATCATCTCCTAGTTTCCTTGTCATTTCATGCCTCTTCCTCAAAGACTTCACTTATTTCCTCCATTTTTTGCAATGAAAGAAATAAGAGAAGTCTATGAGGAAGAGAGGCATGAAATGACAAGTAAACTAGGAGATGTTTCAACTGAGTGAAGAGAGAAGTAACTAAAGAGTGGATTTGGATGGCTAGCTTATAGTTGGTATCGATAGGAAGGCTTAGCATTTAATGCATGGAATCTAACCACCATGTTTTCCTCATGCCACATGTAACCCTTATACTTTCCTTGTGAATGATGCCACATAGAAAAGGCTTGGCAAAGGTTTATATCTACTATGAATTAGCAAAATCGATATGTGGGATTGTTTCAAAGAGATGGGATGAGAATGATGATAGAACAATTGACAGGAAGATTCTCCTCAAGATTTTTGCATGAGATTGGTAGAGGACCTTGTTTAATGATTTCCCTAATTGCTTTGGCATGATAAGTTTCTTGATATCTTGGTGTTGTGATGAGATTTTTTATACCTGTGAATATATTTTTCACTCAATATTATGCAATTCTAGGGCCCCTAACCCTACTTATCTTATTGGGTAGGAGCATATAATGTATGTATGTGAAAACTAAACTATGGGCAATCATCACTCCATTCATCAATTTCCCAACTTGTCTTGATGTTGCAAGGAGGTCCGTAGGGATTGTTCTATTCTTCTTCTTGTCCTCGGTGGGATTACCACCTACTTCCAACGCTTTTGTTGCCAAATATTCCCTCACTACAATAATATGAATGGGAGTTCTAATTCCAAATCTCTTGGAGAGAGAGAGGGCATAAATTTGAGATGCTTTTATCCTTGGTGCCTCTCTTTCTTCCTCCTTAACTTGCCTTACAACCTCCAAATTCCATTAATGTCAGCTAGCATTTTAAAACAACAAAATTATGTAGAAAAAAATCATAACCTCATAAATTATGATGTACCTAGGGGTATAGTATTATAGTGTATTAGGTAGTAATAAATAATGTATTGGGGTGCATATGTTTGTAAGTCATCCCACTAGTTAATTAGAATAGAAGTAATTATCCCATGTGTTGGTAAATGGTAGTTGTAGGTAGTTGAGTAGTATATAATAAATGCAACAGACTCACGTAAGGATGTTAAGAATATTGTATGTGTTTTGATTTCGTATTGAGATATAATGTGGAGTGGCTTCCTTCCAATAAGGAGCATTGTATGGTGTTGCCCTACTTCAAGGGTTCGATCTATTTTCTAAATACATTTGAGTATTTCTATTATTAAGTTGTGAGATTTCTCTTCTATTATTGAGTTATTTCTATTATTTTATGTGAGGTTCTTAACATTTTTATTGTTAAATTTTTCATTTAGGGCCAATTTATTTGCAAAGGGTCATGTGCCTTACATAGGTACTCAAAAAAGGCGAATCTGGATTTGTTGGAAATAGGACTTTGAGAGATTTCTGAAAAGTGGTCACATTAGCATTAGAACCTACTTCCAACACTTTTGTTGCCAAATATTCCCTCACTATAGTAATATGAATCGGAGTTCTAATTCCAAATCTCTTGGCATATCAATTCTTTTTCAAATCTAGCAACTCTCCTCACTAGAATCTAAGGTCTTTCCCTCACTAATTTTGAGATGCTTTTATCCTTGGTGCCTCTCTTTCTTCCTTCTTTCCTTGTCTTGCCACCTCCAAATTCCATTAATGTCAACTAGCATTTTGAAACAACATTATGAAGAAAAACCTCTGATTGCCCTCATTCTCGGCACAAGGGTGTGACAACTTAGTGGAAGAATGCACTCATTGATCATTTGACTGTTCACGCTTCCCCAACGGATGGTTCTTCCCAGGAAGGTGAGCCTTCCCTGGAAGGTGATTCTTCCCAGGAGAACGACCTCTCCTAGCACTGGGGGAGCCTATGGTGACTAGGTCTGTCGCTGCTGATCATGCAGGGTCTGCCCGATCCCCGTTATCTCTAATCACTTCTATTGGGCTTTCGACTCCTCTTTTGGTCCCATTCACCATGGGCCGGGATACTTCTTTGTCAATCCCCGATTCTTCTTCTGCACTGCTAGCTTCTCACTCAACGCGTGATTTTTCGTTGGAAGTTGTTTCTGTAGAGGGTCCCCTCCTCTTGCTTCATTTTGAGGATTTAGACTTAGAGTTTGCTTGGACTGTTGTATAGAGAAAGAAGAAAGGCCTCCCCAAATCTGTCGTTGCTTCACGACATAGGGTTAAGGGAGTTAGATTTTTTCCCTCGAGATCTGGTGTTGTTTAGTTTAGTTTGCAACTAGGTTGTTGTTTGTCTACAGTTTTGGTATTGCTTCTATGTTATGTCTGGCTTGTTTGAGGCCTGTTTTATTCTGCCTTGGGGGCCTTGTTTTTAAAGGATTCAGCCCCTTATTAGCTGCTTATCTTAATCAAAAACATTATGAAGAAAAAAATCTTAACCGCTTAAATTGTAATGTACCTAGGGGTATAGTATTATAGTGTATTAGGTAGTAATAAATAATAAATTGGCTTGCATATGTTTTGTAAGCCATCCCACTAGTTAATTAGAATATAAGTAATTATCCCATGTGTGTGGGTAAGTGGAAGTGGTAGGTAGTTGAGTAGTATACAATAAAGGCAAGAGACTCGTATGAGGATGTTAAGAATATTGTATGTGTTTGGATTTAATATTGAGATATAGTGCGGAGTGGCTTCCTTCCAATAAGGAGCATTGTATGGTGTTTCCCTACCTCAAGGGTTTGATCTATTTTTTAAATATATTTGAGTATTTTATTATTGACTTGTGAGATCTCTCTTCTATTATTGGGTTATTTCTATTATTTTATGTGAGGTTCTTAACATTTGGTATCAGAGCTATTTCTAGGGAAAAGTGAAGACTTTTTTGTTAATTTTTTCATTTGGGGCCAAAATTCTTGTAGAGGGTCGTGTGCCAAAAAAGGTGAATCTAGATTCATTGGAAAGAGGACTTCAAGAGATTTCTAAAAAGTGGTCACATTAAAGATTTGGATTAGTATCAAGGGAGATATGGTGATTTGAAGTTGACCCTACAATTTAGATTTTGCAAAAAAAATTGACGTGTGATTTTTGGGAAAAATTCATGTCTTGCAATTTGGATGAGGAAATCACATTTTTTTTTGCAAATGGATAGAAATAATTAAATCTATCTTTCTACATTATTTTTTCTCATATTTGTGGTTAAAAATGAGGTTTCTTTTTAAAAAATTTGAAACCCTAGTTTTCAATGGGCCTTCTTCCTAAGTTTGGTGGCAGTGGTAATGCATTAGAATGGTGACTCCAATATTTATTATAACTTAGAAGGTAAAGCTCAAAAATGGTTGAAGCTATTGTATAAAGGCATTTCTTCTCTTGATGAATTAGAACAACTTTTCTTTGATAGATGGGCACCAAAAGAAATAATAGTTGATAAAGATGGGAAAGTAGAACTTAAATCTAAGAAAAAGGAGAAGTAGAACTTAAAGAAGAAAAAGGAGAAGTATAAACTAAAGAAGATGGTAAGGAAGAGGATAATAACATAAAATATGTAGAAGAAATGAAAGATAAAAATACATGCATTTTTACTCTAAGAAAGGAAGATTCTATTTTTCAATTTCATGGATGCATTTAAAAGGAAAGGGTTATTGTTTTTGTAAACCCTAGCAATAGGTATAACTTCATTAGCATGGATTTAGTCAAACAATTACAGGTACAAGCAAAACAAGTCAAGGACAATCAAATAGAGGGTAAGGATATTCAATTTTTTGAAGATTTGAAGCTCTCTACGGATAAATATGTTTTGCATTCAAATTTTTATGTTGTGGATATAAATGGGTTGGATATTGTTTAGGGATGTCCTTGGATAGAATCTTTGGGAACAATAAACATCAATGTACAAAATAAGTTCACAGAGTTTTGGTATAGAAAGAAAAAAGTTACATTGTAGGATATTACACATAATGAAGACCAAAGGAATGTCAAGGTAAAGCAAGTTTAGGAATCTACTGAAGATTGTATTGAAGATTTAGAGGATAAACAAGAGGAGCAAGATATAAAGAAAAAAGAAGAAAATATTTCTCATCATGAGCCAACAAAACAAGTGGCAAAAAAGGGTTAACAATCAAAGAAGGTTCTAGAGATAGCAATGGATGCAACATATAGGCATCCACATCATTATGAGGTAAGAATTAGGGAGGCAACCATCATGGAGGCATGGTACTACATGGAATCAATAGGCCAATCACTATGGGTATACTTGGAACCAAAGGAGCAATTATAGGCACCATTGGAATCATAGAAGCAATAGCTACTCATAGCAAAATAGGAGGAATTTTCATAGTAGTGCATGTAATCAAAATGGATATGGATTGAGAATGGAATCTAGGCACCATCAAGCACAACTTACAACAAAGATCACATATGGTGGGTTAGATGAGTGAGCATGGCACCATATTTGTACTGATTTGCAGCAGTTTTATTTTTTGGCTTCTTCTCATGTTTCGAGAGTGAAACATGTTTAAGGGGGATGAAATGTAATGTACCGAGGGGTATAGTATTATAGTGTACTAGGTAGTAATAAATAATGTATTGGGGTGCATATGCTTTATAAGTCATCCCACTAGTTAATTAGAATAGAAGTAATTATTCCATGTGTGGTTAAGTGGTAGTGGTAGGTAGTTGAGTAGTATATAGTAAAGGCAAGAGACTGATATGAGGATGTCAAGAATATTGTATGTGTTTGGATCTCATATTGAGATATAGTGTGGAGCATATTTCTTCCAATAAGGAGCATTGTATAGTGTTGGCCTACCTCAAGGGTTTGATCTATTTTCTAAATACATTTGAGTATTTTTATTATTGAGTTGTGAAATCTCTCTTCTAGTATTGGGTTATTTCTATTATTTTATGTGAGATTCTTAACCTAAATAAAACTCAATACATTGTGTATGTGTACAACAACAAAGAGACATAAATGTGGAGAGTGATGTGAAGCATGGAGGATGATAGCAACAAAATGTGGTGTGACAAGTTGCGACATTAGAAAGGATGGGGAAGGTGGGGATGGTGAGGTAAAGCTAGGAGGAACTAAATTTCTATGAGAGTTTTCCCAGCATCAATCAATTTTGACATTGACAAATCTTTTGTGAAAAAGCTACCAATATGAACCATGTCAGCTAATGGTATTATTTATGGATGGTTTTGGTTTTCCTAGCTTTGGAAATTTCACTCTTATATTTTGATTTCATTTTATGTAGGGTGGTGGATCTATTGTCAACTCCCATTTACCAAGCAAAGATATATATTAATTAATTCAATAGCTTATTAGTTAAATGTGTTAATGCACATATTTACTTCATTAAAAATTCTATCTTTAGTATTACTGTTCCTAACTTTAATCTTCAAAAGAATGTCTAATTGGTTACACACATTTACATTTAAAATTTTGATTCCCATTTTTAATCTCTCATTTGATTCAAAACTTCAAGTGTTTTTGTGTGACCAATTAGACATGCTTTTGAAGATTAATTTTGCAAGGAGTAAAACTAAAGATTGAATGTTTAATGAAGTAAATATGTGCATTAACACATATAACTATATTTTGATATTTTCATAATGATTTTAACATAAAATTTTGAAAGAATAATACAAATCAATATTTTTAGGTGAAATTATTGTGGTTCTATTTAAGGGGACCCATCCCATCTAAAAACGGATAATACAAAGACTACCAATAATGCATGAACTACCTAAAATGACCATATCATGCATACATTTACTGAATAAAATTGAACCAATAACCTACACAAAGTATGATTCAACCTCCTTTATCATATGATCTCAATTTGTTATGATATTTTGCATTTGTTTACATAGCATTCCAACCATTTGTACTCTCCTTAACAACTCTTTCCCATTCTCTAAGATCCTTCCCAAACCTTTATCACTGGAAGTTGTGTTTCTTTAGTGCCTACCTCCTGCTTCACCTTTAGGGAAGCTTCCTTCCTTCTATTTATGTCAAGGGATTATATTATAGAACCAACTATATCTAAAATCTTAGGTGAGAGAACAAACACATCCTTAAAGTTAACCAATATCAATTCTACAACATTAGGGATGATAGTGGGAGTCTTTAACTCTATTTGCTTTTCCATCACACTAGGAGTTGATATATTCTCCAAGATCTAAGAGTCTATCATTGTATATTGTAGCTTTTCAATCCTTTTCCACTAAGATGTCTTACCAAAAGATTTCCTTAATTTACTTGGACATGAAGCAACCATATGCCCAACACCAAAGCAATTTTTACATCTAAATGCCAAATTTTCGTAGTCAAGATGTTGTTTCCATATACTTTTGCCTACTTTTAACCATATTTATGTGGGTGTTCCCAAAGATAAATCCATCTCTACTAAAATGCACACAAAAGTGGAGTGATTAAGATTTTCAATTTTAGAGGATACAGAAACAAATTTACCCAAACTATTACCTATGCTTTCCAAAGTAGATGGAATCCAAAAATAAAGGGGAATATTAGGTAATATTACCTAGACCAATAGAATATGGAAGTTATTTATTAGAGAATTAAAATCTACAAACCAAGGTTTAGCATATAATGTAGCATTGCCCCAAACCCAAGGGCCTTATGCCAAAATTCCATCTCTATCTATTTTAGAAGCAAAGACCACTATAAAAAAACCTTGTGCATAAGGTAGTATCGACATTTTACTAGATATTATAAGATTCCAAGCATGTCTTACCCATTTGATGAGTGCTTGCAAGCTTGGCCATAAGTTATTGAATCTACATATAAGAGTGAGCTCCTTAAATTGTCTTGCTTTCAATATTACCTCTTCATTCAACTCTACCATTAGGATCGTTTCTGTTGTTTTAACTATATACTTTGAAGATCATTTCCATCCAAATGCAATAGAGATAGCAACCCAACTAGTCCCTCCACCTATTACTATCGCATATGAAGGCTAACCCACACAAACCCATCTGTAGCAATATACTCTTTATCTACATGAGCCTTTGTTCCACCTCCAATTTGCCTTGATAAAACTCCAACTATACAATTTATCTTCTTCCCATTACTCTCCACCACTTCCTCAAGCCCTCGCAAGCTAGGGATTTGCAACACCCCATTACCAATTAGAAAAAATGTTAGGGTTTAGCACTAACATGCCCATTCTTTCCCTAACAATGATATCTTTATTCATCAAGGTTTTCAAAATTTTTCACCAATGTGACCCCATCTATGGTGCAACAACATACATGAGTCACTAGGTTCAATTACATTGGCTAAATTATACATAGTAGATGCTCATTTAGCTAACACCAAATTCCCTCTTTTTAACATACAACCCTTCACATCTACATGAATCAATAGTTATATACAAAAGGTTTCCAAGTTGATTCCTATTTTTTGTTTTAATATATAATTTGCCATGCCCACATTTCCCATGTGATCACAACAAGACAACAAACATCTCAAGGCACAATATTACACCCGTGGATATTCACAACACACAACTCAACTAAGGTGAGTTTAAAAGGGGTAGGAGAGTGGACAAACTCAACTCTAGAGTGCCACTCCTTCAAAATATCTTAAAACAATTTTTTTTTCATGGCCTCTAGCCAACATGTTAACAAAATTTCCAAAGGAGTTCATATTTTGGCTCTCAAGCCATATAACAAATTACTCAAAATCACATAAAATGCCCTCAAGACTTTCAACATCCTAAAAACAAGTTAATGAACTCGAGGAGGATCACTCCTCCCCTACCCCACACTTGATGAGCATTTTCTCCCAAGTGGGAGAGGCTCTTTCAACACCCTACTAAATATTCCCCACAATAACAAAATACAACACAAGCAAAATACATCTCACACATTCATCATGCAAGCAAATTGAAAATACAAGGGGAAGGCCTTAGCCTTGAAAACCAACCTTTAAAGCCCTAATATGGAAGAAGTTGATGTAGAGCTCCTCTAAAATCCCCTCCAACTTAAGCCACCAAACTCCCTCAATCCTCTTTCCCCAAAACAATTTCAAAACAATTAAAATTCTCCAAAAATTCAACCACCTTCTCCCTATCCCAAGTGGGATTAAAATAAGCCCAATCCATGAGCTTAGAGGAATGGGGAGGTGACACTTGTCACCTCCTCACTCTTCCTTCCCACTACAAATGTGTCCCAAGGGATGGGTGTTGACACATGTCACTCACCCATCCCCAAAGTCTTCCTCACCCCTTACCACATGTCCTCTCTCCAACACATGGGAGAGAAAAGGGGAGTTAAAGAGGGAAAGGGTGACACGTCTCCCCTTCCTTTCCTCTCATGAAGGACCACACAACTCCATGGGTACTCTCACCAATTGTGAGAGAGACTTGAAGTCAAGTCCTCTACAATTGGTGGATCTTGGAGTCATCTCTAGCCTTGGGAATTGAAAAGGGATGGGCTTGAGTGTTGGTACCACTCATCCTATCCCTCCCATGCCTACAAATTCGTCACTTAACTTCAGTGTGAAGTTAAGGTGACCATACGGAGGTTTACCAAGGGTTACCCAAGTCAAAAGGGACCCTAGACCCATGGGGTATAACCCAGGGTCAATTTTAACCTAGTTAGAACACCCAGGGTCAAGTTAAAACACAAGAAAAGGGTCTCCAAAAATTAAAATTTAAAAATAAAATTCAAAGACAATTCTTACAATACATATTATAATTCAAATTAAAAGAGGGTAGACCTAACCCATTCAACCTCATGCAAATTAACATTACAACATTACATCATACACAGAGTTGATCTTGGTTCCTCGTGGAACCAGATCGACATCAAGTGTGGGATGATCTCCAGTATCTGTGGTTTGTTAGAAATACATGCACACTCAATTTCAAAGTTAATTCCACATATAAATATCATAGCTGAAGCAATTTAAAACATGCATTCCCATAAAATACCACAAGTTCTCTTAAGCATAAAGGAAATCACATTACAATTTTCTAACTAACATCACCCAATTAGTTTTCCTTTAATATAGAGCATCTATCTAACATCACCCAATTAGTTTTCCTATAATATAAACATCTATCTAACATCACCCAATTTGTTTTCTCTCAATACAAGCATCTATCTAACATCACCCAATTAGTTTTCCTTTAACATAATAAAGTCTAATAGTTCGGGAATCTGGGATCAACAGTCCCACAAATATAAAAGTATAAGCAATAGTAAGGTAAATAGTCACATGAATGGAAATGAAAAATGTAGGCCTCACATAATTAGTGTACCCTAGGGACACATCCCTATGGTTTTTGCAACATTTCAGGGATGAGGGACATTTTGGGGATAAGGACATAATGTCCCACCCCCATCTGCAATCATTTTTTTTGGATAACACCCCAAAGTGGGGGACATTTCTAGAGATGTCTATTTTGGGGGCTTTGTGTGGATTGTATATCATCCACAACATCCATGTGATATCTCAAGGATGTTAGGACATGCCCCATGACCATCAATTTTAAGCCTACAAAAAAATCCTCTTAACCCCATTTTTAATGTTTCATTCCTTTGCTTATCATTTTCCTATTAAATATGTATACTTGGATGTCCATGCAATCTACAAAAAACTTGGAGCCACAAAGGGCGGCAATAAATGTCATGGTTGAGTACCTAATAACTAAAATTTGTAGTTGGCCCAAAATGGATTGTAGAGTTGAACTAGATAGATGGAAAATGAGTCAAGGTATATGGAACAATGTTTGGTTAGAAATCTAAACAAAAACTTTAGTTTTTTGGTACATTTATTGTTGGTTTTAGCGTGTGGTCCATTTCTTGACCAAGGTGCTCCACATAGTTGATATTCTACACCTTTTTTTATCTTTTCTAGTTACAAGGCCAATTTTCCATTTTGTATTTTAAACGCAACATTTGGATTTTTCTGTCATGTCCCGATATACGATTGCTTTCTCGAAATTTGGTTAGTCCAAATGATAATTATGTATATGTTGTTATACAAATATTTTGTATTTATAAATAATAAATATAATATAAATATTATATTATTATAGTCATAATAATAATATAATATAATTATTAAATATAATATATAATATATATTACATAAATATAAATAAAGGTATAAATATTAATATAAATATGAATCATTAAATTATAATAAATATTACTAAATAAATCTAAGTCAAATGCTATTAGGAAAGCACCCGATCATACTTAAGGAAAGTGTTGTAACCAAATAGCGAACAAACCTTAGAAAATAATGTAACCTTTGTTAACTAAAACTTAGGTCAGCGATTATCATATGACATCGCTTATATATTAAGGATAGCGATTGTCCAAAACTAGAAATGACTCCTATAAAGGAGCAGTGAACATTTAACAATCGGCCAATGTAATGACAACGTTAATATATAAGGTGTGAATTATGACATTTAGAAGAATCGAACACATAAACCAAATGAGGCAAATCAATAAAAACATTTAATGATTAAGGAGTCGATGGTTAGTAAGGAAAAGACTAATGTTTATAAAATGGTATTATGAGGAGTGGCGACTCTTGCATGAAAGGACACCGATTTAAGGTATAAAGATCGGGGGAATAATCAACCAATCAATACACAATCAGCATCATCGATTTACAATACTCATTCAAACTACAACAGTCACAATATAATATAGATCAAACAGCAATCAATGAATCATCAACTCAACAATCTTCAAACATTTCAAATATCAATCAAATTCAGATATATTAGAGGCAGCAATCTGCCATGCAAATATCCATCTATAAGTGGTGGAAATACTCTCAAATTGATATAGTTCCTATAAGGAACATCATTGCATAAAAGAATTCTGATTTGATAGCAACCTTATGAGAAATCAAGGCAATCATCATTTGTGATCCATAGGATCACTTGTACATCCTTAAGAAGAGTAAATCTACAAATCGGTATGATATGTCTAACTAACTAACTAACTAACTATATATATATATATATAAAACGATACTTAGTCTTGCCTATGATATACGAGGGACGTTGCGTGTCTTGCCACATCATTAATCTTTGTCTATTGCCCCTATGAGAGTGTTTGGGTCGTTAGGGAAGGGCGGTTTATTATTATTATTATTATTATTATTATTATTATTATTATTAAGTCTTACACGGTAGGTGACCCTCAAGTGATGAAGTATTGTCGGGTGTGCAATGAAACCCTTGAGCCAAGTGGTGAAGTATTGTCAAGGGTGCAATGAAGCCCTTGGGCCTTGTTATCCAGCGCCTTAATGAGTATATACTTCTTCTCCGCTAGGGTTGATGATTAGGTTAGATTAGCAACCGGGCATGACGATCGCCATTCCCGAAGTATATCATGAGGCAAAAGACGTATCAAGTATAAGCATATTAAAGTATGAAGAAATACAATTGAATATATGCTCTCTCCAATAATGTTATATTCTTGTTCATCGTTATTGATTATTATTATGATGTATTGATTTCATTACTAAATTGATCTTTAATAGTACTAATGTCCCTTTCTAGTAGTTTTTTTTGTGTGCAGAGTAAGAGATCAAAGATATCCTAAAAGGGGACATTACATTTTCCTCTTCATTTCATTTAATACTTGGAAAAATAACTAAAAGTAACTTTTGATTTAGAAAAAAATTAAAAGTACTTTTTATTTAGAAAAATTTTTAAAGTATATTTTGATAAAAAATAAAAATAAAATGACTCAAGAATTTTTTTAAATGATTATAAATTAATATATTTTTTAAATATCTAATTTACCATACTTTTTCTATATTTATCAAAGTTTTTTAATAGACCTTTTTTTCATATTTAAGGTCCATTGTATGAAACACTCTGTACGAAAATTGCTACTTTGCCTTTTGGAAAATCCAAAAGCTAGACCCAAAATGTTAGAAACAAAAGAGGATAAAACATTTCTAGTTCCAGACATAAATGGCAAAATTTGTTGACTAAAAAACACCAAAGGAGAGCTTTTAATCACTTAACCCTGTGTATTGATCTATTAAAAGTAAATGTAATCACTATACATATTTTGTTGATATATGCTATTAGTATTTATTAGCACATTACCACCTACAATTCCCAAGCATGACACGAATAAAAAAACTAGAAATTTTGCATTAGAGAAAGTAAGAAGACCTTTTGCTAATACTTGATTTGCCACCAAAATGAGATTTGTTCAGCTTAGAAGCAACTTGGATACATTAAGCAAAAATCCCAAGTCTGTGTGTAAGATGCATAGAAAGATTGTGAATGTCAGAAAGCATTGTTCAACATCGATTATGCCAATCTATATGATTTAGATGAATGAATGGTAAACAACATGAGAAAAGAATTTCAAATATTTTCTACAAGGGTGTGATGATCTATAGACTATAACATAGTCCAGATGATCAAATCCACATTTTTTTGGCCCTAGGTTCATTAAACAATGCTTGGAGATTGCAACGAAACTCTAGGTAGGAAAATTGTTGTTGTCCCCACCTCTCCCCATCCCAAAAACTTGAAGAAATAATGTATATGATATATAATATTTTAAAAAATGTGATTATTTGACATGCATAAATATTTTTATATAAAACCTTAAAATAATAACATAACTTTCAAATTGTTTCTTTACACTTTTTAATAGCCTAATTTTTTAATGACAATTTCTTCAAATTTTATGTGAGAACTTGTGTTGTCCCCACCTCCCCCCATTCCAAAAACTTGGAGAAACATTGTATATAATATATAATATTTTGAAAAATTATGATATTATTTTATATGCATAAATATTTTTATATAAAATTCTAAAATAATAACATAACTTTCAATTTGTTTCTTTGAACTTACGGAATTTTATAGCCTATTCTTTTAATGACAATTTCTTCAAATTTTATGTTTATTGCATCGAATTCAAAACTAAACCTACTATGTCCGGCTAGTAGAAATAAGTCGACTAAGATATCTCAAAAGCACATACCAATGTGGATGGGATCACTTTGTCTATGCTAGGAGTTAAGGATAAAAAAGAACTACTCATACTCCAAGAGATGCACTAAGTTCATCATATGCCTCTAAGAGGTGGATATGGAAACTTCTACCAAAGTTAAACACAATATTATTGAGTTATGAGCCATATCTATTACTTATCAAATGAATGTTTTGTAATTGCATATTGAATATTCAAGTTATGTGGACCATAAAGCTTGAATGCACTGCTAGTGAATATTGTGGGAATAAGATTTGTTAATTTTGTTGTTACTATATTTGAAGGGATTGGGAAAGATTGCAATATATTATTGGGTAGAGCTCCTCTCCTCTAAGTCTTTCTTGTCAAGGACATCTATAGAGTTTTATATTTCTTTGCTCATTATAACTATTCTATGATGCAATTAACATGTGAAGCTTACAAGAGATGGTGTTCCATTGCATTCCTTAAAGGGGAAATTTCCATTCTATAAATGGGAGCATTAACACATGAAAGTACCTCCATACCTTCAACACATAAATCTAGGAGAGGTCATGTTTTGAATCTATGACCTCCCAATTAGTTTTCAACATGTATGCACAACTAATTGAAGTAGTTGGTGGTTTTGTTTCAAAAAAAGTTGAAAATAAAATGTGTCAATTGTTTATCTCTTCCAAAGATGAGTATCCTTGGTGTGCCTTGGAACAAGAAGTTGCATACCAAGGTCATGATTGAGGAGGATGAGACACACAACCCTAACATTTTAGAGAAAGCAAAAGTCAACAAAGATCCCTTGAGCTAGTGATGAGGAAATGTTGGAAGATGATGTTCACAATCAAGGACATGGACATTTGATAAGAAAAAATACCGATGTTGACTTAATAGTATAGGAGGTAGTTGATGTCCAGTAACTTGTAGGAACCAAGTTTCTCAACAAGCCCCCTTTGGTTATTTCTTTCATTTCTAGTGCATTCTTCTCCTTCTCATGTCACTTCAAGCATATAGACATTGGTCTCATCATTTTAACCACTACTAACCTTCCTCTTATCTTTCTCCTAATCCCTTGGAAACTAAATCCTTAGTCACAAATACACAAATGGTTCCTAGAAGTGATGTAACTAACTCTATTGTAGGTTTGAACATTACCATATATTTCCTTAAGAGGGTAGCCATAATTAGGATCACTAACGATGAGCATTATGTGGCCAATTCCCATTAGCCACAACTATCACTTTTACATATGAATGTTGATGTCAATGTTGAGTATGTTGGGCAAGTTCTACCTTAAGCATTTATTTCATGCATCAACCTATAACTTTCCCTATGTCTAATTCAAAATATGTTGGGTTTCAATGTGAAAAAGTGTTTATTTGCCACCAACTTCTTCATATGAGTTCATCAAAGCAATGAATGTTGATACACAATCTAGCCCAAGGAAACCAGCTAGTACTTGTCTCTTTCAAAATGAATTATCATAAATTATTCAATCCATTGGCATCCATCCATAAGTAATTGTCCAAATTTCATACCATTTCTACTCATCAAACTTATTTGTCTATTACTGAGAAAAGGAAGTTTGCAATTAAATTTGATGGATAGAGTCAACTAATTCTATTATTTTGCTTGTACTGAACACCAAGACTATTTATGTAAGATATATCTTATTGACAATATGTTGTACACACGCTGGTTGAAGGAGAAATTGCGAGTAATTATATGAACAACCATATATAGCAAGTTGTTTATATTTTGGCATATCTTGAAGTGGAAGCTCAAATCCAAGATATATCATGTAAAATATATAGAGAGCTAACTCAAAGTCTTAAGAAGTAACTCATTGATATGAGAGACAAATTGCACTATCTTTAAGAGTTGACTAAGATGAACAAACAAAGATTTTTGGAGTTGATGGGACATTATTGCAGCAAAGACACAAAGATGAATGAAAAGGTCAAAGAACTAAATGACCTAAACAAGGAAATGAATAATATTGTGATATGGTTGGAGGTACAAGTAGCTATAAAAAAGAAGCAATAAGAAATAGCTTTGAGTGAATGTTGTTCCAAGGAAACTATTTTTGAAATGGAATCAACATGATTGTAAGTTAAATAAGAGGAGTGGCAACTATCTTTCTAAAGTTCTAAGAAACAAAATTCACCTTATGAAAATGAGTTGGTAAACGATGAAAAATGATGTCAAGTATGCCATAGAACTCCAATCAAAAACAAATAATTGTTAGATGGAAGGAAGTATTTCTCCAGTTGCTTTTTGTTTCATTTCATTGTCCATGAAGCCTATGCGGGAGCCCTTGACTTTCATTCCTATGTTGCTATCACATGCAACTTCTTTATCTAGTTGTCAATAAAGATGTTGGATAAGCAAATGGGTTGGATAGATGTAGAGTAGAGTTTTGTCAACACATGCCTTCCTATCAATATATATATATATATATATAAACAGGACTAAAGCACATCATAAATAAATGAATGTTATGTATCTATATAATGTACATAGTGTCATAATTTAAATGGTGCTAATTTGGTAGGTTATGTATGCCTTGACCATTTTGGTTAACCATCATATCTATCTTCATCACCTATGTGTGTATGTGGTAGATTGTCCCAATCAAATTTATCCATCAATGAACTATTGCTTATCATATTCAATTTAATCCTACAAACATTTAGATACCATGTATGTTAAAACTAATATTAACAAAGGTATTCACATTCTCATACTTTGTTGTGTTTTTTCATGAATATGATCGCTGTGTTATTTCTTGTTGATGGTTCCTTTTATGTGGAAAACATTTTGTTATTGTTCCAATTTCTTCATGACATTTTGGGGGAAAAAGATATCTTATATTTCACAAGTTACATCAATTGAACAAAAAATTACATGCAAAATTTCATCATAAAAAACCTAGAAAATCCAACATCTTTGCCTATACCTCAAAAATACAAAGAATTCTATAGATTTACATAAAAAAGAGACTTTGGATTTCATTTACATAGCAGCATCCTTCTTAGAAATACCCAACTCTTCTAAGATAAGGAAGAGGCTATCCTTGTGAAAAGTTGTCTTATGCATTTTCGTCCAGCAAAAATCAATGGGGAACAACCACATTGTATGCTATAGTGTTGTAGAACTATACATAATGATCCAAGTATCCCCAAAATGATGACCTTGTCAAGTAAGAAGGGCAATAAAAAATAGTTTTGTTTGGCCTACAAATATGCTTTAAAAGTCCTGGAAGTTATTTTTTGTTTTTTCTTAGTACAACTTGGATAAGGCACCCAACAACAACAAAAAAATAGCATCTAAATGTGAATTCTAGTTATATAATGTACCTAGGATCCTATCAAAATAAATTTATTATCCACCTCAAAATAACATCAAAGGATCATCCATCCATATCACCAATTACCCCATCTTCTATCTCTTCAAATTTTAGACTTGGACGTAAATTCTTGAATTACAAATTTAATCCCCTAATAATAAACACTCCATCCTAACCAAACTTTCTATATGGATTGTTATTTAATCACTTATGGAAGAATCATGTCCCAAAAGTTAATGACAGTCTCTTCCCACCTATAATTTTGTTAAATATATAACAACTTTTGTATCACCCACACTATAGATAAAAATATTTGGGTAGGTTGAACAATTATCCAAGCCAAACAAGCGCTATCAATTCAAGCTTAATGCAACAAGAGAAAAAATCCAACATATACCTATTGTTGCAAACCCACTACTCTGTAATTCCTGAAGAATAGATATTGTACTCCAACTTGAATACAAATAAGCATAAAAAAATGAATTGTGGCAATGAGTAAATCAAGGTGCTATCTTTACTTCTACTTCTACAAATTAGTCCAATTATCAATCTCTTTATATCATATAGATCCTGCAATAAGCTCAATCTCTTGTGATTTTACAAATTAAATTTGTGCTTATTATTAGGCCTCAATGCCGGCTCTTGCAAATCTTTAATCAATAAGGCTCAAACCTCTTTGGGGAAGTTCTAGGTCTAAACCATCTTATACGCTTGAGTTTTTCCAAACAACATAACCCCCTCATTGGTTTCCAAGTCAGCCACAACAATCCCTTTTATTTTGATGTGCACAAATCTGATGTCATCAAATTTTTTCTTTAGGGATGCAACATTTGACTAAATACTATTCAAAAGCCAAGATTTACAATTTCCTTTACTTGGACAATCATTCATTGATTTGAAGTCGCCTTCCACCACCAAACAAAGCCATCCTCTTTCAAGGGCCTCCAAAATACCATTCAACAAAGTTTGTCACTCAAGCATATTACTAGAATCCTCTCCAAAGTCATAACACAATAGACATTCGCCACCTCACATCACTTCTAAAGACACAACCACCCTAGCCTTGTCAGGATTCTCTTTAGTTGCACCATAAAAAAAATTAATCTAACCAAAGTTGAGAGGATGCCACTTAACTTCCTTACTCAGAGGTAGGAGAGTTGCCCCTCCATTCTTATGGAGCCACTGTAACCTAGGTCAAGCCTAAACCACTACTCTTCTTTGACATGGCTTTAATCCTCATCAACCCAACAAATTCCCAATTCTTTTATAGATGCTTCAACTTTATCCCAAATAAGAACCTCAAAAAGTGCTTTCTCTTGAAAGATCCTCCTATTTCTTTCCAACCAAATGTTCCATACAATGATATAGGGGATTAAATTCCAAGCATACCTCAACCCTTCACTCTTGATTCCAATAGCCCAGCTCCTAATAGCCTCCATTATGCTAGCCAAAAACACTCAAGAGAGGCCCCACTTTTCTAGAGCCTAGCCCCACGATCAGGCAACATAGGGGCAATGAACAAGGAGCTGCCTATTTGATTCTTTAGCTTGATAACACATATAGCACACCGAAGGACCAAGACAAACCATCCCCATTAACCTATCTTAAGTTGGGGCTCTTTGTTTAATTGCCAACCAAAGGAATGCATTAGATTTAGGCAAACCAAATTTTGTTTGGAAAGAGTTGCAACACCTCCCCCTCTAATTTGGTTAAGAATTTGTATGCCTCCTTAATAGTGACACCTCCAAACGAACTCTAATTCCAAATTAGACTATCATTTTTTTCCACCACCTGAATGGACCAATTTCTTAAAAGAGCATTTAAGAACTCAGTTCTGAAATGACATGCTATTTTGTCTCATCCTTTCCCCAGTAGAAAGAAGAAAAGGGAGGGGGAGGATTTGGGGCTGAGGAAGACTCAAACCCACCTCTTTGTTTGAATCACCAATGGGCAGGTCCGTAGGACTGGAATTCTGAAAAGAAGGAATGTTTGGCCTTTCCCATTCTAGTGTTGGTTCTTGCTTGGTATACATCCCTGACTTGGCCTACACCTTATGTTGCAACATTAAGATTGGCTAAAGGTTCCTTTAGAGACACCCAACATCTATTACTTTCCATCATATGAATATAATTCTTGACCTTTGAGCCATACTTCAAAACATTCCAAATGACAAAACCTGAAGGAAGGCATTCCTAAGTGAAGAGCTCGCCCTCAAGAAAACTATCCACATACTTTGAATGGAGAAAACTACTCCACAATCTATCCTTCTCTGCATACATTCTCCAAGCTAATTTCATTCCCAAGGCCTTGTTCATCACCTTACAATTGCATAACCCTAAACCTCCCAATTCCTACTTAATGTAAATTTGATCCCACATAACCAAATAGTACTTTCATTTGTCTTCCATTCTAGTCCATAAGAAGGCTCTGTATATGTGTAAAATAGCTTTTGCAATCTTTCCTAGAATATGAAAAATAGAAATGGCATACATAGGAACAACAACTAAAGAGGACTTGATCGACTAAATTATTCCTGCCATGGAAAGCCATTTTCCTTTCTAGGAAGACAATTTATTATGCACTCACCCAACAAGAGATTTGCATTCTTCCATGGACACTTTTATTGAAATGGTGAGCACACACAAAACTTAAATAACCACACCATGAATAATAGAGTTTATAATATCAATATATTATGCATTTGTGATTTTTTTCATTCACATTAATTTTTACATTGCAGTACATTGGATTATAATAAAGCATTTATTTTCCAGTGTACAACCTCCCAAACTAACCTACCAAGTCACCCTACGAGAATAACTCCCAACTAATTTAGTCACCCTACGAGAATAACTCCCAACTAATTTCTACTGTATACTAACAATAATATTTAAATACTAACAATATAAACTAAGATTTATTTATTATATTAACCTATATACTATAGATGTAATATATTTCCAACATTCACCACCCCCCCCCCCCCCCCCCCGCTATTACATCAATTTGAACAAAGGACAAAACATTGCATGGATTGGACACAGCAACCCATCTAGAAACTTGATGAAGCATCTCCACCAAATCACCTCACTCACCCAAGACACACCAAACTGATCTCAACAACATATGGCTTGACTATTAAACCTACAAATCCTCAAAATACTTGTGAATTAAGACATACTCAATTATTCACAAGTACACCACTCCTCTTATGAATCGAGACAAACTCAATTATCTACAAGAAAATCACCAACCAATTGTAAATCAAGACTTATTCAATTATCCACAATAACACACCTCCCTTTGTGGATCAAGACAAACTCAATTTTTCACAAATGCAAACCTACAAATCTATGGATCGAGACACTCAACTATCCATAGGTACAACTCACCAAGTCTATGAATCAAGACATGCTCAACTATCCACAAACCAAAAACAATTGTCATGCCCCCTTACTCCATGAAAGGACTCAAAATGAAACCGGTGCTTCTCATGCAAAGTATCATCTCTAAGCGAGAAGCTAGCTCGAGATGATAATATACCTCCAACCTCCAATGCCTCCAGCCTCTAATTAATTTACTTAGTCCATAATGGCCAAATGCATCATTAGAATCTTCAAAAACTTTGTCAGGTGTAGTGTGGATAGCCCCAAGAGCACAAACATTTGATAACATAATGCAATGGAACATTATCAAAATTGAAGGTGTCAACCGAAAATGAACCTTTTATACAATAATCACCTTATATCTCCAATTACAAAAAATATTTTAGAATGGCAAAAATATAAGTTCCTTATACCTCCCAAATGAATATATATGTAGTTTTTATGGTGCATAAAATATGATTTAAGGAGTTTTTGCACCCTGCACTATAATGTCCAAATAGAATACTCTTACCAACCAAACTAGCTACCACTTCAAATAATCCTCTCTACAAACTTTCTTTTAATGCCACTTGAGACATAAGACTAAAGAAAATATAAAAAACGAAAAATTCCAAATCTTAAGGGTTTTGATCATCTAACCTATCAAAGAAATACCTTCACACTTATACAACAACCAGCTCATCCCATTCTCTTGGATTTGATTTACAATTTAAAAGGAATTGTAATACCCTCATACACTATGCATAAGTGTATATTCTTTTACAAAGTAAACTTCAAGTTATCTAATATGCATGCTTATTTCACCCTTTATACGCTGCATATTGTGTAAGAAATAGATTATTAGGCACAGCCTGGTGAAATGTGGATTGCTATCATTGGAGACCCCAAATACAAAGGGTGTTCAAGATGAGAGGAAGGAAAACTATTTATCATGCCATTATTTTGCTTCTCTTTCTTCTGCAAAAAAAAAATTGCTCATCAAATACTAATTATATCCTCAAGAGATTTTTGAGTTTTATTCTCCTCTTCATCATCTTTCTAAAACATCTTGAATTTCTAAATTTTGTTATAAAATGAGAAAGATGTTGTAGTTTTAGTGAGACTGTGTTAGACTATTATAAAAAAAAACATCATTTTAAAATCAGAACAATGTACCAGCAAACAAATGGTGCTTCATGATAACAAGTAATGCATTTGCAAGATCTTTGGAATGCACTTCAAGATAAATGCTCTAATACCATATTGAAATGGTGAGCACACACAAAAAGTAAATAATCACACCATGAATAACAAAGTTTATAATATCAATATATTATGCATTTGTGATTTTGTTCATTCACGTTAATTTTTACATTGCATTATATTGGCTTATAAAGCCTTTATTTTCCCATGTATAAACCTCCCACACTAACCTATGAGAATAACTCCCAACTAATTTCTAACTATATGCTAACAATAATATTTAAATACTAACAATATAAAGTAACGTTTATCTATTATATTAACCTATATACTATAGATGTAATATATTTCCAACATTTTTTTAATCTAATAGAGGCATACCTAAATAGGAATTTGGTAGGAGGCCCACCTAAAAAACCAAAATATTTTGAATAGTCATTGAGACAACACCCATGTCATTAAGGAGGAAAACCTTTTGACTCATTAACATTAATTTTTTGCTCAGTTGCTTTCTCATAATAGTCCAAAATATCCTTAAAAGTTAAAGCTTCCCTTATAGAGGCTTCTCCAAACAAAAGATTATTAGCTACAAACTGCAAATGAGATAGGTTTTCTGCCCTTGAAGAGATGTTCAACCCTAAGATTCTTTTACTTCTTATCTCTACTTTAATATTTCTTCCTAACACTTCAGCAACAATAATAAATAAAAAGGAGGGCAAGGGTTCCCCTTGTCTAAGACCATGCTTGGCATTGAAAAACCCAAAGGGGATCCCATTGATAAGAACTAAGAAGGAAGCAACTGACACACAACTGATCACCAGCTTAATTTATTCTTGTGAAAATCCAAAATTCTCCAAGATGTTCTTGAGAAACGACCAAGACACTATCATATGCCTTGTTCATATCCAACCTCAAAAGCACACTACGGATTGATTCATGTGCAATGATAATCCCATCAAGTATCTAGCTACCTACCACAAAACCACTTTGCTCTTTTGAACTAATGCAATCTAGGCAAGACCTTAACCTCAAAGGCAACACTTTTGTGACTATTTTGTAAATCGTATTGCAAAGGTGATAGGTCTAAAAGTATCAAAGTATGTTGTTTTATTTGATTTTGAGATCAAAACTAAAAAAGTAGCATTCCATCCTTTCAACGTTGCATTTCTCGATCTACACTCCCCAACTTCCCTCCAAATGTCTTCTCCAACAATATGCCAAAATCTTCGACAGAAACCAACTTAGAACAGATCTAGGCCAGGTGTCTTTCTCACCCCTAGAGAAAAATTTGGCATATTAACCTCCTCCATGGTGAAAGGCTTCATTAATTCTGCATTTTGATTTTCATGAATTAATCACACAATATTTTCAAGCAATCTTTCTTAAGCTACAAGATCAATCTCCACATCCTCCACGAGTACTTAATGAAAGAAGGGTTCACCTTCTTTTTTAATGGTCTCAATGTTTGTTATTTCACCAACATAAGGTAGAATAATCTTTTCTATTATATTTATTTGTCTTCTGATAATAGAAGAGAGATCAAAATTTTTGGTATTATGATCCCCTTAAGCAATTTCACCCAAGAATTTTGAAAACAAAACATATCCATATGTAGCAAACAATTCCATTCTTCATGGAGACTTCTTCCCTTCTCCCTAGTCTCCTCTAAGAACCTAGAAGCAACAATAGTTTTCTCAGCATCCTACAAACTAGCCTATGTCAATGCCTTCTTAGAAGAAATATTCCCCACTCAATTCCCATTCCATTTCCTTATTCCATGTTTGACAAACACAAGATTCTTCACTAGAATGAACCTCTTGCAACCTTTGACCTCGTTATGCCACCATTCTCTCAACTTCTCAAACTTAGGTAGATCAAACCACATAAATTCCAACTTAAAAGGGAAACCATGGGGTTTTAATTCCTTACTAATAGGCTAATGATCTGAGCTAGCAAAAGGGAAAACCTTGGGAGAAGCATGCACAATCAATATAGCCATAAAAATTAATTAGAAAAATCTAATCGCGCCTTAATACACTCCCCACTAATCCTTCCATTACACAAAGTAAACTAGCCTGCCTTTGGTAGAATATCCGTCAATCCCTCTTGAGCATAGAAGGCTCCAAACTTAATAGCACTAGTAGGAATCACCTTTGATCCCCTAGACTTCTCAAACAAATTCATCAAAGCGTTAAAGCCACCTCCAACAATCCAAGTCCCATTAGGAAAATTATTTCTAAAACAACTCAAGTCTTGCCATAATTGGTTCTTGTCATTCACTACTAGACCATACACATTAGATAGAATGAAATTAACCTTTGCAAATACTACTTCCAACTATACATGAACAATATGTTGATCACCTTTCAAGCACAAACCTTGAAATGCCTTGTTATCCTAGAAGACCACCAAATCACCTAAAGCTCCTTAGGCTCCAACCACAACAACCATGCAGTTTCTCCATATTTTTTTGCTTAACACTTCTAGTCCCTCTTTATTTAACTTTGTCTCTTTTAAGAACACCACATCTAGAGTGTTCTCCCCTACCAACCACTTAACCAACTAGTGTTTGTCAAGGGCATTTAAGCCCTTGACATTCCAACTAAGGACCTTCATGGCTACTTGGTAGGAGAAATTTCCCCACCACCTTTCCAAAAATTAGTAATTGGGGCTTGTTTTCCAATCAAACTTCTTCCAAAGTAGCAACTTTAGCTTTATTGGCATCAATTCTTCTCTCTTGTTGTCCCACCCCCAGTAGTTGTAGCCATCTAAGTTGCTAAAGATGTAAGGATACTAGTATAGTTTTGTTTGCCTTTCCTTTTTGCTACACTTTACTCCATTCCATTTGCAACCCTATCCATAATAAAACTACTCTGAGAATTTTCTAAAATCGCATCTACCAAACTCCTTATAGCTAGCTCACCCAATGGAGGAAAAATTGAATGTGATCAACCAATCGCATTCAGGACCACCATTAAATGTATATTCTCTAAAAATTGGTCTTCATCATTATCTATAGAATAATTTTGAGCTTCCTCAAGCTTTGACAATGTAAACTTTATCATGCCTTCAACAATAGATTGACCCTTATAATTCTTCACTAGACTCAAAGGCTCGAGGGTCACCCTAGCTTGAACCCTCTAGACTTGCTCTATTCTAAAATGTGCAATTTTGTCTTTCCTCTCAACTTTTCCTTAATCACAAGCCATGTGGCCAACCCACCTACATAAGTAACGCTTAAAAGTAAGGCATTCATAATCAGCCTCCTACAACCAAGAATCTAATGAGGATCTAATCCTCATAGCCTACTTGATAGGATTATTCAAATTGATCTTCACACAAATTCTTGCATATATCACCAATTCTCTATTATTAGTCAGTTTAGAGTAACATATATACTTGCCCAATGCATTCCCAATAGCCATGAGGACTTTTTAGATCAAAATTCCTAAGGAAGTTTATATAAATGAACCCAAAAAGGGGTATCTCTCAAGAAATCATCACTAGGGTTAAAGCAAGGAATCAATGGCTTCATGAACAATCCTAAATTACCCATGAACCATGGTCCCCCCAAAAAACTCTATATTTGCTTCGAATTGAAAGTTGATTTGCAAAAAAAACACGACCAAGAAAACTAATATTTAGTATAGGACAATATTTCCATGGTTGCCCAATCCACGCTTCATTTCTTTCCATTAAAGGCCAAATCCTAATAAACTTGGCAATAATAGCCCTCTTTTCCAAATCCTCATAAGGTAGATCAAGAAAAATATTTGGAATGTCAATTTCTAGGATGGATTCTATCACCTTGATATTCACATTTTGCAAAGTTATTCTAACCACCTCATCCTTTGCTGGTATTTCACCTTCCTCCAAAAAAATAATATTTTCTTGGAAAAAGACCCTTCCAAGCTCCTAGAAGAATCCTAATTTTCCTTCTAGCCTTGCTTTGAATCATGCTTATTCTTTTCAAACCTCTCATTTTTTGCCTAAGAATCCTTCACTTATCATATCTCTTGCTTCTCCCCTTGAATTATCCCATTCGCCACTCTTTTTTCTTCTACATCAATACTAATTCACTCATGACCAAAAGCCTTACTTTGCTAATTTACCACTACCTTATTTTGTGCATAAATAAGTGCATTTATGCCCTGAAAGCTACATTTTATGAATTAGAGAACTATAGGATTTAAAAATAAGATTATGTTAGACTAAATTTAAAGCTTAATTCTAATATCTAAACAATGGAATGAGAAGTGCTACAAGTCGATACTATGTCATACTCTTGATTAATTAAGTCTTCATAAGCTAGAGAAATTATTGTGGGTTTATTTGAAAGCAGAGAGAAGAAATGATATGTTAAATTTTAGTATAATATTTTTGAAAGTTCAACTTCTTGTTTGTGCTCTTTAATTCAATCAGAAGGGGAAAAAGTGGTAATTCAAGCTACAATATGGATTCATGATTGTGGGTTTATCTAAGAGCGACGAGAGGAAATAAAATGTTAAATTTCAATCAAACTTGGGCAATTTGTCACTTTAGTAAAACAACCCTAATGTGAAATAATATATTTGAAACTTAAGCAAATTGTTTACACTCTTTAGTTCAATCACTGGAAAAATAGTGACCCATGTTATGGTATGGATTCATGATAATGGAATTGCTCTACTAAGTTAAGAATAATTTAATGAATCAGAGCCCTGTGCTATTTAAATGCAAAAAAGTATCAAGTTTGGTACTTACCATTTTATTTATTTATTATTAGCATTTGGAGTGGTTGATCATTCAGAATAGGCATTCTCTATAATTTTATATGTTCTAAACATAGGCATGTGGTTGACATATAATCATTAATTTCACATTTTTCTCATAAAAAGAAAAAAACTATTATGTTCAATAAAATTGATAGACTAACCTTGGAAAATCACATTGCAATGGCTATCCCTTAAATTTACTATAATTTGCAAACCTTCTCAAAATTTGTAATAAGGGTAGCAATAGTGAATGAGGTGGTTAGACATGACTCGGTAAGCCACAACTTGTGAAAATAGTATCTAGCTTAATGGCAAGGTAAATATGAGGTTTTTATGATACTAGTGCATTCTAAATTTAGAACCCTTTATCAAAGAAAAATCTATCTTTTTGTTGTTCATGTTGTTTAATGATTGATAATATTAATGCTTTAGAAATATGTAAAATTTGAACAATTATGATACGTAGAAGCAAAGATGTTAATAGATATAATTTACATGTAAAGCAAGTCTCTACTTTTTGAGCAATGGGGAAGACCAATGGCAATAACAAATTGTACATCAAAAGGAAATAATTCATGAAGATATATGTAAGTTAAGAATTATATATCAAAACTTAGAAGTTAGAAATTCTACTTGATTGGATCTGTAGCCAAAATCTGGACGTAGATAATGTTTGCATACCCAACAAACAAATGCATTTCATTGAATAGTGGTGAGAAGTAAAATCTTTGTACAAAGATTAGTAGTTGAGTTGGACTAGTGAACACTGTAGTGTGTCAATAACATCATCTAGTCAACATTTCAAAGAATCATTTTTATTAAAAACATAACCATTTGATCTCAATTACATAATATTTGCTACTAATTTCCATTTGTGCATTTAAAGAACCTATGTGATACCTAGATGTGATTTTTATATTATTATTCTCATCATATCATTCCCTCTCTACAATTTCTTCAATCCTTAGGTCTATTGTGTAAGCCATGTTTTTCATGCTTATGTGTGGATATTAAATAATAGTTGTGCTATTGTCTGGGTTACAGGGGTTCATACTCCTATACATGAGTTGGTAGATTTTATACATGCTTATTTGCGAGAGATGGAAGTTGGCAACAATGTGGCAAATGCAAATCTTCAAAATTACAAGGATAAGGTGTGTGTAGATGCCATTTTTGTATATGTGCTTATGAAAGCACTAATAAATATTAGATTTAAAATCTTCAAAGTCTATAGATTGTCATTGAAGCTAATATTTGATGCATGTGCTCATTGAAAACATGGTTTTTGATAAGGTATATAAAGACATCTTGCTTGGATACATGTTGACCCAAACAATAACCATACACCAAAAAATAAGATCCTTCAACATATATAGATTGACGAGGAAAATTTTACCTTTGATATATTATTTTATTCAAAGTGTATTCGACAAGTACTGAAACCAAACTTTGAATTGATGCAACAATGTAAACCACCAAAGATCAATTACATTTACAATTGAAATATGCGATTAAGAAGGTAGTAAAGATAAAGATATATTGCTTTTATTAGTATGTAAATAATTTTAAATAATGATGCCCATCATATCCACCAATCTTGCCTTGCTTTCAAGCTCAATAAAGATCTTTCCATGCCCTAGACCTCTTACCTCCATCCTTTTTGTTGATCATCAATTCTCCTACACTCAAATTTGTTATCAATATTGCCCCATTTGATCTTGGTTGAAGTGAGGTTATGGTTGCCTCATCTTCTTGTTCCCCTTCCTTTAAATCTATTGTAAGCCTAGAAGTTCCTCACCGTTCTAAAGACGATCTTCTAAAATTCTTTAATCACCATGCTCAAAACCCATACATATAGCCTTCCTTTCCAACAAAATAACCAAGGATTGTAACCTCAAAATGGAAAATCCTCCCAATTTTCATTCATCATTACATGAACTAGAATCCAAGCTCTAGAAAGTTGGAAACTCAGAGAAAAAGTGCTAATCTATTCATTTATTGGGCACTATCGTGGGCTCAGAACAATGATATATTGGGTGCAATAATATTTGTAGCCAAAGGGAATGGTCAATGTGCTCATGGTGCCAAATAACCATTTTATGACCATTTGTTCCCTTAGAGAAGAAAATGAATTTGTCTTTCAAAGGAGGCCCTATTTCTAGAACAAATATGGTCTAGTTAGGAAATTCTTGGCACCATCATTCAATCCTACAGATGAATTTCCAAGTATGGATGAGATTACCCCTTGCTTTAATGACTATTAGCGGAAACATTAGATTAGGAAAATAGGTAACATGATTCAAGAGTACATGTCTTCCTTTGAACTTACTCTTTAACCTAGGATACCAAATTATGTCCAAATCTACATTACTATTGATCTCAAGAAACCATTGTCTACTGGTATTTTGTTGGAGCTAGGATGTATTTTTTGGGAACACATTGATTATGAATAATATCCCTTACCACTATCAAATCTACCATGATCACAAACACATGGTCCACATGTCCAATTGACATCCCACCACTGCCAACAATAGCCACTCAATAGTGTCATCTACCAACAAGCACCACCCATTATGTCACCTAGGTTGTAAATCCAAAGAGATCTACTCTAGATACACTAGGATCTTGCTCCATAACTATTTAGTAGTTCCAATCTCCTCTCTTGAAATCCATTCCACATCAACTAGATCATCCGAAGGCAACATTAAATCCTCTAATGGTGATAAAAACCAAAATCACAAGGCTTACAAGGGTATATTTCCTCAAATCAACCAAGTAAGTTTGTTAACATCGAATCCACATTTCACTCAATTAGAATTTCCTCCCATTTAGGGTTTGTGCATGTATCAATTTATAGGGAAGTTATGTTTCTTAAGCAAGAAGCTCACAGTATGGATCAAAGAGGTCTTTGCTAGTACTTTTTAATCAAAGGAAAACATTTCCAAATTGAACATATCTTAGTGCAATCTACAATCAAGGGCAAAGTAAATGAAGAAACAACTAATTAATTAGCCATCTTCTCTCCAATAGAAAGAGGAAATCTATCGGTGCCAAAAATCAAGAGCCCCTAGATTTGAGAAAGGGATGCCAATACCAATCGAAATTAACCATAGAGTAAATTTATCCCCAATTGGACTCAACTAGATAGTTCTAACATTAATTGTCTATAGGAACTCAACAAAGAAGACATTGATTATTTCCAACAGCTCCTCATAGAACCCTTGATCCACATGGAGAATTATTAGCAACCATTTTTACGATTCATACCACAACTAATATTCCAATGGATGTTGAGCTCAAAATTGTCACATTTTCCTTCAAATGAAATAAATGCCCTAGCCTTGACAATTTCCAACACAATTCTTTAATATTCCTAGGTCATTATATCTAATTTACTGCTTGTACTAGAGGATTGTTAGAAAAATTAAATACTTTTAGGTCATCTTTAAGGTCATTTCATTTTGTATCATTTCAAGTATAATAACACTACCAACATAAAACCCAATCTTCATAGTTCTATTAAATGGAATTCATTTTGCAAAGTTCCAATACTAACAATTAGTACAACATCAATCATAACAATTGATGCCAATATAGATAAGACAATCAATTGTCATTTCTCTTGCCAAGCCATGCACTATGCAAGATTGGTGCCCCAATTATTTGACAACATGAAATAATAACTCCACTTGAATAGTTTGTGGTGAAGATAACAACAAATCATGACCCGTTAAGCTTTCTTCAATTGATATCAATGCAAATTTAAGTGATCACCTATTAGACAATCCCCTTCCTGTGTTCGTATTATTAATTTGCATATGGGCTAATTGTGTTAGTTTTCCTTTTTGTGTCTTAATTCTTACCCATCATCGTCACCTCCATTGCAATGGCTTAAGCCTTATACCAAACTATGTGTACAAATTTAGCCTACAACATTTAGCAATGATGCATTATCATGGTGTGTCCTTGCCATTGTCCATCATATTTTTTGCATCATTTTCCACAATTTGCTAATTCTAGCCTATCTACACTAATGTCACAAAAAAAAAAAGTAAAGCCATTGGTATCAAGACTAGCATTCCTTCCAAATTTAATGTTCTCACCAATGTCCTAGTTGTACCATATTGGTCCTAGTTTAATCATCTCCCTTGGATGCATTTGGTGCCAATTCGTTATTTTATTTTAATTAAATATGTCAACTCTAGAACTAAAAATTAGCTCACTTTTGATAATATGAACTTTCTTGCAATGAAAGAAACAAATATTAACAACTAATTGTTCTACAATGCAATGCAACAATAACAATGATGGTATCAAAGTACACTATTGTTTGAGATGGTGAATCGTGTATAATTGTCAACTAGGAATTTTAGAGCTAACTTTTTTGTTTAATAATAAAATTCCAATCAGTATTCATTCTTTGATCCTCAAATAAGTAATTGTATATCACTCAAATACTTGATTCTAATAGTGAGTACAAAAGTTTACTAACATAGAAGAAGTTTCTTCAAATCATTGTTTAGTGTTTACAATTTGCAACAATGGGGTAGAGATCATAAGATAGTGCCCCAAATAATTTGAAACAACTCTTATTCCCAATGTTATCCAATTCTCTATAAGATAGCAATGTTATTTCTCACAACAAATAAATTGTCAATGACAACATACATGCCCATGTAATTCACAAAGGAAAATGAATAATCATTCATATTTTCCAATCAATACCTAACCAACATTTACAAAGTAAACTTAAATCACCCATTTCATGAATATACCATTGTTCATAAAGATTATGACCAAAATAGGACATACTTATTCCAAGGATCAATATTTCTCATGCTAAAGATCTCATATGATATTTATTTAAGAGCCTTTACAACATGTTCTCTTGAATGTTAATGTAATCCTAAATGGATTTTTAAATAAAAAACTCATAACGTCTTTCAAAGGTTTCTTGAGAAGAAGGTTTCAAGAAGAGAGAGGACTCAAATCATACAAAACAACGTATCTATTGATCAACATCTTTGTTTATACAAATGGAAATAGAACCATCTAAATCCTTATATGAAGATTGAACATTACACATACTTTCTCAAGAGTCGCAAATAATCACAATTATAAAATATATTATAATTCTCTTGGTTTACAGTACTGAATGAGGGATTAACTACATGCTTATGCAAGTTCCTTAATAACTCACATTCACAAAGCATGTCATAGTCAGAATCATTCTTACATAAAGACGGTTAAAGAAGAGGAATAATATATTAATCCATAATTCACGATAAAGGCTTCTCATCACTCAGTTAATGCCAAGGGGACAATTATGGCTCTAAATAACACTACCCAAGCAAGCCTAGAAACCAATTTCAGGTGTGGTCTTAGGTCATGTATAACAGTTCTGTGTACTATAAATCCATTGGGTTCATTCATGCCAAGATGGAGGATTAGTCTCGAATACAATTCTGCTTTTTGAGTATAAAGAGGTCTGCTATGCTGAAGCACCTATTCACAGTCATGTTAAGGCAATCCAAATTACCCAAGCTACCCCATCACGTCATTCTAACAATAGCAACCATTTGTTACTCCTTACTTTGGACTTAGGACTAAAGGTACATTCCTCACATAACTACAGTGCTCTCATAATGAGATCATATCCAACTACTGCAAAACAGTCAACTCTTAGCAAGGTTCTTACCAAGCAAATGGCTATGTTTGTACATTAGGTGATGAGACTCAAACCAAGAATCATGGAGTGTATATGAGTATGACTTGGTTCCACTAGCAAACCAATGCACAAAGTTTCAAAACCAAACTATCTCTATCATAGGTTTGGGCTCCGGGAATCCCACCCAAATAATCATATCCAAATTACATTGTCTTAGACAAACAAGAATCAATTCTGGGTTAAATTGAGAGTTTACAAGCAACAATAGTCAAGATGTTCTACAATAGAAAGATACAAGTTACTTACACAAATGGACCAAGGAAGGACATCAATCTAGTAAAGACAGAACTCTCGAGTCTCTACAATTAAAACCCAATTACACCCAATCACCCTGACCCATTTAAGGGATTGAGAACACCTTATTAGATGCATCAACGCCCAGTAAGGCTTACAATTTTTGAAATTTAATAAGCACAAGAGTCCTTAATGACATACCCACTGATTTTATCCACCTCATCTTGCATTAAGACATATCTAACAGCAATTATAGTGAGGTCACAATCCTCGATTAAAGTGCAAAACACACAATCATAAAGATAGATGCACTCATGGCCTACCATAACAAATTTGATACATAATAATGAGTAGCACAGTCATAACCGATACAAGTCTGACAAACTCATGTCTTAATACAAGATACCAAGGCCCTACGGCTACATTCATTCTAGGCTCTAGTTTACAAGGTTCTATGTCCATAAATTCCATACAGAATTGAACCAATGCCTTTCACAATGATCTTATTCCAGTGTCAGGCAAGATGCTGACATCAAAATGGTACTGTCACAGAACAGAATCTCTAGATAACTCAGTTTGAAAGATTTCCACACAATCATAAGGTAAATTTTATGTCGCAAGATCTTATTTAGTTCTGCATCACAACAAACATCCCATAGGTGACAATGCCAAGTTAATACTATAGATGACAGACACATTGCCATGGAAATTGATTTAGGATCACATGTTAGTCCAGCATGAAGCAAGATGCTAACTAACATCACAATGGTACTGTCACAGAACAGAGTCTCTACATAACTTAATTTGAAAGGATTCCATACAATCATAAGGTAAATTTAATGTCAAAATATCTTAGTTAGGTCTGCATCACAACAAGCATCGCATAGATGACAATACCAAGTTAAATACTATAGATCAGTCACATTGCCATGGAATTGATATAGGGTCTCAAGATAGTCCAGTCACAGCAAAGTGCAAAGATTACATCATATCATTAAATTAAAATATTGAGGCAAAGCTAAATGATCTTCAAGACAACCATAAAGAGCCAAAAAATGTTCAGACTAATACAAGGCTATCTAATATTATCCAGCCCATTTAGGACTGAGACAACAGAGAAAGAATATTCAACCACCAAGTGGACTACTATCATCACAGTCAAAATAGCAACAAAATAGATCATGAAAAAGGTTACTGGTTAGTCCCTCCAACATGGATATCACATTCACAAATAGTCATGATGTTAAGTAGAGAGTCCACAGATCATGCATGAAGGAGACAGAGAGTACACGGTAAATGCTTCAAAGCAACATTAGAATCATCTACTCAATGGTCATATCAATGTTTCTTAATAACATAATATTATGTAGCCTGATAATCAGCAAAGATTAATAGTCCTCATAATATGCTCATGATAGGTACAAATCTATAGGAGAATTTAAATACCTCAAGGATCAACGACACCATCACTGATCAATAGTACTGACCCTGAATTACATTATTCCATTCTCAGGTAAGCCTTATTAAGCATTACAACATCCAAATGGTCATCACAGTCCCACAATAGTAATATTTCCCTTGTGCGTGGCTATTAGATCATCACATAGTTAATACAACATGATACAAAATTTGTTTTACAAGTAAAGTTGGTTATCATAAATGTTTCCTATAATCTAAAACAAGAGAAGACATTCCAATAATTTTCCAAGGGCTTTTTTCTAGAAAATCAGATGTTTTTGCACCATAGTTATAAGACCCAATTTTGCAAGAATGAGAAGGTAAGTTGACTCAAACTCAGCTGATATCAATAAAAGACTCATCTCCTGAAATGAGGATGATCGATGAATTTTTGTTATGTTTTTAGTTCGTTGAGTCTCATGCTTAACTCCAATAGTCTCATCAAAACTCACAAATTTGCCAAAACTCTGAGACTCAATCTATTTATACAAGTTCTCATTCACTTTCTGCTCATACTTGTGAGTTTTACAAATACTGGGAGACTCTTATAGGTATTGTTGGTACTTAAATATTCTACTGTAATGACCCTTTCTGGAATTCTCATAAAATCTGAATTCTTTTGTGTTTTCTGACTTATGCAATATTTGACAATAATGCAATACTGAACAGCAATATATAATCCACATTATCTACTGAAATTTCTTGCACACCAAAATACAAATACTGATGCAAATAGAGGTAATATAGCAGAAACACTTATACAAACAGCAGCAATGCAAAAACTATTATTTCTCCAAATATTGATTGCATACAACACGAATGCTACAAACCCTTGATAAAATCATCAAGTTACTTCCTCATATTAAATATGAACTCACACAAATGCAATGATAATAGTGTAAAGATTGTATGGCAGCTAATAAAATGCTAGTAGAAAACTGTATGGCCGCAAACCTGATATTGCTGAGCTGGTACGGCAGAATAGGCATGTACAACTAGGAACAAAACTGTATGGCAACCCTCTGAAATGTACGGGCCTGCAATAGAATTGAAATGGCAGCCTTAGGAGTTGTACGGCGCCCAGTGTTCACCAACAACGATTAGATTTGTTGTGGGCTTCAGATGTAACAAAATTTCAGAACTGGATCCTTCACACTAAACAGCTGGAATTTGATCTATAACCTTTAGTACAAGTTAAATCTCCCAAAATGCTTCTTGACAACTGAAATTGAAAAAAAATTCAACCTTTCAACACCAATGAGATCCATTGATGGAATCACCTCAAATGGACAAGAAGGTTTTCGTCCTCCAATCCAAAATGGAAGCCAAGAGGATTTTCATCCTCTAGATTCCTGCACACAAAGGGTATTCGTCCTCAAATGTGAAGATGAACACAAGTGCTCAACTCTGAGAAAAGGGTTTAATGACAATAACAATGGATCCCTTCTTCTGTGCAGTTCTCCTCCTTTTATATTCACCTTTTAATTTGAATTTCCTTTTCCCTCCTAAAATTCCCTCCCAGAAGTGTTCGAAAACACTTTTTAATAAAATATTACATAAGCCCTTATAATGTCCCATTTAGACAACCACTTTATAATAATAATATTTAAGTTCTCCTTTTACAATGTTTTAAAATAAACTTACTAGGACCAACTTAAAACATTATTATAAAATTATTTCATTAATTAAATTATTTAGAAAAGGGGACATGACATCTACCAAGTTGAAATGTGATGGAAAGAACAAAAAAATATGTTTTGACCATTTTTAACAAATTTTTGGGTATTTTCAGTCAACTTAGATTTGGTTCCATTTATAATATCCTTGCAAGATGTGTCATCTATATTTTCATGTCTGGCTGCACCATTCTTAGCTTGGAATTCAATTTTCCTTATGTGTTCTTTATGCCAATAATTACATCATCAATGCATGACTATCATAATCTAACATGCTGTTCTTTGATCATTAATATTATTATTCAAGTATAGCAACCATGATTTCAAACTTATGTGGTCCTTTAACTTATTTTTCATTGATATTTTGAGGTTGGGTATTGTTGTGACCTAATCACACATCACCCCATTGCAAATGGGGACCCCTTTTTTTGAGCTCCTGTGCTTTGCATTGAGTCTTGGAAGATGTCTTAGATTTATTTCATGATGAAGTCAATGGTGTTTGAGTCCAATAGTCCCCTGATGTCCTGATATCCTGATGTATGTCCTGAGATCCTGAAATTGGCTAAGTCTGATATCTTGAAAATCTTGAAAATTGGCTAAGTCTGAAATATGGTGGATCCTCTAAAATCTAGAATTTGCATGTGAAATCCAGTGGATCCGAGACCTATCTCAAACATCCTGAAAGGTATATTGAAAAATATTTAAAGTATAAGAAACTTATACTTAAATATATTTTTCAAAATACCTAACCCTGGGGACTTTCATTTCTAAGCGCAAATTTGTTCTACTTTGTTAGGCACATTTCTCCACTTGCAGTGACTCCAAATGGCGCCTACAACTCAAGGCGCATTTTATCATCCAAGGAACCTCAAAGTTGCGCCTTCAAAAAATGATGCAAGAAGTGGTTAAGTTAGGTGCCTTGAAGGATAGGTGTTGGAGATTAGAGAAGAAAGTAGCGCCTTAGTAAAGATCACTTGAAACTTGATGAATACACCTCTTTGAGCTTAGGCGCATTTTTCATCTCCAAACCCCCTTTTGGGCGCCTTAACTTGGAATGCATGTTTGAAACTATAGAAGATAGCACCTTGAAGAGCTAAACTCCCTAAGTCACCTTGCATTCGTTTAAAATCTAAAATTCCCTCATCTTGAGCTAGGCGCACTTCGTGCCTCAATCACCCCATTTTGGCGCCTTGGCAATAGAGTGAATGAATAACCTCAAAATGGGCGCCTAAGGATGAAGTAGTTTCACAAGGGTGTAAACAAGTGTTGAGAACCTTAAAATGTCAAGAATGAGCAAAGTCAACTTAGGTGCCAATTCAACTCAAAACAACCTCATGCATGCGCCTAAGTAGGATTTGCAATGATTGGAGCTTGAGGAAAGTGAAGGAAGGTCTAGGCGCTCTTTTAACTCAAAACCACCACATTAAACCTTAGGCGCCTATACATGTTCAAATCATTATCATGAGTGCCTAACAAAGAAAATGCTTGAGTTAGTAAGTTTTAAAGCTATTGGGGCTTCCTTTGAACCTTCACAATGATTTAGAATCATAAAACCTTTGAAGTAAACACCTAAAGGAGTCTAGGCGCATTTCAATCATTGAAGAGTCCAAATGGCGCCTAGAGGTAAGCATGCTTGAAATTATGAATCTTGAAGGTATTGAAGCTTGACAAGTTTACAAGAGTCTTTACAATGCCCTGGATGCATGAGAATTAAAATAAACATCTATCCAAGACAAGGCGCCATTTCCTACTCAGAACATCACATGTTTGCGCCTAGGCATAAGGAAGCTTAATGCCATGAATTTTGCTGTTGAAGAAATCAACCAAGTGATATGAGGCGCTCTTTTTATCTCCCAAAACCTCAATTTGCGCCTCAAGTGCAAAGCCATGATCTCATTTTATCAAATAGGCGCCTACGTAAGGAGGGTCATGATAAGTCATCTTTGATCATTTGGAAACATAAAATAGCAAGAAGACCCCAATTAAGCCTAGGCGCATTTTTCATCAATGTCAACCTAAATGGGCGCCTAGGAGGAAATTACATGAAATGACACTTTTGATTGTGTTCCTTGAAGAAGAAAACCATTCTAAGACATCTACAATTGATTGGGGTCATTAAAATGACGAATATGAGGCTATCTTGTGCTAGGCGCATATTTCAACTTTCACATACCTTAATCTGCGCCTTGACTTGGAGGAGTTAGTTTGTGCTTTAAAATGGTTTCTATGTGTTTATATGATTCAATATTTGTCAATAATTTAATATGAGGTTTCCTCTGTGTTGTAGGAGAAGGGATGGAGCTAGGAAGTCATTCAAGGAATGAAGCACATACAACCACCAACAAGCGAGGAATGAGGTTACAAGGCCACTACTAAAGAAAAGGCACCTTGTTGCTGCTTTGCCAAAGGATTACATTAAGTTCAAGTATACTTCATCATCTAGAAGGCATCTATCCATTCAAGCCTTAAGTTCTCCGAGGAATATCTTGCAAGTACACTTCATCAATAGTTGCATCATGTTCAAAGACATCCATCATACTTCAAGTTCTCACCATCTTCAAGTATCAAAAGAGCCTCCTACTCAATCAAGCATCATCATCTACTCTACTTCATATTATCATCGATATCTACTCTTCAGGAAGTATCATCCAAGAAGATCATTCACATACCCTGCAAGAAAGTACACAGAGTCAGTCAAATGAGTTACAAGTATCATATATCATACTACTTACAATGAATAAGGTAAGATCAACAAGATACATCTCAAGTGTTCATCATCAAAAGCAATTACATCGAAGACATCATCAAGATGATACAATTTGGGAATATGCCCACAGAGCAAAGTGAATAAACAGTTGAAATCCACAAGTTTGTTGAGGTGGCACCTATGTGGCATGTACCTATCATCAAGCCAATCACAGTTTGCCACGTCATATGACTGCATTCAATGTATCTTCAATAAGCAAGAAACCAAGGAGGACGCTCATGTGGAAGATGCTCTAAAGATTCCATTTTATCCTTATCTTCTTGGAAAACGTGCCTTCATTGCCTCTCTTCTATACTAAAAATAGCAATTTGTTGTAACAAACTGCTAAGTTGGCATGATCCTGGTCCTTGGCTACGTGAGTTGATCCTAGCCCTTCATTGTATTTCTGGACCTCTATATAAAGTCCTTGTTGCCTCATTTGTAAATTATTAGTCAGTAGTCAGTAGAGTAAAGTAGAATAGAAGAGACTCTCGAAATTCTCTGAGAGTACTTGAAGATTGTTGTACATATTTCTCAAGATTAATGCAAAGACATTGGAGTTTATTTGGTGTTCAAGTGTTGTCTTGTGAAATGACATGGTTTTTGGTATCTTGATGAAGTGGAGAGATGTTTCAAGTAAATTAGAAGTAGATTAGAAGCTCTTTGATGTAATGTATGTTTGTGTTGAATATTTGATCAACTCCTAGCTCATGCTTTTAACATTCATCGCCGGTGAAGTGTTGTGTAAAGCTAGTCTGAGCCTCATCATTTGCTTGAGTTCGATTGTGAATGCTTGTTTGAGCTGCGCCGTCTTATGGGTGCTTGTATGAGCTTTCATGATTTGAAAATCTTTCACTATCCTTAGGAGATTGCACCAACTTCATGTAGTTGTAGGCATCCTTGGCGAAGTGGAGTTAGGTTAATTTAGGAGTTTGTCTATTCGTACACCATCATTGCTTCATTGACCTTAGATTAGCTCCCTAAACCCTTATCTTTTTCCATTTTTTTTATCATTGATGCATTGTACATACATCATCCACACTTAAAGGAGAAATAAGTTAAATGAATGAATGAATGAAGAAGAAATCCAACGTAAGTCCCTTTGTGTTCATCAGCAAAATCACATCAAGCCATTGAGTTGGTCCATCGCAAATTATAAAAAAGGAACCTTGGAGTTGTCTCACTAGATCACATAGCTTAGCCTTTGAGAGACTTTACTCAAGAGAGAGTTGAATACTTAGTGTTTTACTCTATTGTTGACTTGTCTAAAAACAATCATCAACAAGTATGTTGCAAGTATGTGCCTAATCGGTGTTGTCATTGATGTCAACATATTTATGTTGTCATTGGTGTCAACTGTGCTCTTGTTTTGATGCTTGCTTGTAATGAGTTAAGTGTTGAAGATAATAAGTATTCCTGGTACAGCAAAACAGTCCAGTAGATTGCTCTGCATTTCTTGTAGAATGAATATCCTTGTCTGCGGATTGGAAGTTATTAAGATACATGTCGGAAGATGCTATGTTCCAAGTTTGAGCCTCCAGTATGAAGATTTGAGTGAGATATGTTCACCAGAGTGAAATTTGTTTTTTCTGTATAGTTGGTGGTGACAAGGAGAATGTATTATGCTCCGCATTTCTCTGCAGTTAGGTATTTTAGTTTGCGGTTCTGGAATAAAGTTTGTAATAATGATAAATGCCTCAACTCCAATCGTTCATGATTTGGTGGTCCGCAAGCGATCTTTTCCTTATGACAATAGCTGGTAGTGTTGGTTATGTGCTCCGGTTTGAAGAATCTTCTTGACGGAGTGGTTAGAGATTGTGCGGTTGTTCCTGGTGATTACAATGTGCTTGTGGATGTCTCATGATCGTGTTCCTACATTTGGATTGGTCCGCAAAGAGAAATTTGGATCGTAGAAAAAGACTATTCTTAGAAGACTTAATGTTAACACTAGTCTTGGCTAACCTGGTTGTTTTCACTACTTGCGGAGATGCATTGAAGATTGTGGAAGCATGTTGTGGCGTGGAAGATTGCTTTTGAGTCCCAGCTAAGGTGTAACGTAATCCGCATACATCTTTCCCTTAGCTAATCTTGTTTAGGTCCAGACCTATTCTATGTATGTATGTAATGCCGACCTTGGAGATTGCTCCAACGGTTGATGAATGTAATGCTGACCTTGATGTACATTCCAAAGTTGATGAGTTGTATAAAAACATGTAATGTAGTTGTGAAAAAGATGTCCTTGTGCGAAAATGAAAAGATAGGTGCGAAGGTGTAAGAAGAGCAAAGTAGAGGTGTTATATTGTGCTTCAATGGAATTGAACTCAGGCATGAAGTAGATGCTATCAAATCAGTTCACCAATCCTTGGTAGTGAGCCACCCCTTGGCAGTGAGCCCTAACATTTGCAGTGAGCATTTTGGGCAGTGAGCCTCTGATTTTCGGTATTGAAATAACTTATTTATTTTTGTGGGCTAACACCCACCGTGGTTTTTCCCTTATAGGGTTTTCCACGTAAAAAATTTCGGTATCTCATGTGTTATTGTGTTGAGCTTCTTGTTTTATGCTTTCATGGTTAATCTTAATAACAGTAATTAAGAATTGGATGTGTTGATATTCATAAGTGGTTAAAGTTTTGTGACAACTGATTCACCCCCCCCCCTCTCAGTTGTCCTGTGCATTTCAACAATTGGTATCAGAGCAAGGTTCCTCGGAAGAAAGCTTAACAACTTGAGGTAGATCTAGGATGGCACACAAGAAGGTTGCTCTTGAAGACGTAGAAAGAACTGAAGAAGAAATCAGAGATCTAAAGGAGAATGTCAAAGAAGCAGATGAATGTATCAGAAAATTAAGAGAGCAAGTCAAGAAGTTCAAAGAAAAATATAAAGAGGTTAGTGAACAACTGATATCAACAAATGAAACTTTGAATGATTTGAAAGTGGAAGTTGTAGAAAGAGCAAAAGTAGAAGAAGACCTAAATCTGTTGGTAGAAGACAAATCAGAAGAATGTGCTAAGCTTGAAAAGGAAGTTTGGAGCCTGAAGTCAGATTTGAAGAAAGCAAAGAGTTATGAAGAAAAGTTTAAGATCAGTTCTGCAAAACTTGATAAGATGATTGCTAGTCAGAAGAGACCTGATGACAAAGAAGGCTTGGGATTTGAGAAAAGTGAAAGTTCAAAAACAGGACAAGAAATGAATGTTGAGATCAAGAAGGACAAAGGCAAACAGATCCAAAATCAAAGAAATAGACCCAGAAGACCACCGGTCAGACAACCAAATGCTCAAAGGTACCCATCTTTCAATGGGTATTGTAATTCATGCAATAAGTTTGGGCATAAGGTTACTCAGTGTAGGAGCAGAATGAATCAAAATGTTCCATCATTCTCTGGTCAGCGTTTCAATTGCAAGAAAATTGGTCATAGAGCAAATGAATGTAGAAATCAGATTAGGAAAGGTTTGAACAATGGAAGGAATGATCAATCTTTCAAAGGTAAATGTTTCACATGCAATAAAGTTGGTCATAGAGTTGTTGTATGCAGAAGTAAAGTGAGTCAGAATTCTATTAGGTGTTATGCATGCTATAAAATGGGACATAGGGCTAATGAGTGCAGAAGTTAAGTGAGAAATGGCTATGGCAAGGAGAGAATAGTTAAATCCTTCAGTGGCTACTGTTATACATGCAATAAATTTGGGCATAAGGCTAACCAATGCAGGTCAAGGATAAATGGAAGGAACAATGGTCAGAAAAATACTGTGTTTCAATTGCAACAGGCCTGGACATATTGCAAGATTTTGCAGAAGTAAAAACATGGAGAAGGATACTCATGCAGAATTGAAGAAACCAGTTGAAAAGGTTGATCCGACATAAGTCAAGAAGGAGATGAACAAGGTTTGGGTCAAGAAGGAAGTAAATGAAGTCAAAGATGGGTCCACACCAGACTCTAGTGCAGATACTTCCTCCGGGAAGTGAATTGGGTCCTTTGGCTCAGGGTGAGCTTTAATGAAAATCTTTTCTCCCTTGCCAAAAGATAGGTGCTAATACCTCAGCATAAAGAGATAATACCAAGGATTAGCAACAAAGGTTTAAATTGGGACAAAGAATTGTGTTTGTAAAGGATAAAAGAAGACTTGTGCAATTTAAGAAGTTTGATCAAGAAAGGAAGACACGTTATGAATTTTTGGCTAAGTATCTATCTGGTAAATTCAAGTTACAGTGCTCCAGTAATTTGGTCTGCATTAGTCCGTTGCTGAAGTTATTACTCTGCGGTTCTAACATATGGTTATTGATCATTAGTTACATCTATATCCAGAAGTTTGTCTGATTTTGATGATTGTCTTAAGAGTAATGAGTAACAAAAGTTTGGGTTGACAAAACACAGTTGTTTTCATTACAAAGCAGTTTCAAGATGACTGGAAATATTTGATGAACTAAGAGGCAAATGGGCATGAATCAAATGAGTCTTCAAGCAAAAGATGAAGAAAGTACAGGTTGAAGAGGCTTTGAAAAATGTTGTTAAGACTCCCAGGTATGTAAGGATTAATCATTCTGAAGATCAGATTATAGGTGACAAAAACAAAGGTGTGCTGACAAGAAAAAGAGCTGCAAAAGAATAAGTGAATTACTGTTTGCTTTCAAAAGTTGAACCAAAAACTGTGAATGAAGCTTGCAACGATGAAAATTTGGGTAAAAGCCATGGAAGAAGAACTGATGCAGATTGAGAAGAATCAAACTTGGGAATTGGTTCCTAGACCTGCTGATAAGAATGTCATTGGAACTAAATGGGTTTTCAAAAACAACCTGAATGAAAATGGAGAAGTTGTAAGAAACAAAGCAAGGCTTGTGTGCAAAGGATATTCTCAAATTGAAGGAATAGATTTTAAAGAGACTTTTGCTCCAGTGGCTAGGATAGAAGCAATCAGAATATTTTTGACATTTGCAGCTCACAAAGATTTCAAAGTGTATCAGATGGATGTGAAGTCTGCATTTTTGAATGGTGAATTGGAAGAGGAAGTTAACATTGAGCAACCGGAAGGATTTCAGTTATCAAACCAAGGTGATATGGTATGCAGATTGAAAAAAGCATTGTATGGACTAAAGCAAGCCCCTAGAGCATGGTATGCAAGGTTAAACAAGTATCTGCTGCAATTAGGGTTCAATAAAGGTACTGCTGACAACAATCTCTATTTCAAAATCAATGATAATCAAATCCTAATTGTTGAAGTCTTTGTTGATGGCATTATCTTTGGAGGAAATGAAGGTATGTGCATGAAGTTTGCAAGAGAAATGCAAAATGAATTTGAGATGTCTATGTTTGGTGAAATGAATTTCTTTCTAGGTCTGCAAATTACTCAATCAGATAAAGGAATCTTCATTTCTTAGTCTAAGTATGTGAAGGAGTTGTTGAAGAAGTTTGAGATGGAGGACTCCAAACCAGTATGCACTCCCACGGTGACTGGCTGCAAATTAAGCAAAATTGATGAATCACCTAAGACTGATCAGGAAAGGTATAGATCTATGATTGGAGGATTACTTTATCTAACTCAAAGCAGACCTGATATAATGTATGCAGTATGTCTTGTGGCAAGATTTCAAGAAGATCCTAGAGGATCACATGTGATGGCAGTCAAGAGAATCTTGAGGTATTTGAAAGGCACATCAGATCATGGCTTATGGTATCCAAAGGACAATGATTTCACTCTCAGTGCTTATACAGATGCAGATTGGGCCAGAGATGTTGATGACAAAAAGAGTACAAGTGGAGGTGCTTTTTGCTTGGGAAATAGATTGGTTTCATAGCTGAACAAAAAGCAAGACTCAATCTCCTTGTCTACCGCAGCAGCATGTTGTTGCACTCAAGTGTTATGGATGAAGCAAACTTTGAAGGACATTAGAGTTGTGTATGAAGATCCAATTGCAATCTTTTGTGACAATACAAGTGCCATAAACATTTCAAAGAATCCAGTGATGCACTCAAGAACAAAGCACATATCAATAAGGTATCACTTTTTGAGAGAGAAGGTGACAGAGAATGAAGTAAAGATGGAATGTGTCCACAAAGGATCAGATTGCAAATATTTTCACTAAGCCTCTGCCTAAGGATGCCTTTGAGTATCTCAGAGAAAAGGGGTTATTACCCCTCCTGCTCTAAACTAAGATGCATATGAATGCATTAGTCCAGTGCTGTCCAAAGCCTCATTCTTTGATCTGAATTGATGTTTTGAGAGCTACCTCTCAGGGGGAGTAGCAAGTGTTCCTGATATGTGTTCCAGACAAATAGCAGTAAGTGTTACAGTATTCATGAAAGAGCAATTTGATCAGAGCAGCTGAGTGCAAGTATGTGCCCTTTGCCATTGATGTCAAAGGGGGAGAGAAATCATGTGAAAAACTCAGGGGGAGAAAGAGTGCAGATGTATAGAAAGAAAGGGGGAGTATCTTGTCTTGATGGTTTCTACAGTTTTCACATCATATGTTGCCATCAATGACAAAGGGGGAGATTGTTGAAAGTATATGCCTAACCGGTGTTGTCATTGATGTCAACATATATGTGTTGTCATTGGTGTCAACTGTGCTCTTGTTTTGATGCTTGCTTGTAATGAGTTAAGTGTTGAATATAAAAGTATTCCTGGTACAGCAGAACAGTCCAATAGATTGCTCAGCATTTCTTGTAGAATGAATATCCTTGTCTGCTAATTGGAAGTTATTAAGATACATGTCGGAAGATGCTATGTTCCAAGTTTGAGCCTCCGGTATGAAGATTTGAATGAGATATGTTCACTAGAGTGAAATCTGTTTTTTTTGTATAGTTGGTGGTGACAGGGAAAATGTATTATGCTCTGCATTTCTCCACAGTTAGGTATTTCAGTCTGCGCTTCTGGAATAAAGTTTGCAATAATGATAAGTGCCTTCAACTCCAATGGTTCATAATTTGGTGGTCTGCAAGCGATCTTTTCCTTATGACAGTAGCTGGCAGTGTTGTTTATGTGCTCCGGTTTGAAAAATCTTCTTGACATAGTGGTTAGAGATTGTGTGGTTGTTCCTGGTGATTACAATGTGCTTGTGGATGTCTCCTGATTGTGTTCCTACATTTGGATTGGTCCGCAAAGAGAAATTGGGATTGTAGAAGAAGACTGTTCTTAGAAGACTTAATGTTAACACTAGTCTTGGCCGACCTAGTTGTTTTCACTACTTCCGGAGATGCATTGAAGATTGTGGAAGCGTGTTGTGGCATGGAAGATTGCTTTTGAGTCTCAGCTAAGGTGTAATGTGATCCGCATACATCTTTCCCTTAGCTAATCTTGTTTAGGTCCAGACCTATTTCTATGTATGTATGATGTTGACCTTGGAGATTGCTCCAACGGTTGATGAATGTAATGACGACCTTAATGTACATTCCAAGGTTGATGAGTTGTATAAAAACATGTAATGTAGTTGCGAAAAAGATGTCCTTGTGCGAAAATGAAAAGATAGGTGCGAAGGTGTAAGAAGAGAAGAGCAGAGGTGTTATATTGTGCTTCAATGGAATTGAACTCAGGCATGAAGTAGATGTTATCAAATCAATTCACCAATCCTTGGCAGTGAGCCGATCTTGGCAATGAGCCCTAACATTTGCAATGAGCCCTAACATTTGCAATGAGCCCTAAGGCAATGAGCCTCTGATTTTCGGTATTGCTATAACTTATTTATTTTTGTGGGCTAACACCCACCGTGGTTTCTCCCTTATAGGGTTTTCCACGTAAAAAATTCGGGTGTCTCATGTGTTATTGTGTTGAGCTTCTTGTTTTATGCTTTCATGGTTAATCTTAATAACAGTGATTAAGAATTGGATGTGTTGATATTCATAAGTGGTTAAAGTTTTGTGACAACTGATTCACCCCCCACCCCCTCTCAGTTGTCCTGTGCATTTCAACAAGGTACTAGGAACTACATTACGACAACTGATTCTTGGTTGTATATAACCTAGAAGATGGTGCAAGAAACCATCACCTTATAATTTGTAGGCCCATAAGATGGTTGGTTCTTCCCAATCAATACCATTGATTCCATAAAATTTTTTGAATTATGTCAAAATAGAATATTGTTTGTTTCCTCAACTTGGAATTCAATTTTCCTTAAGTGTTCTTTATGCTAATAATTACATCGTCAATGCATGACTAGCATAATCTAACATGTTGTTCTTTGATCATTAATATTATTATTCAAGTATAGCAACTATGATTTCAAACTTGTGTGGCCCTTTAACTTATTTTTCATTGATATCTTGAGGTTGGGTACTAGGAACTACATTACAACAACTAATTCTTGGTTGTATATAACCTAGAAGATGGTGCCAGAAACCATCACCTTATAAGTTATAGGCCCATAAGATGGTTGGTTCCTCCCAATCAATACCCTTGATTCCATAAGATTTTTGAATTATGTCAAATTAGAATATTGTTTGTTTCCCCAACTTGTCTATGGATTCTATGCTGATAGGATTTAAATGTGTGAACTATCTTGAACTCATTTATCAAATATCTAATAATCTCATTTATAAAATAACCTTCCATGTCACTCTTGAGATGTTGTTGGATCCTCAATGTTGTAATTGTAATGATTAGCTTGTATAAAAATTTCAAAGTTCTTTAACGAATTTAGCTAGGTACTTCATAGCACATACAATGTGCTTTCATAATTTCATACATTAAGTTAGTTAAGCTACTTGAATGGTTTGATCAAGTTGAATCCATGACTCTTAAAGATCTCGAGTTCAAGAGAGACAAAAAAGCATGAAATCACATTTCAAAGACTTGCTCACACATTAGCATCTTGAAACAGTGTACGTGATACACACAACAAACCATTTTTTATCATCCTCTAATAGGGTAGGTCCCCAAAGCCCCGCTAGAAATATTCTCTTTGGAGTGTAAGGACTTATATTTTTAGCATGCATATATAATAGCTCAAAAAAAATGGAGAAAAAAATATATTATAATTGTGGCATTGCATACATTTTTTAGGTGCTTGAGATGTGAGCCCTATGTTTTCACATGCCTTTTTCTAACCTCAATATACACTACTTGATGTTTTTATAATGTCTTGGTAGTATAGTTAAGGTGGTTACCCCAACCCAGCCATAATGAAATCTTGGTCACATGCAGAACATAAATTGTGACCATATTTCCATTTTCATGTTACATTCAACAGCCCCGTTCCCCAATTCATCCCCTTCCCCTCCTTCCCTCCGCTGCCCCTTGTCATCGATGGAGATTTGATCTATCAACACAAAATTTTGAACATGCTTACAAGATAAAATTGGACCACAGTCGTCAACAGATTTTCAAGTGCTCAATCATGTCTGTATTCCTAGATTTGAAACCGGACCTAGTGCCCAAAGCTTCATCAATTCTCAGACAAACACAAACATGCCACCAGACCATCATCACCCTAATGCTTTATAGAGGTAGAGTCCTAACATTTCTGGACCTGCGTAAACAACCTTCCATGCTATCAAGGGCCCATTAGGTTGTTGCCTACACCAACTGAACTCACTTAGACAACCATACATTCTCATCCATCAAACAACCAGTTGAAGTTCCTCTGTTTGGAAGTTTACCTATTTCAATAACATTTCTTCACATTTTCCTGCCTTGTTTGAGATATCCTACCCGCTAGAACCAAAAAGGAAAGTCAAAACCGGAAACCAACTGAAAGCACCCACTTGATTACTTGAATATGAAATTCGTAGAGATAGGATGCTTCATATTTTATTTTTAAAATGGTTCTTTTTAAGATCATAGGGAGCAGGGAAATGACATGTTTCGCATTTATTAAGAATTTACTATGATTGTATACTCATAGTGTTTACTTTGGATCATTTGCTTGATAACCATAGTCTTTTCTTAAATGTTTTGGAATTGAAAGATTATTTCGAAATCTTTGAACAAATTGGACCTTAGCTTTGTAAGTTTATATATACTCATCCACATAATGAATTTCTCCTCATTGTATTGTTTTTAAATTGTAAACAAATTTATTTGAGAGACTTCAATGTTTTCAAAACATACTAGCTCTCATGCAATGATATAACTTGAGCATAGAATGGAAGTCTAACTCTCAGAATGGAAGTTTAACTCTCTGATTTCTACAAATAAACAATATCAAACACAGAAAACAAAATTGTCCTAAACGATCTACAAATTAGCTTTGGCTAACACTAAACACAAAACATGTCAAACTGACTAGACTACCCCATATGTGATTCAGGGCCTCTACATCAACAGTATAGTACTTAGTAAGAATAAATATGAGAATGAAGTAGTGAAATTCAAGGAATAAATGAGTCTGTGTTATTAGTAGGATGTAGAGAATAAGTTTTTTTGTCTTGGGAGGATAAATTAATACTTTTTATGTCAATGGAGAGAAATTTCAAAGCATCAATTCTCTGCAACTTTTTTGAGAAAAATCTCAGATACTTAAGTGCAACCTGTTTCACAAAACAACTAGAAGAGAGTTTGGACATCAATTGTATGACAAAAGGCCCTAGAGAAAGGAATGTAAAATCAGTCAAAGAAGGGTTGAGACTGGGTTTGTTCAAGCAAGAAGAATCATCATGGGAGTCTCAGAGTAATTCATGTCCAACAGAGGAGATTGAATGATGCACTCCAAAGTGTGGTGAATAATCTTATAGAGAAGCGAGTAGTGTAAACCTCAGATTTCACCTTTTGGAATCAACAGGGGTTGCAAAGTTTTTGATAGGGTAACTTCCATGGAGAAGTAACCAGAGGACTACCATTCCATAATAGACCACCTAGTTTGTAGTTCTAGACGATAACTTGGGACACCAAGGACAGATTCGCAGAGACTGAGCTGGTAGGGTTCACTGATCTCGATTATCACCAATGGTTGTCAAGGATGACAACTGATCTTCAAAGGGGGGTAGATTTAGTAGGGAAATCTGATGATTTAACTTAATCATGAACAAATTAAAGAATAATTTTATTAAGTTAAAGTAATAAATGAGTAGTGTGTGTAATGTCCCCTTTTCTGGATACTCTTGATTTCTAACCTCTCGCCATAATAATCACTCAAGAGGACATTAGGAATGTTAGAGATCCATAATTTATGATAATATGGCTATATATATATATATATCATCATTCATATTAAATTTATGTAGTATAGTACAATTAATAATAGGAGTAATGTAATGCCCCCCCACTGGGACTTAACTCAATTTGCCCTAGGATTCCTAAATGAAGTATGGATGATGTTGGGGAATGTAAATTGTCACTTAATATCTTGATTTAGAGCCTGCAACTAGGCTAGTTATCAACAGATAAATCAACATATATATATATATATCATCATTCATATTAAATTCATGTAGTATAGTACAATTAATAATAGGAGTAATGTAATGCCCCCTACTGGGACTTAACTCAATTTGCCCTAGGATTCCTAAAAGAAGTATGGATGATGTTGGGGAATGTAAATTGTCACTTAATATCTTGATTTAGAGCCTGCAACCAGGTTAGTTATCAACAAATAAATCAACATATAGTCCAATGATGTTACAGATAGGATTCTAATCACTATTATAATATTCATAATGTACATATGGGATTCCTTTTAAGGTTCTATCCAAACAGCCCATCATCATTATGGAGCACCACTTGGTAGTTCATACAAGGTGCCTTGAGCCGTTCCATCCAGCCCAGGAGCACGGAATGACACCCACCATTCGGCCTCCCAGCCCCATTCAGGGTGTCCTTACCGGAATGGAGTCCTAGCTACTTGCATTCCTTATATGCACTATCTCCCCTCCAAAATGGACTGACCAATTGAATGAGAACCTTAAGGAAGTCGTTATATTGATTCTTATTGTGCATAGGCAAAATTATAACGAGAATAACAATATTAGGAGAATAACAATATCTGTTGTTATTAATTACTGCATATATATATATATTTGTTGATGTATGCCTGCAAATTTAGCTCTGCTAATATATATTTCTTTCTCTTATGCTGTTATGTTTCAAATATTTGTTCTAAATTATTTTATAATGCATTGTATTTATTTCTGAGTACCCCTTCTTCACATCTTCAAACTTGCTTTTATATCTTCCAAGGAAGGCGACTTCATTGGACACACCCGATCACAAAGAAGGCAACTCTTAACATACATTTCCATTACACTCTTAAACGGAACGATCTTTAACATGAGCGCTTAACAGGGAAGGAATCGGCCTCGCTAATCATAAGTAGTTGTTCTTAGTTAATATCCTTATTTTATTACTTATACCACAGCTGCTATCTTATACATATAACTGCTGCCTTTGTAAAGGATGATCGCTGTCTATGATAATTGTTGTCCTTAGAGAGAGGTCGGCCATTTGCAAATCAGCCTTATCTATTCCTTTGGAAGTCGGCTTTAATGATTTGCATTCCTATTTCGGGGGCATGACAGTCTGCCCTGCCCAAGATTGCTTGTCCTCGAGCAATCACAAACTAAGAAACTTTTGAAATTACCAAGATTCTAAATCAACCCTGTAGATTTCTATTTCTTGTGAGGTCATTAACTTTGATTGTGATACTTTGATAGGAATTGGAAATTTTAAACCAAGTGACAATTATTTTGGTTATGTTTGACTCTATGTCTTTGGAAAGTAGTTGTTAGTATACTTGCCTCAACTTGACTATCAATAAGGTCAATACTATCCTCTAACATATGAGGACAATTTATTGTCCAATAGTCTTCTTACTATTTCCCAATAACTCTTAACAACAAAAACAAGGGTTGGAAAATGGAAAGACTTGTTACTTAAGACAAGTTTTCTCTCATTTCCTCACCCCAGGGATCCTAGGCAATGATACAAACTCTTCATTGCCCCTTGTTGAAGTCTAAAATCATGATGGATAGTGGGAATGTTGTGAATATCAAGACCCCACTCCTTTGTGTAAAATCACTTTTGCTTTCGTGTAAAGGACCTAGATGTTTAAATGACAACTTCCCTTAGATAAAGTATGTTTCATTTTGTGTAAACATTCAAACAAGGTTTGCGGTAAGTTTGTTTCTAATGAGGAGCTTATAGGGTTTTTGTATTACTCAACCTAGTCAAACATCTGACATACCCATAGGTAATTAATATTTAAGTACAAATTTATGGGATTGATCAAGTCAATAAAATGAAAGATGTAAAATAGTTTAGCATTCCTGGCAAGCAATAGGACTTAAATTTATAGGTTTACCCTAATATCAAATTCTTGTTCCATCTTTTAATTCAACTGGAAGTTATCATTCTTCTTTGATATATATCCACGTTTGGTACTAAATTTATTTTCATAAAAAGTACCTAATTTATTTAAACAATATCAATTTATCCCAAGGTTGATACGTGAGAATGACCTTGGGATTTGTGGGTTATGGGCCCATAATATAACTTAGCATAGGCTTATGTAACAACTTTGTTGTAACTTGATGTGTATCAAATTTATCTAAGTTACTCTAATCAAGAAAAAGGACTTAGACCCTTGGATGAAATGATCTACTCTAGATATTACATATAGAAGTGAATTTGGTCCCCAAACAAAGTTCACTAAATCAATTTTATAGGTTACAAGGTAGATCATATGTGGTATGGACTGGATTGTATTGTATTGCCATTGTTTTAATGAGTGTGGGATAGATCACTTGTTTTTACATTGGCTCTTGTTCCAAAGGAATAGAACAATTTATTTTCAATGATGTTCCTCTTCCATGAAGCTTGATGAATATATCTTACGATAAATTTCCAACATTTCTCCAAATTTGTAGGTTCCTAAAGAATTGAGTTATCTTCATTACATTCTCTCCAAATTGTTGTTTTGGCTTTTAAGAGATTGACCATCCTAGGTCAAGATGATACCATAGTGTACCTAAATCTCGAAGTTTGAAAGATAATCTTAATCCATCTGTGTATCCTTAGTTATGCCTAAGTTTCCGTGACAACTAGATTTTCATTTGAGGATTTGAAGTCAAATTATATCATTAGATTCAACTATGTTAAGTGGTTGTGATTGATTGTTCCTTCCTTGGGAAACTTTTGATATTTTGATTGCTTGATTTCTTGATGAATAGATGAGTGACGGTTGCTTATGTCAATGAGTTGATTTATCCTTTATATCTATTTCTTGAAGGAGTCACTACTCTTCTTGGCTGCTTTTTTTCGAGAATAATATTTTACCTTTGAGTTGATTGTTAGATTTATTTCCTATTGATGGTTTCTTCACAAGGAAATGATTCCCCTTTGATATTTTATTGTTAAGGAAGTCCTACATTTGAAGGGTCACACTTTTCGTATTTGGGGTTTCATCCTTTCTCGCATCATCATTATTCTTGAGAACCTAATTTAATTTACTTATAAAATTACTTAGGGTTCTATTCTCAATTGAATTCTTCAATGATGTTTTGGATGTCTTTCTCAAATGAAATGTTCTCCCCTTTTATATCTCAAGTTTGAGGGAGTCACACTTTTTCACTTCACTAGTTACAACTCTTCATTATTGCATAAGTTAATTTGTTAGTGCTTCTCAACTCAAGAAGTGTTTGACAAATAAAGCTTTGATAGATTTGGCATTTTTATAAATTTTAAGCATAAAGTAATGGAGTAAACTTGTTGAAACAAAAAACATTAGACATGAAGCAAACACATAGTTATACGTAATACATGAAGCATACACATAAATACACGCGATACACGAAGTATACACGTAAAACACAAAGCATGGAGCATACACATAGATACACATAATATATGAAGTATACACATAAATACATGTGAAGCATGAAGCATACACATAAATACACATGATACACGAAGTATACACGTAAGTTACAAAGTGTGAAGCATATACATAAATACACGTAATATACGCATAAATACACGTAAGACATGAAGCATGAAGCATACACATAAATACATGTAATACACGAAGTATGCACATGAATACACGTAAGTCACGAAGCATACACATGAATATACGTAAGTCATGAAGTATACACATGAATACACGTAAGTCATGAAGTATACACATGAATACACGTAGTCATGAAGTATTTACATGAATGTACGTAAGGCATGAAATATACACTTGAATACACGTAAGTCACAAAACATATACATGAATGTACGTAGCATCAACTGTTATTCACAGGATGGTAGGAAGGATGCTCTGATACCAATTGTAATGTCCCCTTTTCTAGATACTCTTGATTTCTAACCTCTCACCATAATAATCACTCAAGAGGACATTAGGAATGTTCGACATCCATAATTTATGATAATATGGCTATATATATATATATACACATCATCATTCATATTAAATTCATGTAGTATAGTACAATTAACAATAGGAGTAACGTAATGCCCCCTACTGGGACTTAACTCAATTTGCCCTAGGATTCCTAAATGAGGTATGGATGATGTTGGGGAATGTAAATTGTCACTTAATATCTTGATTTAGAGCCTGCAACCAGGTTAGTTATCAACAGATAAATAAACATATAGTCCAATGATGTTACAGATAGGATTCTAATCACTATTATAATATTCAGAATGTACATATGGGATTCCTTTTAAGGTTCTACCCAAACAGCCCATCGTCATTATGGAGCACCACTTCGTAGTTCATACAAGGCGCCTTGAGCCGTTCCATCCAGCCCAAAAGCACGGAATGACACCCGCCATTCGGCCTCCCAGCCCCAATTGGGGTGTCCTTACCGGAATGGAGTCCTAACTACTTGCATTCCTTATATGCACTATCTCCCCTCCAAAATGGACTGACCAATTGAATGAGAACCTTAAGCAAGTCGTTATATTGATTCTTATTGTGCATAGGCAAAATTATAACAAGAATAACAATATTAGGAGAATAACAATAGCTGCTGTTATTAATTACTGCATATATATATATATATATATATATATATATATATCTGCTGATGTATGCCTGCAGATTTAGCTCTGCTAATATATATTTCTTTCTCTTATGCTGTTATGTTTCAGATATCTGTTCTAAATTATTTTATAATACATTGTATTTATTTCTGAGTATGTCTTCTTCATTCCCTCTTCATGTATTTCTTTTTCCCCTTCTTCACATCTTCAAACTTGCTTTTATATCTTCCAAGGAAGGCGACTTCATTGGACACACCCGATCACAAAGGAGGCAACTCTTAACATACCTTTCCATTACACTCTTAAACGGAACAATCTTTAACATGAGCGCTTAACAAGGAAGGAATCGGCCTTGCTAATCATAAGTAGTTGTTCTTAGTTAATATCCTTATTTTATTACTTATACCACAGCCGCTATCTTATACATATATCCGCTGCCTTTGTAAAGGATGATCGCTGTCTATGATAATTGCTGTCCTTAGAGAGAGGTCGGCCATTTGCAAATCAGCCTTATCTATTCCTTTGGAAGTCGGCCTTCTATGATTTGCATTCCTATTTTGGGGGCATGACAGTGTGTTACTAAAAATATGTAGAAGAAAGAATTGTTAATTTTTCAGAGTAGGGGGTTCCTAATAGTCTCCCCAGCTGTTGCACCTCCCCACTGACAATGGTATATACTGTGTTGGATAACATGGCACTAGATATCATCATGACGTAGTGTGATAAATTTCCATAGTAGAGAAGTTTTTACAGCACATCATGAAGTCAATAGAAAAACCCCATACTTCTGTAATGTGTTTTTTCCTATGCTACGATGTGTGTGTTCATTTGTAGGATATATAATTGTGTGTGAAGTTATAATCATACAAAGATTTTTGAAAAACTTATTTGATTCTTTAAAATACCTATAGCATGCTGACTTGTAAATTATTGTAGATTTTGTTGTTTTTGTATGCACTGAATTAGAAGAAACAGAATGTGTTTTTCTCTAAGATCATGCATGCTCTTTAATACTGGAACAGTTCTTTTTCATGGTGGTTGCTTAACGGATTTAATTATAAGCATATGATGCTTTGTTCGTGTGCAGGGGAAGAAGAAACAAGATGGAGAGGTATGTAGGAGTAAATTTCGTAAAAGGAAGAAGGAAGATATTATCATGAGTACCTTGGAAACTGACTCCTCTTTAGTCCATAAGAGGTTAATGGGCTTTGGAGTTCCTGGATATCCTGCAAAGGGGCGTTCCAAGCAATTGAAGGAGTTTATGCAAGGGCCTCCATTCTTCTATTTTGAAAATGTTGCCATTGCACCAAAGGATGTTTGGAAGACAATATCTCGACATTTTGATGGTGTAGAGCCCGAGTATGTTGATTCCAAGTACTTTTCAGCTTCAAAGAGACCAAGAGGCTATGTGCATAACCTTCCAATAGATGGGAGGTTTCAACTGTTGCCTCTGCCTCCTTTGACTATTCATGAAGCACTTCCTCAAACAAAAGGGTATTGGCCTTCCTGGGATCACAGGGAAAAGCTGAATTGCATATGTGGCTCACGGGCCAGTGATGTACAATGCCAAGAACTCAGATCCATAATTAAAAGCTCTCATGGCAAACCATCTTTGAGTGAGCAGGCATACATACTTGAGATGTGCAAGAAGAACAACTTGGTGTGGGTGGGGCCAGATCAGATGGCCCCTCTGGAGCCTCATGAGATAGAGCTTTTTCTCGGATTTGAAAAAGATCACACCCGGGGAGTGTCATCTATGACAGATCGCCTTCAGTCTTTGGGAAATGCATTCCAAATTGACACGGTAGCATACCATTTGTCTGTGTTGAAACCATTTTATCCCAGTGGCATTAAAGTCCTCTCTTTGTTTTCTGGTATAGGTGGAGCAGAGGTTGCTTTGCATCGGATCGGGATATGTTTAAAATGTGTTGTGTCTGTGGAAATATGTCCAAAGAACAGGCTTGTACTTAGTTCCTGGTGGAAGAAAACACAACAAACAGGCGCATTGATTGAGAGGGAAGACGTGCAAGACTTGACCAGGGAAGTACTGGAGGAAGTTATTGATAGAGTTGGAGGTTTTGATCTAATTGTTGGTGGTAGTCCCTGCAACAACCTTTCTGGCAATAACAGAGTTAGCAGGGATGGCCTGCAGGGGAGACAGTCTTCCATTTTTTATGAGTTTCCTCGGATTTTGAATGAGGTCAGGCAAATAATGCAATGCAAAGCTCTCCTTTAGAATTTGATCTATCACTATAGGGCCATAGGCATTTTCAAATGATTTTAAAGCCAGCATTGGTGTGAGGACTGAAAATCATCTTGATTCATCTATTTTGAACTCTTTGTTCTATAAACAAGACATTCTATAAAAAATGATTGATTTTTCTATTGGGATGCTCTATCTATGGTGTGGGGATGTCTAATATTTTGTATCCATCTTGATCCTACAGTGGCATGCCATTGATCACTAGTAAAAGGTTTCTGTTAAATTCAATTCCTATTGGTTTCTTTACTTTTGGTTCCTAACAATTGTTCTTAAAAAGGCATATTAATACCTTGTAAAAAGTAGAGGATGCTTATTTTGAAAGGAAACAATACCTATATGTTAGAGAATCAGACATATATATGCAGTCCACTTCTTATCATGCACATTCTATCTATTTAGCATATCATTGTCAAGTCTATAAATTTCCCCTTAAGATATTTGGGGGTTTTGGGGGAATGACAATGTCTCCAACGCTGCTTGTAATTCTGAAATATAACCAACCTTTTGCTCACGATTTGAATGAATTACTTCTTAAAAAATATATTATGTACTAAGTTTATTATACTCTCTAAGATAAGCCTCACAATAAGTCTAATCATACTTTTAGCGACATCTTGGCAACTAGTTTTGCAATATAATAGTATCAACAATCTAGTAAATATTATTTAGAAAGATTATCCATTTCCCATTGATATGTCTGCACCCTTATCTATTCAGTATTAAATATGTCTTTGGGCACCTATAGTGTTGTGTTCAAGTCCCTTTGGGGTCAAGGTTAGGTCCCCCTATTTGTGACCTCATTGGCTGGGACCGGTTAACTCCTAGAACTTTGATCTATAAAAAAAAATATTTCTTCTCTATCCAATCACATTAGTTTCCCATGCGAATATGCGTAACATAGAAGAACTACAAGCTATAACCAAATGTCTTAAATATAATCCCTATTTGTGATCTTCCCCTTGTTAACAAAGCACATCAGATGGTAGGATGTTTTGAGGGAGCAAATGCCTAGTAGGCCGATAATGCAGAAATCTAATGGACCAAGATATTTGATGCGGCTAGGGCACACTACTATGACTATAGAAATGATGAAATAATGTTCTTTCATTCAACTTAATCTTGCAATCATGTGTTTTTGATAACTATTCTTCTGATAGTATTTAAAATCATTTGACATTGTTTACCTTATCAATTGTAATGTTTTTTAATTGAAAAGGGTTGTATCAAATGAACATAGTATCAAAACCATGTATAAATGCCATGGAAGTTTTATTAATATTATCGCTCGAAATATTTAGGAAGGCTGATTGCATATACCCACATGAGACAATCACTTACAACAAACTTTTTCCTGTGTGCAACTAAACTTAAAAAATCCAACTTGCAGGTGATACGGCTAACTAGTAAGACGACAACAGAGTATGACAAACAAAAATCTAATTTTCATTCCGGTTGCCAATCTCCATAAAAATGGTGAAGTGATAAGTATACTCGAATCACAAACATTTTAAATTGTTTTGATATCCACTAATATGCCAACATCTCTTATCAAAGTGGAGAAGGAATGGAACAAACTTTGAGACAACCAAAACAAAACCTTTAAACTTTTCCACAAGGAAAATTTTATACATTATAGTTATACTTTACTTGAGAATTCTTCTAGATAGTAGATAATTGTGAGACTTAAAGCTGTCGTCATCATTGCTTGAAGAATTCTTTTGAGGTGTCAAAGGAACCATCTTTATAAAGGAACCATCTTTATTTTTGCTAACATACTCAAGGCAGACAAGTAGCCCAATGATAAAGGCCGCTATCTCAAAAAAAGGTTCAATGAAAACCATAGCACAATCCACCGTGAAAATGAATGTTAAATAGGATAGAAGACCTAGTAGTTTTACATCTTATCAACATTTGTTGTGCTCATTTGTGGCAACATCAACCAACTAAATTTTATGGTAGGAATAACAATATAGATGTTGATTTTGTGTTTAGGCTGTGTTCTTGTTGCTTCTTTGCTTTTTGTAAAGGGTTTCAGGGCCCTTTCAAAACCTGTTTTACCTCAATCAAAAACAATATAGATGTTGAAGCTAAAATTTTCATGTCACATATTTGTATTACATGGATAATCCCTTTTCTGGGGCATTTTCAAGAGGAGGTTTCAAATTCAAATTAAAGGTCGGTCCATAACTCGCACATTATGTCATGACTTTTTTGGGTGCCTCCTATTGTTGTTTGTTAATGACTTATTGTGATGACTAATTTTTACTCAAAATACTTTTCTAAAAGTCGCTTCTAATAAGTTTTTTTATTGAAATTAGAAAAGGGTTATAGAAACCCAAAACAAAGATGATACATCACGAGATATAGCCTTGAACATTTGATGAGATCACGATACAAAGACAGAAGAAAATAAACCAGCTCAAAGGACAAATGAAAATAATCAACTCAAAGGACAAGGTCTCAATCTCTGACTAATTTATTACACCATGACACCCACTAATCAAGACTAACAAGAAAATTTGAAATAACCTACATATTATCAACATTAGGAAGTCCTAATCCTTATTAACATTTGAGATATTGTTCTTCCTTTCCTGTAAAATTTTTCCCAAAGAAGCCCATATAGATCTTCGAACCCAATCATGGTCATCCTAAATATCCCTCACATGTCTTGGACTCTATCCTTAGCATCATCCACCTTGTATATCTCCTCTTCCAAAAGTTGTGCGGGATTTAAAAATTTCAGTAACATAGTAAACTCCGAAGACTCCCTTTCAAGGGAAATCACCAAGATTCTACCCCTACTCTAGCTACACAAATTCTTCCCTTTCTATCTAGCCTCTACCTCTCCGTTAATTAACTTGTTTTTCTTACACCACATCCCTCTTCCACCTTGGGGCCAATGGCATCTTCTCTATCCATCACGCTTGGCTCTTTCCCACTCCCAGTTTATCACTCCTCTTTGACATTAACATTAATATCTAGAGTGGGAGGCAAAAGATAGGTTCCAACATCTGGTTTAGTTACAACAAGAGCTACAATACTACATATCCTTTAGTCTCTTGCAAAAATCCAAGAGTTCGTCCTTTATAGCAGCCATGGGTAAAAGCCTGGAAGGGAAAGAAAAATTGCCTTTTGGTAAGTGAGTGCCTCTTTTCTTACTTCACTCACTTCGCAATTCAATTCGTCCGTTTCCCTTAATTCATTTGTTGACATACTGAAACCATAATTTGTCTTTTGTTGCTCCGATACTTGTGCATTTCCTCTAATCATCAACACAGTTCATGCATTTCCTATTAACACATAACTACAACTCCCAACCCTTGTAAACATTAGTGGGAAGTAAAAGATAGGAAGCATAAAACCCCTTGTAAGCCATTAAAATTTGTCTAAGTTTTAGTTTCACGAGTCTTACTCATCACTGCGCCCATCTCAGGAGAGAAAACGTTGCCTCCTCTTTAAACAACCCTCAATGACAGCCATCTCATTCCATTTGAACTCGTGTCTCAGCCAAAGCGAAAATGCAATCCTGCAGAAAAAATCACATAGATCGTCATTAACTCTCCCCATACTTATGTCAACCATAAACTCAACGACATTCTGTGGGGTAAAGAGACTACCAACAACAATCATGTGAAGTTTCAAACATCGTGGTTTACAGAGTCGCTCTACACAGCCATAGAGCTCCACATCATTTAGAATAAGAAAGCAGACAACGAAATCGTTAGGAAAGTTTTAATAAGGAAGAGAAGGTGCTTTACGCGCACCACAAAATTAATAGAAGAATAAATGTCTCTAAGCCCATGACCCCTATCATCACTTTCTCTTGGACCTCATCCCTCCAAGGAGAGCACACTCTACAATGCAAAAAAATATCTTCATAGTTCATTTGCATCAAAAGAGAAAGGATACTATTATAATGGTGAAAATTCTAAATCCATGCCAATTTCCCTTATGTTTTGGGTCCACAATGACTTGGTTATTCTTAACTACATTCACTAGTATGTAAGATGGTTTGTTTTGCATGGAAGTTGGCAAATGATATCACCAACCCCAATCTCATCATCACTCATCCCCCAAAATTGATGCCCGTATTGAAATCCACTATTTGTTGCCTAGTTCAGATATTTGAATGAGGAAGTGATCCAAATTACCGTTGCACTTGTAAATCTCAACCCCAAAATTTTAAATTCAAATCTTTGTCATCTTTTCTATTAACCTTTATAAGCTAACTAAAGTGTGGATAATTCCAAATCGCATGCTAAGGTGGTGTATTTAAAGACCAACCTTAATTCAAATGTATCATATAGCATAACTAGGGAGCACATTTATGAATTGAATTGCAAGTAGATAAAAGGCATTATATCAACATTCTATCAAAATCCTAGAAGTAGCTTGTTATTCTCAAACTTAGTTCATTGTTGTTGAATTGATCCATCTAAGGAATTGACTGAGGAGAACATGACCCTCACAATTCAACAAATTATCTTAAGGTGTTTCTAAACATTGTGTGTTCATTATCAAATTCAAAAAACATATACAAAGACAAACAAGTTTCATATAGCAAAATCCAACCAAATCAAGTTTGTGAGTTATGAGTTCAATTACATGCATAAGTTAAGGTTCGTCCTCATGGAGATCACTTTCACACCCACAAAAATGAACCAAGGCAATGAAGAATGAAGTTTCTAGATCAGTGACAACCATCTTACAGGCCTTTTTTTTTTACACCATGGTGAATGGATCCTAGCACTTATACTATGCAATCTTCATCAAAAACAAAGCTAAGTACCCTTGTATTTAATTTATTTAATTTTTATAATTAATTTAGCATTTATTATGGTGTCAAATATCAATCCCAACTCATTTATCTAGGTTAGTTATTTATTCAAATGCTTTGTTTATTTAATTAACCTAGATATTTATGTATGGTGTGTATTTACATCAAATTTACTCCGGGTTTGGCTCCACTCGTGTTTATCATTGATCCATCTTTATTAAGGTCTATACCTCATTTTTATCATATTATTTGATCTCGCCCTCCCACCTTTGGGTTATCTATCACCATAGATCTGCATAAGTCATTTATTTTAGCTAATATACATGCATACATTTTTATTATGATATGTTCAAGTTTTGTGGCTTTTTATCCTTCCATTCTCGATGCTCTCCTAACTTTCTATGCTATGAATGAGGATGTATTTTCTATGGAGGTGTTGTTTTTTCATGTACATATGTTTCCCTCTATAGAGTTGGTTAGTGCTTATCCTTTTCTTTTATATTCACTCATCTTGCTTGACCATGAACTTCATATTGATGGTATCTCTCCTATGGTTTGTAATATTTATGAGTATGCACCTAGTGAGGCTTTCTTGTATGTTATTGATACACCTTGTGTGATGGATAGTAATGAGGTTATACTTTCTTTGCTTATTATGATAATTTTGTGCCTTGTGATGATATTCCTCTTGCATGTCATGATAGGACTATTCTCATAGATTTGTGTTCTCTTGATGATGCACCCTGTGTGGAATCTAAGGATAATGATCTATGTGCCCTATCATGTTTACATGATGATATGGTTTGTGATGATTATTTTGTTAGATATCATGGTAACATTTTACCTAGTGATACACTACATGATAGTAACATGCCTTATGATGTTAGTGCATACCTTCTCATGTAGGTGTTTGTGACACTATATTAGCTCCTTGTTTATTAAATAATGATATTATTTGTCTTAGTGAAGAGCTACTACATGATGATTTTGAGGGTACTATCGACTCATCCTTACATGTTAAATCTTTCTTAGTTACTAATTACGAATATTTAGATGTCTTATTGATTGGCGAGCTTAGACTTTATTTATGTGGTAGAGCATAACAATCGTTTGATTCCTTTTGCTTATTCTATCATTCATGTATCGTTTTGGCATGTGCTTTTATTGCCCATTTCTCTTCTCTCAATATGCTAGTGGATTGTATGGACTTACTTCAATCTTCTCATGACCCATATTTCAATATTTGTCCACCTCCTCCTCCTACTATCCATATGGCTTATGCACCCACTTGTCCCACCTTTCATGTCATGCCATCTCCTCCTAGAGTGGTGCCTACTTTTAATACAAAGGATTCTTCATATAGTTGTCATACAATTGTACATACACGTCAAAAGCTAGCTAGAGGTCAAGATGTTGAAATTTGACAACTAGTTTTACTATCTACTAGTCAATCTTCCTTAAACACCTAAGCTTACATCCAAGGCATCTAAGGAATGTGATATTATTCAACAATTTCAAAAAATGCAAGCTAAGATATCTATTTGGAACTTAGTAGTGCATAATCTCTTTGTATAATGAGATCGTGCAAAAAGCCTGAGAAAAGATTCAAATAAATTTTGATACCACTCCATAGTTAGTGACTTCTTTGATATAATACATTAGTCATAAAGAACATCGTGTTATTTCATTTAATGACATAGAGCTCCTACATGAATCAATTGTCAATGAAGTTTTACCTTTATACATTGTGGTGACATATGGTAAATTGAACATAAAATGCTCTTTAGTTAATAGTGGATCTCATTAGTTAACAATGGGTCTAGTTTGAACATATGCATTAAGGATTGTTTAAAATAATTGAAGGTGGGCATGTCAAAATTACAACAATCCAGTCTTACTATTAAAGGATTTTAAAATGGTGGTAGATGTTCTTTGGATACTATTACTTTTCCTATCAACATTAGGCAAGTTCTAATCCTTATTAACATTTGGGATACTAATTCTTCCTTTCCTATAATTTTTTTCACAAAGAAGCCCATATAGATCTTTCAACCTGATGATGGTCATCCTAAATATCCCTCACATGTCTCAGACTCTATCTTTAGCATAATCCAACTTGTATATCTCTTCTTCCGAAAGATTTGTGGAGTTTAAAGATTCCACTGGCATGCCAAACTCCAAAGACTCCCTTTCAAGGGACATCACCAAGATTTTGCCCCTATTCTAGCTACACAAATCCTTCCTTTTCTATCTAGCTTCTACCCCTCCATTAATTATATTTATTACCACATAGTTGTTCCTCTTCCACCTTGAGGCCAATGGCATCTTCTCTATCCATCACCCTTGTATCTTTCCCACTCATAGGTATCTTTCTCCTCTCTAGCATAAATGTTAATATCTAGAGTGGGAGGTAAGGCATAATTTCCAACATCTGGTTTAGTTACAACAAGGAAGGGCTAAAATATTACATATCCTTTAGTATCTTGCAAAAATCCAAGTGTTCATCATGTTGACTGATTTGGGTCTTCCCCAAATCCATCAAAGTCTTAAGAGTTTTGTGCCCCCCTTTGTTGCATTCCTATGTTGTGTCCATCATATATATATGATCTGAGACATTTTCAATGGGGCTCCCATCATCAAAAATCATCAAGAAAATACTAAATGTTTTGCCTAAGAATAAATTCTAACTGTTTTCCTTTCGACAAGTTCACAGGTTCATGAACCCATTGAAAGGCCGAAAAAGGCCTCGACTAAAGAGTTTCAACTATCCGATGGGTTCGTGAACTTGTTGAAAAGTAGTTCTAAGGTTCACTATTTCACCAAAAGACTAAAAAGGAAGAATGAAGAAACAAGTGATATGTTTTGGCGAGTTCGTAGGTTCACAAACTCGTCAAAACATCAAGAGTTTGTGAGTTTGCCATTCTCCCAAAATGTCGAAAAGCATGCAAAGAAGGATGGTTTGTCAGTTTTAGAAAGTGTAGAAATGTTGAAATGGATAAGTAATGAATCAACAAGAAAGTTTTTGACAATTTTAATAGTTTACAAACCTCCTATTTCATCGAAAGTCTATGACAGGCCATCAATTTTAGAACAGGTGTTGCCATGCAGATGCTTCTCGCAACTTTTGGAGTATGTCAATTCTAACATAGTTTTTGGTTGTGCCATTGGCTGGATCATCCAAATCACATTATGGCAAGTCCGGGTTACTTAGAGGATTCATAAGAAGAAACATGTCATAGGATTGGGACACGTGGCATTACTGCGCATGTTCTAAAGTTCTTAGTTTTGATAACTTTAGAACAATGCACCATTGGTCGATTGGCGACTGAGTCATCTCATAGCAGGTCCCTCCCATGTTACATAGAAGGGGTTTCTATGCTGCCACATGTCAGCCCTGCACACCTCTAGGAGATGTCAATTCTAACAACATTCTCCTATTGCGCCATTAGATAGTATCAATGACCGAGCAACCCAGTGGGCTCAGATTCTTGCGAGGGGAGAAGCCAAAGGAGAAACAAAGGAAATAGGGAGCCCATTTCAAAGGCTCCATGTGTCACAACCATGTGACTCTTGAGAAAAGTAGGCTCGAGTCTCCCTAAGTGTTGCACCATTAGCTCCTCTATGCCACATCACCAACAGTGGGTCCCTTTCTCCTCCATGATGCATCAGGGGCTCCGAACTGTTGATTCAAAGGCAGAATGATCCAACGGTCTGCACAACTTTATGAGGATTCATCTGAGCCAACAACTTATGCCTGAGGTGCCATTAACTAAAGTAGATGACTCGGCAAGTCTTTGACCTTGCAAAAGAAGACACAGAAGCATCCCAAGAGAGACACATGGTTGTATGGTTGTATAGTGGCACACCATGGGGTTGTTGAGCCTCATACACATATGATCTTAATGAATTTGAATGTGATTCAATGCATCAGCTGTGCCCAAGACTCTGCCATGAATATGAACTATGATGAAGCCTACAAAAATGGTGGAGTGGTTGTGAATTGATGATGAATTAGAAAGAAGTGACACAGTGGGTGAGAATTAATGTCGGAGTGTCAGAGGTAGTAGGGGTAGGTGATTCCTGTCCAGGTGTAGCCCTAAATGGATTTCTATATATACATGCTTTAAAGATGTATTAAGGGTTGGTCATTGAGCCATCAAGGAAAAGGATTTGGCAACAGACTCAAGCCTTTGTGGGCGTTTCCAAGGATCAAGCAAATATTGATGGATTCTGCCCTTTGGGCTCTCATGTCTTTGCTTTGATTGAACAATGAATGAAAACTGTCATTATGTGCTCTATTTCTTGTCTGCACTGAATCATTCTCTTTATTTCTACCTGGCATAATTATGCAGCCTTTATTTGTAAATCTGAGACTCTCAAACTTTTTGCAATTTAATGACTATGTTTTTCACTTTTCATTATTGCATCTATGTTTCTCTTATTTCATGTATGCAAATACTGTGCATGATCAATCATATGCTAGTAGGAACATTCTATCTTAGGTGTTTCACCATTTTGATTAGGATTACTTTTTAGTCTCCTTCTTCCCTTTCTTCCCAAAGTTCAAAGCAGAATCCACTAAATATCCTAAGAAGAGTCGGCTTCTAAAATCTCGGAGGTCATCTCGCAAGCCGCATCCCACACTTGCAAGGTTTCCCATATTGGTGTAGATTTGCACGCAGGTGTGCAATCAGGTGCAAATTTGAGCTCAATAGTTTTTGGCATGCTTAGTTGGACTTGGTTTGATGATCCTCACATCATCCATTAAAGATTTTTAGTGTGTTTTTCAGTGCATCTTGCCATTTAAGGTAGTTTTCTTCAACACCATGGCGACTCCAAGATTAGATCTACTGGTTTAAGTAGTCCAAGTGCTTAAAAGACAATCAATGATTAGGATTTAGGTGACATTCTTGATCTTCTTCTTTTAAAGCCTTCTAATCGCGTAGTGAATCTTTTAGTATGTACTTGTTTCTTTAAAGTGAATCTTGTATGTCAAACTATCATGGGGGTTATGTATCTTATCCTCCCTTCTAGGAAAATACAGTTTCTATGCCTCCCTGTCATTCATATTAGGTTGGAAATGCTCCTGGTTTCATCCCAAATAACCCTACCATAGCAAGATATCACAATTTTCATAGTATTTACCTCCCTCCCACCACTGCTCAACCTTCTTGATAGCCTACCTACGTTTATAATCAGTTTCAAGAGGACTATTTTGTTCCCAATCAACATGGTTACCCTCCTAGACAGGCCCAAAATATTGACAACATGACTATTAGGGGTATCATGTTGAACTTTCAAAAAGAGTCAAAAGAGATTGAAAGAGAATAGGAGTATAAATTGCAATAGGAAGAGCTTGCTTATCAAGCTCATCCTCACTAGCAGGAGATGGAGACACATGAAAGGTATGAACAAGAGTGTCTTGCTATGTATATTGCAGCTAAGGAGGAGTAGATGAGGAGTGCTTGCCCAAATACAAAGGATGGAAGCCCAGTTAGCCTCCTTCATTCCCAATTTCAAACAAAATCCTCCTACAACTATGGATCATCCTGCAAATGAGAAGGCTTCCACATTCAAAATCCTAAGCCTCAATTAAGGGAAGCCTTTTTAACCTTCAAATTAGTCTCCTCGCTTCAAAGTTCCAAGTTTTAGAGGCTCTCATCCTTTGCGAGAGCCTATTCCTGTGCAAACTCAACCTATTATCCCTCAGGAACATCCCTATCAAGAGCCTATTCTCCTTCCAAAAAAACAACAAACCCTTCAAATCCCCATTCCCTATCAGCCTTCTTGTCTAGATGGGCAAGAGAAGGAGGTGTTTGAGTCCAAAGAGGAACAATCTACTGATTGCAAGCATCATGCACACAAGGGGAATGTTGATTCAAGCACAACAATGAATCCTCTAAATTATGATTCATTTAAAGTTTTTTCTCATGCTTTTGATGAGATGAAAGAGAAAAGAATGTAAAGATCACATGGTGAGAATCTTCAAATGCAGAGACAACTTGTGCAAAATCCAATGGAGATGCAGTCAAATGAGGAGGATGAGGAGTATCATGATAATGATCATTCCTTAACTACCCTTGAAGTTGAGAGATACTTGCATAAGAATGATGAAAGCTTTGCACATCATCAAGAGGAAGAAGTTGCAAAGGAAATTATCCCAGGATCCATAGAGAGTAGTTGCATTAATTTGTTTGATGAGCTCCCGCACTTGATAGAAGACGACGTGGTGGAGATTGAGCAAGATGGAGAACAAATTGAAGATTTATTCCCGATTATCTAGTAGGGATACTAGCTTCTTGGTGAAGGAGATTTCACCATTGAACAAGTGCATGGATTCTTTTCGGAGCCTTTCTCAGATGGTCACCAAGAAAGTACAAGCAAGGAGGATCCTCATATCTACTTGGAGCCCCATTATCACGACAAATCAAAGGGCATCTGCAGCAGTAAAGAGTTGCTTTTAAGAAACAACCACACTCTTATCCTCATCCAGGAAGAGCTTCCAATTAGGTTCAAGATAGTCATGGGCAGCAATGTCACCTTCAAGCCAAATTTTGGCATTGTCTTAAATCACAAGCATGAAGAGGACCATGCAAAATAAGTCACCAATAGTGTCAGGTTAATAGATGCCTCCAAATGTAAGCAAGAGCACGAGGTCCAAGGCTTGGTATTCCCTTCTCACCCTCCACCAAATTAAGAGCAGTATGTAAATTAGCATGAATGGCATCACAAGTTGGAAGAGGAAATTCCAGAATGCGAAGAGGCAAAGAGGTACAAGTTTCTATTGTATTTCTTTATGCAATTTATTTGGCCTCTTGTAAGCTTGAAATCGATCACACAGAGAAAGATCTTTAGGAGGGGAAGTTACTTTGCCATTCCTGTGAATGGGCATGTTCCCATTTATTTTAGTGTTTAGGGAATAAGTTGCAACTTGCAACATTAGTTTTCATTTTTGTTTTGTCTTTTCAATAAAGTCCTATTGCAGAGGTGTTAACCTCGTTTTAACAACACCAAATTTAAACTTTTGCGTCAAAACAAGTGTCATCACGTGTCAAACTATTGAAAATGGTAAAAAAAAATGAGATTTCTCTCAAATTTGGGATCAAGTCATTCACATTACACATTACAAATATTACATAGTATTGGCTTTATTAAGCCATTATTCCCGTATGAAACCAATTACGGGAATATAACTTCCCAAACCAAATTTATTTAATAGTTCCCAAAACTAACTTTATAAATTAACAATAGCATGTTAATTTATTTATTTAGCTGTTTATTTAAAATGTCAAGCACTAACATTAAATTCTAACACAAACTCCTTTATCAAGTCATTTTTGGTCCCAAAACAACAGCATCACTTGTTTCCCGCACCAGTTGTCGTAATTGTCCATCATTGAAATGTCACATTTGATATGATTCATGTTGATTCCTTCATGAAGACTAGTGCAAATACACCATTTTGAAGGCGAGTCATCCATTGTTTCTATCAAAATCTTGGGAGTAGTTAACCAATTTATCGAGATTTGTGAAAACAGTTAAATCTCAAAATCCATGAGATGGTGCAAAATCCTTTTACATAGATGTTTGTTACTTCATTTTGCCCAATGTGGCAAGTCTCTAGATCAGAACGCCTTACGATTCGATAGATATTAAACTTTCAATTTTCTGTCGGTAGTTTGCGAAAATGACTAAATCAATAGTTTCATGGGGGATGGAGCAAAATGGTCTGACAGGGGGTTTCCTAACATCATTATTGATGACATGGCAAGTTTTCAAGAGAAAACATCATTCCAGTCAAAAGTTATGCATAGATCTTCATTCACCATGTTTGCAGATTTGTCGGACACTTTTGAAAGTAGGTTCGTGAGTTTATTAATTTGTCAAAATCTTGATATTTTACTCTTGTGGCATCTCTCTGATTTGAAAATCAAATTTTGGAAGCCGTGGTAGTGGTTGGATTTTAAAATCTTTTAAAGTTTCACATTGGCGAGGTATTTTATGGTTTTTAAAACCCTTAGTATTCATGCCATTATCCTTTATTGACATTTTAAAATCCAAAAAAATTATTAAAATCTTCAAAATTCACTTTAGTTCCTAACCTACTCAAACCCTGACATTTTACCCATTGCTAATTTCCTAATGCACTAGGAACTCCCGACAATTCCCAATGACCCCAAAACCCTCGACATGTTCCTAATACATGACTAAGTCTCGAAAAGTTCCCAATGCAAGTCAAACCCTTGACATTACTTTTAAATGCTACATAGGTGTGGATATCAAGTGGAAAGCTAAAATGTTAATGGCCCAACTTAGAACTAGTTCACACCATCTTAGATGTGAAACGGGAAGGTGGGTGACACCCAGAGAATAATGGGTGGATAGGATTTGCTGTCTATGTACATCGGGTTGAGTGGAAACATAATCGCATTACATAATGGAATGTAAGGCGTATGAGGACATCCGGATCAACTACACTGATGTGCTAAAGGTGGGGTCTCTAACTACCTTGTTTGAAGAGGAGAGGGTGGTCAAAGCGGCAGATTTCTTGTGCAAGATTCATAACAGAAGAAAGGGGGTCAATAGCGAAATGGAGGGCAACCAGAAGTAGCTTGGGGGTTGCCTGTGGGTCCTTTGATTCCTTGTTTGTTGTGGCTTGTTTTACCTCCGGATCCCATAAACTGCGGTCTCGTGGACATCATTAAAAGCAATCAATCAATCAAAGGGCGTTTTAAGTCGTGTTCAGAGCTTTTGGGGTGAATGGGAACTTGTCAGAGGTTCCCTTAGTACCGAGAACCTCCGAAAGCCCTGACACTCTTCATATTCTTGCTCCAATTGTTCCTGAATGCCTTCAAACCTCCGACTCCTCCCCTGCAGCCGCCATGGATGGAAATGTGGAAGCACGCATAAGGCACATGAAGTGTTTCATAGAAAGCTTTGAAGAAATGAGGTTTCCTGGAGCACCATGATAGCAAATGCAATTTGCAGACTTCTCATTGCCTGTGCCTGAACGTGAGCCAAAGAATGGGGTATGAACATCCATCCAAGTATAATTGAAGGGGATTTTAGTCTGGTGTTACAATTGCCAATGCTTTGGCAGACATGTATGCGAAATGGGGAAGCATAAACAAAGCATGTTTTGTTTGAAATAGGTTGTTGTAAAGCCAAAGTCACCTACCTTTGCTAGCGAACTCCCTGTTTGCGCTCCAAAATGGAAGCCTTGGATCAAAGCAACATCGGAAGGGGGATTTCTGTCAGTTATTATAGTTGTAAATACCTTGGTAGACATGACTGCAAAAAAATCAAGGAAAAGCATAAGGCACGGGAACTGTTTAATATGTTGCTCCAAAGAAATGTGATCTCATGGAATGCAATGGTCGCAGTATATATACAAAATAGGTATGTTGAAAAAACTTTTGGATCCTTAAAGCAAAGCACTTGGTAGGCGTAAAGTCAAATTTCACGACTTTTCCAGTATTCTTCCATCTTGTGCCAAACTTGGAGCTTTGGAACAAGGTATGGAGATCCATCAGAAAATAATTGAAATTGGTTTCTTTTCAAATGTTACAATTGTGAATTCCTTGATGGACATGTTGCAAGTATGGTTTGAAGGCATTAAGAAAGCCAGCATTACAAATTATCTTATAGTTGCATTGGATGGCCCTATTGTGGATTTCTACCAATCAAATCATGTCTCAATGTATCGAAGAGATCTGAATGAAAGAATATTAAAGAACCCGCAGAAAACATGAGACAACCATGTCATTCCAGCTCTAAAATTTGCAATGTTAAGGGAGTTTTTACAGCTAGAATATAGTGTTTCGCTATCTAATGTAGATATTGTCTATCTGCATAATCCATTTGATTTTCTTCACAGGGACTGTGATGTGGAATCCTTGACTGATGGGCATACAAATGTGACAGCTTATGGGTACAATGATGTCTTTGATATTCTATGACTTTGGTAGTTCATCCCCAATGAGCACACAATAGATGTGAAAATGGTCAGGCTTTACAAAATGTTGTAAGGTCATACTTCCTCTGTTTAGACTATTTTGACAATCCTGCATGGGAATTTGATTTGCCGAGGTTCTTAAGATTGCTCAATCAAAATATGGCAAGTTTCTAGAGAAATAGATATTGCAAACAATGGTGGCTTGTTGAAGAGGAGAAAGTTGAAAGATGCATCAATTCCAATAAAGCAATTCGATTCTCAGATTGAAGCATCAGGGACATTGAAAGAACATACACAATGTGTTTCCTCAATTGTGCGGTTTGAAATGGATACAATTTATTTTACTTCTTGAGACCATTCAGTTAGAGACACAGGACGAAGCCTAAGAGGAAACAAGATAGAAAACAAGAATGGCCACGGCCCAAAACATAAAATCTTTATAGAAATTGAAATGCCAAGTCATTTTCAGCATGAATGAGTGAATAACAAAATTGGATGAGAAGGATATAAGATGAACACATAATGGTAAAAGGAAGGTGTATAATGTCAATATGAAGATAATCACAGATTTACATGCATGGGAATCAAATACATCAAGATAAGGAAATATTTGAGGTCAGCAAGGTCTTCACAATTAGCAAATACTATTGTCGATCATGTGTCTATATCTGCTCATCAAGCTGAATCACAACAATCTTTTGATTTAGAGATAGACAATCCCCCTGGGTTTGGACCCTGTTGTTCAAGCTATAAGTTTTATTTGAGACAAACTTATAGTCCAGATAACATAAAAGGAGATCATGATGATTCACTTTTGCCTTTCCAAAAGCATTGTTCTCACTTCTCCAAGACGGTGAATTGGTAAACTAACTTGGGCTTATATAGAAATTTGTGCAAAGAAATACAAAATACCATCATGAAACAAATGCATTCCATAGTACTGAAATTAATTTCTAATTATCTTGGACATATTGTAGGCATTTCAAAGTTGAATAAATGGATAGTTTCTCGTAGGAAATTTGAAGAGATTAAGGTTGGTAGTGTCTCAAAACTTGTAGACAGTAAGGCTTCTGAAGTTCTCATATTGTATTCCAAAGGGTCTAAGACAACTATTACTTTAACTAATTTAGGAACAAGTAAAACTTGCACAGTTCTCAGTGTAAGGAAGTTAAAGTAGCGGAAACAACTTCCTACGCCAATCTTGAGGAGAAATATTATGCAAAACTTTTAAAACTGATCTAACAATTACAGAAATTCCAGAAACACATTCAAACATTAAATAAACAATGAAACACAAAACACCAGATATATGTGGGGAAAACCCTTTCGGGTGAAAAACCTCACACTCCAAAAGCCTGCTCAATGTATTTCAAATCCAACAACAGGATTACATACACTTGCAGAGCAAGTTTATTACAGGAGTATCACTAGTAATCAACTCTGGAAGAATTTTGTCAGCATTCCAGCAGCATAACAGTACCTACAAACTCACATATATAAACTACTCATCAAGCCTCCAATTTATAGACTTTTGGCTATACAAGAAACCATATCTGGTTTTACAAAACCATGTGTGAAATTTCTCAGCCAAGATTCCAGTCTAAAAATAAGCTCTCATGTCCAAAATAAAATCCCATATTTTTGACCCTTACAAATGTCATAGAATCTGTCATAATATGCCTGAAAATAGGCCTTCCATAATATACCAAAATTTTGACACTTAATAAACCAATTTTCAAAGCACCGACAATGTGTAACAGTTGTAGGAAAATATTAAATGAAAAAAAACTATTATGGGAAATCTGTAGCAAGGTTGAGACACCTCATCTCCCAACATTCTCCCACTTGTCAAATACCTTGCAAGAGCCAGGGGAATAACACCATCATGGATCAACTGCTAGGGGCCAAAAGGCCCATAGACTCATAACACCACCTGAATTTTGTTGTGCTCATGGGCTTAGTTAATGCATTTGCAACATTTGCCACAATCTCTACCTTTTCCACCTTCACCCTGCCATCCTTGACCATATCTCTCATGAAGTGATACTAAACATCAATGTGTTTGGTCCTGGCATGAAAAGTCAGCAGATTGCACTCTGAATGTCACTATAAATTGTAACTGCACCCTGTTTCAATCCGATATCTGAACACAAATGCTTTAGCCAAATGGCTTCTTTACAGGCATGAGTAGCTGCCATGTACTCTGCCTTAGTAGTGGACAAAGAGACCACAACCTATCGCTTGCTCATCCAACTGATTGCATCACCATTAAGAGTAAAAACATATGCACTGGTAGACCTTCTGCTATCAACATCACCAGCCCAGTTTGAATCCACAAAACCATGAATACTCAGGGAATGTTGATCTCCTATACCATGAAAACAAATAGAGTACTCTGTTGTACCCCGCAAATATCTGAAGACCCTCTTAATTGCATCCCAATGCACTATTCTAGGATTAGACATATAACGAGAAAGAACTCCCACTACTTGGGCAATGTCTGGTCTTATACAGACCATAGCATACATTAGGCTTCCAACTACACTCTGGTAAGGCACTCTGCTCATGTCTTCCATCTCTAATGGGGATGTAGGACATTGTGAAATAGAGAGATTCATTCTCAATGTAACAAGAACACAAAGTGGTTTACAATCCTACATGTTAAACCTTTGCAAAACTGAACAAACACACTTACTCTGGCCAAGCCATAGCTTTCTGTTCTCACAATCTCTTCTGATCTCCATCCCAAGTATGTGTTTTGCTGCACCAAGATCTTTCATTTCAAATTTCACAAAGTTGAGATTTCAATTCTGCAATCAAACCTTTGCCTTTCCCAATAAATAACATGTCATCAACATATAAAACAATTACCAGGAAACAATCACCATCAGATTTAAAATATACATAGTGATCAGATTTAGACCGCACAAATCCCAAACTCAACACATAAGTATCAAACTGTTGGTACCACATCCTAGGACTATATTTAAGGCCATACAAAGATTTCTTTAACTTACAAACCAACTTGCTTTTACCTTTCACCACATAGTGCTCTGGCTATGTCATATAAATTTCTTCCTCCAAATCACCATGAAGGAAAGCAGTTTTCACATCCATTTGTTCGACCTCTAGGTCATAAGCTATTGTAATAGATAATAAAAACTAAATGGATATCATTTTAGCAATAGGAGAAAAGATCTCAACATAATCAATACCCTCAACCTGAGAGTATCCCATTGCAACCAACTGCGCCTTATACTTTTCAACATTTCTATCTGAACCAATCTTTTTCTTAAACACCCATTTACATCCAACGGGTTTTCGTCCTTCAAGCAGTGGTACTATGTCCCATGTATCATTTCTTTCAAGGGCTGACATCTCTTCATCCATGGCTATTTTCCAAGACTCTGCATCATTCATACCCAAAGCCTCTTGCACAATCTCAGTTCATCAATGTTAGTACTCAAAGAAAATATACACTTCCAATCATCAGGTGAATACCCATACCTTTCAGGTGGTTACCTATGCCTTGTTGACCTTCGAACAAGCTGAGGTGGAGGTTCTTCCACTTCTTCCTCCTCTTCTTCCTCTTCTGAATATTCTGAGCTTGATGAGCTCTCCTCAACTTCTTGTCTATCTCGGGGTCTCAATTCAACGTTCTCAAGCGTAGAAGGAAGTTGAATCACATCCTTTTTATGTTCAATTTATTTATGCTATTCTGGCTGAAAAGTAACAGGAGAAGATTTAGTCTCTCTAAAGATAACACTTCTAGAATAAATTACCTTATGTGCAACAGGGTCCCAAAGCTTGTAACCTTTCACACCATAGCTGTAGCCAATGAAGATACATTTGACAATCTTAGAATCCAACTTTGTTCTCTTCTCCTTAGGCACATGTGCATATGCCTTACAACCAAAAACTCTCATATGTCTAAGTGAAGGCTTTTTCCCTGACCATGCCTCCATTGGCATTTTATCAACAAGTGCTGATGTAGGAGATCTATTTATCAAATAACAAGCAGTGGCAACAGCTTCAGCCCAAAACATTTGTTCTAGACCAACTCCACTCAACATGCTCCTAGCCTTCTCCATCAACGTTATATTCATTCTTTCTGCAACTCCATTCTACTGAGGAGAATATGGAGTTGTTTTTTTGTCTTTTAATCCTACAATTTGTACATAATCTGTCAAAATCTACAGAACAGTACTCACAGCCATTATCAGTCCTCAAACATTTAATTTTCTTTCTAGTCTAAGTTTTTACCATAGCCTTAAACTCCTTAAAATGACTAAAAACTTCAGATTTATTATTTAAAAAATATACTCATGTCCTACTGAAATCATCAATGAAAGTAACATAATAAACTGATTTACCAATAGAAGCCACATCAACAGGACTGAATACATCCGAATGGATTAGATCCAAAATACATGAAGACTTATGAGAAGACAAGTAAAACTAAACGCGGTTATGTTTGCCATAAATACAATGTTCACAGAAATCAAACTCTAGATTGCAATCATTCAACCCTTCAACAAGGTTCTTATTTTTCAGGGCTTTCAAACCCTTCTCTCCAATGTGGCCAAGCCTCTAGTGCCATAACATGGTCTTCTCTGTAGGCAACGTTGATTCGGTAGATAGAGCACCCTTGGGTACCTAGAAGCCATGACCATCCGTAGAAGAGGAAACCATCTCTTTTTTCAATGAAGTAGTTTTTGGCTTAATTTTATCAGAAGTGCTATTGCACTCAACCGTGTGTGCATCAAGCTGGTACAATGTACCCAATCTACTTCCTCTTTCTATCACCATAGCACCTCTCACCATTTTTACACCTACTTCAGAAAACTGTACATGCACATCCGCATCTATTAGCTTGCTAACAGATAATAAATTTCTTGCTAGTCATGGGATATGCAAGACACCATCAAATCGTCTAACTCTACCATTAGAAATTTCACATGAATACTACCACAACCAACAATGTCAAGGAAAGAATTATCACCCAAACACACCTTACCACCATCATAGTTTTCATACTTACTAAACCAGTTTTTGTTCATAATCATGTGGAAAGATGCACCCGAGTCTATCAACCATGCATTATCACCTGCACGAGTGGCCAAGGCTGCAATAAAGGCATCTCCATCTTCTTTCTCAGACTTAGAATTAGAATCTTGCTTCTTCTTCTTCTTTTTCTTCTCTTCTTTACATTGCTTTCAGAAGTGTCCAGATTTGCCACAATTCCAGCATATTGCCTTGGACTTACCAGGAGATTTTGATCTCCCCTTATTCTTGGACTTAGAATGGCCACGCTTCTTCTCATCTTTGCCTCGTTCTTTTGGTCTTCCTCGAACAATCAAAGCCTTTTTGGCATTCAGAGAGACCTTCCTTCTCATTTCCTTGGAGAGTAGAGAACCAACAACATCCTCCATCTTCAAGATGGCTGAAGTGCTCCCAATGGCCATGACTAGGCTGTCCCATGAGTCTAGTAGCGAACACAGCAAAGTTTGACACCTTTCTTCTTCATCCATTTTCACCCCAACTGAGGTCAACTGAGTCACCAACATATTGAAAGTTTCCAGATGCTCAGAAATCCATCCACCTTCTTCCATTCTCAAGGAATTCAACTTCTTCCTAAAGAAATCTTGTTTACTAGAGATTTGGCTTGGTATATCTCACTCAGCTTCTTCGAAGTGGATTCTTCGTGGACATTTATTAGAATCGAGTCTGCAAGGCACAGTCTTATGAGACCTTTATCTTTTCTATCCATCACATCATATTGTGCATCCAAAGTTGGATCCGTAGGCCTCTAGACTTTTTCATCCACTGCATCCCATAGATCCCAATCAATCAATAAATCTTCCATCTTCAGCTTCCACATTTCAAAATTCATGCCAGAAAACTTCTCTACCTCAATCCTCCCAGATGTGTTCACCATCTGAAAAATTATCTGCAACAAGATCACAAAGTATCCTCTGCACAAGCTCCCACTCAAACCTTGATTAGCACAAAAAACCCAACAACCCACAACTGAAACCAAAGGTGATTAGGCTCTGATACCACTTGTAAGGAAATTAAAGTAGCAGAAACAACTTCCTACACCAATCTTGAGGAGAAACGTTATGCAAAACTTTTAAAATTGATCTAACAATTACAAAAATTCTAGAAGCACATAAATAAACAATGAAACACAAAACACCAGATATACGTGGGGAAAACCCCTTCAAGTGAAAAACCCCGCACTCCAAAAGCCTGCTCAATGTATTTCAAATCCAACAACAAGATTACATACACTTGCGGAGCAAGTTTATTATAGGAGTATCACCAGTAATCAACTCTGAAAGAATTTCGGCAGCGCAGCATAACAGTACCTGCAAACTCACATATACAAACTACTTATCAAGCCTCCAATTTATAGACTTATGGCTATGCAAGAAACCATCTCTGGTTTTACAAAACCAAGTGCGAAACTTCTCAAACAAGATTCCAGTCTAAAAATAAGCTCTCACGTCCAAAATGAAATCCCTTATTTTTGACCCTTACAGATGTCATAGAATCTGTCATAATATGCCTAAAAATAGGCCTTCCATAATATACCACAATGTGGGCATATTTTGACACCTAATAAATCAATTTTCAAAGCACTGACAATGTGTAACAGCTATAGGAAAATATTAAATGAAAAATAACTATTACAGGAAATATGTAGCAAGGTTGAGACACCTCATTTCCCAACACTCAAAGATGTAGTGAGAAATTTAAAGATGTCTAGTACTTATACACAAGATATGGATAATCTCTATCATTGTAGATTGGAGGAAACTTCAGGACATTCAAATCATATTAATATTTGCCAGTCTAATTCTAAAAGATCTCATTTATGGGAAAATGAAAAAATGAGGATCTTAGGTTATTGGTGTGCAGAACAATACGCATAATACACTGAAAAGTGCTTTTGTGGGAGTTATTAGGTATGCAAATCTAGGCTATTACTGCGGGGGCAAATTCATTTCACATTACACTGGAAAAGGTGCCTCTGTAGGGCATCTAAGAACAAAATGATGATGATACATGCCAGTGATTAGAGAAAATTGCTACATGAATCATTATCTACAGCCATCATGAGCAAACTGTTTGACAGAATGTCTTGGCAACCAAATGACCATCAAATTTAAACGAAGACCCAACTTTTTATTATAAAGTTAGTTGTATTAATTTTTTTAAAACATTTTTTAATGAGTTGGAGAAACACGCTCATAAAGATGACTTTGTAATATTTTAAATATCTTGTAAAGCTTGAAAAGAGGTAGTTCTGAGTCGGTTATGAGTCAAATACATGTTGGAAGTCTATAAAGGCAATGTTTTCAAATGTAAAGGGGTTCCATTTCCTTTAGTTCTTTCTATTTTAGTAAAAATAGGAGAAACAAAGGGTTTCTGGATTCACGCTTTGTACATAAGGTTTTATGAAGTTGTGTGACTTCAATAGAATAATAGAGGAAGCATTCGATTCTTTTGTTTTAGGTGTTTTCTGTATTATTATTACTTATTTATCTTATGTTAGATTGGTAATCCCTTTTTGTCATTATGCAAACTACTAGTCATCTATTGGAGCATTTACAAATTGTGCAACATGTGCAGAGAAATGCAATTATAATCTTGGTGTCTTGGTTTGAGTGCATTGATATACCTATTTCACAATGTGTGGTTTTGCAAGTCATTTTCTCATTGTTGTCATAGTATCATATCTATTATCATTTTCTTCCATCATATAAATCTAGGAATGTATATTCTGATTTTAAGATGAACCCTCTTTTTGTCTACATAATTTTGTGAAACCCTAATTAGTATTCGTATGTCTATATCTAGGGTTTTGTAAGTCATTTTCAACCATTTTTTCCCTTTTTACCTTTGGATATTTCTAGTTAAAATACCACAAAACCCCAAATTTGATCATACAAGGGAGCTGCCCCTCTCAAACATAGAGGAAGGCCACTACTCCATAGTGATCTCTCTAATTGTTGGCACGTTTATCGCTGCCTCTCGGGCCAACACAGTTAGTTTTCAAGACAATAATCGTAGCGACAAATCTATTTATCAACAAGAGGCAGTGGTGGTTAGATGTTCAATTGCATGATCAGTGAATTGTTTGTTTGGGGGTAGCTTGTAGGATGTTTTTGAAAGTCAACTTTTTTCATTATTGTTTGGTTTCATTGTCTTTGGATTTTAGACTCCAATGCCCAGTGTATTCCAGGCTCTTGATCTGAGGTTTGACATGTGCAGGCACACTTCCCCTAGAGGTCACCAAAATGTTGATTGATTTGGGTCTTCCCTAAATCAATAAAGTCTTAAAAGTTATGTGCCCCCTATGTTGCATTCCTATATTGTGCCCATCATATATATTTGATTTGATACATTTTCAATGGAGCTCCCATCCTCATAAATCATCAAGAAAATCCTAAGTGCTTTGCCTAAGAAGAAAATCCTAAGTGCTTTGCCTAAGAAGAAATTCTAAGTGTTTGCCTTTCGATGAGTTCACAAGTTCACGAACCTGCCAAAAGGCCAAAAAAGTCCCCGACTGAAGAGTTTCGGCAATTTGGCGAGTTTGCGAACCCATGAACTTATCGAAAAGTGGTTCTAAGGTTCACTATTTCACTAAAAGATTGACAAGGAAGAATGAAGAAACAAGTGATATGTTTTAGCAAGTTCATAGGTTCACAAACTTGCCAAAATGCCAAAAGAGTTCATGAGTTCAACATTATCCCGAAATGCGGAAAAGCGTGCAAAGAGGGATGGTGATGGTTCACCAATTTTAGAAAGCGTCAAAATGGGTAAGTAATGATCAACAAGAAATTTTTATGTGGTTTCAATAGTTTTCGAACCTCCTATTTCATTGAAAATTTATGACAGGCTGTCAATTTCAGAATAGGTGTTGTCACATGGAGCCTTCTCGCAACCTTTGGTGTGTCAGTTCTAACACTATTTTTGGTTACACCATTGGCTGGAGCATCCAAATCAGACTGTGTCAGGGCCGGGTTACTTAGAGGATTCATCAGAAGAAACATGTTGCAGGGCTGAGACACGCGGCGTTACCATGTATGGTCTAAAGTTGTTAGTTTTGACAACTTTAGAATGATGCGCCATTGGTCAATTAGTGGCTGAGTCATCTCATAATGGGTCCCTCCTGTCTTACACAAAAATAGTTTCTATGCTAGCACATGTTAGACCCGCGCATCTCTAGGAGATGTCAATTCTAACAATATTATTATGTCGTGCCATTGGATAGTATCAATGACTCAGCAGACCAACGGGCCTGAATTCTTGTGAGAGTAGAATCCAAAGGAGAAACAAAGGAAACATCGAGCCCATTTCAAAGGTTCTACATGTCACAATCATGTGACTCTTGAGTGAAGCATGCTTGACTCTACCTGAGTGTTGCGCCATTGGCTCCTCTATGCCACATCACCAGCAGTGGGTCCCTTTCTTCTTTGTGATACATCGGGGGCTCCGAACTATCAATTCAAAGGAAGAATGGTCCAACGGTGTGTGCATCTTTATGAGGATTCATTTGAGCCAACATCTTGTGCCCCAAGCACCATTAATTGAAACAAATGACTTAGTAGGTCCCCGACCTTGCAAGAGAAGACACATAAGCATACCGAGAGAAACACGTGGTAGTACAACTGTATGACGACACACTGTGGGGTTGTTGAGCCTCATACACGTGAGATATTGATGAATTTAAATGTGATTCAATGCATCAGATGCACCTAAGGCTTTACCATGAATGTGAATTATGATGAAGCCTACAGAAATAATGGAGTGGTTATGAATTGATGATGAATCAGAAAGAAGTGATGGAGTGGTTGTGAATTGATGATTAATTAGAAAGAAGTGACCGAGTGGGTGCAAATCAATGTCGAAGTGTCAGAGGAAGATGGGATAGGTCATTCCCATCTAGGCGTTGTAAGCACCAAAATCACGCACAACCTCCACAAGGACCCCATGATGACTCATAATCCTTGTCACGTACATGTAAGCATGAAATAACATCCTCTCAGCAACGGTTCTCTTGGTAGCATTTGGGTTTTCCCTCCTCTTATTGTTTCCCCTTTGTCATACTAACCTTTTCCCCGCTTTCGATGCTTTTCGACACTTGTCGATTCTTGTTTCCTATGCTTGTGACTTCGTCCCTAAGCCTTATATTCATCTATTTGTTGTGATTTGACCTTTTCTTAGTGTTTTTCATTCAATCCCACCCCTAGGAGCCCTCTAGAGGACCTCCCAAGCTATCTCCAACTTTCAATTTTTAGTTCTGGTCAACCAGTACAAATCTCCCATATTATTTCAGGATCTCCCCCTGAAAGATTTGACTTTTGCAAGTGGAGACTTGGATTTTGACCACCTCTCAACCAGTTTCCAGAGGCAGTTCACCTCCTTTTCACCTGACTTACCATCTCCAACCCCGCTTTCCAACCTAGGACCTCCCCTCAGAGGATCATCCATGGGTCACCCCCGGGTGACCTGGACTAGTAAAAGGGGTGACCCTATTGTCTTTTCCAGCCACGGAAAAACTTGAGTTTTGGATGCAAAAAAGCTTCGTTTTGACCCGTTTTCTTCCAATTTGCATGTTATTTTGATCCAAACATAGAGTTAATTATTCTTAGCCTTCAGGCATGCATAATTAACTCCATTTTATCTATACTTTTCACCTCTCTAACTCATGCTAACTCCATTTATTCTTCTGTGAAAGGCTATCAAAGCTTATTCACTCTAATCAATCCATTTCACTCCTTAATCAATCATGTTAACTATTCAATCAAGGGAGTTAACTCTTCAATCTCTCCCACCATTCATGAGCCCTTCAAACCTATAAATACCCCTTATCTCTTCATTATTTTCCAAGTTGGAGAATCATCTTCCCTTCTTCATAAGCTTTTTCAAGCTTCTTCACAGGCCCTTGAGCCTCTTAGTTTATTTCTTTAGTTTTCCAAAGCTTCAAAGCTTTCATGTCATTAGCTTTCCAAATATTCAAAGATTTCATTGTTGCATAGCTTCAAAGCTCCCCCTTTTGGGGAGGCAATTTTATTTGTGCATCTAGTCTTTGTAGGTTTTTGCTCTCCACATAGCATCCATATGTTCATACAAGACTTTTGAGCCTTTTATTTCATTGTTGTTTCATCCAAGCTTTACTAAAATCTTCATATCACATCGATACACTACCCATTTGCAAGCTATAATTCTCATTAGCTCACAATGAGCTCACGTTTCAAGGTTTTTAAAGCTCTTTTGCATCCCTTCCCTATTATTTCCAAGAGGATATCTCTGTTGCTGGACGAGGACAAAGAGGTTGCCAACACAAGGATTCTTGAGGGTAGTGGAGGCTCACGCGTCTCATATCTAGGTTCTTTAGTGCTTTTTTTATAGTAATTAGCTAAATCTTAAAATTGTTCTTGGGAATAGTAATTGAATGTTGCAATTTCCTTGATACGTTAAATAGGATTTTCATTGTTAGATTAGTTTTCTTTCAAAGTTCTTTATCTTAGTTTATTCCAAAGCAATTTCAATTCTTAGAGTAATTAATCCAAATATCCAAAAAACAAAACAAAAACACAGATCATATTGCATTAGTTAAATACATTCTAGATTGCATACAAATTTCAATTCCTAGATTAAAAAAAGCACTTATTTTCATAAAGATCTAAAAAAGCACAAAAATATTATTTTGCATTCATATAGGCTTGCATGCATTCAAAAACCAAAAAAACACAAAAACATCAGTATCACAAGAAGATTGCAAACCCTCAATTTCATCACGAGGTCAACATTAGTCAAACCCTTGATTCTAACACAAGGTCAACACTAGTCAACCAACCCAAAGAAGAGCAAGTTAAACCTTAGGTCATAAACCCTAAGTCAAATTGAGGTTAACTCCAATCAACTCTCTCTCAGTTTGGGCTCACAAATGTGCCTTGGGCTTAGAGGTGAGTGGGTGAGGGCAATCATCGAAGAGATTCAGGAAATTCACCCTAGACCACAACATGATCAACTAATGGTTCAGGAACAACAACACAGGTTGAGGTTACTCCAAACACAAGTCATCATCTAACAATTTGAAGAACAACTCCAACTTAACAAAAGCGTAAATCAAAGCAATCGTTAACCCACGCAACGTTGGAATCTTTGGGATCCAAATAGGAGAACAATAACTAGTGACCCTTCGGGTCATCTAGTTATTTCAACTACAATGGTCATAGAGCACCAGATCATAATCAATACATAAGAAAGGCCCCAGAACCGGCCAACCACTCTTTGTGAAGTCCATCTCTCAACCGAGCAGGACCGCCCCCATGTCTCACCTCCTCTTGAATGGCTACTTCCACAAGAGAAAGAGTGACATAGAGGTTCACCTCGTGGCAAGGAGAGGGGTCCATGTGCTTGCCAAAGCTGACTCAACCACCCCAGGCTACCGAGTCATGTTTTTGAGTGTACATATTTTGGTGAACTTGACGTGAACTTCAAATCCTTTTAGGATGAATTGTTAATGTTTCCGCTTCAAAAATTGATCCATCATCACTGTCACACCTGACATCAAATTCACCACATATTTTGGTGAACCTGAAGGGTAAAGCTTCTTGGTTATGCTTTTTGTGTTCCCATTGCTTGGATCCCATTTCCATCATCAATGTCACATACAATGTCAGATTCACCACATATTTTGGTGAACCCAACATGAAGAACAAAAACTTTTGATAGAGTCACTATGTGTTTCTATTGCCTCAAAAAATCCTTTTGGGATGGATTCTTTCACATTTTTGCACATTTCACAATGTTTCATGCAAAAACTCTAAGGGAATGTCCCCTCGAGCAAGATTACAAATCCAAAAGGGATCCAACAAAACCCCCACAACTTTGACCAAATCAAAACACAACATGTGAACATTTAACCTAAGATCTATCAAGATGATCAACCCATAAAAAGCCATAGAAAAATGGCCACTGAAATGGACAATGAAGTATGTTGTCAAGAGAACTTACAAGAAGCTCAGGAGGTACAAAAATTACTCCACATAGTACATCAGGATAAAAAGTCCACATCATGTGAAGTGTCATCAGAAAGAACAAATAGGGTCACTCAAACCCCAACGCATAGCAATCCATTGCAAGGTGTAAAAACTCAAAGAATGGACAAAGCCTCACCTTGAGTTTTAGCAGATTTAATCAGATAAAGATTGTTCCAAAAGATCAGGATAAAACCACATTTACATGTCCTTGGGGGACCTATGCATACTCTGTTTTGCCATTTGGACTATGCAATGCTCCAACTACTTTTCTAAGGGCAGTCCTTAGTATTTTTTCTGATTTTGCTCATGATAGTATGGAGATCTATATGGATGACTTCACCACATATGATGAAGCATTTGATGAGGCTTTGTAGAATCTTGAAAAAGTTTTCAAAAGATGCACAGAGCACAATTTGTCCTTAAGTAATGAAAAGTGTTTTATGATGATGACTGAAGGAGTGGTGTTGGGACATTTCATTTCATCTACAGGTATCCAAGTTGACCCAAAAAAGATAGAAATAATCTCTACATTGCCTACTCCACAAAAATTGAAGGATGTTCGAAGTTTCCTTGGGCATGTAGGTTATTATAGAAGGTTTATTCAAGATTTTAGCAAAAATGTTGCTCCCTTGTTTGCACTTCTATCTAAGGATATTGAATTTGCTTGGACACTTGAATGTCAACATTCTTTTGAAAAATTGAAAGCAACCCTGACACAGGCCCCAATCTTGCGAGGTCCAAATTGGAAACTGCCCTTTCATATTCACACCGATGCATCAAATTTTGCCATTGGGGTAGTTTTAGGTCAGTAAGAAGGCAACAAGGAATATGCAATTTACTACATCAGTAAAAACTTGCAAGGAGCTGAGCTAAACTACACAGTAACAGAGAAAGAAATGTTGGTAGTGGTTTATGCCATCAACAAGTTCAGACACTACATAACTGGCTAAAAAGTATTCATTCATACTGATCACATAGCCATTAGATATCTGATGAACAAACCAATAGTGGGTGGCAGGCTAGTCAGATGGTTATTGTTATTTCAAGAATTTGATATCACAATTGTTGACAAGCCCGGTAAGGCTAATGTGGTTGCTGATTTTTTATCTAGATTGCCCACTCAATCCTCATATGGTGTGGTTGATGATTCCTTTCCTGATGAGCATCTATTTGCTCTCACTATACACACACCATGGTATGCAGACATAGCAAATTACTTGGTTACAGGGCAGGTTCTAGGATATTTTTCACCAAGAGAAAGGAGACAACTTGTTCACAAATGCTTTCCTTACTCTTGGATTTTAGATTTTCTCTTCTATACTGGACCAGACAACATCATGAGAAGATGCATCAGAGAAGATGAAGTGTTTGATATCATGAAGGCTTGTCATGATGAACCATGTGGGGGACACTTTGCAACAAAAAGAACAACCTTCAAAAATTTAACAACAGGGTATTATTGACTGACACTTCACAAGGATGCTATTAAATATACAAGAGGTTGTGATAGGTGTCAAAGAATGGGCAGACCAACTAAAAGTGATGAAATGCCATTGCAACCAAAAATCTCATTAGCTCCTTTTGACAAGTGGGGACTGTACTTTGTTGGTCCTATTTCTCCAACCTCCAACAATAAGGAGTATATTCTGGTATGTACTGATTACCTTACAAAATGGGTTGAGGTCAAAGCATTGCAGTTTGCAAGAGATGGTAATGTAGCTAAATTCTTCAATGAGGACATTTTCACCAGATATGGTGTGCCAAGGGAAATAGTAACAGATCAAGGTCCTCAGTTTACCTCTGATCTAATCACAAAGTTAGTGGAGTATCAAATAAGGCATAAAAAGTCTACCCCTTATCATCCTCCAGCCAATGGACAGGTTGAGGTAACCAACAGAGAACTGGAAAACATCTTACCAAAATAGTACAACTCCATAGGCGAGACTGGGTTACTAGGTTGCCAGAGGTTGTTTGGGCCTATAGAACCACCTGGAAAACCACCACAGGGTTTACCCCATATGAATTGGTTTATGGAAAAACAACAGTCCTCCCAATTGAATTTGAACATAAAACACTAAGGATAGATGTTCAGCTTGGGATGGATTTGATAGCAGCACAAGATAGGCTTCAACATCTTAATGCTTTGGATGAAATAAGGCTAGAGGCACTCCACCTTACTGAAGTTGTCTAGAAACAAAGGGTCAAATGGCTTGACTGTCATATCAAGAACAAAGCATTTACAACTGGTGATTGGGCACTTTTATATGACTCCGGGTATAAAGACTTCAAGGGCAAGCTCCAATCCAGGTGGCTTGGACCATACGAAATCATGCAAGTTTTCCCAAATGGAGCAGTTCAATTGCAAACTATAGATGAGGTCTGATTTTCACTCTTGGTAAATGGACATAGGCTAAAGTTGTATAAGAAGCCATTACAGAAGGAAGACTTCATTGTTTCCTTAGCTACTGCATATGGTGCTTCTGGTACTCTTGATGAGGATACTATGACACCAGTTGATACAACAGAGGATGATCCACACGGCCTAACTAGTGATGTAGAGGTTGAGTTGAAATACTCAATCCCTATAGTTGAGGCCTAAATTTCTTTTGCTTTCCAAACACAACACAACACCACATGCACACACACAACACCTTTACCATGATGTTCACAACCTTCAGTTGGGACCTGTTTACAACCTTTAGCTGGGACCTGTTAATTCTGAACCTGTTCTGATCACTATCATAATCTACAATTTGGAACAATGCTGCAAGCACCTACAGCAATTGTCAATGTCTTCCATGCAATGCACCGCTAATCCACTCAATCCGTACACTACGCCTTGCTTCATCACCATGCATGTACCTCACACGTCGAATTTCAAGCAATTCAATCAAATCACACATGCTGACGTGCCACCTCACCATTCATCCGCATGCATGACCTTACAGTTCTGGCGAATTAATTGCATCGTACACAATATCTCCTTTTGAAGAATGCTCCCACATTTCTTTTCGAGGCATTGTTCCAAAGGTAACTTTTCATAATTGCCATTAAATTTTTATTTTTTTATGCATTTATCATTATCCTTATTTACTTCATGCATGCGATAAAATTTCAAAATGTTCCAGTTAATAATTGCAACTTCCTACCACTTCCTTTGCCACATGAGTGAGGTCACCTCACGTTTAGTTCGGGGGAAGGGTTGTCATTCTTGATTTTTTGACTGGTTTTCAAATGAGTTGTCATCCCTATGTACTGTGTAAATAACCAGTGAGAGTTACCTTCCTAATATCTTTGCTTAAGTCAAATTGAGTTAACCCTGAGCAATTAGAGGAATTGCAGAGAGATATGAATAGGGGTTAAGTCTAACAAGGTGGCAAAGTGGAATTATACAGAGGATTATAGACATGGGAGGTGACTTAGTAAGGAGAGAGCCATCTGTGCACAAGGAGATTCTTGAAGATGTGCTAGTTTTACCGCTCTTCATCAGAGTAGGATGGCTCAAGTACTTTTTAAAATTAATAGAGTATGACAATGATATGGCCGCAGCATTTGCAATTACATTGTAAGGTAACGAAGAAGTAGTGAAAGGGTTAATGGTTGATGCTTCTGAGGTAGCTATAGCCCAAGTGACTGGACTGCCATGCACCAGGTTGGAATACCCAGCCAAGCTGATGCAGCCGCTGCTAGAGAAGAATTCTGCGAGCGAGGCGAGCATTTAGACTCCACAACTCAAGGTACAAAACACCTATCTCTACCATTTTTCTGGGGCAAATGTGCTACCTACATTATCAAGTATTTCACTTGTGATGGGAGGTATAATATGCTGTATGCTATACACTTTAAATTGTTAAACCATCTTCGTCATGAGAAATTGGTGAATGTTCTGAACTACCTCTACAACTTCCTAAAGAGAATGGCTTCAGGATACCAAAAAAAGCCAGCAAATACTTCGGTGTCTCATCATTGTCTAATTGCACTACTGGTTAAGAGGAGTTTGTGGATACAATACCCACAAATTGATTGGGAGCCTTTAAGGATTGTGTTGATATTTCCACCTTGTTGGAGCAACCTCGTGAGGAAGAAGAACCCCCATATAATATTGAACCTGAAGATGAACCATTTCATGAAGAGCTGGAGGAAAAGGTCCTTGAAAATAGACCTGAAGAAATAGGGGAACCTTCATTCTCTCCTGCTAAACATGTGACCCCAAAACTTGTAAGCAAGAAAGGAAAGAAGAAGAAGGTAGGAAAGGATATCAGCATAGAAAAGACAAAAAGGAAAAAGAAACAGAAAAATGTCAATGCAGGGGAAGCAAAGGAGAAATAGAAGGGGAAAGGTAAAAAGTAGAGAAAAAGGACTGTTGAACAAGAAACCACTACCCCGAGGAGATCGGGCAGATTGAGGAAACAAACGGCTGAAGAAAAGATTGTTGAGCAGGGACAAGATTTTGAGGAAAGAAGAAATGCTCCTGGAAATGTTCCTATTGATACACCTGAAGATGATATCTCTGTAAATAAGGATGATGTGAATGTTTCTTCAAAGAAGAAAAGGTATGTTTCTTCTTCTGACTCTGACTCAGAAGACCCATTTATTGCCAAAAAGATGAGAAAAGCAACCCTTGGTAGCCCTGTTAAAGAAATTTTTAATGTTTCTGATAACAATGATAGTGGTGATGTCAATTTTGAGCAAAGAAATGAATTGTTAGAAGAAAGAGACCTTCGGAAAGAACTTCATGAGGCATTAAACAGAATCAAAACCCTGGAGGATCAGGTAAAGAGGTATGAAGAGAGGGAGACAGAAAAAGAAAAGAGGATACAAGAATTAGAGGAGAGGATTCAGACACAGAATCAAGGGTCTAAATTGGACTTGTTAGCACAATTGGTTGTTAGCAAGATCAGCTCAGATGAGGAGAAGGAACCCCCTCCATCATTTCCTGAGGTAAAAACTCCAACATACCATACTACTATTTCATTGGGTTTTGAGTTGTTGAAAGTCACTAGTAGGTCAAAACAAGATAGAGAATTGGGATAAAGAAAGGAAAAAATTTAATGAAATAATTGAGAACCAGAATCTTGAAATTAAGAAATTAGAGGCAAAGATGGTAGACATAATTGACAGGGCCATGGAAATCATTGAATACAGAGCACCTTCAAGGGTTTATGCATTATTTTTAAAGGAGAAATTTCTTAGTTTTGAATTCAATAGATTTGTTAGTGACCAACCAGCTCTGCAGTCTAGACACAATTTCTTCAGTTATTTTCAAAAGGTCAATCTAGAACAACAAGATCAGCTATGTGAGTTCTGTTTGCACAACTACCTGATAGCAGTAATATCATACCTAAATAATGAAAAGTTGAGAGGAGAATTGATGGATAGGTATGAAGAATATGTTGGAGATTTTCAGCTGAGAGCAGTAATATCATACCTAAATAATGAAAAGTTGAGAGGAGAATTGATGGATAGGTATGAAGAATATGAGAAGGTATCACTACCAATTAGACAAGAGGCACTTAACCTTGAAGATATCCTCATAAAATGGTACAGACTTCTCTCTCATAAGGGCCTAGGCAAAATCATTATGGACTTAAGAATAAGGGATCATAGAAGGATACAGAGAATGACAGGATCCATGTTACAAGGTTGTATTAGATATGTGCAAAGCAGATGGATCAGTTTAACACCTACTCTTCAATGGAAAGAACCTCATTCCTTACATAACTTTATGAACATGTCTGAAAGATTATGCAGGTACATTCAAATTTTAGAGAGTTAAGGTGTGGCATGGTTGCCTCTTACCTACCATCCACCTCTACTCTTATATCCAGTTTCATATTGGACAAGAGAAAAGGGAGAGGAATGCAGGACTGCAGAAACTATCAGACTACAAAGGCTTTCATGCTACAATGGGTTCTATTTGAAACAGGGTGAGGGTGTCAGGGTAGTTATGGACTTGAGGCAAATAGTTTTACATTATAATTCATTCTCCTAGGTATCTGTTTGAGTAGTTTTTCTTGAGGGCAAGCAAAAGGTTAGTTGGGGGGAATGATGGGCTGTGGAATTAGTCTCTTTTTATGCTACTTTTTATACTTCAAAGTCTTCTTTCATAGCATCCTTTAAGACATTTATCCATGTTTGCATTGTGATATGTTGACCTTCTTTATACTTCTAAGACCTAAACTTATAATATTAATATGGAATGTGATGATCATATTATCTAATGAATGAATTAGATATAGATATGTATAAAAGTATAAATGAGATGTTTTTATGGTTAATCATGGAGAATGCTTGTGGTATATGCTTTGGGAACTAATTCTATGTGCAGAATTGGACGTGTCATGATGAGATCGAGCATTTGTAGCAGGTTACAGACAAAGGAGTTAATAGAAGTGTGAGTTTCAACGCTAAGAATGCAGAGATAACTGAAGACAATTATGGAGCATCCTGGATAGTAATAAATTAAGGAGTGGATTTGTTTCAAATATGATTATGGACGTTGTTCATGTATCAGACTTCTAATTTGATTTGAATTCTTCTTCTTATAGTCAGTTAGAATAAGAATGTGATCTTGACTCCATGACTTAGTATCTAGGCGCGGTAAAGGATCAGAGTCAGTTAATTAATAAATAAGACTTTCTCTCCATTTTTGTATAGTAAGGGGAAGATGAGCTATATAAGGTAGCAGAGTCAAGTTGTTAGAAGGTCAGTTATCATTTCCTTTTCTATGTGTAAAGACTCAAGCATGTTACATTTATGGAATACAATCTGGATACGACAGAAAAGATTTCATTGTTGAACAATTTGTTATGAGTTAATTCTGTGCATGGAATAAGTTAAGCTTTGATCTGTTACAAAGATACGTAGAATCTGGATTAGATTTGGTTTCAGTTAAGGAAGATAGTCTCTTGAGCTGGCCACTCAAGGTATTGATTCTCTCCTTGTTTATTTCATTTCAGTTAATGTTGGTTTATTAGTTTTTTGTTAATCGTAATTTGAATTCAAGTTAGTATTATGTTTTGATCAAATAGATATAGTTCATGAACAAATGCATATTAGTGTGTTTACAAATCCTTCGGAGGTCAGCAGTTAGTCATTTCATTCTTGTCAATTCATTAAGTTAATTATACAGTTTCCCTATTGTAATAGTTATCTACAGACCTTGTTGTAGGTACTCGAGCAGCTAGGATTTATAGCTATTTTCATTGTTTTGTAATTCTGTCAATTCCAGCAAGGTAGATTTGTTTGTTTAAAGTTAAGATAAAATGATTTAGGAATCATATGAGCCCTAAAGGCATATACTTTGCAAGTACCATCATAAGCTTACGCTCCTTGGTCGATAATTCAATGTAGGAATGCATAGTGATAGAGTGGACTGTTTAGATAGGTTTCCCCTGAATTAGTTAAGTCTACAACACATTAGTTTTCCTCTACAATAACTATCATGATCTAAATGTTTAAGGCCACTAATGCACCTAAATGATAATGAACTAATGATGTACATGCTTATAATATGTAAAATGATTATTTTTTGTTGTGCCAAGTATACTCAATCATAAAATAACAAGACGCTTTAGAAGAATTGACTAGAAGACTGAATTGGTTAATGGATGAAATGGATCTTTCGACACTTGGAATTTTTGACAAGGATGAAATGCTTATAATGGAATGCAATTTGATATGTATGGAAGTGGATTTTGTCATCTTCGTATACAAGTTTTTGAAGTACTTTGTTTCATCATTGAGCTTTTTAAAATGTTGTAAGAAAATACAAGCATCTAGGTATAATTAAACCATGATGACTTGAGTATTACTTACATGGATTTTGATTTAGCAAGAAGATACAAGCATATAAGTATAATTGAACCAAGATGACCTGAGTATTGCTTGCATATCAACAGACAAGGATTTCTCCCTTTCATGCTTAGACCCAAAATGTCCTCGATGATCTTTTTGCTGATCATGTCGTTAGACAAAGTCATCACAATACTAAAGATTAATCCACAAACAACAAACAAATAAAATAATTATGCCCCCATCATAGCTCCTCTAGTATTTGACATCCTTGAGTAGCCTAAAAAGACATAATAACAAAAATCCTGATATAAGACTTAAAACAACCATTAAACCTTCATGCCATAAATATGTTTTCTTGCAATAACTAATAGAGTCATGTTTGATAGTTTTAGGCAGGCTGGGATTTGTCTAGTTTTGTTTGATGTCTTTTTGTCAAGATGATGTTTAAAGCTTGCATGTTGCACTGCTTGTTGTATAGTGATAAAACCATGATCCAGTTTGCTAGCCTCTGAGTTGTAGCATTCAAAAATCTAATTTACTAACTAGGTCCAGGATTTTCCCCCAGTCAAGTGAAGGATTGATTTATTATGGATGAGCGGACAATAGACATGAAGAAACGGGCCCTAAGGGACTAACCTAGTGCCTCGGGGGCTCATTGATAAATGGCCTTGCCTACGTGACGACGCAGAGGTAACGTAGTTCGAGGTGTGGACTTTGTGGACCTAGGACCTAGGCGATGGGAAATGGTGTAGATTCGGATGGACCAAAGGATGGGTGACATGGGATGGAATGGATGGGAAAGGAGCCTCAGGGGTGCATCAATGGTGGCCTTGCCTATGTGATAACTCATAGGTGACGTAGTTTGACAACGGTCAATGGAATGGTTGAGGATGGATGACGAGATGGACGCAAGTTTGGGTCAACATCCTGGTGGGACAAGGTGATAAGAATGAGCAAACAACAAGCCATGGTAGGTATGTCGATGTGATTGGGTGGATGCAGAATTAGCAAAAGACTGGATGAGGACTAAAGTCCTAAGAGATGGAGGGTTTGGTTTATCACAAATAGCGCTTGTTTACCATGTTTTCACTACTTGCTTTTATTTGCACGATAGTTAAAATATGCATGACACCTGTTTGCTAGGGTTTCATCATGGTATCTATCCAAGGCGCCTGTTTACTAGGTTTTCACAAGAAACGATTGTTTTTGTTATTTTTCTAAAAAAAAATTGTAATTTTTCCTTTTTTTTTTATTTTGATTTTTTTTGTTATTTTTAACTCCCTTGCATTGGGGTTTTAGGTGTAGAACTTGTGAAGATGCACGTTGTTGATGGGATCATCAAACAATTCACCTTATGATGTTGATAGCTGATAAGCACCTGATCCATAGGCAACAACTATGACATAGGGACCCAACCAATTAGGTTCAAACTTCCCCTTCTTTTCTCTATCTTGTTGATTTCTTGGATTCTCTCTGAGAACTAAGTCACCCACCTGGAAGACTTGTGGTTTGACCCTATGCTTATAACTTCTTGACATTCTCTGCTGGTATGCCTTAAGGTGGTTGAGGGCATGTTGTCTTCATTCTTCTAGCAGCTCTAACTCCTGGAGTCTTGATACTCTGTATTCCTCATCATTAATGAGACCCTTTAACGACACCCTGAGGGAAGGTAACTCAACTTCTATAGGCAAGATGGCTTCAGAGCCATAGACAAGGGAATATGGCGTCGCACCTGTGGGAGTGCGTATACTGGTTCTATAGGCCCACAAAGCGGGGTTCAATTGCATATGACAGTCATGGCCAGCCTCATCGACAGTCTTTTTGAGTATTTCCAGGATAGTTTTGTTTGATGCCTCAGCTTGGTTGTTACCTTGCGAGTAATATGGAGTGGAGAAGCGATGCTGAATGTGGAATTTATCACAGAGTTCTTTCACATCCTGATTCTTGAAAGGTCGCCCATTATCCATGACAATGGATGATGGAATACCATATCTGCATATGATGTAGTTAAGGATGAAAGAAGAGATTTGTTTCCCTGTGACATTGGTTAATGGAACGACCTCAATCCACTTTGTGAAATAATCAGTGGCGGTGATAATGAATTTGTGGTCGTTGGAGGATGGAGGGTGAATCTGGCCTACTAGATCAAGTCCCCACCGGCAGAAGGGCCAAGGTGTCGTTAAAGGTTGTAGCTCTTGTGCTAGTGCATGTATGAGGTTCTCGTGGATTTGGCATTTAGTGCACCTCTTCACAAACTGATAGGAGTCTTTTTCCATAGTTCGTCAGTAGTATCTGAGACACATGAGCTTCTTCACCAAGGTAGGACCACTAGAGTGTGTCCTGCATATTCCTTCATGTACTTCACTAAGAGCGATCTGATGTTCCTCACTATCCAAACACCGAAGGAGAGTACCATCAAAACCTCGTCGATACAGGGTGTCTGTGATGATGGTATATCGAGATGCTTGGTGTATAAAGGTTCGCTTTTGGTTGTGTGATAGGTCAGGTGGTAGGATATTCTCTTTCAGATAGGTGTAAACTTTGCCATATAAGGGAGAATTGGACCCTACGATGTGGTAAATGGTACTAGTTTCTGGGATTTCATAAGCAGGATAGGGGGCTGGCTCCACCAAAAACTCATAACGAGAATGATTTTTAGGTATGTCAAGAAGGGATGCAATAGTAGCCATTGCATCTGCTACTTTGTTTTCCAATCTCAGTATCTGCTCGAAGGATATCACAACAAAATAGTCTTTGAAATCATCCACCATACGCTTGTATGGTATCAGCTTCTCATCCTTAGTTTGATAATCATCATTTACTTGATTAATGATGAGTTGTGAGTCCCCGTAGACATGAAGTTCCTTGACCTTCCAATCTACTGCCATCTTCATGCCAATAACCAGTGCTTCATACTCGGCGACATTGTTGGTACTTGGAAACATAAGTCTGTATGACTTAGGGATTGTATCTCCATGTGGTGTTACCAACAAGATTCCTGCTCCAGATCCATGTTGAGTATATGAACCATCAAAGTAAAGTTTCCAAGCTGTGGTAGTGATGTTGAAGATAGACTCATCTGGAAATTCAAAGCTCAATGGATTGTTGTATGTCAAAGGTGCATCTGTCAGCTGATTTGCAATGACTTGTCCCTTTATTGCTCTTCTATCTACCTACTCAATATCAAATTCACTAAGTATCGTGACCCATTTAGATATTCTACATGCTAGGGTAGCTTTGCTGGGTAGGTATTTTAATGGATCAATCTTAGCCACTAGCTTGATAGAGTGTGAGAGCATGTAGTGTCTCCACTTTGGTGAAGCAAAGATAACTGCAAGACATGCCCTTTCAATCAGTGTATACTGCAGTTCATAACCTACTAGTGTCATGTTGATGTAGTAGATTGCTTGGTCCTTTCCTTCGTGGTTTTGATGGGCTAGCAGAGCTCCAAGAGTTGTGGGTGTAGTTGAGATGTAGAGTAGCAATGGCTTGCCCTAAATCGATGGCATCAAGACTGGTGGGTTCATTAAATACTCCTTTAGATGTTGAAATGCTTGTTCACACATGTCATCCCATTTGAATAGAACGTTTTTGTGTACGAGATGTGTGAATGGATAGCACTTATCTGCCAGTTGGGAGATAAACCTTCTGATGGACTACAACGTTCCTTGTAGAGACCACAACTGACTCAGATTCTTAGGTGGCGGCATTTCCATGATTTCTTTGACCTTGGCCAGGTCCACCTCTATTCCATTTGCTGATATGATATATCCAAGGAGTTTACCAGATGTTACTCCGAAAACACACTTTTTTGGATATAACCACACATTAAATTGCTCTAGTCTAGTGAAGATCTTGTCCAAGACTTGTAGATGCCCTTGTCTAGTGAGTGACTTGGCTAAGATGTCATCTACATAATCTTCCATGATGGTGTGCATCATGTCATGAAAGATCATTGTCATTGCCCGCTGATATGTTGCCCCGGCATTCTTTAGTTCGAATGGCATGACGCACCAACAATAGGTACCCCATGGGCATGTGAATGTTATTTTGTGCTAATCCTCTGGCATTATTTTGATTTGGTTATAGCTGGAGAACCCATCCATTAAGGACATGGTGTGTCATACCGTTAGATCGACAATGATATCTATGTTTGGCAAAGGAAAGTCATCTTTTGGACAAGCCTTGTTTAGATCTCTGAAGTCATTGCAAATTCTTATCCTCCCATCAGGTACAATTTTAGAAACCCATTCTGGATAATCAATGGCTCTAATGAACCCCACATCTAGTAGTTTCTTTAGTTCCTCTTTGACCATTAATGCTATATGTGGGTGCATTTTTCTAGTTTCTATTTAACAGGCTTAGGTCCTGGAGCTAGTGAAAGATGATGCATTATAAGGTTTGGTTCTAGTCCCGGCATATCCGCATATGACCAAGCAAAGTTAATCTATTTATGCTTGAAGAATTCGGTGAATTCTGGCTTTTCTTATGTAGATAATGATTATGCCATATGGATTGTCCTTGGGTTCTCTTCTGTGCCGATGTTTATTGGTTGAGTTGGTTCAATCAATATTGAAGATCTAAGCTGATGAGCATGGTAGGGGAGAGTGTCAATCCCTTCATCTGTCGGCGCCTCAGAGAGGTTTTCACTGCCAAATACACCTTTTCTTTTTACTTTTTCATGATCTACCACTGCCGCGGAGCGGTTTTCACCGTTAGATCTACTTTTTATTTTCATATTTTTTTGACTGAAAGGACTGGCACTCTCTACAAAGTATGCCAAGTCATTAAGTTCGATGGTGAAGCCAGCCTTGTGGTCTCCTGTGGGTAAATGGTCCCTAAGCTCTAGATAATCAATAATAGCATCATCATTTTGGAATGTATCTAGTTCAGGGGTGGTGTCTTGCAAATTCCTATCTATCAATTCAGGATGCACTAGGGGTAATGGATCATCTGGTTGGTCCGATTCAAGAGTGGTGATGGTTAGAATGGAGGAGTCATTCGAATAGGTAAAGGTATTGACAAGGTCTATAATGGTACTCTCCTCAAGTTGGTTCATCAGGTGTGACATCACACTGTCTTCATGAAGTTCACGTTCATCATATTGTGGATCAAACTCTAGCGATCTAGCCCTAGAGTTTTGTCCCTCATGCGTCATATGAGTAGAGCTATACTGTTGAACCACGTCAATCTCTTTGTTTTCCCAAGATGTTTCTGAGAGGCCGTCCCATTCATACTCATTGGAATCTATTTCACTCCATTCTTGTAATCAGTGAAGTTGTTCTATGAAGTTAGTGGTAACTGCTTGCTTGTCTTTTTCTTGAAGTTTCTCCTTACCTTTGATCTTATCTTTACCCTTGTATCCCAACCCAGTAGTGTCTTAGGATGTGGAAGTAGAGGGTTGAATTGGTTCTGTGATACCATCTTTCCTTAGTCCTATGGGACCATGTCCTTCATATCCCATCCTTTGTAAAATAGAAAACCCTTGACCATATTGTGCAGTGGGTAGATCAGGTTGATGATCATTTGGTGTGGTTTCACTATCTTCATCTTTGTAAAGCCACTGTAACAGATCTTTTTTGTCACTCTCATCTGACAAGTTTCCCCATCGAATGAAAGGACCTTTAGAAGCCTTTAATGGCTTGGCCTTGTTTAGTAGTGGCTTTCCATAGAAATTTTGGTGATATAGGCAAATGTGCTAGACAGAAAGATTGTTCAATGACATATTCTCCAACTCCCTTGTCCTTGACTTTGACTTTAAGCTCTGATGTCTTGGATGTAGATGCTAGAGAACTTGGATCCACATGGTGTAAAAAAGAGGGAGTTGCTCGATTGGTAGGGATTACAACTTCTAGTTTTGATTGGATGTTGTTGCAATACTGGAACAGATCAGGGTCCCCTTGTATGGTAATTTCTTGGCCATTATGTGGGAACTTGATGCATTGATGGTATGTTGATGGAACAACCTTCATTGCATGGATCCAAGGTCTACCTAGAAGAATGTTATACGCTAGCTCCATGTCTAGAACTTGGCACACAACATCTCTCTCTATTGGTCCAACCCGTATTGGCAAGACCATAGTTCCTTTGTAAGTTCTCTCTTCTTCGTCATACGCCTTGATAGTTATTTTCTTTTTAGGATCAAAGGCATTTTGAGAAAACCCCAATGCAAGGATTAACTTTAACATGCAAATATTCAAACCAACATCTCCATCTATTAGGACCATTTTTATTCGGTGTTTGTGAATTTGGGCCTCAATGTGGAGGGATGCATTGTGTGGCTGGTTTATGGACATATCATCTTTCTCTGTGAATGATAAGAAATGTGGTGTGGTTAGATGACCTACCATAGCTTGGAATTGCTCTTGAGCAAGGTTTGTGGGAACAGTTGTTTCTGAGAGAGCTTTCTCTAAGATAGCCTTGAGGGATGGGGATAGACGCAATAACTCCAAAATGGATATGTGTGCAGGTGTTTTATGGAGTTAGTCAAGGATGTTGTATTGGTTCAATGTGGGTGATGACTTGGGTGGAGCTCCTTGTAGAGTAATGTTTCCACGACGAGTGGTCACATTACAGTCGGGATTATTATTGATAGTGATTACATTGATGTGTGAATCACTATGTGAGATATGATTGACGGTGTACTCATAAGAGACGTTATTATAGTTTGCTTTGTGAACACCGTTGTTGTTTTGATTGGATGATCCTCCTTTCTCATAGTGTGGAAGAGGATTTTTGAATGCTATATGCTCTTCATTGGTGGTATGCCCTTCAATTTTTATCACTTTTTGATCAATGAGGTCTTTCACGGCATGTTTTAGTGCTTGACAAATCATTTGTCTTATGTCCTTTGTTTCTGTGATACTCACAAAAGTTGGAATCACTCCACCAAGCGGGTTTAAATTTTGGTTCATAATCACGCACCAGCAGAAGTGTTATGAGGTTACCCGTAATTAACTTCCTAAGGGCAGAATTGAGGGACTCTCTGAGTGGTGTGAACTTTCTCCTAGGAGGAAGGTTGGTAGGTCTTTGCTCATTACTTTGGGGCTTGTTGGGTGGTGTATTGTTTTGTGGTTTCGATAGATTGAAGATTGGTTGCTTTTGCACCACATTTTTAGCATCCACCACACCATCATTTACAATGGGTTTGTTCTTGGTCCAAAATCATGACTTGTCTGCATTGTTGTTAGAGCTAGGGGTGTCTTTGTATAGTTTCAGTTGCCCCTTTGTTATAAAGGCTTTCTCAATGAGTAGCCCCATTTGAATGACCTTACTAAAAGTAGTTGGGCATTGTATTTGGATTTGATAACTCAGTTCCGTGTTTAGGTTGTGAAGAAACATTTCTATCATTTGTTTCTCCAGTATGTGGTAGGGACACTTGCTTGCAAGTTGCCTCCATCTTTGTAGAAAAGAGGCGAAGGATTCTCCTCCCTTTTGCTTGTTATTACAAAGGTCCAACATGGAGATTTTGTGTTCGATATTGTATGAGAAATGTGTTACAAATTTATCCACTAGCTCATCAAAAGTGTGGATGTCAGGAGGTAGGCAGGAGAACCATTCCATTGCTTGGCCTCCTAAGCTTCGTGTGAATAGTCGCATAAGATACATTTTGTTGTGTGCGACTTCTAGGCATGTTGCGCTAAATTCCCTTATATGGTCTCTTCGATCACTTTTTCCTCGATACTTATCAAATTTTGGAACCTCAAACCTTGAGGGAAAAGGGATCATGAGCAAAGATTTATCAAAGGGATATGATGAAATATCCTCAAGGGAGTAATGTTTTGTTGTTGTCCCACTTTGGATGTCCATCAACTGTTTTTGTAAGGCTTGTATTTGTGTTGTTAATGTGTCTAAAGGATTGGGTGCGTCCTTAGCCTTTTCCATTTTAGAAGCGTCTTTGTCATTTTTGGAGCCATCTTTTGAAGAATCAGCTTCATTGGAGGAATTGTTCTCTCTGAGATTTGAGAGATCAAAATTTGATGGCAACTTAGCTCCTTGTTGAGCTAGCATGAGAAAATATTTATGGGGATCTGTGGAAACTACCCTATCCATCATCCTTAGAAATTATGGATCTTGAAGTTGTTTAAGGATTTCCTCTTGACTAACCTCCTCATCATCAGAATTATGCCCACTATTGTGAAGGGAACCCATTTTTTGCTTTTGTTTAGATTGGGATCTAGTTTGAACCATGCAGTTTTTTTTGGATACAGGTGAAGTTGAATTTGTGATACTTGGTGGACTTGGTTTGATGTTTTGGTACGAAAATGACATGGTTGGATATGGTTTTGGTAAGATTTTGCTAAGGTTTTCTATTGACTCTATTTGTCCAAACAAGGTGCTCTTGAGCTAAAAGGTAGTCAAAATAGGGATGGTTGATCACCACTATTTGGTATAGACTATTCTTCTATCAAGATACACAAGTATAGTTTCGATGCGAAGGATGATTAGAATCCTGATATGAAACTAACTAGTTTTTTTTTTGAATTTGGGAGAGTCTCAATAATGCCTTGATGCAAGTTTTGGTTTGGTTTGACGCATTCAGGTAGAAAGACAATGGTATGCAAAAGTGATGTGCAAAAATGGTATGAAGGTGGTCTACAATGGTTGAACTAGCTTTCCAAGTGTGATCTGGGTCCAAATGGGTATAGGGATATGGTTTTGACTTTCTCTCAAACTGTATGGAAGCACTCTCTGTTACAGATGCGCAGATTTATTTGTGCAAAAACAGGGTGTGGATGCGCATTTATGTGGCTTAAATGCACAATTCTAAATGTGTGCTTCTGCTTCCTGAATGCACAGAAATGTGTTTGTGCTGAAAGATTTAGCAAATGCACAGCAAGAATGTTTAAATGCATAGTAGAATTTGGATGCGCTGAAAGATTTGTTAAATGCGCAGGAAGATGTGTCAATTGTGCGGTTCTGCTTTTCTGCCAGTTTTGCTCAATTTTCGCTTGTTTGCATTTTTTTCTAGAATTTTCCAAGGTTTTGTGGTACTGTTTTTGACTCAAGTTATTGCCAGAAAACACAATAAACAAGAATTTTTCATGATTATTTGATAAATGTAAAAAAAACAAGTACAATCCTAAGGATGGCAAGGACAATCTTCGTTGAGTTTCAACTTGGATAACACTCCAGCCACTTACATAAAGGCATGACAGATAGTAACTTGGTAGCACCGGCTCCCCTCCACGACACTCACTTCTCACGCATACCAAGCTACAATTCCTTTGAAGCGTTGAACTTTTCTGTCTCCAGACTAAATGAGTGTATGACGTTGGATGACTCTAGAGGATTATCCTCCTGCGTCAACAAATAGGGATTTCGGATTTCTAAAACAAATTGGCTTTTAGTTTGGGGCATTCGTTCAAGTGGTTACATGTGCAACAATTCGCTATGATAAGGAGGCTTCCTAACCTGCAGAGGTTACGCTCTACAGGGTTTTAGGGGAAACATTTGTCGATGTAACACAACAACACCCGTTGTTTGCAATTTTCATCACAAACATAATTTATTTATAGCGACTTGGAAGTGGCTTGGCTTTAGCTCGTTATCACTCGAGGTTGTCCCGCTTGGAAGGATGGAATTCCAAGGGTAGGCCTCCTCTAAAGGTAACACATGAAATGACGAGTTTGGCATTTTGGTCACCCAAGAAAGGGGAGAGCATAATCCTATCATCATTTCCAAGCATAGAGTACACTGGTTCTTTATCTTCCTAGTTAAAAATTAAAGAAGCTAAGTGTGTTTACTCTACCGAGCACAATCCATTTGACAAGATAGAAAAAACTTTGAAAAGATGGTTCATTTTTATCCTCCTAAACAAATCTATGTGAAGATTGTTGTTGAAGAATTAAACAAATTACTTTCCCCTAATTTAAGCTAGATGAGAGTTTGTAGTGCGAGATTTACTTGAAAGATTTGTTCATTTTTATCCACCTAGGTTGGGACTATGTGCGAGTTGTATGCAACAATTCATTTTACTTCCTCCTGATTAGATCTAGATGAAAATTTGCATGAAGATATCGAATTACTCCTCCAAAATCTAGATGAACTTATGATGCAACTAAATGACTAAACAGAGCTCCTACACCTGCAAGATCATTGTGTTAAAGGCCTCCATTTGATGAATGATATTCCTGCAACCAAGGTTAGTATTGAAGATTTTATAAATTCAATACAATTTTCTGACAAAGATCAGATGCGCTGAAATAGCGAGTGGATGCATAGAAATACATAATGGATGTGCAGGATTACAAATGCGGAGAAAGATCTAACATATGCACAAGACGAAGTTTTGAATGCGCAGACAGGATGAATGCACTAAAAGAGTGGTCAGATACGCGGAAAGAATCTTTATATACATCAGACTATCATTTTCATCATGGATGCACAGAACTGGAATAATGAATGTGCCGGAACGACCTGTCATGCCTTCAACTTGACCAAAAACTCAAAATAGAGATTAAAAACAGGGCTAGGCCCCACGGTGGGCGCCAAAAATGTTAGAGGAAATGTGAACAATAACATTAAACAACTAAATATCCAATAACTCAATGGAAATATGACAAATACAAATAAACAAAAGATATACCTTTGTAGACAGATTTACCTTGTAGCTTCCATTGTTGCCTATCTTGCTTTGATCTTGTTTGGTTATAGAGCTCTTAGAAGTGTGTACTTCCTTGCTGTTAAGATGACAAAGCTTGAACGGCTGTGTAGAGGATTATGCAATGCAACTAAAATGTAGTAACTAATAAAGATGGATGATTTGATAATGGAGACATGGTGAATGATAATGAGATGATGATAATGCGAATGCAATGAAAGGGTTTTTGCCAAAGGCATGCTAGTAGGATTTCTGCAGAGTAAAATTGCTAAAACTTGGATTGATCAAAATGGGTATGAGGACCTTGTTTATATAGGCTGAGGATAGACCAAATCCAAGTGTCAATAGATCCATGACTAGAGGAAATATTTGTGAGGTGTACAGTCGAGAGAGCTTAAGAGAATGTGCACAAATCAGAAGAAGACAAGTGTCCAAGCCTCCTTCATGAGTTATGGGAGTTAACACAATAGACTGACTAGTTAAGTGAATTGATTGATTAGATAACTGATTTGACTGACGAGTTAACTGAATTGATTGACCAATAAACTCAATTGACTAATTAGTTAACTGATTTGATTGATGACTTAACTAATTTGACTAGAGGACAAATAGGACATGTGGGTGAGGGAATATTAGCTAATTAAATATTAAAATATTTAATAATGTGTGCAACATGGTGAGGTGGAAAGGTGATGTGGATTTATGAAATTAGGACTTTAGGATAGAAGAATTTAAGATTAATTAAATAATGTAGGATTATTTAATAAGATGAGACTATAAAGGAATTAGGACGATTTAATTAAATAAATTGATTTTATTTAATTATTGGAGGGATGTGAACCATTTAAATAAATTAGGATATTTATTTAATTGATAGAAGAATGAGAATAAAATAAATATTTAAAATATTTATTTAATTTGACTTAGCCAATTTTAGGTGTATACAAACCCAAACATTCGAACCAAGAGAAAGGTTAATATTCAAGTTAAATTGGGTCCCAAAACCCTCCCAACTAAATTTTATGTCATAAATGAAGAAACCACTTACAACATGATCCTAGGAAGGCCTTGGATCCATAGGATAAGGGCAATTCTATCCACATTATTTCAAGAAATACACTTCTCGCACATGGGACAAACCCACATCATCAAAGGAGATCCCGATCCTTTAAGCATTTATAGAGTTAAACAAGTCAAAAAGAAGGGAAAGACCATTGAAATCACCAATGACCCAAAAATCAACACTTTTGAAAAATGAGAGACATGAAAACAAATTGAAAACGTAGCCAAGACCTCAAAGTGTATAGGAAAGGGGGCAACGAGAGAATTCCCCTTCGATCCCCACTCAACAAAGTCTTATGCTCCATTCAACTTAGCAGCCATTCCAATTGAGCCAGACATAAACATTCATATGATTGAAATCATGACTAAAGAAGAAGAACTGGAACCCACACAGAAACTAGGGGAGTCAACACCAACCTCGTTTGCCCCTCAAAAGTTCAAAACAAGCAATGAAACTATACAAGAACAAAAAATGGTAAATCTAGAGGGCAAATTATCAAATAATGAAACATGTGAATACACAAAAATCCTCACTGAATGTAAAGACATTTTTACACCAAGTCTTTGAGTGTCCTGGCAAAGACTTTCAAGTGATGTTCAGACCAAATTGGATAGGTCCATACATAGTTGAGGAAGACATCATAAATGATGCTACCTCTTTGCATTATGGAAGGAGAAGAGTTCAACATCTCAAAACGTTGTTAAAACCTATATATATATATATATATATATAATTTAAAAATACATAAAAAAAAACATAAAATAATGAAAGATCAAAATTTTGCATTTTTCATTATGTTCCATCATGCGTTTTGTGAGTCTCATGCTCTTGTTCAATTTTTGTCCTAGTAAGGAGTCTAAGGTTGCTTAAGTATAGGTTGACCTTTTTGAGACTTTGAGATCCCATAGTAAATCATGTATACCACTTCTCACTATTACCCTACTACATCACCCAATGATTATGATCAAAGCCTAGCTCTTAGCTCTACACTGATCCCAGTCTTAATAATTCATGTTGTTAAGTCTAAGAAGAGTCAATATTCAAACCTATAGTGTTCAAAGAAAGCTTGCAAGTAGACCTTCCCTCAAACCTATAGTGTTCTAAGAAAACTTTTGGTGGCGCTCAACCCCTTATCTTTCCTGGCCAAAAATGTCAGGGGGATCAAAAATTTGAAGGAATCAATCTAAAATATGAGTGAATAAAAAATGAGTGATAAAAAAATAAGAGTGATGATAAAAGTAAGAATAGAGAGACCAAAGCTGTTGCATATCCAAAATACTCAAAAAGTTCAAAAGCGTTCATTTCCATAAAAGTTAAAATTAAAAAAAAAAAGAGAAAATCAAGTGAGGCATTCCACAAAATACAAAATACAAAAAAAACATAAAAAAGAGTGATAGAGAGAAGATTGTTAAATGTCTGTACCTTTGGGTGGATATAAATCTAAGCTCAAAGCTTCAAGGGTGACATTCTATCAAAGGAAATAAAAGAGAAATGTACAAAGCACACACACACACTAGCTGAGCAAAGCCAACAATCTAATAGTCTTGAGGACCATTTTCTATCTAGGGACCCTTATTTTTCCCATTTTCCTTTACACTAGGTCTATCTTGTTTGCTATCTATGATCTAAGTCTAGCCAACACGAATAAAATTTGTTACTTGTCCAAGTTGAAAGCATGTCAAATTATTTTGTCTAGATAAGGATCAGTGTTTAGACTTTTGCAAAGCCCAAAATTAGAAGCTCATTCCATTCTTTCCCCACTCCCACTTGAGTTCCTAATCCCAGCCCAAAGATCAATAAGTCTCTTTATACCAAGTTAACTCGCAATCCCCTAGGTAAAAAATCTTACTTAAGAGCAATCACATTGTTTGTTCCACCTGTATACATGCTATCATAAAAAACCAAAAGAAATAAAACATGTCATAACATCATGGCATTCATAACACTTAGAATATAATACCTTGCATTTCATACTTGTGAATCACATCTAAACACGTTGCATGTCATTCATATCAGAAAAGACAAAAAAAACCAAATTGCATCATCCATATGTGATCATCTTAGGTATGCATTCTCGTAAGCAAAATAAAAGCTCTATCCTACCATATGCACAAGAGGGAAAGTGAAGTACAACATGTCAACTAAATCTACATATAGATCTCAACCAATGAGGTCTCATTTGCAAAACAATGTTTGAGCACAAGTCACTCCTCCAAATGGATTCAAAAGAGAAAAATTGTGCACTCAAGCATGTAAATCTCCCAATGCAAGGGGGCAAGGGTATAAATCTCTCAATAAACATAGGTCTCTCAAAGACCTCAAGGAGTGTTAAATTAAACCTTTGTAGAATCTTCACAAAAAACATAAAAAATAGAAAATCAAAAAAACTTAAAAATTTGTAAAAACATAAAAAATCCCTAAAAATCAAATATGTTCTTCAAAATTTGCAATAAAAGGAGAATGTATTCTTCTCCTCTCTAGATTAGCATGTCTTTTATTTCTATAGTGCTTTTGCACCCTCATTTTGCGTGCTTTCATACCTACATGTCTCCTTGACAAAACAAACAACTAGGCGAACTCACGACCTGATCTATGGTATGTTCGGTCATTTCAATTTTTATTACTTGTCTTGATATATCAAAATGTCAAACTAATGCTAGTTATTGTAGGTACTATTGCAAAAAATTGACAACATGTAAGGCCTATTTCGAGAACGGTACCTACCCTTCATGTAGACTACCATCCCCGAGGGGGCAAATATGTAAGCACCAAAATCATGCACAACCTCCACGAGGACCCCATAATGACTTATAATCCTTGTCATGTACACGTAAGCATGAAATAACATCCTTTCAGCAACGATTCTCTTGGTAGCATTTGGGTTTTCCCTCTTCTTATTATTTCCCCTTTGTCATACAAACATTTTCCCCGCTTTTGACGCTTTTCAACACTTGTCGATTCTTGTTTTATGTGCTTGTGACTTCATCCCTAAGCCTTGTATTCACTTATTTGTTGTGATTTGACCTTTCCTTAGTGTTTTTATCCAATCCTACCCCTAGGAGCCCTCTAGAGGACTTCCCAAGCCATCTCCAATTTTTAGTTTTCAATTCTGGTCAACCAGTACAAATTTCCCCCTATTATTTCAGGATCTCCCCCAGGAGATTTGACATTTGCAAGTGGAGATTTGGATTTTAACCACCATTTGACCAGTTTCCAAAGGCAGTTCACCTCCTTTTCACCTGACTGACTATCTCCAACCCCACTTTCCAACCTAGGACCTCCCCTCTGAGGATCGTCCACGGGTCGCCCCTAGGCAACCTGGACTAGTAAAAGGGGTGACCCATGGGTGACCCTGTCGTCTTTTCTAACCATGGAAAAACTTGAGTTTTGACATGAAAAAGCTTCATTTTGACCCGTTTTTCTTCCATTTTACATGTAATTTTGGTCCAAACATAGAGTTAACTATTCTTAGCCTTCAAGCATGCATAATTAACTCCATTTGATCTATACTTTTCACCTTTCTAACTCGTGCTAACTCTATTTATTCTTCTGTGAAAGGCTATTAAAGCTTGTTCACTCCCTAATCAATCCATTTCACTCCTTAATCAAGCATGTTAACTCTTCAATCAAGGGAGTTAACTCTTCAATTTCTCCCACCTTTCATGAGCCCTTTAAACCTATAGATACCCCTCACCTCTTCATTATTTTCCAAGTTGGAGAATCCTCTTCCCTTCTTCACAAGCTTTTTCAAGCTTCTTCACAGGCCCTTGAGCCTCTTAGTTTCTTTCTTTAGTTTTCCAAAGCTTCAAATCTTTCATGTCATTATATTTCCAAAGATTCAAAGCTTTCATTTTTGCATAGCTTCAAAGCTCCCCTTTAGGGGAGGCAATTTCATTTGTGCATCCAGTCTTTGCAGGCTTTGCTCTCCACATAGCATCCAATGCCCATACAAGACTTTCAAGCCTTTTATTTCATTTTTTTCTCATCCAAGCTTTGCTAAAAGCTTCATATTGTGTCGATATGCTACCCATTTGCAAGCCATAGTGCTCATTAGCTCACATTGAACTCACGTTTCAATCTTTTTCTAAAGCTTTTTTGCATCCCTTCCCTGTTGTTGCCAAGAGGATATCCCCGCTGCTGTAAGAGGACAAAGAATTTGCCGACACAAGGATTCCTGAGGGTAGTGGAGGCTCACGCATCTCATAGTACAAGTTCTTTAGTGCTTTTTTATAGTAATTAGCTAAATCTTAAAATTGCTCTTGGAAATAGTAATTGAATGTTGCAATTTCCTTGATAGGTTAAATAGGATTTGCATCGTTAGATTAGTTTTCTTTCAAAGTTCTTTAGTTTAATTTATTCCAAAGTAATTTCATTTCTTAGAGTAATTAATCCAAATATCTAGAAAACCAAACAAAAACATAGATCAGATTGCATTAGTTAAATACATTCTAGATTGCATACATATTTCAATTCCTAGATTACAAAAAGAACTTTCCTTTCATAAAGATCCAAAAAAGCACAAAAATATTGTTTTGCATTCATATAGGCTTGTATGCATTCAAAAACAAAAAAAAAAAGCACAAAAACATTAGTATCACAAGAAAATTTCAAACCCTCAATTTCATCACGAGGTCAACATTAGTTAAACCCTTAATTCCAACACAAGGTCAACACTAATCAACTAATGCAAAGCAAAGCAAATTAAACCTTAGGTCATAAACCCTAAGTCAAACCCTAAGTCAAATCGAGGTTAACTCCAACCAACTCTTTCTTGGTTTGGGGTCATGAATGTGCCTTGGGCTTAGAGGCGAGTGGGTGAGGGCAATCCTTGAAGAGATTTCAAGGAAATTCACCCTAGAACACAACACGATCAACTAACAGTTCATGAACAACAACATAGGTTGAGGTTACTCCAAACACAAGTCATCATCCAATAATTTGAAGAATAACTCCAACTTAACAGAAGCATAAATGAGAGCAATCGTCAACCCACACAATGTTGGAATCTTCGAAATCCAAATAAGAGAACAGTAACTAGTGACCCTTCGGGTCATATAGTTATTTCAAGTACAATGGTCATAGAGAATCAGATCAAAATCAATACACAAGAAAGGCCCCAAGACTGGTCGACCACTCTCCGCGAAGTCTAGCTCTCAAGCGAGCAAGACCACCCCCATGTCTCGCCTCCTCTCGACTAGCTACTTCGACGAGAGCGAGAGTGATATGGAGGTTCACCCCATGGCAAGGAGAGGAGTCCTTGTGCTTGCCAAAGATAACTCACCCGCCCCAGGCTACCGAGTCGTGTTTTTTAGTGTACAAGTGCAACCCTAAATGGATTGTTATATATACATGCTTTAAAGATGTATTAAGGGTTGTTCGTTGAGCCATCAATGAAAAAGATTTGGCAGTAGACTTAGGCCTTTGTGGGTGTTTCCAAGGATCAAGTAAATATTGATGGACCATGCCCTTTGGCCTCTCATGCCTTTGTTTTGATTGAACAATGAATGGAAACTATCATTTTATGTTCTATTTCTTGTCTGCACTGAATCATTCTCTTTATTTCTACCTAGCATATGCAACTTCTATTTGTAAATCTACCACTCTCAAACTTTATGGAATTTAATAGTGTTTTGCTATATGATGTAGACATTGTCTATCTGCATAATCCATTTGATTTTCTTCACAGGGATTGTGATGTGAAATCCTTGACTGATGGGCACACAAATGTGATAGCTTATGGGTACAATGATGTCTTTGATATTCCATGAATTTGGTAGTTCATCTCCAATGAGCACACAACAGATGTGAAAATGGTCAGGCCTAACAAATTGTTGAAAGGTTGTACTTCATCTGTTTAGACTGTTTTGGCAATCCCACATGGGAATTTGATTTGCTCAGGTTCTTGAGACTGCTCAATCAAAATATGGCAAGTTTCTAGAGAAACAAATATTGCAAACAATGGTGGCTTGTTGGAGAGGATAAAGTTGGAAGATGCATCAATTCCAATAAAGCAATTTGACTCTCAGACTGAAGCATCAGGGACATTGAAAGGACATACACAATGTGTTTCCTCAATTGTGTGGTTTGAAATGGATACAATTTATTTTAGTTCTTGAGACCATTTCATTAGGGACACTAGATGAAGCCCGAGAGGAAACAATATAGAAAACAAGAATGGCCATGACCCTAAACATAAAAGCTTTATAGAAATTGAAATGTCAAGACATTTTCAGCATGAATGAGTGAATAACAAAATTGGATGAGAAGGATATATGATGAAGACATAATGGTAAAAGGAAGGTGTATAATGTCAATATGAAGACAATCACACATTTATGCACATGGAAATGAAATACATCAAGATAAGGAAAAATTTGAGGTCAGCAAGGTCTTTAGAATTAGAAAATACTACTGTCGGTCATGTGTCTATATCTGCTCATCGAGCTGAATCATAACAATCTTCTGATTTAGAGAGAAACTATCCCCCTGGGTTTGGACCCTGTTGTTCAAGCTATAAGTTTAATTTGAGACAAAATTATAGTCCAGATAGCATAAAAGGAGATCATGATGCTTCACTTTTTCCTTTCCAAAAGCACCGTTCTCACTTCTCCAAGAGGGTGAGTGGCTAAACTAACTTGGGCTTATATAGAAATCTATGCAAAGAAATACAAAAGACTGTCATGAAATAAATCTATTCCATAGCACTGAAATTAATTTCTAATTATCTTGGACATATTGTAGGCATTGAGATGAATAAATGGGTAGTTTCTCATAGGAAATTTGAAGAGATTAAGGTTGGCAGTGTCTCAAAACTTGTAGACAGTAAGGCTTCTGAAGTTTTCATATTTTTTTCCAAAGAGTCTAAGACAACTATTACTTTAGCTAATTTGGGAACAAGTAAAACTTGCATAGTTGAACTTGCTCCATGCAGTCTCAGTGATGTAGCAGGAAACTCAAAGACATCTAGTACTTATACACAAGATATGGATAATCTCTATCATTGTAGATTGGAGGAAACTTCAGGACATTCAAAGCATACTAATATAAATTGCAAGTCCAATTCTAAAAGATCTCATTTATGTTGGGAATTAAGGTGTCTCAACCTTGGTAATTCCTTGCATTATATTGATTGTATTTATTTATTCATTGCCTATGATGTAAATTAATTGTAAATTCCATATTGTTATTTTGTGGGATGTGGCACGGTGATGTGTCATCCTACATGGAAGATGACAACTTATAATTTTGTCCTCACATGAGGAGATAGGCGTCCCACTTTGTGGTAGGAATATTTTGCCATGTGTCGGCATCTTGGATGTTGTGTAAGGGAATGTTGACCGAAACGGTTATGATGGATTCCTATGACAAAGTTATGACATGTAAGAGTCAGAAATAGAAGCTTGTAAGACAGGTGAAGACATGTGTTGAGAAGCATCTTTGAAAAAGGCATCTTTGGGCGCCCCAAGGTGGACTATGACATGTTGTAAGAGAATATGCTATTTATAGCCTGTGTATGATAGATTCTCTTACAGCTATAAGTTGTAACTACTATGACAGATTCTATGATGGTCATAAGAGTCATAAGAGCATCTGTCACAGCCCATTCTGGAAATAGGTGACCTCTTTGGGATGGGGGCTATGGACAAGTGTTAGATGCATCTTACAATTTTGACCAAGTGTCCATAGGCATGGGTTTTGGGCCATGAGGCCAAGTTGGACGCCCATTCCAAGATAGAGTCAATTTTGCCTTGTATATTCTATATAAACAGGTGCTTGGAGGAGAAGTAGTATGTGATTGACAGGTACTGTTATGCTATCGGATTGACTCCAGACACGAGTGTCGAAGACTATTGAATCTTGCATTGCAAGTGTATTGTAAACCATATTTAGTTTTGATAATACATTGTGCAGGTTTCTGAGTGTGGGGTTTTTCATCCGATAAGGGTTTTCCCCACGATATATCTTGTTTCTCTTCTTTTGTCTTCTTTCTGGTTCTATGTGTATTGCTGCAATATCTCTGTTATATGTTTCATGTTGTTGTAATTGTAAAGATTAAATTGAATTTGTATAGCTCTCCCCTCATTAGATTAGTGTAGGAAGCGATTTCCGCACACCTAGCTTCCTTTCAGTTGGTATCAGAGCTTGATCACCTTTGGTCCTAGTTGTTGGGTAGGGGTTTTTTGAGCTGATCTTAAGTTGAGTGGGAGTCTATGCAGAGTATTCTAAATCTTATTGTAGCAAGGAGATGGCAAGCACATCCGAAAGGATATAGGTGGAGAAATTCAATGGCACTAATTTCAAGCTGTGGAAGCTCAAGATGGAAGACATGCTTGTTGATCGAGACCTCTGGGAAACTATTAGTGGAACAAAACCTACGGCAGTGTCACAAGCTAATTGGGATCTCAAGGATTGGAAGGCTAAGGGTCTCATAAGACTTAGTCTTGTTGATTTTGTCCTATTAAATATCCATGAGGAGGCTACTGCAAACTTGCTTTGGAAGAAGTTGGGAGATGTGTATCAAGCCAAATCCCTAGTTAACAAACTTTTTCTGAGAAAGAAGTTGTATTCTCTTCGAATGGAGGACGGAGGATCTGTTACAGAACATATGAATGCTTTCAACATGTTGGTTGCACAATTGACATCAATTGGTGTGAAGATGGAGGAGGAGGATCGTTGTATGACCTTGCTTTGTTCTTTGCCGGACTCGTGGGATCATCTTTTCATGGCTATTGGAAGCACCACATCCACATTCAAAATGGATGAAGTGGTTTCTTCGCTGTTATCTGAAGAGATGCGAAGAAAGTCTTTTGAGGCAGCCAAAGAGGCTCTTGCAGTTCGTGGAAGACCCAAGGAGAAAGGGAAAAAGAAGGACAAGAAAGCTGAGAAGGGTATATCCAAATCTCCTGGAAAGTCCAAGGCTCTCTGTTGGAACTGTGGCAAAACTGGGCGTTTTCGAAAGGAATGCAAAGAGGAAAATAAAAAGAAGAAGAAGAACCCAGATTCAGATTCTGACAAATCACAAGATGATGGTGATGTTTTCATTGTAGCCCTGGCAACCCATGCATCTGATGATATCTGGATGATTGATTCTGATGCATCATTCCACATGACCTCACATTGAGACTAACTTACTAAGTATGAGGAGTTCAATGGTGGAAGGGTGTACCTGGGTGACACTCTTATCTGAAGATTGTTGGTTGTGGAAGAGTCTCTATTCGATTCCTTGATGGACGAGTGAAGGGGATTTTGGGGTTATGCACATCCCAGGCTTAGCACGGACCCTGCTTTCTGTAAGTATGTTGAATGATGTAGGTGTGCAGGTTGTCTTTTCGAAAGAAGGATGCAAGATGACTAGAGGAGCTATGGGCTTGCTAAGGGTACTAGGAGAGGTACTATGTTTCAGCTAGAGGCATGCATTTCACAATGTAATAGTTCTTCTGACTCAAGAAATAGGGCAACAATAACTTCATCCCCACCATTTGAATGAGCAGTGAAGAAATCTGTTGTATCTAGTCTTGATGGTTGTATTCATGCCTTGGAAGTTAAGCTTCCTGGTGAAAAGACAATGTTATGGCATAAGAGATTTGGTCACATTGGTGAGAAGGGTCTTAGAACCCTAAAAAATAAAAACCTCGTTGAGGGGTTAGATGATTGTAATCTTGAGTTTGACTTTTGCAAACATTGTATATATGGAAAACAAAACCGTGTTTAGTTTTATTCAAGTTCTCATAAGTCTTCTAGTGTGTTGGACCTTGTTCATTCTGATGTATTTGGTCCTATTAATGTTCCTTCATTATCAAAATATGTATATTTTGTATCTTTCATAGATGATTACAGTAGAAGGACATGGATTTATTTTCTCAAAAGCAAATCTGAAGTCTATAGTAAGTTTAAGGAGTTTAAAGCCTTTGCTAAAAATCAGACTGGTAAAAAGATTAAGTGTTTGAGAACTGACAACGGTGGTGAGTTCTGTTCTACAGAATTTGATAAATATTGCAAGGAACTTGGAATTGAAAGACATAAGACAACTCCATACACCCCCAAGCAAAATGGAGTTGCAGAGAGGATGAACAGGACACTGATGGAGAAGGCTAGGAGTATACTTAGTGGAGCTGGCCTAGAACAAAAGTTTTAGGCTGAAACTGTTGCCACTGCTTGCTATCTGATAAACAGATCTCCTACATCAAATCTTGTTGGTAAGACACCCATGGAGCTGTGGTTTGGTAGAAAACCTTCAATAAGGCATCTTCATGTTTTTGGTTGTGAGGCATATGCACATGTGCCTAGGAAGAAGCGGTCAAAATTAGAGAAAAAGGTTGTTAAGTGTATCTTCATTGGCTATGGTGTTGGTGTGAAAGGATACAAGCTTTGGGATCCCGTGGATGAAAAAGTATTATATAGCAGAAGCGTCATCTTCAGAGAGCTAACACCTTCTTCCACTATTTTACAGGCAGAAGAAAAAGAAAAGAAAGAGGATGTTGTTTAGTTTCCTGCTACCCCGACTGAATAGAAAGACAATATTGGACTTGATGATGAGGAGAGCTCTTGCAGCTCTGAAAGTTTAGATGAAGAAGCTGAACCTCAACCTCATCTCTTGAGGAGGTCTACACGAATAAGAAAGCAACCTGAGAGGTTTGGTTATACATTGCTTGATTCTAGTTGTGCTTTTGCTTTGCTTACTAACAATGATGAACCTAGAACTATGTCAGAGGCTTTGGATATGAAAGATGCAGGTTCCTAGAAGGAGGCCATGGAGGATGAGATGGCTTCTTTGGAAAAGAATCAAACTTGGGACTTGGTGCCTTTGCCTGCTGGACGGAAACCTGTTGGATGTAAATGGGTGTTCAAGAAGAAATTTGGTGCAGATGGTAGTGTTGAGAAGTATAAGGCTAGATTGGTTGTGAAGGGGTATTCACAAGTGGAGGGTATAGATTATGGTGAGATCTTTTCTCCCGTTGCAAAGCTGACATCCATTCGATTCCTATTATCTCTTGCAGCAACTTATGACTTAGAGGTAGAATAGATGGATGTGAAGACAACTTTCCTTCATGGTGATTTGGAGGAAGAAATCTACATGTCACAGCCAAAGCATTACATGGTGAAAGGTAAAGAAAATTTGGTTTGCAAGTTAAAGAAGTCTTTGTATGGTTTGAAGCAGTCTCCTAGGAGGTGGTACTTGAAGTTTGATGCCTTTGTGTTGTCAATTGGATTTGTGAGATTGAAATCAGATCACTGTGTGTATTATAAGTTTGATGGTGATCGTATTCTCATTGTTGCATTATATGTTGATGATATGTTGCTCATTGGGAAGGGTAAGAATATGATTTCTAATTTTAAATCTTAGTTGTCAGCATAGTTTGAAATGAAAGATTTAGGGGCAGCTAGGTACATTCTAGGAATGGAAATCAAAAGAGATAGAACTAACAGAAAACTTTGGTTAAGCCAGAGTAAGTATGTGAAGACCATGTTGGATAGGTTTAGCATGGCAGATTGTAGACCATTGTGTGTTCCTGTTTCTTTGGGAACAAAGTTATCTGTTGAAGATTGTCCAAAATCTCCTAGTGAGGTGGAGGACATGAGTAGAGTACCTTATGCTATTGTTGTTGGCAGTTTGATGTATGCTATGGTCTGCACAAGACCAGACATTGCCCAAGCAGTGGGAGTCTTTAGTCATTTTATGGCTAATCATGGATGGGTACATTGGGATGCAGTTAAGCGAGTGTTCAAATATTTGAGGGGTACTTTCGAGTATTCCATATGCTATCATGGTAATGTTACAGGACCTCTGCATTCTGTTGATATTCATGGATTTGTGGATTCAGATTGGGCAGGTGACATTGACAGCAGGAGATCCACCAGTGCTTATGTGTTTACATTGTTTGGTGGTGCTATTAGTTGGATGATTAAGCGACAACCTGTGGTTGCTTTGTCCACGACATAAGCTGAGTATATGGCAGCAACTCATGCTTGTAAGGAAGCCATTTGGCTTAAGAGATTGTGTTTAGATATTGGTGTTGATGCAGGTCAGATTACGATCAGTTGTGACAGTTAGACTATGATTTTCCTTGCAAAGAATCCAAGTTTCCATGCCAGAACAAAGCATATTGATGTACAGTTTCATTTCATGTGAGACATGGTAGAGGATGGGAAGGTAAATTTGGAGAAGGTAGATACTTTGAAGAATGTTGCAGATGCATTAACGAAGCTAGTGGGCACAAAGAAGTTTAGATGGTGTTCAGAGTCTATGGGCCTCTCAACCTATAGCAATTAAATCCTATTATTCTATTGGCTCTTACAAGGTGTTCGACAAGTGGGAGAATGTTGGGAATTAAGATGTCTCAACCTTAGTAATTACTTGCATTATATTGATCGTATTTATTTATTCATTGCCTATGATGTAAATTAATTGTAAATTCCATAATATCATTTTGTGGGATGTGGCACAGTGATGTGTCATCCTACATGGAAGATGACAACTTGTAATTTTGTCCTCACATGAGGAGATAGGCGTCCCACTTTGTGGTAGGATTATTTTGCCATGTGTCAGCATCTTGGATGTTGTGTAAGGGAATGTTGACGGAAACGGTTATGACGGATTCCTATGACAAAGTTATGACATGTAAGAGTCAGAAATATAAGCTTGTAAGATAGGTGAAGACATGTGTCGAGAAGCATATTTGAAAAAGGCATATTTGGGTGCCCCAAGGTGGACTATGACATGTAAGAGAATATGCTATTTATAGCCTGTATATGACAGATTCTCTTATAGCTGTAAGTTGTAACTACTATGACAGATTCTATGGTGTTCGTAAGAGTCGTAAGAGCATCTGTCATAGCCCATTTTGGAAATAGGCGACCTCTTTGGGATGGGGGTTGTGGAAAAGTATCAGATGCATCTTACAATGTTGACCAAGTGTCCATAGGTGTGGGTTTTGGGCCATGAGGCCAAGTTGGACGCCCATTCCAAGATAGAGCCAATTTTGCCTTGTATATTCTATATAAACAGGTACTTGGAGGAGGAGAAGTAGTATGTGATTGACATGTATTGTTATGCTGCCGGATTGACTCCAGACACGAGTGTCGAAGACTATTGAAGCTTGCATTGCAAGTGTATTGTAAACCATATTTAGTTTTGATAATACATTGTGCAAGTTTCTGAGTGTGGGGTTTTTCACCCGATAAGGGTTTTCCCCACGATATATCTTGTCTCTCTTTTTCTGTCTTCTTTCTGGTTCTATGTGTATTTCTGCAATATCTCTGTTATATGTTTCATGTTGCTGTAATTGTAAAGATTAAATTGAATTTGTATAGCTCTCCCCTCATTAGATTAGTGCAGGAAGCGATTTTCGCACGCCTAGCTTCCTTTCAATTTATGGGAAAAGAAAAAGTATGAGAATCTTAGGTTATTGGTGTGCAAAACAATATGCATAATACACTAAAAATTACTTTTGTGGGAGTTATTAGGTATGCAAATCTAGGCTATTTCTGCGGGGGCAAATTCATTTCAAAATACACTGGAAAAGGTGCCTCTGTAGGGCATCTATTCAAGTTGAGAACAAAATGATGATGATACATGCTAGTGATTAGAGAAAATTGCTACATGAATCATTATCTACAACCATCATGAGCAAACTGTTTGACAAAATGTCTTGGCAACCAAATGATCGTAAAATTTGCACGAAGACCCAACTTTTTATTATAAAGTCAACTGTATTATTGTTTTTAAAACATTTTTTTTAATGAGCTGGAGAAACACACTCATAAAAAGGACTTTGTAATATTTTAAATATCTTGTAAAGTTTGAAAAGAGGTAGTTCTGAGTCGGTTATGAGTCAGTACATGCTGGAAGTTTATAAAGGCAATGTTTTCGAATGTAAAGGGGTTCCATTTCCTTTAGTTCTTTCTATTTTAGTAAAACTAGGAGAAACAAAGGATTTTTGGATTAACACTTTGTACATCAGGGTTTATAAAGTTGTGTGACTTCAATAAAATAATAGAGGAAGCATTCGATTCTTATGTTTTGGGTGTTTTTTGTATTATTATTACTAATTTTTATTATGTTAGATTGGTAATCCCTTTTTGTCATTGTGCAAACTATTGGTCATCTATTGGAGCATTTACAAACTGTGCAACATGTGCAAAGAAATGCAATCATAATCTTGGTGTCTTGGTTTGAGTGCATTGATAAAGCCTATCTCACAGTGTGTGGTTTTGCATGTCATTTTTTCATTGTTGTCATAGTATCATATCTATTATCATTTTATTTCATCATATAAATCTAGGAATGTATATTCTGATTTTATGATGAACCCTCTTTCTGTCTGCATAAATTTGTGAAACCCTAATTAGTATCTATATTTCTACAACTAGGGTTTTGTAAGTCATTTTCAATCAGTTTTTCCATTTTGACCTTTCAGTATTCTAGTTAAAATACCGTAAAACCCCAAATTTGATCATACAAGGGAGTTACCCCTCTCAAACATAGAGGAAGACCACTACTTCATAGTGATCTCTCTAACTATTGGCACGTTTATTGCTGGCTCTCAGGCAAAAACAGTTAGTTTTCAAGACAATAATCACATCGACAAATCTGTTTACCAACAAGAGATAATGGTGGTAAGATGTTCAATTGCATGATCAATGAATTGTTCGTTTGGGGGTAGCTTGTAGGATGTTTTTTAAAGTCAACTTTGTTCATTGGTGTTTGGTTTCATTGTATCTAGATTTTAGACTCCAATGCCTAGTGGATTCCAAGCTCTTGACTTGAGGTTTGACGTGTGCAGGTACACTTGTCCTAGAAGTCACCAAAATGTTGATTGATTTGGGTCTTCCCCAAATCCATCAGTCTTAAGAGTTATGTGCCCTCTATGTTGCATTCCTATATTGTGCCCATCATATATATCCAATATGAGACATTTTCAACAGGGCTCCCATCCTCAAAAATCATCAAGAAAATCCTAAGTGTTTTGCCTAAGAAGAAATTCTAAGTGTTTGCCTTTTGGTGAGTTCACAGGTTCACGAACCTGCCAAAAGGCCAAAAAATGCCCTAACTGAAAAGTTTCAGCAATTTGGCGAGCTCGTGAACCCATGAACTTACCGTAAAGTGGTTCTAAGGTTCACTGTTTCATTAAAAGAGTGAAGAAACAAGTGATATGTTTCAACAAGTTTGTAGGTTGACAAACTTGTCAAAATGTTGAAAGAGTTCATGAGTTCGACATTCTCCTAAAATGTGGAAAAGCATGCAAAGAGGGATGGTTTGCCAATTTTAGAAAGTGTCAAAAAGTTGAAATGGATAAGTAATGAATCAACAAGAAAGTTTTATGTGGTTTCAATAGTTTTCGAACCTCCTATTTCATTGAAAATTTGTGATGGGTTGTTAATTTTAGAATAGGTGTTGCCACATGGAGCCTTCTCATAACCTTTGGAGTGTGTCAGTTCTGACACTATTTTCAGTTGCATCATTGGCCAGAGCATCCAAATCAGATTGTTGCGGGGCTGGGTTACTTAGAGGATTCATCAGAAGAAACATGTTGCATGGCTGAGACACGTGGCATTACCACGCATGGTCTAAACTTGTTAGTTCTAAAAAGTTTAGATCGATGCACCATTGGTTGATTGGTGGCTTAGTCATTTCATAACGGGTCCCTCCTGTGTTACACAATTTTTTTTTCTCTGTTGGCACATTTTAGCCCCTTGCATCTCCATGAGATGTTAGTTCTGACAACATTATCTTGTCACGCTATTGGATAGTATCAATGACTCAGTAGCCCAACGGGCCTGAATTCTTGTGAGGGGATAAGCCAAAGGAGAAACAAAGGAAACATGGAGCCCATTTCAAAGGTTCCACATGCTGCAACTGCTGACTCTTGAGTGAAGTGGGTTTGACTCTCCCTGAGTGTTGGGCCATATGCACTCCTCTATGCAACATCACCAACAGTGGGTCCCTTTCTCCTCTGTGATGCATCAGGGGCTTTGAACCATCAATTCAAAGGAAGAATGATTGAATGGTCCATGCATCTTTATGAGGACTCATTTGAGACAACATTTTGTGCCCCAAACACCATTAATTGAAGCAAACAACTTGGTAGGTCTCTGACCTTGCACGAGAAGACACATAAGCATCCCGAGAGAAACACGTGGCAGTACAACTGTATGATGACACACCATGGGGTTGTTGAGCCTCATACACACGAGATCTTGATGAATTTAAATGTGATTCAATGCATTAGCTGCGCATAAGACTTTGCCATGAATGTGAATTATGATGAAGACTATAGAAACAACTGAGTGGTTGTGAATTGATGATGAATCATAAAGAAGCGATGAAGTGGTTGTGAATTGATGATGAATTAGAAAAAAGTGATGGAGCAAATCAATGCCAGAGTGTCAGAGGAAGTTGAGGTAGGTCATTCCTGCCCAGGGGCAACCCTAAATGAATTGTTATATATACATGGTTCAAAGATGTATTAAGGGTTGGTTGTTGAGCCATCAAGGAAAGGGATTTGGCAACAGACTTAGGCCTTTATGGGAGTTTCCAAGGATCAAGCAAATATTGATGAAATGTGCCCTTTGGCCTCTCATGTCTTTGTTTTGATTGAACAATGAATGGAAACTGTCATTCTATACTTTATTTCTTGTCTGCACTGAAATATTCTCTCTATTTGTACCTAGCATATGCAACTTCTATTTGTAAATCCAAGACTCTCAAACTTTGTGCAATTTAATGACTATTTGTTTTTCACTTTTCATTGTTGCATCTATGTTTCTCTTATTTCATGTTTGCAAGTGCGGTGCACGATCAATCATATGCTAGTAGGAACATTATATCTTTGGTGTTTCACCATTTTAATTAGGATTCCTTTTCAGTCTCCTTCCCTTTCCTCCTAATGTTTGAAGCAAAATTCACTAAATATCCTATGAAGAGCTAACTTCTAAAATATCAAAGGTCATCTCACAAGTCGCGTCCCATGCTTGCGAGGTTTGCCATGTTGGTGGAGGTTTGCATGCAGGTGCGTGCAGTCAGGTGCAAATTTGAGCTCAACAGTTTTTGGTACGCCCCATGGGACTTGGTTTGATGATCCTTACTGTTAGACTTAGGACACACAACTGAGAGGGGGGGTGAATCAGTTGTTCAAAACTTTCTCCAATTAAACACTTAAATATTCTTAGTGATTAGCTGTATATTAATCATGAACCATAATGCATTCAAATCAAAAGCAGAAACACATCAACACATAAGACACCAAGATTTTGACATGGAAAACCTGGTTAAGGGAAAAACCATGGGGTGATTAACCCAAGATCGTATTCTCTGTTAGAAGAATAGAAAGAACAAAATGGCACATGCTAATTAGGGCTCACTGCCTGAGCACACTGCTCACAAGAGGCTCACTGCCTACAATAGACACACTGTCTACAAAGAAATAAAAATCCCACACATGAACTGGAGAATAGCATCTTCACCATGCTTGAATCAGTTCCATTTAAGCCCAATACTTCTGCTCTGCCTTTCGCTCTCCTCCTCGCTACCACACTCTCATCACCACAAGGACAACATCAAATTGACTTCGCAATCCCTTATTTATACAAGGCATCAACTTAGGAATGATCATCTAAGTCGACAAACATTAATAAGATTATTTGCCAAATGCATAACTCATCCGGTCGGCCTATCTCAAGAAGAACACCATCATCCAGAAGTTACTCTTCAATTGCGAGCTCCAACTTTAATGCGGACCACCAACATGAACTGGACACGATCCAAAGACCACCACAAGCTTGCCTTAATCACCAAGAACATCCATACTTCTTCTGCTTACTGAAATCCTTCTCTCCTTCATCCGGAACCTCAAGAACACAGTCTATCATTATTGTCACAAAGGAATAGATGCTTGCGGACCTTCAAACCACGAACCAATAGAGTTGATACACCACAAAGACTTCCTCAGCAGTCCCTTAAATCCACAGAACAGGAAACTTCATTTTCGGATCTCACCGAACCTTTCTTGTTACACTCTATCACCTCTGAACACCTATCGGAAACAATTTTACTTGAGCGACCACAACTTCTTCATATCTTCATGCGAACCTCTGAAATCTCTACTGGATCACCTATAGACACATATCTTCAAACCCTTTAATCTGCATCCTCTGATCCTCATCCTATCTTGGACTTTTGCCTTACAGTCATCACTGTTCTTCACTGTTCCTGATTGAGACTAATTTTCTCAATATCCTCAGCTCACAGCTCATCCAAACCTTATCATTAATGCAACATGAGTATGTTGACATCAATGACAATACCAGTTAGGCCCATACTTGCAACAATCTCCCCCTTTGTAATTGATGGCAACATAAGATGTGAAAAACTAGTTTAACCATCAAGTCAAGAACTTCTTCTTACTTTGATAGCTCCCCCTATCAGTAACAACCATTCACATGTCTTCTCTCCCTTTACTGCTCCCCCTTTGATCAACAACCACTTGTTTTTCACATGTCTTCTCTCCCCCTTTGACATCAATGGCAAAGGGCACATACTTGCAATTCCAACACTTTAGAATCATACCTACTGCTCCCCCTGAGTAGCAGCTCCCATCAATCCGGAACACAAGATATGACTGTGATATCCACCGGACTGATGCACCTTAGTGCACCTTAGTTCATCACTGGAGGGGCAATAACCCCTAACTTCTCCTTGAGATACTCAAAAGAGTCCTTAGGTAGAGGTTTAGTAAAGATGTCTGCAATCTGATCCTTGGAGGGTACAAACTCCAATCTGACTTCATTCTTGTTCACTTGCTCTCTCAAAAAGTGAAACTTGATGGATATGTGTTTAGTCTTTGAATGCAACACCAGATTCTTAGATATATTTATAGCACTTGAATTATCACAGAAGATTGTGATAGGTTCCTCATACTCCACTTTGATATCTCTTAGCATCTGCTTCATCCACAAAACTTGAGTGCAACTACCTACTGCTACAATATATTCTGCTTCAGTTGTAGACAGAGATATTGCCTCTTGTTTCTTGCTTAGCCAAGAAACTAATCTCTTCCCCATAAAGAATGCTCCACCACTGGTACTCTTCCTGTCATCCACATCTCCTGCCCAATCAGCATCTGTATATGCATGAAGAGAGAAATCATGATCTCTAGGATACCGTAGACCATACTCAACCGTCCCTTTTAGATATCTAAAAATCCTCTTGATTGCCATGACATGGGATTCTTTAGGATCAGCTTGGAATCTAGCAACAAGACCAACAACTTGCATAATATCTGGTCTAGTTTGAGTGAGATACAACAATCCTCCAATCATTGATCTGTACTTTGTCTGGTCTACCTTAGGAGAGTCATCATCTTTGCTCAACTTACATCCAGTTGCAATGGGAGTATTCATTGGCTTTGAATCTTCCATCCCAAATTTCTTCAACAATTCTTTCACATATTTGGTCTGAGAAATGAAGATTCCTTTCTTTGTTTGAGTAATTTGCAGACCCAAGAAGAAATTCATTTCACCCAGCATAGACATCTCAAACTCACTTTTCATTTGATTTGCAAAAGTTTTACACATACTATCTCTTCCTCCAAAGATGATATCATCAACAAATACTTCAACAATCAAGATGTTTTCATGATCAATTTTGAAATATAAGTTACTGTCAGTAGTACCTTTGTTGAAACCAATCTTCAAAAGATGCTTATCCAATCTTTCATACCAGGCTCTTGGGGCTTGCTTTAATCCATACAGTGCCTTCTTCAACTTGCAGACCATATCACCATGATCAGACAACTAAAATCCATCCGGTTGCTCTATATACACTTCTTCTTCCAAGTCACCGTTTAGAAAGGTAGACTTGACATCCATCTGATATACCTTGAAATCCTTGAAGGCAACAAAGGCAAGAAATAATCTGACTACTTCAATTCTTGCCATCGGAGCAAACATTTCTTCAAAATCAATTCCTTCTATTTGAGAGTAGCCCTTGCAGACCAATCTGGCTTTATTTCTGATTACTTCACCAACTTCATTTAGTTTGTTCCGGAAGACCCATTTGGTTCCAATCACATTCTTGTTTCTAGGTCTAGGAATAAGATCCCAAGTGATTTTTCTCTATTTGCACCAGCTCTTCCTCCATTGCTTTAGTCCAGTTTTAATCATTGCAAGTTTCATTCACTGTCTTAGGTTCAATCTTTGAAATCAAACAATACTCTTCTGAATCTTGAGCAATTCTCCTTCTTGTTAGTACTCCTTTGCTTTTATCACCTATGATCTGATCTTTAGAGTGGTTCAGTCTTACATACCTGGGAACTTTAGGAATTTCTTGCACTTTTGATTCTTGATCAGGCTCATTGAGACTCATTTCTTCTTCCTAGTTTACCGGATTAGCTTGAATCTAACTAACAGATGAGGCTTGGGCTCCTTGAGTCAGAACACCATTCTGATCATCTTCATCATATTCATAAAACCTTGAGGGTTTCTCAATTCCCTCATCAACCTTCATATTTGTACTTTCTATCATCTTTCTCAATCTTTTGTTATAACACCGGTATGCTTTGCTTTGAGTAGAGTAACCCAAGAATATTCCTTCATCACTTCTAGCATCAAACTTTCCTAGATCTTCATCTCTTTTAATGTAACATTTGCTACCAAAAACTCTGAAATACCTTACAATAGGAGTGATGCCAAACCAAAGTTCATAAGGAGTCTTACCAGTATTGCTTCTGATTTGAACTCGATTGAGAGTATAGACTGCAGTGCTGACAGCTTCTCTCCAATAGATATGATGAACATTTGCTTCCATCATCATGGTCCTAGAAGCTTCCTATATGGTCCGGTTCTTTCTTTCCACTACTCCATTCTGCTGTGGAGTCCTAGGAGTAGACAACTGTCTCTTTATTCCATGTTTCTCACAGAACTCTATGAACTCACCGGATGTGAATTCTCCACCTCTATCAGACCTCAGACATTTCAATTTCAATCTGGTTTCATTCTCTACCATAGCCTTGAATATTTTGAATTTCTCAAAAGCTTCTGATTTCTCTTTCAGAAAAGTTACCCACATCATCTGGGAATAGTTATCAATTAGTAACATGAAGTATCTATCACCTTGCATACTCCTGATTCTTGACGGGCCACAGAGGTCAGTATGAACTAAGTCCAATAATCTGGTAGAAGACAGTTCCTTACTCTTGAATGTGATTTTGCTCAGCTTACCCAATTGACATTCTTTGCACAAGCTATTAGTAGGTTTCACCAATTTTGGAAGATCTCTTACAGCCTGAGTATTGTTTATCTTGATGATATTATCAAAATTCACATGACACATTCTCCTATGCCATAACTAACTCTGATCAACTTGAACAAATAAGCAACTTTTACCAGTGCCAACCAAGTGGAAGATATTACCTTTAGTTTGGGTACCAGATGCAATCTCTATTCCGAAGCTTTCAAAGATCTTGCATTTTCCATTCTTGAACCGGAGATCATAGCCTTTGTCCACCAACTGTCCAACACTGAGAAGATTGTGCTTCAAGCCTTCAACATATAGAACATTACCAGTTTTGTTCCTTCCATCGAAAGAAATAGTTCCTCTTCCTCTGATTCTACCAGCAAAATTATCACCAAACTTCACCACTCCTCCTTCATACCTTTCCAAATCTATGAACTTATTTTTGTCACCTGTCATATGGTGAGAGCAACCACTGTCAATGACCCAATGATCCTTTTCTTCAACTTGGGCAACCAGGGCTCTTTCTACAACTTTATGATTGATAGATACAGAGGATATTGGTTCTTCTTCCTTGATGGCAATAAACACCCATTCACTTCCAGATTTATTTCCAGTCTCTGATTCATCATCTGTTACTCCTTCATTATCATCTTCTTCATGAACATAGTAACAATTCTTTTGGAACCTTGATCTGTTAGGATTTGGCCTTGAAAATCTTTCCGGACATTTTGAGGCAAAATGACCAATCTTATTGCAGTTAAAACACTTAAAAGGCAATTTTCCTTCATACTTACCGGATCCTCTTGGTAGTCTCTTTGCAATAAGGGCTTCAAGTTGAGCAGTTTCTACTTCTTTTTCTTCTAGGTCTTTTCTTGCTTTTTCATACCATGACAGTTTCCTTGATGAGTTCTCTCCTGGATCAAACCTTTGTTTACCTTTTACAGAGGCACTGGATTTAAATGCAGATTCAGTCTTGGGGGGATCATCTCCAAACTCGGTCATTTCAAATGCAGCCAATTTGCCAGCCAATTGATCTCTTGTGACAGTTGTATAAGCTCTGAATTCATCAATGGCAGCAACCTTGATTTTGTAAGAAGCAGGAAGGGATCTGAGAATTTTACCAACAATCTCATTTTCATCCAAGACTCCACCAACATATCTAATTCCACAAACAAGATCATTTACTCTTGGCATAAAAGTAGTAATATTTTCATCATCTCTCATCTTCAAGTTTTCAAATTTCCCTTTTAGACTCTGTAACCTTGCACATTTAACATACTGGTCTCCTTCATGCAAAAGTTCCAATTTTTTCCAAATATCAAAAGCAGTTGGAAGGTCAATAACATTTGAGAGCTCTGAATCAGATAATGAGCTTAGAAGAGCTTCTATAGTTCGCAGATTGTTTTCAGCATCTGTGATTTCATTTGGAGCTTTTGGACCACCCTGTGGACATACATACTGTGTTGTAACCATGGTCCAGTAAGCCATTCCCATGCATTGCAAGTGACACTTCATGCGACCTTTCCATAGATTAAAATTTATTCCATCAAACTTTGGACTATCCTTCTTGTATGACGACATCCTGGATCTCCTCAAGCGGTTAAGCTCTTTTAGAGGAACTTAGCTTTGATACCAATTGTTAGACTTAGGGCACACAACTGAGAGGGGGGGGTGAATCAGTTGTTCAAAACTTTCTCCAATTAAACACTTAAATCTTCTTAGTGATTAGTTGTATATTAATAATGAACCATAATGCATTCAAATCAAAAGCAGAAACACATCAACACATAAGACACTAAGATTTTGACGTGGAAAACCTGGTTAAGGGAAAAATCATGGGGTGATTAACCCAAGATTGTATTCTCTGTTAGAAGAATAGAAAGAACAAAATGGCACATGCCAATTAGGGCTCACTGCCCAAGCACACTGCTCACAAGAGGCTCATTGCCTACAATAGACACACTGTCTACAAAGAAATAAAAATCACATACATGAACTGGAGAATAGCATCTTCACCATGCTTGAATCAGTTCCATTTAAGCCCAATACTTCTATTCTGCCTTTCGCTCTCCTCCTCGCTACCACACTCTCATCACCACAAGGACAACATCAAACTGACTTCACAATCCCTTATTTATACAAGGCATCAACTTAGGAATGATCATCTAAGTCGGCAAACATTAATAAGATTATTCGCCAGATGCATAACTCATCTGGTCGGCCTATCTCAAGAAGAACACCATCATTCAGAAGTTACTCTTCAATTGTGAGCTCCAACTTTAATGTGGACCACCAACACGAACTGGACACGATCCAAAGACCACCACAAGCTTGCCTTAATCACCAAGAACATCCATACTTCTTCTGCTTACTGAAATCCTTCTCTCCTTCATCCGAAACCTCAAGAACATAGTCTGTCATTACTGTCACAAAGGAATAGATGCTTGCGGACCTTCAAACCACGAACCAATAGAGTTGATACACCACAAAGACTTCCTCAGCACTCCTTTAAATCCGTAGAACAAGAAACTTCATTTCTGGATCTCACTGGACCTTTCTTGTTACACTCTGTCACCTCTGAACACCTACCGGAACTGGTTTTACTTGAGCAGCCACAACTTCTTCATATCTTCATGCGGACCTTTGAAATCTCTATTGGATCACCTACAGACACATATCTTCAAACCCTTTAATCCGCATCCTCTGATCCTCATCCTATCTTGGACTTTTGCCTTACAGTCATCACTGTTCTTCACTGTTCCTAATTGAGACTAATTTTCTCAATATCCTCAGCTCACGGCTCATCCAAACCTTATCATTAATGCAACAGGAGTATGTTGACATCAATGACAATACCAGTTAGGCCCATACTTGCAACACTTACATCATCCATTGAAGAGTTTTGACATGTTCTTTAATGCATCTTGCCATTTAGGGTAGTTTTCTTCAACAATATGGTGACTCCAAGATCAAATCTATTGGTTTAAGTAGTTCAAGTGCTTAAAAGACTATCAAGGATCAGTATTTATGTGATATTCTTGATCTTCTCCTTCTTTTTAAGCCTTCCAATCACTTGGTGACTCTTCTGGTATGTACTAGTTTCTTTAAAGTGGATTTGGTATGTTAGACTATCACGGGGGTTATATCTCTTCCCCTCCATTATGGGAAAATGCAATTTCTATGTCTCTCTGTCATTCATATTAGGTTGGGAATGCTCCCAGGGTTTCATCCCAAATAACCTTGCCAAAATAAGATATCAACATTCTCATAGTATTTACCTCCCTCTCACCATTGCTTAGCCTTCTTTGTAGCCTACCTACATTTATAATTAGCCTCAAGAGGACTATTTTGTTCCCAATCAACATGGTTACCCTCCTAGACAACCCCAAAATATTAATATGAGTATCAGGAGTATCATGTTGGACTTTCAAAAAGAGTCAAAAGAGATTGAAAGAGAACATGGGTATAAATTGCAACAAGAAGAGCTTGCTTATCAAGCTTATAAATTTGGTTTGGAATTATTTAACACAAGATGTTCAAACAACCTTATAGCTTAGAATAAGTAAGGGTACTTACAATGCACGTAAAAGTTTGAATTGTACTACCTTATACAATAGAAAACTAAGATGTTTGTCCTAAATGCAAGTAAAAAAATGGAAATGAATAATTGATCATAAGATACTTGAACTACATCCTAACTTACAATAAGCAAGGGTGCATACAATGTAATTTAAATATGTTAAAAAATAATTTCAATATCTCTTCCTAGCACAGGGAGGAAACAAGATCCAATTAATTTGATGAACCCTTGTATTTAATAGATTTGATTTAGATGTTTAGGCCATCAATTATTGGAGTGCAAGTAAAAAATGTAAGGAATGTATTGTACATATAAGATATAATCAGCATGTATTGTACATATGAGATATAATCAATGCATGGTAAGTAACTTATTAGAATTAACAGTATATTGGAAAAACAAACACTTTAGTTGTCATATTTGATTTATGTAGAACAACAATTACAACTTTGCTTGACACCTATGTCACTGATTATTGGAGCACAAGTAATAGGCATGTAACATGGTAATATTACATTTATGTAAAACAACAATTACAACTTTAATTAGTGGTAACAACTCTAACTATTTGTAGACACCTCCGTCAACGATTGTTAGAGAATTAGTAACAAAAATATAACATGGGAAGTAGCTCAATAGAACTAATGGCATATTGAAAGTATAAAAATGAAGTTGCAAGTTGCAATGTTTTATTTATGTAAAACAACAATCATAACTACAACTATTGGTAGACAATAGAGGCTATAATAGTACCATAATATTACATATTGTTTAAATAGTTATAAAATGCAAGTTTATTAGACATTGTTTAAACAATTCTAAAATGCAAGTTTGATGTAAGGAGCACTACCTCCTCTATAGTATTCATCAAAATGAATTTCTCACAAAAAAGTGTAGAAAGTAGGCAATTTCTTGTTTGTTGCATAAAAATTCATCTACTATTGCTTCCATTGACTGGACTTCAAAGTCTTGCATGACATGTGCATCCAAGCAAGTTGTCTTTGCTTGTTGAAGTAGTTTCAAGGTAACTAAGTGAAATATTACTTGCAAAATTTTGAATATTGCTTTCAGAGAATCCGCTTAAATTAATAGATGGACATGATTCAGTTGGTACCAAGGGAGAATTTATCGTAACTAATGGGCTTGCTATATGTAATTCATAATTGCTAGTTGAGATGCCAATAATATATATAGGTTGACAAGAGTTTGCCATAACCTGAATGGAAGACATTCCACAAAATATTAAATAACAAAATAGTTTTGCATTGGTTTATAAACTATATCTAATTTGTCTTATTTTTAAAAATTACTTTGGTATAAGTTAAAACATAAAATGATGCATATAAATTGTGTCTAATTTTCCTTCCATTAAAAAATCATGTCAATGTAAACCCAAACATAAAATCATACATATAGATTGTATCTAATTTACTTTTTTATAAACAAATATGTAAAATAATGCATATAAATATTATCTATTTTTTCTTCCATTAAAAAACTAAGTCAATGAAATAAAACACTTAGACAATTAAAAATTGTTTCTCTTCACAACCCAATAGCTAATTGAATATTTATTTAGGATCTCTATTAAAGTGCACTTCTTCTGTTGAAACATTTTTTTTTTGTGTTTCACAATTATATATATATATATATATAGGACTCAAGGCACCCTATATTTCATATTCTTGATAAAAGATGGCCTGCTAAATTTGTTGCATTAACCAAGTTGTCCTTCATATATTTGCTATTTGCTATTTATAGCCTACCCTCAGATAAATGTGAATATGATATTTTTAGTATTGGTATAAGAAAGTTGAAATAGTATATAACAATTATATGTTTCCTTTCACTCCCTCTATGTTAATAGATGTATACTCCAATCATAGTTTAATTAGGTTGATTTACGTTTCATTTAATTTTAATATAGTAATGAATTGCCAATTATGGTTCATACCATCCAATTGAAGTAAATAGAACCAACCGATGCTAATTTGCTAATATGTTGGTCCATTAAAGCTATAAAACACATAATAATTGTATTGAATATATTGTGATAGAATTAAATATATTTATTTAAGACTATTGTAGATCTCATAACTACTCCACTTGTGACTAATTATAAAACATTACAATGAAATTCTCACAATTTTCACATCTTATGTGCCAATTAACTTAATAGATTTTGGAATAGGATTGACTCCATATTCCTATGACCTTAAGACACAATGAACTAATTTTTTTGGTATCTGGGTATATTACATATGGAGTTTATTAGGATGGAATTCCACTATCAATTTGTTTAATGGGCTAAACATAACAACTAATAGACACTTCAACTACTTGCAAAATCCCCAACTAATGTTTTTATTGGGTAGAATTAATTGACTCATAAAACACTATCTTTGTTGCAACCTCAATCTTTTGTAAATCTCTTCCATTAAAATTATAGTTGAATTTGGAATGCTCAACAAGCATTGACTCTTTTACTTAATTACTTCTTACTTAATTATAGTTCTACGAACCATTCTTAACCTTTATGAATATTAATATATAAATTAAATTAATTCCCAAAAAATTAAAAAGTGTCAGCTATTTACTTTTAGATTTGCATTCTCTTCCTTTTCCCCTGATGATGGATCATGGAGTATGATCCGAAACGTTGAGACAAAAAAAGCAAGACAGTTTTTCCCAGAAGCACTAAAAAAAATCTATTTACTTTTAGATCTCTATCTAACCTATTAAAACATCTTTAGTATAACTAGCTAATTGTTTGATTACCAAATTTGATACACTGGAAACTATTCATCCTCATGCTTTATTTAGTGCTTCTATGTTATTTTCTAAATTATGTAAGACAATTATTGATCTTTTATCATAATGATACTTTGTTTTTACTGTTGTACAAGGAATGACTAGTTGTGATAATAATATTTAGATCATGTAGCTGGAAAGATGATAGTGCGTAGCAACTATAAAAGCACCCACAACTAGAGCCCTGATAATTGTTGATAAAGTAGGGCAATGGGAGAACCAAGGAGAATCAAAGTGGTGGCAAGAGAGCAAAACTTGTGTGTAAAAATGAAAAGAATAATTTTAAGCATCCAATAAATGTTATCCAGATTCATGGTCAACGTCTTAAGGTTAAAGGATCAATAATTATGGAGTTATATGGTTTGATGGTACGAGAGAGAAAAATCTGTTAGATCATGCTTGGTATATTAAGTGTTTTGAAACCTAAAAGTTCTTTCATATGGGTTAGAAAGTGTTAAACTATAGTGTTGTTCAGTAGCTATCAATATATTAATATGGGTTGGATTGAATTTGAAGTACAACTCCGTTAGCTTTCTAATGCCCTCCAACATTGAACCTGTTGACTCATTTACACGTAAATCTAGATGCACTAAATTCCTAAGCTTTACAACTCCTTGGGGACTAATGTGGTCAATTGGGTCATACTGAAGATGGCTTTTGTTAGTGTCCCTTTAAACGAGTTTTTGAGTAAAGAAAGGGTGGAGAGAGGAAGCGTGGAAATATTCATGGCCAATGGTCCTTTAATAAGGTTTGTTCCAACATCAAGCTAGACAAGATTGCTACAATTTCCTATTTTTGCAGGGATAAAGCCTGTAAGATTGCTTGGGCCATATAGTGATAATTGAAACAATACCTTAAGTGTATTGAAATCTAAAATCAAAATAATATATCTAAAAATATATATTCGAAAAGCAACTAGGCCTAGAAAATAGTAAACATACTCTTGTTATTGCTCTTCAATTTGCTAGTATTCTTCAAATTGATGTTCATCGAATGGTCTTCTGCAACTATTTTTGTCGATAACTACGTTGTCTATAAATATTATTTTACACAATAGCCATTGTATTCAAGTGTATTTATACACAATCCGAGTGACGATCTACGATAGTGGTAGAGAAGGCATAAATGTATAGAAATGCTTGCCAACAACAAACAAATTGCATTTACACCATCCTATAAAGTATATGTTAGCTAGCAATGAATTGGATCTAGCAAGATTAATATTCTGCATTTACTCCAAGGATAGTTATCCAAGCTACTCAAGGTAATTGTATATAGCTACTCACTCCTCAATGATGGTTTGCTTCTTATTTATCCCAACTATTAGATTTCATCTTTAAATGTTTTATTTATCTGCAATGTTAGCTACTAAGTATGCTTGCTAGTAGTGAATGAGATCTAATGAGATTGATATTATGCATTCACTCCAAGGACATTATATTTAATCTTTAAATCCATAGATCCATTACCAACAACTTGGAGTGCCTTCATATATATCAGTTTCTCATTTCCTTGTCACATAGATTTACTCACATGCCAACTAAAAGAGAACACGATCTAGAGGAAACTTCCATGGCTAACTTTGCCTTTGATTGCTTGTTGACTTTATTCCCACAGTAAAGACTTTCTTATGCCATTCGCTAAAGGAGCTCAACAATGCATTCCCATACAAAAGAACTGAATGTTTAATACTAGCATTGGTGTAGGACAGTGTTTTCTAGTAGGTGAAACCTATCTTTTGGTGACATTTTCTAGTTTCCCAATGTGAGATAATTTTTCGGTTGGACGTTACTACAAATTATCCTATTGGCTAAAAATAAATACAAAACTAAATAAAAAAGATATGCAAATTTCACCAATACAATTACATAAATTAATAATTAATTAATATATTATTTTAATAACTCTTAAGTTAAATTTATTTAAGATACTATACTAATTAAATATCTATACTAGTTATATTTTTTTAAAACATCTAGACTAGATAATTAAGATATTTATTTAAAATATTTATACAAAGGAACACAACGAGAGATGGAGGCAGTAGGGTTAGGGCATCATGGAAATAAGCAGAGAAGATCGACCTTTGGGGTTGGTTGCTATAGTTGTGGCTATGACAGAGGCTTCTGATTGCACAAGGATTAATACACATATTTCTTTTGATTTTGAGTTGCATGATTTTAATGCTTTGGTCTCTTGAGTTGTTAGCAAAGCCATAATTAAGCCCTTTCATTCTTGGTTTGTGAAAAAAGTTGAATATGGCACCTAAGGTTTCTTTTAGCCACGAATCTCCAAGGAAAATACTTTGGCTTTTTCTAAGGTGTTAGTTGGAAACTTCACGGGTCTTTGGCCAAGACCAAAGGTATGGATGATTGGATCAATCTCCATTGGAAACCCTTGTTGAAGGGCAAAATAAGCATTTGGTTCTATGATAAAGGATTTTATGCTTTCTATTTTGAGCTAAGGAAGACAAAGATCTAATTTTTAAAAATGACCCATATTTTATGGGGGCAAAATGATTATGTTTGAATCATGGGTCCCTAGATTTTAATCCAACAGAAAATATACCCAATGGAGTCCTTGTTTGGATGAAACTTCCACATCTCCCTCTTATCTTTTGGGACAATGAATCTTTCGATACCATTGGCAATGCTTTGGGCCATTTCAATGACAAAGTTGAGCCAAAGGGAAATTTTGCATCTGTTCGATTTGGAGAAAAGTCTTCCTGAAGTCATTAAGTTAAATCTGGACGGTTGGTCATATATGAAGGAACTTGACTATGATCAATTACCTTTCAAATATAACAAATGCCATGAATATGGCTACTTTGCTAAGGATTGCAAAAAAGGACAAAATGTGCTTCAAACACCCTCTCAACACATTTTCATCACAATGAAAGCAAACAAGCATGACCAACAAAAGAATGGTCAACAAAATCAAGCTTTTGATTTGGGTAAAGCTACTATTGTTGCAAATAGATTTGAAATATCAGGGGAAAACTCTCAAAGCCCTTTGGAAGAGGATTTGCACAATCATGCCAAAGTCAATTCAAGAGAAATGCATAGAGAGGAAGGACAACAAAACCCTTTGGAGGGAGAACCCAATTTTGTTTTTAGAGAAAAACACAATGAGGCAGAACAACAAATAACATGTGATGAAAAAGATATTTCAAAGCCTCCAAAGACGGAGGATGTGGTTAGCTCAGTGATTTTTGTTGCTTTGAGCAATGGTGGGTGTTCCTTTCGGCCCTCACCCCATGATTGGAGTTTCCAGAGCTCTTTAAAAAATGAGTAGTTTAAGAATGTTGACTGGTGCCCTTGAAGATTCCTCTTATAAAGATCGACTCCTCAAGTAGAAGATTAAGGTTGATAACAAATGAACCACTCGCTCTTTAAAAAAGCGCAGGTTCTTTGTTTTTTAGCTCTTGTTGTAGCCTTTTTTTAACTTGTTTTTGGTTTGTTGTTTGGGCTTGGCTCCACATAAACTTTGAGGGTGTGCCTTCTACCGCCACCATTTTTTTATAGCATTTTATCTCTTTTTTTAATAAAAAGGACATCATAACCATGATTCATATTTTAAAAACAAAAAATTTAAAAATTTATACCAGTTAACCCAGATATTTAATATTTATTAAAAAAGTGATTTATATGTATTAGAACAAGAATTCCTGTGACTGTATATAGATAGGGTTGCCAATGCCACCTAAGGTGCAGGGTGGGGTTGCAAATGTCGTTAAGGTAGTCGAAAAGTAACGTGCAATGTGGTTTTAGAAGATATCCCTTTCAAAGCGTGACCTGTTAGATTTACTCTGAGTTTGTCGGTGTAGCTGTCGTTCTCATTAAAATACTGCAAGGAGGTGTGGGAATGCTTCAAACAGATATTTTACAGTCTCCAGAATGGAGGGAGAGCAGAGGAAAGCAGGCAATTCAATTCCACAGAAAATGGTATACCCAAATCCGCCCGACCCACATAATCCAAAGAAAGTGGTATACCCAAATCCGCCCGACACACATAATCCGGATACTGCGACCCTGAGAGAGCAGTGGAAGTTTGCAGTAAGGCAGTACAGCAAGTGGTATTCTCATGCCTGGGGCACTGCCATTTTCGCCGGCTTTTCCTTGTTTGCACTCGGCTGGTATATCAAGGGCGGCAATCCCCTTGATAAACCCTCCATTAATGGCGACCCTCCCGACAAACAACCCCGCTCTTCCACCTCCTGATCTCTTCTCACTACATGGTCAGTTCTATTTCATCCATCTACTTTTCTTTTTTCAACACTTTGTGAGCGCTTTCAATTTTGATCCATCTTTTACAATCTTGAAAGTTGGGATTTCTCAGATTGTTTTTTCTTTTCCTTGTATTGATCACGCGCTTTATTTTTCTGTGAGCAAAGATTAGACAAGAAACAAGTGCCAAGGGTTATATGTCAAGATTCATCCTTTTGATTTTAACCCAGCGAAAGTAAAACATAATAAAGCATAGCAATTGAGAGTGCAAAGATGCCTCAGGCGTTTGTGAAGAGCATGGAAAATGAACTTAAAGATCTGCCATAACATACATACAACCAGGTTGGGTAGGGCAGTAAATTTTTTAATAAAAATTGAACCTCTCATTACATACAATGTACAAGTGGACAATTTAACCCTCACTAGAAAAGGCTAACAAAAACAAAACAAACATTACTATAATTCCATTAAGCATGAAAGATAACATACCAGTAACAGTCACCAGCTTTTTGTCCCACAGAAAAATCATAGGGCAAGCAAGAGATGAACAGACAAGAGAAACTATTGAACGAATGCCTCTTATGAATGCCTTGGCCACAAGCAGCACAATGAATTTCCATATCTAAAGCCCTAGCAATAGCCATTTTAAAATTCGTTCATCGTGCTATCTTCCATTGTTGTGCCCTACATGCTATTTTAAAAAAAAAGAATCAGTGAACACTTTTGACCGGAGCAATGAACACTTAGGCCACAACATGGGGTCCTCATCTTCCAGCATGAACACTTAGGCCACAACACAGGGTCCTCATCTTCCAGCATGAACACTTAGGCCACAACACAGGGTCCTCTTCTGCCAGCATGAACACTTAGTAATTTGAACACATCCACATTATCTTCCAACTATGGAAGACCAAGAGTCACAACTTAGAATTCCACATTAGATGTCCTTATGGGGATTTGAACTTGGGTCTCCTCAACAAGAACCCAATGTTTCAACCAATTAAGCTCAACCCCTTGGACAATGCCCTACAAGCTATTATAGAGAGGTGAGGGGCCCTATTTTCTATGGTGGGGCATGTTACATATATAATCTGGTCCTTCCTATCTACAGGGATTGACACTATAGCTATTATAGAGGTGTGGCGGTTGAGGTGCCTACTCTCCCTACTCTATAATGGTGGGGTGTTGTAGCCCAAGCGTTGAGTGCGATATGCTGAATGTTTGGTTTCCATTGTCTCCTATTGTTTTATGTTTGCATGGGAGGATCAATCAAAATCCGAATTTGTGCGGATCACCCCTATAGATAGGAGGGCTCCTAAAGAGAGAAGGGGAGCCACACTCAGGGATGGATCGTTTCCAACTTTCACATATCCCTCCCCATGGAGTGGCAAGAGGTCTATTCATTTATGGATCTTATTAGGATCAAAGATGAATCGGTCCTGATAAGAAACTCTGCTCTTTCTGATAATAGTTGACCTAGCCTTTATCTCTTCATTCTCTTTCTATTTGGAGGATGCCTTTCAAAAATACCAATATGCAGGAGGAATCATTTCTCTAGGAGTCAAGGCTGATACAATGTCTCTAAATGGATGAGAGGGGAAAGGAGGTACTGCTAAATGTAGATCAACAATCTTTAATTGCTAAACAAGTCACTAGCATAACTGAAATAGTACGATCTGATGGGGGAATGTTATGTGATGGATCAATTTTTAAACTTTATTCACGTGTTCAGTGAATGACAACTGGACAAGTGCCACTTTGCATTGCTCATTCGTAGCAGTGCAACTGGTGGGGGAAGACAATTGGTAGCGGACCTTCCTAAACTTAAGATGCAATATATGGACAGAATCGGGATGATATCAACATTGTGATCCAATTTGCATAATTTTGGAAAAGTTTGATTTGGCATTTTTCACTGCCTGAGGCCTCAGCTGGCCAAAATGCACAAATAGCAAATTCTTTAGGAAAAGTTTATCCGCTAATGAGAAAGTCCATATTGGGAGTTGAAAGAGAAGCTGTGATAAGAACACAATTGCAACAATGGAAAGGAGCAGAAGAGATTGCCACAAATGTACATGTTATACAATCATTTGTATGTATATACAAATGATGTATGAGGAATCATCTAGAGGAAGGAAGTTTCTTAGAGAGGAAAGATGTGTATAGATATGTGTATGATATTTAATAATATACAATAGCCCAGTGACTGTGTACAATATGTTAAAAAAACAGGGCATATTTGTCCTATCATTTCTGTCCTGCTTATCGGAAATTGTTGCCAGTTTCTGCTGTTGATGTACGAAGTGCTACTGAGATGCTGTAATGTCCCTATTTGGGATATTCCTGATTTCTTGGCCTGCAAACAATAATAATCACTAGAAATGATATTAGATATATTAATGATATGAAATTTAAATGTGCAGTGGATGAAGACAGTTTTAACATTTCATAACTTTTAACTGAAACAAATCAGCCTTGATTATGTGGATTGCCAATTTATATTGGCTAGAATTTTAACATCATGCAAATTGAATCTTCAGAGCAGAAAACAGCCAAATATAGAGGCTATGACAGTTGCAAAACATTAGCATGGTGGTTTCAAGAGTTGCGTGTTTTGTTATGGTTGTGTCATATATACATTGGTATCATATTATTTAATTTAAAGGCGTGCCCTTGGCAACTGTCCATCTCTAGTAGCCGGGTTTGTAGGATTCCACTGACCAATTCAAAATGCTAATATAAGAATGTGAGCTAGTCTTGGTTAAAGAAGTCTATCTGCATTAGTTATTTTGGAAATCTTACTATGTTATTTTCACTCTCCAAAACTAGTGAACTTGACTATTCCAACTTTATTTGAACTAGGTTTGATTCATTGTTCTGCTATCATTTATAGATGTGTTGGAGAGATTCTATTTTAAACTTAATTAGCACCAAATCATGTTTTAAGTAACACATATGGACTTTTTCCTAAAGTAGCTGCAATACAGTGGCAATGTTATACATGCATTGGTGATAATTGGATATTTATGCTTCACGTATGATACCCTTTCTTCATTGGTTTCTTTTATTTTTGGCGTTCAGGTCTGATTTACAGAATCCATGAATGATCTAAGTAGATATTTTTTGGATGCAGCAGAAGATGAATCGTGGGGCATGTTCAAGGATCATTTAGAACTGTCATGTCCTCCCCTTATATTTTTCTTTCTGTTTTGAGTGCTCCTTTGTTTTGCTTTCATGATGATAAATTTGTAACAGAGCCTACACTTTCAAATGACAAAGTTACTGTCTTCCTTCACTTCTCCTTTGAAGGGTCTACAGTAGAAATAGTCTGAGCTTGTCAGCAGTTTTTATCGGCTCTTTTAACAGAATTATTTACTAATAATCAAGTATTGTATGGGTGTTGAGATATGCACAAGTGTAGTCCAGCATACTTTGAAATAGAGTCAGGTAGCTTGTATATTGAATATTTCAACCAAGTCTTCATTTATATTTTGTATTGATTTTCTCATCACACAGGCATTTGGTACAGAATAAAAAATGTTCTTGTAGCCTCAAGAAATAGCAAAATGATGTTAAAGAAGTGAAAAGAATAAATATAGAGTAACTTATGTAGATTTTTTGAAAATTTTTACACTGAATATGTTGGTGCAGATTGTTATATTACAATTTGACAAGCTGCCTCTTTCTTGAAGTTTGCCCATTTGCAAAATTTTCTTTTATTTAGTACTCTAAGTAGTCCCATCTTTCCATTTATTAAGTTATCCTTTTAAACTTAGATAGATTGTGATATTTTTTTAAGAGACCACGCAGATCATAATTCCTTCACAAGCAATACAGCTTAATAATGTTGCAGTTGGAACAATTCGAGGCACCAGAAATGATCCCAGACGCTCCTCCTTTTCTCTGCCTCAATGGATTGTGTTTGACATTTTGCGTTGTAAGATAGTGGATTTGATCTAATATCAGATTTTTAACCAAAGATGAACTCTTCAAATATTCTAAAAGAAACCGAGATGGTTAACAGCAATGAGATTTGAGTCGACCACCAAGTAGGATGGGGGCTTTGTTTGTGTAGAACTTAGACATAGAATTCATGTATTCATGCGTGTTTGGGAGGAGTGTGTGTGTACCTGAAATATCAATGAGGTTAAGGACTTCATACAGTGCATGTATTCACCAGTGTTTTGTGATTATCTGAAATGTCAATGATGTTAAGGACTTAATACAGTGTATGTAATCATGTGTGTTTATGAGGTGTGATTGAGTGAGTATCTGAAATACCAATGATGTTGATGTAATACAATGCAATGTATTCATGTGTGTGAGATGCATTGAACTTTTTTTGTTAAGTAACCTTACATAAGTCAAAGTCTTAAGTTGTGATTCAGGGGACAACAGACTAAATGGATTGGATAGGTTGTGTGGAAATGATTTATGAATGATGAAGAGTGCAACAATAACAATAATATAAGTGCCATAATGAGAATATAATGGGGCACCATGCTAAAGCTGTAACACTATTATTTTATGCAAGTTCTATACAATGATCTGAGAGATTGTGTTGTATCAATCAAAACTCTACTGAGATATTTATTCTCACAATGTCTACAGAATAGCTACAATACATTAATATACTAGTGAGGAAAATAAAGGGATAGTTTGACAATTGGAAGAAAGACAACTGTTAGCTTTCCGCCGGTTCACATTTCATGGTTTCTTGTCTTGTGCAGGTATCTTTCAAGTGTGTTGGGTTGTATAAAATGACACCCCGTGCTGTTGGCAGAAGCTTAGGTAGCTTTGTATTTTTGAAGACTAACCCTTCCAAATAGGATTTCAGGACAATTCTTGATTCTCCAAGGCAACATATAGCCTCACTACATCTATCTATGTAAACTTAACTAGTAAAATAGAAGCTCTTAACATACATAATATGTAAGGAGAATTACTTAATTATCTTTTTACAGATTAATGATGACAAAACTTTGAAACCCCATGCCTCAATGAATGTCCTATAATTCTGAATGCTCGTAGAATAAGCATTGTTTCACTTGAATGAAAAGATAAAATTCAACGTTACATCGAACTTGAGTGAGCTGAGAGCGAAGACTAATCCTCAAGCCAATTCATAGACAAATCAGAGATGTGATGGCATCAAGAATTAAGATGAATCTTTATAAGAAAGCATTTTTATTATTGCAAGAACATCGTGCTTTATATTTAAGTCATAGTAGAAGCATTGGTACATCATGTTATAATTGTTAGGAGAGAGCACTTCACACTACCAAAATCCAAGCAAATACATCACACATTGTGACAATTTACATAAGTTCTTGAATATTAAAATTACCTTTCAAGGGCCCTTAATACAACAAGGATAAAAAGAATTCTTCATTTGCACGAAGATTTGTTATGGACTATATTAGTAATTTAGTGAACTCTAACGCTTTAATGCTTGGGCACAGTTTGCATCATTTTATAATATAAAATGAGACGAAAAGGGAGGACAATGAGAAGAGCACACACATAGGATACCTATGTTAAACGGTCGATAATTGAGATGTTGATCATTGAATCATTTATATTAGTGGAAGACTAGGTCATTGTTACCATTTGTGGTAACCATGGTTGACTCTAACTTTGATTGATCTTTATGTCCTTGCTTCTCATCAACTAGATAAAGTTATTTGTGTTCTTTTTATTGTCCATGGGCAAGGGATGGGAACTATATTGATAGGAGTTGTCTTCTAGTTACACCTTGAGATACAACATTTTATTTACATTGAAAAGTTTAGATAACTTTGCAAAGATGCAAAAGTGTTAAAAAATTTGATATATCCTTAAGAGGCAATTATTTCTACTTTCCCTCACGATCTCAAAGTGTCATGACAACTAAGCTTTAAGATGTTAGCGTACACTACACCCTATAGAAAGTAGGAGCGAATCTTAAATACAATTGATGTAGGGGCATCCTAGGGGTTGAACAATCTTGCATAACCTAAAAAGAGTGACCTTTCTTTTCTTTTGTTTAGTTGTATGCACAAGATCGACTATTGTGTTTGTTAAGCGTGTGTTGATTGTTTTGGTTTGTGGTTTTGTGTGTGTGTGTGTGTGTGTTTTGGAGCCTAAGGAATTGATTGTGATAGTGCAAAGGCTAGTGGTTGGCATGTTGGTGTTGCATGGGCATATAAGTTGAAGTAGAGTATTAAATAGAGTACGAACCCTTGTGGAATTATGTAGAGTAGGGCATGTCATTTGGGTGTTGCATGTTGCTATGCAAGCTTAGTGAAGTTGTGTAGAATTCATTCCATACCTTGGAAAGTGGATATGTGAAGAAGCCATTCAAAGGCCAACAAGTGGAAAATGACAAATGCCTCCTTGTTGATTATGCTAGATTGCACAGATTGCCAGTTATGCGCGGTTGGCATATAGAGGTGTTACAAAAATGGCAAGGGAACTGATAGACACAGATTGAAGTTGAACCATCATGAGATCTTGGAGCTTTGGTTACAAACAAGTGTGCAAATGATTTTCAGTTTCTGCACCTATGGGAAGATCAAGTGACATTTCGTCAACATACAAGTGGATATTTTCCTTACATAGAAGTTGTTGAAATTTGGGTTGAAGTCAAGAACTTGAGTTGGAACTGAAGACAAGGTTGAACAAGGTAGTCATAGACATAGTTTAGCTTAATCAAGGGTAGATTGTAATGCATAGTCTCCACTAGTAGATTGAATATTTGTTGGTTGAATAAAATGGATTGATGGGTTCTGTATATTTTGGAGTGCTCCATAGGGCGTGGAATTCTTTTGCATATAATAGAGAAATTCTTCATTATTCTTGTGCTTTCATTGTGTAACTTTCGTTGTGACTTGGTTGTTCATTTGACCTACTTACTATTTGGATCATTTTATATTAGAATAGGAGTCGAGTCTTGTGAGTGAGAGTTGTGTGAGCTCCATAATGAAGTGCATTTTGTATGTGTCGCCTCGTAGGTGAACATAATGAGTTATGGTCTACAAAGGAATAGTAAGAAACAACCAAGCGGCTAGAGGATTGCACTTGACAGACCTTTAGAATATGATTAGAGCCATTTAGACAAGGCTCATGGAGATTGCACAAAGGAGATTGGCAACCATGACAAAGGACATCAACGAGGATGAAGGGGAGATGTTGCCACATAAGGAGTCATAGACATTGATGAGGCAATCATTGCAAAAGAGTTTGTAAGAGCCATAATGAGAGTTGGAAACAAATCAAGGTTTGATCTTCTAATCAACTCAGGAAGATTGAATCCATAAGAGTTGATAGATTGGATAATAAAGCTAAAGAATATTTTGGGTTTGAAGCAATCAAGGACCCCAAAGAGTTAAGTATGCGAGCAAAGTTAAAGGGCCTTGTGGTGGGATTTTTGTGCAAAGAGAACATGTTAGAAGAGGTATGCAAAAGATCTCAAGTTGGGATCACATGGTTACTAACTTAAAAGGAAAGTTCATGTTGTCAAACTATACTCTATACTTGTCCAAGAAACTCTAAAATTTGCACTAGGAGAAGTTATCCCATAGACACCAAAGCATAAGAGATAAGGGTGGGGGAGAAAAAGAGAAAATAAGGCGTAAGGAGACATACATGCTCAAAAGGAGAAAGCAAAAATGAGTTTTGTGCAAAGCTCAAAGGGAAAGTAGACTTTAAGTTGTAGAGGGAGAAGAGAGGCCATTGAGGAAGTGACTTTTAGAGGGACTTGCTATAGATGTGGACAAGCGAGTCATTGGGCTTTTGAGTGTCTGGAGGTAAAGCATGAGCACGAGCATGTGTAAAAGCTTGTTAACATTGCATAGGCTAAAGAAGAAGAGAGTGAAATAGAAAGCACAACTCCAGAGGTTGGAGAAAATTTGAAAATGCACAAGAGTGCTACTCAAGCTGACTAAAGAAGAGAAATAATCATGGTTGAGGAAGAGTATCTTTTACATTAAATATAAATCAAGTTGTAATTGTTGCAGATTGATAATTGATGGAAGCAACACTAACAATTTAGTATCCACTGAGATGGTTTAGAAGTTGGGGTTGAAAATTGTCACACACCCCACACCATAAATAGTATCTTGGTTGTAAAAGAGGAAATAGACAATTGTGATAGAATAGTGTAAGGTTGCATTTTGCATTGGAGGATACACAAATGGAAGTATGGTGTGATAGAATTCCCATAGATGTGTGCCATTTGTTTTTGAGTAGATTATGACAATATGACATTATGACAATATGACATAAACACAATGCATCACAAAAGAAATAACACTTTCACCATCAGGAAGGATGGGAAACAGTTTGAGTTGTTGCCCATGAAGGATGAAGAGGGTGTTGAGGGCAAGGTGATGATGCTATTGAGCAACAAGGAGTTTCTCATGGAGGTGAGACATGCAAGAGTGCTATGCGGTGCAAGCCCACACCAAAAGAGAAAATACATAATGTAGAACAAAAATCACACATTGTATGGATTTGATTCTTGTTTCCAACTTACCAAACAAGGCACCACACCAGATGAGCCTAGATGTGTGTGGAACTCAATAGAGAGGTTAAGGAGTTGTTGGATTAAGCTCTTGAATGGGAAAGTATTAGTCATTGCATTGTAGTACTCATGTCAAAGGACAAGGAGTGGAGAATGTGTACAAACTCCTAGGTGATCAATAAGATCACCTCAAATATCAATTTTGTTACCTTGGATGAATGGTCTCATGGATTGTTTTAGAAAAGGATGCTACTTTTCCAAGATTGACATGAAGAGTGGATACCATCATATCAAAATTAGGAAAGGAGATGAATGGAATACGACATTTAGGGTGAAGGATGGCTTATATGAGTGGATGGTAGTGCAATTCGGGTTGATGTATGGCCCAAGCATGTTCACAAGACTGATGAACAAAGCCCTAAAGTCGTTTCTTGGAAAGTTTGTGGTTGTTTATTTAGATGACATGGTGTTTAGTAAGACGATGGAGGAACATCTTGCGCACCTACAACAAATTCACATAGACGAGGAAATAAAACTTGTTCATGAACTCAAATGAATGCATGTTCATACAAATTGAACTTGCATATTGGGATTCGTGATATCACAAGATGGGTCAAGGATGGACTTAGATAAAGTGAGACCAATAGTTGATTGGCCAATATTGTAGAAGCTAGCAACATTTCCATGGATTGACAAGCTTCTATAGAAAGCTCATCAGAAACTTAAATGGTATTTGTGTGACAGTAATTCATTACATGAGTAAGAATGGGTTTGAATGGATTATTGTTGCTGCTAAGAGTTTTGCACTCTTGAAGAAGAAGACGACATAGGAGTCCATGTTGATGCTTCATAAATTCAACAAGATTTTTAAGGAAGACTATGATGCTAGTGGAACAAAAATTGGTGCAGTTCTTAGCAAGGAAGGAAGACCAATTGCATTCTTTAGTGAGGAATTGAATGATGCTAGGAAGAAGTACTTGACCCATGACTAGGATTTCTATGCCATAGTTCAAGGTTTGTGAAATTGGAGGTACTACTTGTTTCCCAAAGAGTTTGCATTGTACACGAATCATTAGACATTATAGTACATAAATAGCCAAGCAAATTTGAACTAGAGATATATGAGGTAGGTAGAGTACTTGCAAGGTTATTCTTTTGTTGTGAAGCATATAATCAAAAAGTCTAACAAGAGTGCAAATGCCTTGAGGAAGAGGTAGGCATTGATGTCCACTATCATTGTTGAGTTAGTGGGGGTGGAGGGAGTGCATGATTTGTATGTTGGAGATCTAGATTTTGTAGATGCATGGAAGACATGCTTAGATCCACGGATTGGAGACAAAAGCTTGTATGAGGACTACTTCACACAAGAGGGGTACATGCTCCACATACAATAGTTGAACAAAGGTGCCACAATCAAGTTAGGAGTCTTAGGCCTAATTGAAGAAAGTGATTTCAAAACCTTGTGGAAACAAATGTAGAACAAGATCCAAAGACAGAGATGAATCCTTCAAATGCTGCGTAAGGATCTCCAAGCCAATGCCAAACTTGACAAATGTTGATAAGATGAATCAAATACCATGCAATTTAGGTATGGTAATACTGGATGCATGGTGCTCACCATAAGTAAGACGATTGAACTAATGAGAATTTGGTACCCCTGTAAAAGATGTCAACATGGATGATAATTGAGTTAGAACTATGGACTCATGGATATCTACAAAATTTATCACTATAGAAGTAGATGTAGGTGGAGAAAGAACAAGAGGGTTTGAATATGCTCTCATGACATCCAAAGAAGATGATGCAAATCCATGGGAGCTATATCTGTCAAGTATTCATCTCAAGAAGCTATATCTAGAAGATGATGTATGTCCTGCTACACTAAATCATTGGAAGCCATGGATGAAGCAACACTGGAGTTGGTGGAAGTAGGAGTTGATGGAGACGAGATCCCAATCATGTCATTTGATTACATTACTCATCTTTGGATAGTGTGTCCACACAAGATGTTTGGGAATGAACACCTGATGCATCTACAAATGTTGGAGTACAAGAATTTGACAAACTAATGTGATCTTCCTAAAGAAGTTATTTTAGTTCATCAATCTACTGTAGAGAATAGTCATTTTCATCATGATTTTTCTTTCCATAGTAAGCACATTTGACCTTACATGATTTAAAAGGATTCTATAGAATACTCAAATGGAAAGGGGAGAGAGTAAATGACATGATTAACTCCCCCAAGATTACTCAATCATGAAACCAACAAAAACAAATACAGAATCACAAGATCATCCCTCCCAAAATCACACAATCATGAGACCTCTTAGCAAATTATGATAACACTATATTTAGTGCGATTATAGTTGCCATGTGCCAAACTAGTGAAGTGGCATTGATTTTGATACATTACAAATTGTCAAATTAGGCCACAATGTTGAAAGCACAATTTGGTGATAGAATGAGATAAATCAGACTATACCAATGATAAGTACACTAAAAATTATGCACTTTTAAAAAATTACACCAAAAAATGTTACTGTATGAGTCCGAATGGAGTTTTGAAAGTTCCCAACATGAGATCTGCTTAGCATCATTTGTGAGAATTTGTAATTTTTCAAAAATTCATAACACCAAAATAAAAATTGTTTACACCATTGTGAAGCTCTTGAAAAATTAGTCCAAATAAAAAATGTTTGGAAAAAGGAGCCAATATGGCTAAGAATGAGGCCTCTAAAGTTCATTGTCAAAATTAAAATTCAATTGGAGTGGGGGGCAAAATTGGGAGAAGAAGGGATGACATCATGTTGATGTCAACATAAGAATATTTGAAGATGTTGCCAGTATATTCCTTGTCGTTGGGATATTCCAAAATCATTCTTTTTCTAAAAAAACTATTCGTATGTAAAAAATACCCTATTGAAGTCAAGTAACTACCTTTAGGGTCACAAAGGTGGTTTCAGGAGGTAGAGAGTTGTTTGGTGTTTAGGTGGTGCCACCAGTTTGAAGAGGTGGCATAGCCAATAGTTACCACCTCTGTTGGCTATGAAGCACCAATGGTGGTAGGGTTTGTGGTGACTACCAATTGAAGAGGAGGCGAGTGTTGGTGTGGGCGGCCACTGGTGGCAGGTGTTAGGAAGAGTACCCACGAACCCCTTAGCAATTAAATAAAAAACTAAACAAAATTATTAAGCATGCATGTATTTCGACATTAATCCTTCGAGGAGAATATCACAATTATCAAATCTATAAAAAATTCAACGACATTCTAGCATGTAAACAACATTTAGAAAATAAAGAATGAGAGATAGAATAGAAACAACCACCAAAAGTAGAATGACATAGATATACTGTGGTAAACCCTTTCGGGAAAAACCCAACCTCCAAAGCATCGAATCAATGTATTATTCAACAACAAATAGTCACAATACAATATAAGGCTCATTCCTTAACATGGAGATCAACATCTTTCTCCTCTGGTGGAAAAATGGTAGCATAACCTTGCAAAAACATATTCTATACACCCTCTATCCCATGCCTGTAATATATAGACTTAAGGAGGCCTAGAAAACCACAAAAAATAATACCATGGGCCCAAACAAGGTCCCAAAATGTGATGGTATGAATTCTCACAACCCTCACATGTGTGGATCCATCTCTAAATAGAAAACAACTCTTACACAAGCATCTTTGACCTCCATTATGCAAGTTGGGATATGCAACTTTCAGGCACTCCTTCATAAAGCACTAGTTACATCCCATGCCCAACTAATAATAGAAAATGCTCTTATAAGTCCATTATGCAACCCCCTCATCAATGCTTTTACGTGTCATAATATCTCTTACACCATTATCTTTTTCATAGATGCTCTTACACATCCTTCATGACAATATATTCTTTTACACACATATTTACACTCATAGTACCAATTACACATGGCATAATGGCCAAGGCATAAAGTGGGATGTCTCATTTCATGAGAACACATAAAATAATAAATAATTAAATAATCCAAACATTAGGACTTGCAAGGTGTATGACACACTTAATTCCAAAATTCTCCCACTTATCATATACCTTCCAAGAGTAAAAGGGAATACCCATAAATAGTGAACTAACTGCCAATGATATAACCATGTTGCACCGAATCCTATGTGCTCATGAGCTCAACCAAGGATCCACAACATCTATCAAGTGACCACTATCTCAACCGCAACACTTTTATCCTCCATCATGCCCAAGCATGAAAGGTAAGAAACCAAAGCCAAGATCACACTTTGGATGCCATGTTTCAACCCGAACACATACATTGGAGTTGATCTCCTCTAGCATAGGATTGGGTATCGCCAATTACTCAACACCAGAGGTTGCAGCTTTATATTCTATATCTAACATATTTGTTGAATGTGCAGGTATAGGTCAAGTGTGATAGCATATGAAAATTATAGCATGTGGATAAAATGTGGCTCCCACTAGGGTCGAGCCCAGCATACTATCTTCTTCTTAATAATTCAGAGGGTACATAGTCCAGACAGTCAACATGCATGTCAAAATATAGCAATACATATAAAGAAGCAATGCATGGTAAGGATAATCCTTGTAAGGAGCCCCATTGGTACTTATTAATTCTTATGAGAATATCTATTTGTTGACTCAAGGTGGCATTGAACTTTTGTGAAGTGGTAAGAGAGAAAAGAATTCCCAAGAATAATGTTAAAACTCTTCCTTGCACAAGTATCAAAGGTACCAATGAGGCTCCTCACAGTGAGGCATGCCTTGGCAACCAAACTATCTTACATTTGAACTATGCATGGTTACAGTCAGCTATAAGGTATGTCTAGGCCATCAATGTAGTGTGGCAGAGTTGGAGATAACAAACCATTCAAGACACAGAGAAGTGATTAATAGCATGACAGTCCCATGGTGGTAAAGAGAACAAAGCATATATTATGACAAGGTTGTTATTATTTGCTAAAAGCCTTCAAGAAATCAGACCTCAAGGGATAGTCACCTAAAGGAAGCAGTCACTTCTATTCAGTCTTGTTATTAGTAGTCATCATGAATAAATAAGTAGTCATCTCAATCCATCAAAGAGCCAGACACAGTAATAACTAATAGTCATCAAGGAGTAGCCCCAATAGGCCTTTTTTTCAATCACTGTTAAAGAGCAGCAAGAAGAGTGGACCAGTAGTCAACAATTGCAAATAAAATTAGTAGATATACCAAATGAAAAAGCTTGTATTTCCTAGAGGAGCTTCTATAAGGGCTATCAGGAGTTTAAGGTATATGGACCAAGCATTTTTGAAGTCTTTACCTTTAACCCAAAATAAAATATAATGAGTGCTTCAAACTTATGAAATTGAGGATATGGTTGGAGACAAAAAAAAGAGATGTAATGAACAAATATCACCCAAGGGATGGCATCATGATACAACAAAAGAGGAAAAACCATGACAGTATGCATAATACAAGTATCTTGGGACAGTGAGTAGGGGTATAGAAAAATGCTCAAGACACTTACATTAATATCATATAAATTTATAGATCAAGGAATCTAGAACAAAGCTCTGATAAGATAGGATTGAAGTAAAATAATGAACAAAGAACAGTGAAAGGTCCCTAATCAAATCAAAAGGGTATTAATGAATTTGTCTAAACTTTTGAAACCTCTAATGTAGTTTGAGGTCTGAATGCAAGGTACTAGTCAAGAAAGCAATAACAAAGGTCTATCAAGGAATGATGAGGTTTGCACATGCATCCGATTCACCTACATGAAGCATTTAAAGATTCAAAGACTTTTCTCAAGAGCTAAAAGACTGAAGACTCTAAAAACTATGTGACAATCTAAATGACTACTAGAAAACACAGATATGACAATGTAAGACACAATGCATAATGCATCAAGAAAATAGAGTGTTCACTATACTTACAAAGATTTTCTTTACCATGTTTACCAGTGTATAATAAAAGCAAGAGAGGTAGGTCTTCATAGTCCTCATAAGAATGAAAGGAGCAGCAATATGCAGTCTACTATTGAGTAGTATGTTTACACAATGTGGAGAAACAGAGCTCTTCAACTCTTGTTGGAGAAGTTCATCAGTATATTTCAGCTGCTACATTTATAAGAACATGTTGCACTAGATTTTTCAAGTAGGATTGGTTCATTCAGAAATCTGTTACAATTTTAGGAAAATCTACATGGTCTAAAGGATAGCAGAAGATAAAGAGTTGTTTGAATTTCATGAGACTAACTCAGAGAATCTACCAAATACAGGAATATGACAAGAATTCAACAACAGAAAATAACAACATAAGGACAGTCAAACAATGTTTGACTAAAAAATAACTTAGGACTTGTTGAGCTCTTACAAAGTTATTCAAACTATTTTGAATTCATTCAAGCCCCAAAGATTCTTATAGCATGAACCAAAGCAAAAGGAGAGGAATATATATAAATATAAGAGCTTTCTTCTTTTTCACCAAGATAGCAAACAAGAGAGGGTTTATCCTTTAGTTTCATGAAGAAGACACAACAAGGTAAAGGGGTATCTATAGCAGAGGAAGGATAGGATCTTACCATTTTTCACATAGAGGATTTCTTATTTTCTTTAATCTCGTAAACCAAAGCAAAATGAAGTAAAAGATGCATGCATGAAAACAATAATGATAGCAGAAGTAACGCATACAGAGAGTTTTTCATCATTTTTGTTGCAAGAAGCCACAATGAAATGCAAAACAAACTTCTTTTTGTTTCCTCACAGCATAAGAGTAGCCAACACAAAAAGAAAAACACTATACAAAAATAGTGAATAGAGAGTTCTTTTATGCATTTTTGTGTTTGAAAGAACTTAGCAAAAAAAGGAAGAATGACTTACATGAGGAACAAAGTGATAGAATGGATCAAATCCATAGTTGAGTTTGCTTCAGAATGACCCTCAAATGACCTTTAAAGCATTAGAAACCCTAAACATGGTGGTGGCAGAGTAGTAATCGAAAGAAAGATACAATGTAAAATGATAAAGTTTTTTAGGGTTCAGTCTCTTTTTGGCCAGTTTACCTAACCCAACCATGGGTTTCTTTCTGAGCTTTTTTAATAAAATCATTGCTATCTAAATACCATGAGGGTTAAAAAATATAACTCATCAAAACCTAGTAATCATAGTATGGTGCCTACAAAGGTTCAGGTGAATGATGGGTTACAAATGCTAAGGGTTTTTTTATAAGCCTTAAGTCACAAGACAAGAATCATTGCAAGGGGTCAGAGGTGTCTAGTATAGGGCATGATGGCCATGTTTTTATTCATATGTTTTGCTCTTATTCTTCATAAAAGATAACGATGCCTTTTAAAAAGTCAAAGGAGTAAATAATGCAAAGTGAGAAAGAATTATTGCAATCAGGGTGGCAAATTATGGAAACAATAAGAAATTCCTTTTTTGACTTAGTCAAATGCATTAAGCATTTAAACACTTTGAAAGGCCTCACAATGACTAGGCATGGAGTTTCTTTTTGCATTGAGAGCTTGACTCAGGTTGACCAAGGCAGTTAATTTTGGTATGTGCAATAGGAAACGGGGTTATTTCTTTTACCTCTAATTATCATTATTTTCAGATTTAACTCAAATCCATATGTTTGCATCATCATTAGACAAAAATTGGTAAATATCAATTTTTAAATGCAATGAACTATAAATTGATTTAATATGTGTTATGTAATAAACATAAGGGAAAGTCATGCATCACATAAAAATTATTAAGTCAATCATATTGATTAGATTTAATAATTGTTATTTTAGTTAATTTTGCCTCTCATGTTTACAAGATACACTATGTGGCTTCATGACTATTGTCATTGATGGCAACAAAGTCTATCCCACACATCCATAGCACATAGCAGGCCTATACCGGAAGTTAGATTGAAGAGTGTTTTGGTCCAGTGAACAAGGACAAAGCATGCAACAAGGTCTGACAATTAGGTCTAGATCTCTCAGATGGTGTAACTCAACAAGTTGTAGACTTGGACAAGTCAAGAGGAGTATCATGACTACTATATTCCAGAGATTGAGCCTCTGGTGACAAAACATGGAAAATATATGAGCATCTGAGTGTTTGGTTCTAGACAGGCAGAGCAGACTAAGGAAGAACTGACCGGTAGAGTATCGGACTTCAATTTGGATGAGTAATTGATGTTGATCAAGCTATTTGAGGGATCATACCATGTTGGCTGACATGATTGATGACTTCTATATCTATGATTTGATACACACACAAATCATGCATGAATTCAGCCGACAGAGCAGTAACTTATAAGTATCTTAAGTATTCTGGTTGCCGACTAGAAAGTAGTTGAAATCCTTGGTATGGATATAAATACCAGATGAATTCCAGTATGTAAGTGTGTATGTGTATATATGTGATGAAATAAGGTGTGAGGAAAGGTAGAGATAAGTGTGGAAGCAGTAATACAAGTTTGGTAAGTGATAGAGCAACAACACTAGAGTAAATGAAGAATGAAGTGCATTAGATCAGTATATTGAGCCTAACCGAAACTAAACTTCAGCATTTGTAGATGCCTCTCATTAGTTCAAACACCTGGTTACCTTCTGTAAACTCTGTAGATAGTGAGTCTCTTGTAGGCAGTGTGCCTCTTGTGAGGAGTGTGCTCGGGCAGTGAGCCCTAATTAGCAAGTGCCATTTTGTACATATTCTTTTAATAGAGAATACAATCTTGGGTTAGTCACCCCATGAATTTTCCCTTAACAAGGTTTTCCATGTAAAAATCCTTGTGTTATGTGTGTTGACTTTATTTTTGTTCTCATGATTATGTATGTTTATATGTTTTGATGCTGCACAAATTATAAAAGAAGAAAAAGTTAAGATAATAGAGATAACTGATTCACCCCCCCATCTCAGTTATCTGCCTTGTTTCCAACAATTGGTATCAGAGCTAAGTTCTTCCACTTCAACCTATGATTTGTTTTGGCTCTTATCTTGAACCCTAAATCATAAAAAGGTACTTCCATTCTGAATATCTCTCTCTAAATCTTTTGCAAAAATGGCTACTCCAATGGTTGTTAAGATCACTGATATGCCACGCCCAAAATTCAAGAAACACACCTACAAATCCCTAGAAGTTGATCCTTTAGGTGCCTTTTCTAGCATTCCGCATGGGGTATTGCACATAGAAGATGTTAGGGTCTACATCCACGCCAATATTGAGGAATTTGTTGAATCTAAGTTGATGGACATCTATCATAAACAGTTAATAGATGAAAGGTTTGAACTCAAACCTCAATACAAGGCCCTCTGGGATAAGCACTTCAGACATTGTATCCACTTTCCCTATTTTGCAGAAGATGATTGGGTCCGGTATGTCCTTAGCAGAATACATGAAAATTTCATGTGGTTAATGAAGCCCTTCAAGATAAAAAAACATGCCATTAGGATAGTAACTAGACTGCACTCATCTGGTGGGTTACACACACTTAAATCTATCATGAACCAGACAATCACTGAAGCTACCAGGTCTAAGTTTGACAAGAGAGCAATAACCATAGATGACATCACAGATCCGGATGTCAAATTTGCCTCAATGATAATTGGGTATAAGATCTATCATTCTAGCATGGATAATTCTATGTCTGGGACTGCAATATATATAGCATATCATATGTTGAGGGAAAATGTAGACTATGACCTATATGATCTTCTTTTAAACCAACTATTAGAAAACTTACAGAAGATCAATAAGAAAAGAAGAACTCCTTCAAGTATGGTTGTTTAATACTATGTCTATTCTTCTACTACATGAATGAGCTTCCTTGATCAAGTGGTTGGGTTTGACAAAATGACAAACTGGTTGCAATAAAGATTAGAGACTATATGTATGGACTTGGTGATGCAAAGGCTCAAAGCACAACAGTCTGGGGTTACTTTAAGAACTTTCAAAGCATGATGCAAGCCAGAGAAGGGATACCTCAATCCATAGTAGAGAAATACAAGGATACAATGTGTTTTATAGTAGATACTGATCAATGCCTAATGGAGGCAGTTGAACCTAGAACAATTTGGATAATGCCAATGGGATATGAGGACAATGAGGAAATCTTGGAGCTACATATTCAACACTTGTTGAGCCAGCCTAAGGACCCTGAGGTAGAATGGTTTGGAACCTTTCAAGAACCAAGTGTAAAAATTCATGTTGAGCTAAGACAACCAGAGATAAAAAGGAAAGTTAGAAGGGAAGTAGAGGAAACTGCCAAAAGATATGGCATATCAAAAGAGGCAGTTGATGCAAACAAAGAAAAAATAGAAAGAGCCAAGAAAGAGAAACAAGAAATAGAAAAAGGAAGTGTTCTGGTACAAGCCTCCTCTCTAACTAGATCCTTTAAGAGCTCTACACCTGCCATTCCCAAGAGCTCAACAGCCACCAAACCGGAAGTCAAGACATCTAGAAAGGGAGAAAAGAGAATGAAAACAAAAGCAAAAAGGTCTTACAAAAGTCACAAGGATGATGAAGAAATAGAGTCTGATGAGGAAATTAAGAAAATGAAGAAGAAGACATCATCCGGGGAATTCACTGCTAGCAAAAACAAAGAAGAAAAAGCAGAAGAATTTGTTGAAAAGCCCACTCTTTCCATTGATGATATCATCAAGGTAGTCATAGTGGATGGGAATCTACAACCAGTAATGGAATTCTATGACGAATATAGTGATACTGACAAAAGGATCTTGGAAGAAGCTATAGTCAGGTACCTAAATATTTATAATAAAGCATTCATTGAAATCATTTCATTAATTCCCAAAAGTCTAGAGAAGGTACTTGAACTTAGAAAAGAGAATGCCAAGGCAAAAGACTTAGAGATCCAAGAACAAATTATAATTCAACTCTATCCTTCCATTACTCCAAAGCAAATGGACATGATCTTTAAGGACTATAAGAATGAATTCTAGAGCAAAGCAAGAATGAACAAACTTATGCTAGGAGAAACTAATCAAGTAGCAAGAGAAATAGAAGACATCCTCTGGAATTCCTTTAGAAGATTCAATCTTCCTATCATAGAGGAAATAGATGAAGAACCTTCTACCATGGATGTTGAAGGATTAAATGCATCAAATGAAGAATCTTCTAACAAAAATGTAGAAGGGTCAAAAGAGATAGATGAGGAGAAGTCTAAGGACTTGGATTCCTCTGTTCTAGAAGAGGAAGTTCATGAAGTAGTTAACATCTCTCCTCTAGATCCTACTACAGACATTCCAGATTCAGGAACTGAAGGAGAAGGAAGAAAAGTGGAGAAAGTGAGTCAAGAAGAGGAGGTAAAGGGAAGAGAAGAAGAATAAATAGAGAAGATCTCTGATGACAATTTTGAGATCCCAAAAGAAAAGAAAACTTAGTCACCGGCAAGAGACACTACAGAGGTAGTAAAGAACTTCTTGAACAAAGAAATGATGGAGATAAATGAACCATAACTATTCCAAGGGCCACTAAATTTTGATTCCCTCTCCCCAATCTAGACAATGAAAATAGCATCTTTTTCCCAAGCTAAAACAAAAGAAAAACTTCTAAAATCTCATATGGAAGACTGTGAATTGTTAGAGATTACATCCGGGATACTGGAGAAGATCATGCCATCCTTTCAAAAGGATCCTTCAGCCTCTCCATCTGGTAACTTGAAATCCCTTGTGAACTATGTTAGCACTCATTTTGATTCTTTAGAGAAATCAATAGAAGAAAAGGTCTGGAAACAGTTTTTGGGAAAAATATTCACTAAAGTACAGGGACTCATTGCTAATGATAGGAGGATGCTAGATATTGGGATAAAGAACCTTTAAAATGCTCTTAAAGATGGTGGGGACATGTACAAATTTTCTCTATCTTGGTCTAAAGTGACAGAGGATATTAAAAAGAAGGTGAAAGAACAAGAAGGTAAACTGTCAAGTTTATCTCAGAATTTTGATCCCCTCACTATATCCATAATGAATCAAGAATGCCAGGCTATTGTCATTATAAATGAATTAAAGAGGCTGGACAAAGAAAAGAAGAATATAATAAACAGGATGAGTGAACTCAGAGGGATAATTATCCCTAAGTTAGAGGCAATGCACGAGGCCTTAACAGATGCCTAGACCACGGCCCGGACCAGTGATCTGGTAGATCTAGGAAGAGAAGAAACATATGCATTTTTATTGAGTGGTCACATCTCCATTTTGTATAGGATGAAGCAAAGTTGGGCCATAGAGTATGTACAGTTGAAGGTCACTTTTGCGGATATACTCAAGTATATGTAAGTATATACATACTTATGCGACTATGTATAGGTCATTTTCTACAAATTTTGGCGTGCAGATTCCACCCTTTGCCATTGATGTGAAAGGGGAAGTGAGGAGTAATAAAAAATGTGGAATCCAGCTAAGGGGGAGCTCAAGTAAAATAGTCATAAGATAGAGCATCAGCCAAGGGGGAGTTTGCTACGACACTTAGTCATTTTTCACTAAGTGTTGCCATCAATGCCAAAGTGGGAGATTGTTGGCAAGAGACACTGTGTGGCTTCATGAGTGTTTTCATTGATGGCAACAAAGTCTATCCCACACATCCACAACACATAGTATGCCTATACTAGAAGCCAGATTGAAGAGTGTTTTGGTCTAGTCTACAAGAATAGAGCATGCAGCAAGGTCTGACAATTAGGTCTGGATCTCTTAGATGGTTTAACTCAGCAAGTTGTGGACTTGGACAAGTCAAGAGGAGTCTAATGAATACTATATTCCAGAGATTGAGCCTCTAGTGATAAAACATGGAAAAGATATGAGCATCTGATTGTTGGGTTCTAGACAAGCAAGGTAGACTGAGGAAGAACTGACCGACAGAGTATCAGACTTCAATCCGGATGAGTAATTAATGTTGATCAAGCTATTTGAGGGATCATACCATGTTGTCTGACATGATTGATGACTTCTATATCTATTATTTGATATGCATCACAAATCATGGATGAATTCACCCGATAGAGTAGTAACTTGTAAATATCTTGAGTATTCTGGTTGCTGACTAGAAAGTTGTTGAAATCCTTGGTGCAGATATAAATACCAGATGAATTCCAGTATGTAAGTGTGTATGTGTATAGATGTGATGAAATAAGGTGCGAGGATAGGAAGAGATAAGTGTGGAAGTAGCAATACAAGTTCAGTATGTGACAGAGCAGTAGCACTAGAGCAGAGGAAGAATGAAGTGCATTAAATTAGTATAATGAGCCTAACCGGAATTGAACTTCAACATTTGTAGATGCCTCTCATCAGTTGAAAAACCTGTTTACCTTCTGTAAACCTTGTAGACAGTGAGTCTCTTGTAGGCAGTGTGCCTCTTATGAGCAGTGTGCTCGGGAAGTGAGCCCTAATTGGCAAGTGCCATTTTGTACTTCTTATTCTTTTAACATAGAATACAATCTTCAGTTAGTCACCTCGTGGTTTTTCCCTTAACAAGGTTTTCCATGTAAAAATCCTTGTGTTATGTGTGTTGACTTTATTTTTGTTCTCATGATTATGTATGCTTATATGTTTTGATGCTGCACAAATTATAAAAAAAGAAAAAGTTAAGATAATAGAGATAACTGATTCACCCCCTCTCTCAGTTATCTACCTTGTTTTCAACATCTCAATCATGCAAAAATAGAGAGAGAGTTAAATAAAATGCAAATTCAGAGTTGTGGAGTGATTTTCCTTGATTTATGGTGAAATTGAAGGTGATTTTGGAGTTCTTCTTGGTCAAACAGAATGAGAGGGATAGTTTGGAGATATTTTAGCTTGTTGTGGAGCAGTTGAGCCCCTTCTTTATAGGTATTTTCTATTTTTCTCATGAGAGAGATATTTTGGAATGGAGTTTACTACAGTTAACTTAGGAGAGTCCCTTGGAGGTTCTTTCTTCTATTATAGAAGGATAAACTTAGTTTTTTTCTCCCAGTTCTTGATTTTATGCTTCCTCTTGCACATTATAGAGAAGCCATACAATTTTGTAACACATTTTTACCAGATTTATAGACAGCAATAGGTTTTATAGGTTTTTTTCTGTCATTTTACAGTATTGTCCTTTTCATTACTTAGGAGATCTACATTTTACCTTCTCGTATCCGTGTATATGCCTTAATGAATGATTTGGATGAAATTTAAATATATTTTAAACAATCAAAACCTTTAAGCTTGTCTCATTCATTACTGTAAACATAGAGAGACACTTGACATTATAGGTCTTTGGCTATGCAAACAGTTATCTTACCTTTCAAGTTGTGAAACATGGCTTTCCCGCTAAGAGACAAGTCATTGAGCCTCCCTTTGGAATACTTATGTGATAAAATTTCCATTCATTGAGTTGTGTGAAGAAATCTTTAAAGTAGCAATTGTTAATCCAGTCTGTCCTTTTAATATCATTTTGGTGCAATCACCTCCTAGAGTTAGTTTTGATTTTCAAAACAATCATCTTTCTTATCCTTTTCCTTCAAAATTCATTAGTCTCTAGGAGAATAAAAAAGGTAACCAACCCATAATCTAGAGATTCATCTTCACTATGAGTATACCCATAGGCTCGAAGGTGTTTCCATGTTTCATGAGATTGCTGAGCATTCAAACTTAGCATTTAGGTGCAATCTTCATGACAACAGTGAAAGGGGGAATCTGATCTATTAGTTGTGAGACAAACCAACGAATAGCTTGAATATTTCCTTGTGGACTACAAAGTTGAGAAATATTTTTTTCAGAGTTGGCATGTTGAGGGTAGACTCAATCTTCTTTGTATCCACCTCAATACCATGAAGCAAAACAATAAATCCTAATAACTTGTCACTGTCAACATCAAAGCTGCATTTATGAGGATTTAAGCGCATGTTATATTTTTGAATACATTCAAGGATTTGGTAGAGGATTTTGATGTTATCCTGACGTAAGATGGAGTTGGCCAGAATGTCATCAACAGAGTCCTCCAAAATGTTGTGAATGAAATCATGGAATATAAGGGTCATAACATATTGTTATGTGACACCAATTTCCTTAAGACCAAACAAAATGACCACCCAACAAAAGGTTCCCCAAGGTGTGAAAAAAGATATTTTATACTAATCTTGAGGATTGATGAATATTTGGTTGTATCTAGAGAAGCCATCCATGAAGGAGAGTAATAAATGTCCAGCAGTGGTATCAATGATCATGTAGATGTTAGGAAGAGTAAAGTTTTCTTTTAAAGAAGCTTTGTTGAGATCATTAAAATTAATACATATCCGAATACGGTTGTCAAATTTAGTGGCAATAATGATATTTGATATCAAAGGGGAATAGTCAATAGGGTGAATAAAGGTATTTTGTAGAATCTTCTCAATCTCAGCCTTAACCAACAATTCCACCTTGGTATTCATTCTTTGGATCTTTTGTTTTATGCGCTTGGCATTAGGATGCATCATAATATTATGGGTAGCAACTTGTGGATCAATGCCAGGCATCTCTGAATATGTCAAAGAAAATAAATGTTAAAATTCATGTAGAAGAGAAGAATGTTCACATTGTTCATCAGATTTAAGACATTTTTTCATTGGGATAACTTTTTTAGGATTAGCCAGGTCCATTGAGACATTGACAATATCTCCAACAAGGAGTGTACTACGGTCTAGGATATTGGATAGATGAGGAGAATCCTTAAGCATCTCCTAAGATGTTGAGGTATCATCCAATAAACATCCTTAGAAAACTTGTGCATCCTAGCTTAAGACCCCTTGTCCACTCCCAATTGATTAATATTAGGCTTGTTGATATGTCTTCAAGTTCCTTCATAAATTCCACCAATCAATTTTGAAAATCAAACTTGTAATTGTGTCTTATGTGTGTGTTTTGAAAATCTATGCATGTAAATGTGAAATATTTTGTTTGCAAATTTTATAAAATCAATCTATCAATAGATCTAGTCCACATCATCCTAATTATCGTTGTAATCACTTTCATCCTAAATCAAACCATCTTCATCCTAATCCACACCCTCATCATCCTAATTATCCACCCTAGTTATCCTAATCATCCCTATTATCCATCTCATTATCCTTAAGCATCCTAATTACCATATCCAAATCATCCTAATTATCATCCAATCCAATTCAAGTCCTTCTAATCTTCATCCAATCTAATCAACATTATCTTAGTCACCTATCCAACCGTCTTAATCATATTAATCTATATATCATACTATCATCTCTTTATCCAACTAATCACCCCTTAATCATTTAGTCCTATCCTAATTATCCAACATCATCATCCTAGTTCTAGACTAATCATATCTTCCATCCATTATCCTAATCATAATTTACTACCATAATACAATACCATCTTGCATCATTGTCTTAATCCAACTTCATCCATTTGTACTACATAATCTATATCCAAATCCATTAATCCTCATCTAATCCTATCATTCAACCTTAATTGTCCACCATCCATTTGTCACCCTAAGCCACATCATAATCTAGTCTTCAACCTTAATCTTATCCTACATCATAAACTCTAATCCAATCCATTTATTCACACAATCCCATTTGAACCATCCATCATCCAATCCAATCAATTTTACCCTAATCATCCATATAGCACCCAAAGATCCTTATAACACCCAAAGAATGTTTGATAAATTGAAGAGATTATATAGAAAGGAACAAGTCACCATCCCACAAAAACAACAACAAGCCATTTTACAAAAACTTATTACCATTCAACAAGCTCCTCAACAACTCCTAGGCCAACAAACACAAACACAAACTCAACCACAACACTTATCCTTCTAGCAAACCTCAAGAAATTATATTTCAATCCCATGTGTCACCTCCATCATCATACCAATCTAGTCCATCTACATATCAATTTACTCCTATGTCATCCTATCCCACTTATTCCAATATCATCCAATTTCCATATCAATCCACACTTCAATATCCCCTACAACATGAAAAAGCTTGTATTTCCTAAATATAATGAGTGCTTCAACCCAAGCATTTTTTAAGTCTTTACCTTTAACCCAAAATAGAATATAATGAGTGCTTCAAACTTATGAAATTGAGGATATGGTTGGAGACAAAAAAAGAGAGATGTAATGAACAAATATCACACAAGGGATGGCATCATGACACAACAAAAGAGGAAAAACCATGACATTATACAAAATACAAGTATCTTGGGACAGTGAGTAGGGGTATAGAAAAATGCTCAAGACACTTACATTAATATCATCAAAATTTATAGCTCAAGGAATCTAAAACAGAGCTCTGATAAGATAGGATTGAAGCAAAATAATGAACAAAGAACAGTGAAAGGTCCCTAATCAAAACAAAAGGGTATTAATGAGTTTGTCTAAACTTTTGAAACCTGTAATGTAATTTGAGGTCTGAATGCAAAGTACTAGTCAGGAAAGCAATAACAAAGGTCTATCAAGGAATGACGAGGTCTGCACATGCATCCGGTTAACCTACATGAAGCATTTAAAGATTCAAAGACTTTTGTCAATAGCTAAAATACTGAAGACTCCAAAAACTATGTGACAATCTAAATGACTACCAGAAAACATAGATATGACAATGTAAGACACAATGCATAATGCATCAAGAAAATAGAGTGCTCACTATTCTTGCAAAGCTTTTTTTTACCATTTTTACCAATGTATAAAAAAAGCAAGAGAGTTAGGTCTTCACAGTCCTCATAAGAATGAAAGGAGCATCAATATGTAGTCTTCTATTGAGCAGTATGTTTACACAATGTGGAGAAATAGAGCTCTTTCATTAGTATATTTCAGATACTACACTTATAAGAACATGCTGCACCAAATTTTTTAGGTAGGATTGGTTCATTCAAAAATCTGTTACAATTTCAAGAAAATCTACATGGTTTGAAGGATAGTAGAGATAAAGAGTTGTTTGAATTTCATGAGACTAACTTAGAGAATCTACCAAATACATGAATATGACAAGAATTCAACAGTAGAAATGTATGTAATAACAACATAAGGACAATCAAACAATGTTTGCCTGAAAAATAACTAAGGACTTGTTGACCTCTTACAAAGTTATTCAAATTATTTTGAATTCATTCAAGCCCCAAAGATTCCTATAGCATGAACCAAAGCAAAAGGTGAGGAATATATAGAAATATAAGAGATTTCTTCTTTTTCACCGAGATAGCAAACAAGAGAGGGTTTATCCTTTAATTTGATGAGGAAGACACAACATGGTAAAGCGGTATCTGTAGTAGAGGAAGGACAGAATCTTACAATTTTTCACACAGAGGATTTCTTGTTTTCTTTAATCTCATAAACCAAAGCAAAATGAAGTAAAAGATGCGAGCATGACAACAATAATGATAGCAAAAGAAATGAATACAAATAGTTTTTCATCATTTTTGTTGCAAAAAGGCACAATGAAATGCAAAACAAACTTCTTTTTGTTTCCTCAGATCATAAGAGCAGTGAACATGGAAAGAAAAACAATATACAGAAACAATGAATAGAGAGTTCTTTTATGCCTTTTGTGTTTGAAAGAACTCAGTAGAAAAAGGAAGAATGACTTACATGAGGAACAAAGTGATAGAATGGATGAAATCCATAGTCAAGTTTGCTTCAGAACGACCCTCAAATGACCTTTAGACCATCAAAAATCCTAAACATGGTGGCGACAGAGTAGTAACCGAAAGAAAGATACAATGTAAAGTGATAAGTTTTTTAGGGTTCAGTCTCTTTTTCTCTAGTTTACCTAACCCGACCATGGGTTTCTTTCTGAGGCTTTTTAATAAAATCATTGCTATCCAAATACCATGAGAGTCAAAATAATATAACTCATCAAAACCTAGTAATCATAGCATGGTGCCTACAAGGGTTCAGGTGAATGATGGGTTACAAATGCTAAGGGTTTTTTTATAAGCCTTATGTCAAAAGACAAGAATCATTGCAAGGGGTTAGAGGCATCAAGTATAGAGCATGATGGCTGTGTTTTTATTCATATGTTTTGATCTTATTCTTCATGAAGATAATGATGCCTTTTAAAAAGTCAAAGGAGTAAATAATGCAAAGTGAGCAAGAATTATTGCAATCCGGGTGGCAAATTATGGAAACAATAAGAAATTCCTTTTTTGACTTAGTCAAATGCATTAAGCATTTAAACACTTTGAAAGCCCTCATAGTGACTAGGCATGGAGTTTTTTTTTTTTGCATTGAGAGCTTGACTCAGGTTGACCAAGGGAGTTAATTTTGGTATGTACAATAGGAAAGGGGGTTATTTCTTTTACCTCTAATTATCATTATTTTTAGAGTACTCCATAATCAAGTAGAAAGTCACCTCAAATCACCCTTAGATACACTGCACCATCAAAATGGCGCCAAGAACATTGAATGCACCAAGGAGAAGAGGAGGGAAGGAGCAGTTGAACTCAGGAGGTGTGCAGTCACCTGAAGATTTTTGCCTTTAAGAAGGTAGTTGGCCTGTCAATCCATCAACCCATACCTCTTGTAAACCTTCCATTAATGGCCTATCTACCCGTGGCGGGAAGTGCAGCGATGGTTCACATGCTTAGGAACTTTTTCCTCTTGAAATGATGTAGCAGATACAAAGAAATCCCTCCTGTGAAATTTTGAAACAGGGCTATCGATTTCCTTCTTCCCATTCAGATCTGCGGCTCCAAATAACTTTGAAAAGTAGTCGGCCAATGAGATCACGCCACGTAGGTGCACTTTTTCCATCGCTAACTTTTCCCAACGAACATACATTTTTCCTTTTCACCCTCTTTTGCCTTTAAATCTTTGTATATGCAAAAGCATGTACATACAACCACTTATTGTACATTCAAATCCTTATATATGCAAATGCATATACATACAATAGCATCTAGACACGTGTCATCCCCTGACTGGTTCTCTATCGCTATGCATTTGCATCTTCATCGGCGAGCCAATGTATTTTTTCTTTTGCACCTGCGGTTGCATATCTGATTGTATATACATACAATCACCAACATACAAGGTGGACCCCAAATCTTATAAAACAATTTGAAACCGCAATCAGGTCTTGCCTTGTATCTTCCTCTTTGTATATCTCAATGTATATTGCACATATAATGCAAATAGACATACAACTGTAGACTCCATTGCATTTATGAGGCAGATTAAAATAAATTTGGAATCTAGTGTTGTATCTTCACTTTTGTATATCGGCCTTGTATATCACATATACAATGCAAATATACAACCAAAACTGTACACAATCACTTGTACATTGCAAACATGCATCTAACCCTTGTATGTTAACATTGTATATTCCCTTGTATCTACCCTTTGTATGTCTAAACATACAAATGCGAATGTACAAGCAAAAGATGCATATAAACATGTCGGTGTTTATCAACTAAATTGCATACCTTTTCAGGTCTGGGCCTTGTATATTAGGAATGTTTATCACATTGTATATGCGATTGGTGGGCCCCACCGTTTGTATCTCCTCCTTTGCATCTTGTCTTTATATGTGCCCTTGCACATTTCCTCTTGTATATCACCCTTGTATCTTTGCAATGTACATTCTGTCTTTGTATCTTGGCATTGAATATTTCCTTTGCATATCGCCATTGTATCTACCAATTGTACATCGAATATACAACACAATATACATGCAATCCTTTACATACAATAGAAGAATATTCTAAGAATCCGTGACATACAACCACTTCTGCATGCCCAGAATTGCATTTGAAAGACCCATACAAGCCCGATATGCATACAATGATGCATACAACTAATTTTTTCACCTTTTAAAGGCTGATTGAACATTTATTTCAGGTTTACCAATGTACATCCACGCTTGCACATACAAATGTACATACAAACAATAATGGATATACAAAGATACATGCATGAAAATATGAACGCTGACAGACTTAGAATTTCTTGGATTTTCTTGAAAAGTGCCTGCAAATTTAAATGCTTGAAATCTAAATTTCATGCAGGCACCAACAGGACCTACATATATTCATGCCTATGAAATCCTACAAGAAGAAAGAAAGAAAATGGATAGAAATGAAATTTACCAAAAGGAAAATTCAATAATAGATTTGAGGTCCTATAAATTTTTATATATGCAAAGCCTTTTATGGATAAGTGGCCCCCAATGATTCAAGAATCATATCTCGTTCATCTAATTATTTCTTCCTGCCCAACAAAAATTATAGTGCTTCTAATTTGCAAGTGTCCATACATGTTACCTTCCCTACCCCTCCTAGCCATGTGTAAGATCTTTCCATGCATCACAAAGTTGATAATGTGGATGCCTCTATGACCACTAGATATCCCTTCACTATAAATGATCTTAATGAAGACACAACTAATTTTTTCCTATCATAAGGATCCTGATGGCACCCATCCCCTTGTAGGTGCCTAGAAACACACTAAAATGAGCAAACATGTGGGAATGGCGGGGTTGTGTTTCTGTAAGCAACCTCACACAACCTTTATAGAGGTCTACACACATGTTGCAGGCCCAATAATCAGCTTTAGAAGCATAAAAACAACTACAAAGACACAAATTAAGTTGCTCCCAAAAGCAAACTATTGTTGTGGGTAGCTGCAACAATGGTTGTAGGTGGCTATTTGTATAAAAGACTTGAAACTTGCAAAATGAAAACCTAGACTTTTAGAACAACAAATTTATATGAAATTTCTTATAACCACACACACACACAGGGATAATACTTATGAAAAGGAAAGTTTGTATTAGCTTAAAAGTTCAACTTCTTACACACTTATATATGCATTTACATAAATATTTGTAGAATAAACACCCTCTATCATTCCTCTCTCATTCTTTGTGTCCTCTTGTTGTCTGCTACAGGTCTATCTAACTACTACAAAACATTATTTTTCTAAGGTCCTCTAATATTCCCTGTTATCCTCTTCTATTTTCTTGTCATAAATTTGCATAAATCTTTCCTTAGTAGATCAGTGTAGGAAGTGTTTCTACATACCCTCCTCCCTTTCACCTTATCCTTTCAACAACCCCAAGAAATTATACCTCAATACCATGTGTCACCTCCATCATCATACCAAACTAGTCTATCCACATATCAAGTTAGTGCTACTTCAACATATCCCACTTATTCCAATGTCATCCAATTTCCATATCAATCCACACTTCAAGATCCCCTACAACATGAGCATGCTAGTGCTAGATACCCCTTGCACCAAGATCAAGTGTCCTTAAGTCCTCCTCATGCTAATTTTGATAAGGGAAACACCACTGTAGCTTATGCATCATATGGGTATCCTCCATCATAATCCAATCAAATGCCTATCCAAGAGCATACTAGTCCTATACCAACATGACCATGTAATCCCAATCTCAATCCATTAGGCAGTCCATCAACCCCCTTCATCCCTTCATTACCATCTTCCTCTAATTTTATTAATCTTAATCAATTAACACACATACCTTCTAATCCACAAACCCCTTCAACACCTTCATCACCATATTCCTCCAACCCTCTTCCAAAGTATCCCTTGGAGATAACCATACAACAATTGGTCTAATAATATTTGATTGAGCTACCACCGATAAAACCATATCATCCAAATACCATTATACCCGATTGGTATAATCAAAATGGTTATTGTGCATACCATAGGGTTTAGGGCTATATGACATTCAATTGTTCCACACTTAAGAGATTGATCAAAATCATCATGAATTGTGGTAAAGTTGTGCCTACAACATTGCCTCCCATTATCCATCCACCATGCAATCCCAATCCTAATCCATTGCCTCCTACTATCCATCCACCAAATCTTAATCATAAGCCCACTACATTCACCCTTATTGTCCATCAACTATATTTTCAATCCACCCATACACTTGCCAAGGATGTGACCTAATGGTTATTAGCAAGGAAGCAACAACCACCATGTCATCAAATGCCCATCCTTGAACCTATCAAAGAGCCTTCAATCACCATGCCTATTCCTCTAGTCCCATCATGTATCCCATAACCCATCAATCCTATTGAAGCATCTCCTACCATGAGTCCAAGTCAAGATCTATTATACACTCATTTTGTTGATTATCTATAACAAACTAATCCTATCCAAGATTCTCCCACTTCTACTCACATCCATGAAAATCAAGAGTTATGTCAAGAGCATAATCTAAAGCATGTGTACACCTTAACCCCTTGTCCAAATAAAGATAAAAGAACCTCCATTCAACCTATCCATAACCTATATCTTCTCTATGATCAAGAAATTATCTATGATGAAGAGCCTATCCATGACAAAATTTATCCCATCCATGGCACACTTAATCCTATTTATAATCAAGCTCCCATCTATGATCAAGATCCTATGTATGATCAAGAAAACCATGATGATCCTCGTAGGAAAATTTTATGCATTCCATGATCTAGATATTATCACTCCACGTATTCATAATCCCATAACTATCCATGAGCAAGATATCCAAACTAGTCATATCCACTATCCCTTTAATCCTATCCATCATCCAACATCATCCATTTCACTTGTGAGACACTTGATCCGTATGAACACATAGATAATCAAACAAATGATTTGGATCATTGGACAATACCTCTTAATGAGCCTAATGGTAATCAAGATCCAATCATCCCAACACCATCACCTATTGAGCACCCATCATGCCCTCAAGATGCTCTATCATCCTCCATTGATACTTCATTATCCACTATTGACCCCCTTTCAAATTTATCATCCTATCCCCTTGTTATTACTACCTTCATTCATGAATGTTCTCTCTTAGGAAAGGAAAAATGACTACCCACCACTCCATCTTCTCCTTCAAATAATAAGATCATGTCATGTGTCCAAAATACTCTAAATCACATTGTAAGTCACATGCTCTAAAACATGAACTATGAAGGTAAAGGTTTAGGCCTTCATGAACAAGCTATTTTGGAGCCCATCCATGTCAAAGTCCCTCCATGATCACATGGCCTTGGTTATGTACCCCAAGGAAAACAATCTCAAGATGTTGGTACCACCTCCATGCCTTCTAAATCCACTTCTTTCCATCAAAAATCAAATTATAGCCCCAAAACATATGTTTCCATCCCTCCTCCATTGTCCTACAAATCCCAAAAGTAAGTGACCATACACCTTCCTACATCCACTTTAATTCCACTCCTTCCAACTCCTAATATATCCATCATCAAATCCACTCTAATTCCACCTCTCCCAACACCTAATATCCCCATTCTCACATACCCTTACCCCTTTATCCATAAGTCTGGTAATCCCTCCATCCATAAATCCCCTAAAATTCCTAATCATGATCAACAAATGCATACATTGACCAAACATGATGCTTCCACCAAGCCCATGGGTTTCAAAAATAGAAACTTAGACGCCTCCTTACATATAGAAAAAGATCCTAAAACTCCTTATGCCATAGGGAACCAATGCAAAATGTCAAATTCAAGTCAATCCAAAAAATTACCTAAGCCCAAACCTCCAAAAGAAAAGTCCAAAAATAAAATGGCTTATATCACTAAGAAAAAAGAAATAAAGTCATGTGAAGCATCCACATCCCAAAAATCCCAAGTTCCTTCATCCCACACCCAATCCAAACATCATAAAAATCCTAAGTCCATTTGGGTTCCTAAATCCAGAAGGAATTCCAAATCTCCATTGCTTCCTACAACTCCTCCAACTCAAAAGATTCAATGTCTATCATGGTGTGTCCAACCATTCATCTTGGTTCCTCTCCATTCTGACATATTTACACATACCTCCATCTCCCCACCTTTCATCCACTATCCCACATATTTCACCCATCATATCCCTATGTTACATACTTTTTCATAATCCTTCTATTCATAATCCACATAATAATCCAATATCCTTCCATTAATAATCCACATGATAATCCATTATCCTTCCATCCATAAGACACATCATAATCTACTATCCTTCCCTACATAATCCACATCATAATCCACTATCCTCCATATATCCATAATCCACATAATAATCCACTATCTACCTACCTCCATCTCCCTCTCATGCAATCCCATACTGACATACATGAGCATAATGACACTTGACATGGTCCATGTACAACACCTTTCCATCACGAGACACTATTACCTTGGTATGGACAAAAACGCTTGAGTCCCTTGTTTTTCCTTCATATCCACCCATCCCATCCAAATATCCCAAAAAAAAAAACAAAAGAAAAAAAATCAAAATAGTAAAGAGAAATCCATTCTTTCAAAGGTGAATACCACCTTAGTGGTGCCTTAGATACGTACCATGATGAAAACTGGGTAAACAAGTGTCATGTGTAGGTTTCTTATCTATGTGACTTGCACTTGGGGGCTCATTGTCTCGTGCACCTCATCCTACAATTTACATCCTATCTTTCCATCCTCTTCCATTGTACCCACATACCTATCATATTGAATGTACACATCCTCCCTTCCTCCTTTTTTTATCATGATAAAGACATAGAGGGAAAATATTGAGCAATTCTTTGGACATCTCTTGATATATTCTCATACTTTTCAACCAATCCTATCATCATATCATCATAAACTTTGTCATGTAAAATCCTAATCATTACATCTATAGAGAGACATGTTATTCCTATGCAACATAGTCTTTTAATATCACATCCTAGCTCCCTTATGATTCACTCATCCATTCCATCCTCTATTTCTCATCCTTTTATCCATCCATCTATCATGACTCTTCCATCCCATTTACTATTGCCAATCCTTTTATCCATTCATCCAATCCCACCTCTAGACTTGCATTTAGACTTAGTTTTCCCTTGTCATCAGTATATAGCATCTAGGCTATCCAAATTGGAGTTTAATGCCATCTCAAAACATTCAAAAATACAAAAACCTCCAAATATTCCCAAAATAACAAAAAAATAGCAAAAAATATAAAGTTTCAAAACTACAAAAAAATCAAATATCCTAAAAATCCAAGCAATAAAATTGAAATGCAACACATATTTAATCCATACCAATCTAGCTAATCAATCTAGATAAATTATCCAATCATATCCATGGTATTTATCTCAGCCTTATTGTAAACCAAACCAAATCAATCAATCAATCATCATCATCAACTATCAATGGGATATATCATTCCCACATCTTTGTGTTGATCTAAAGATATATCATTCTCCACAATATCAAAACTATCTATAATTTAAGATAGGTTTATTATCATCCTTAGAGAGAAGAAACTAAAGACATCTTGAATAGTTTGAGACCAAAAGAAGGAAGCATTGATCTCAAATAGTAATTTCTCTCTTGGCATCAACTAAGTGTTCAAAGAACCCATTAAGTTGGTCAAACCTTCGTACATGGATAGCTCTTTGAGTCAAAGTAGCAAAGTTGCTTTCCTTATATTAAGCTATAAAGGAGAGGCATGACACACATCTATGACCTTGAATACATTGTTCTTTAGTAGAATGATTTTATATCTTTTTGGTTTACTTTCAATATTCTCACATTTTTTGACTAGTCCCATCGAGTTTCTGAAATACTCCTTATTGTTTTGCTTTCATATTCAATCTTGGGATTTGCCTTCGTATATAATGATATCTTTCACTACCTTGTTCTTGGCATCTTGTAGTTTACCTTCCAATATATCATTGGCCCAAGGTTGGGAAGGATAAAGAAGTAATGTTCAAATCCAATGAGTATAAATAAGAACATAGAATGAATGTTATTGCATAATGCCCTAAGAAAACAAAGGAGTAAGTGATTGTGATTCCATTGAAAGAGAATTTGTGGCCATAGAATAATTGAAAGGACGAATAAAAGACAAATGTATTTGTAATCATTTGTTTGATGTTTCGAATAACAATGGTGCAGTTGAGATAATGCAAGTGCCACCGATGAAGATGTCGTTAAGTGAATATAGAAAGGAAATAAGAAAACATTTTTTATACTAAAGAAGAATTTGAGAACATTGTTATGTTATGAAGTCTATTTCCATATTGCAATGTATTTCAAATACTTACACTGTTAATGTATCCTTGCTAGGGTTTGGAGGCGGTAGCCCCTGGAAAAAAAAATAGGATTCTCCTTTTTCAATGAGTATAGAGATGTGTTTCATTTATACTTGTATATGAGCAAAGTCATCACCCATGACTAATAGGAACTATTATGGGTTGACTTGGCCCATGGTTTGGTACCCATTTTTTTGTAAAACTACTATGCCAATTACCTATTGATGTAATTATAAATAGACAGACATACAATAGGTAAAATATAGGAAGAATTAAGAAGATGAATAGAGTGTGTGAATTCAAGTGTGAATTTGGGAGAGTTTGTTGAGTGCAGCTCTAAACAATATTTGTGCATTGTAATTGTGAGAAGACTAATCTGAGCAACTGTTTCTTGGTGGACATTGCCCACATTGGGTGAACCACATTAAATCTTGTCTTCATATTGTGCAACTTTTATTTCTATTCTATATTTATCTCTCTTCATAATTCTTATTACTGTGATTGTGAGAAATTATTCTGCATTGATTTCTATTCTATTTCTAACAATTGGTATCAGAGCTTCAGGTTGAATTTGATGAAGTGTTGAATCGTTGGAAGGGAAAGTAGCTCGAGTGGGAGCTATGGCTAAGGATAGTAGATCAAAGGTTGAAAAGTTTAATGGACATAACTTTGGTCTATGGAACATGTAGCTGGAGGATTACCTCTATCAAGAGAACCTCCATGCTCCACTTGAAGGAAAAAGAAAGAAGCTAGCAAGTATGTCAGATGAGGATTGGGAACTTCTTGATAGGAAGTCACTCGAGGCCATCCAGTTATGTCTTGCATCTTCATTCGCATTTAATATATCATAGGAGAAAACTATAGAAGATCTCATGAACGCATTAGGGAAGTTATATGAGAAACCTTCTACTTCTAAAAAAATATTTTTGATGAAAAAAATATTTATTATGAAGATGTCTAAAAATGCTTCAGTCACTAATCATTTTAAATGAATTTAATACGGTCATGAGTATGTTGAACTCTATAAAAATTGACTTTGATGATGAAGTTAGGGATCTACATATTTTATGGTTGTTACTAAAGAGTTGGAATAGCCTGGTGATTGTTGTAAGGAACTCGGTCTCTAACAATGCCAATTTGAAGTTTGAGGATGTTTTAGGAGTAATCCTTAATGAGGAAATATGATGGAAAAGCTCTAGAGAGTCTTCTACTTCATGGAGTTCTTTAGCTGTGGAGATTAGAGGGAGACAAAAATATAAAGGGAAAGGAAACCGTGGAAAGTCAAATGGTGCTAGAAGGTCAAAATCAAAGATCAAGAGAGAATGTTGGCACTCTAGAAAGACTAGGCATGCGAAAAAAGATTGTTGGGCTCTTTAGGAAAAGAAAAACAATCAAGAAGACACAAAGGAGGTAAATGTGATAGTAGGTAATGTTTGTTAGGATGCATTAATTCTCTTGATGGGTAATATTGTTGAGTCTTGGGTTTTAGATTCATGGGCTTCTTTTCATGCTACACCACATAGGTATTGATTTATTGATTATGTTCAAGGGGATTTTGGACATGGTTATCTTGATTATGATGAGCCTTGAAGAATAGTAGGAAAAGGATGTGTTCAGGTCAGGATGTGGAATGGGAACACTTGGCTACTAAAGGATGTCAGGCATGTGCCCAAGTTGAGACAAAATTTGGTATCTGCAAGGCAGCTAGGCAGTGACGATTGTATGGTTACTTTTAGAATAGATTCTTGGAAGGTGTCCAAGGTTTCTCCTGTGGTAGCAAGAGGTAAGAAGGTTGGTACCTTGTATTTATCTAGTAATGATGATTATATTAATTTAGTTTCTACAGAAGCAGATGCAACTTTGTGGTACTATAGGCTTGGTCATATTGGCCAAAAGGGCATGAATATTTTGAAGGATAGATTGCCCAGATTGAAAGAAGATGATTTAGAATTTTTTGAAGATTATGTGTATGAAAAACATATAAGGGTAAAGTTTCTCAAAGTTGGACCATAGAGAAAGGAGAATAAGTTGGAGCCAGTTCATTCAGATGTATGTGGGTAGGCTTAGGTATCTTCTATTGGTGGTTCAGCTTGTTATGTAATATTTATTGATGAAGCAACTAGGAAAGTTTGGGTGTATGTGATTAGGAGAAGACCTGATGTGTTTGATACATTTAAAAGATGGAAATCCTTGGTTGAGAATGAAACAGGTCTCAAGTTAAAATGTATCAGGTTAGATAATGGTGGAGAATATTATAGCAATGAATGTTTTATTACTATTCTAGGAATGGAATTCATATATAGAGGACAATTCTAGGAAATCAACAGCAAAATGGAGTGTCAAAAAGAATGAACAAGACTATAATGGAGCATGCTAGGAGCATGAGGTTGGATGTAGGACTATCCTTTGAGTTTTAAGTAGAAGCAGTGAACACTGATGTATATCTAATAAATAGAGGACCTTCAATGACCTTGGATGGAGGCACACCTAAAGAAGCTTGGTCAAGTAAGAAGTTTGATTATTCATTTTTTAGAGTATTTGGTTGTGAAGCCTTTATTCATATTGATAAAGATGATAGGACTGAGTTAGAGGCTAAAACTAAAAAATACACCTTTATTAGTTATGGTGAGGATGATTTTGGTTTCCAGATTTGGAGTCTTAAGGACAAGAAAATCATTCGATCTAGGGATGTGGTCTTTAATGAAAAAGTCATATACAAATAGTACTAGTTGTAGGATCAGAGAGAGAAATCTAGAAAAGAGTACACAGTGATAGAGGACATTGTAGATAGTAAAGTGTCCAAGCAAATAGTTTAGGCAGCTATTCCATAGGAATCCCAAACTCCTGAGGTAAGGAGCTATTCTAGGGTAAGAAGGCAACTTGAACATTTTTTTCCATCTCTTAGTTATTTATTACTCACTTACGATGGAGACCCATAGTGCTTTGAGGAAGCAATGCAGGTTGATGCCAAGAAGTGGCAACAAGCCATGATGAGGAGCATCAATCTCTCATGGAAAATTAGACTTGGGATTTGGTAAACCCACCTGAAGGTAAGAGAGCATTGTCGAACAAGTGGGTGTATAGAGTCAAAGAGGAGGATGGAGGAAGAAAAAGGTACAAGGTCCAGTTGGTGGTCAAGGGGTTTGCACAGAATAGAGGTATTGATTATAATGAGATTTTGCTCCAGTGGTTAAAATGACTTCAATTAGGACTATTCTTGGGATAGTGGTAGCAGAAGATTCACACTTAGAGGAGCTAGATGTGAAGACTGCATTCCTTTATGATGATTTGGAGGAGGATTTATACATGGAGCAGCCATGGGGATATAATGTCACATGGAAGGAGAACATGGTGTGAAAACTAAACAAGAGCTTGTATGGCCTAAAACAAGCTCCATGATAGTGGTACATGAAATTTGATAGTTTAATGATGGAGCACAGATATTCTAGGTTTGATTTAGACCATTGCATGTATATCAAGAAATTTGATTATGGTAGTTCTATTATTTTGTGTCTGTATGTGTGGTGCAGGAGCACCTTGGCCCATTTTGGCCATGAAGAGTCAATAAGATCCTAGGTGGCTCTAGGAAAAAATTATAATGGTTTTATCATCAAATGTCATGTAATAAGGTCAATACTAACCAAAACAAGTGTTTTATGTTTGTTTTGTCAATAATGATCACCTTTGTAAAGAGGAGATATTTTGTAACCAATCTCACTTAACCCATGAGGTTGATGGAATTTGTAGAATGACCAATACAGGTGGTTTTTCAGGTGAAGGTCGATGAAAACTATTTGGAAAATATATAAATGCCTCTCAATACCTTGAGGACAGGGGAGATAGATTTTTTTTGAATTGTAAATTTGAATAAATTACTCTATTTTTCTATCCTTTTCCTGTTTACACATTATTGTAGACCGTATCATTTTCCTGTATGATACAGTGAAGGTCTAAAACTGACTGAATGTTTTAGAGTACGGAGTTATCTTTCTTTTACATTAGGTCTTGTGAATTTTCATCATAGTTTGTGCATTCCAGAGGGGTTTTCCTGAAACTGCCAGAGTAGACAGAATTTCAAGGTTTTTTTTTAAAGGTTTAAATGGAATTCATCCCATTCCACTCTCTGTGACTATTGTGACACATGGAATGGGACCAAAATGTTAGGGTTTAGGTGTTTGAATGTTTTGTGGAGTAGGGGAATTCGTTTGGTGGCTATGGGCATGAATCCAAGTTGAGTTTTCTTTGAGTTTTGTATTGAAAATGGTGCTTTAGGGTAGTCATCTAATGAAATACTATTTCTAAGGGTTATATGAGGGTTTATTAATCATGTGTGGATGTATCCCAAAGTGTTTGAGGCAATTGTTATCTGAGAGAAAGTTAGGAGTATAGGTTTTTCAATAAACCCTTGGAGTTTGCATGAAATGTGAGGGTTTTGGAGTAAGGTGTCTCAAAAGTCAGAGCACTGACAAATGATTGTAGATTTTGTTGTTTTGGAACACAAGTTGGGACTGTCCATTGAGTTAGATGTTTAGAAAGTGTTTGGAAAGCACTTCCTTTGTAAAAGTGGCCTAAATAGGAATAATTACAGGCAAAAAACCCCAATTTTGGAGCACTTGGTCTTAAACAACCATACTCTGCTCTTAGAAATGTTGTATAAAGGTAAAATGGGTATCGAAAACTATGATTGAAATTTGGGTTTGAAACCCTATAAGGAAATTAAGTTAGAATAACCTCTATGGTAGGGCTACAAGGCTTTTGAAGGTTTGAACAGACTTGTTGCTCAAAGGAAATTTCAGGAATTTGAGAGTGATTTGGTTGTGTTTGGTAGGTGGATATAATCTTACTAGATGCCTTATCTATCCCAGGTGAAGGTATGAACCATTGTAAAAAGTTGGAGGACTTAGAAACCTAGTTCATTCAAAAGTTAATTGTGAAGAGTTTGAGAAGCCTGTCAAGAGTTGAGTTTGTGAAACTTTGTGAAACCTTAGTGTTTCCTGCTTGTATTTCATCAAATTGGTATCAGAGAACAGGGATTAGATCCCTTGTGGTGAGAAAAGGAATTGACAAGTGGAAAGTGAAGAGATAAGGTTGTGAAAATGCCTTCAAAGAACACTGGTACTGCTAGAGAGTTACAGGAGTTAAAGGAGAAAAATACTAAGTTGTAGGAGTCATACAATATTGTGTTGGCTAGGCTTGAAGCCATTGAATCAAACCAAAGAAAAGGGATGGTGGTAGAAGATGTTAGTGATGAAGAAGAAGAGTTTCTAGAAATAGAAGAGGAAGAAGAGGAGTTGGATTTTGAAGATCAAAGGTTTGCTAAGCTTCTAAAGGTGTCAAGGATGATAAACACTAGGTAATGGTTGATTTGCCCACATATGGTGGAAATTTGAATGATGAGGAACTATTTGATTGGGTTGCAAACATAGACAATCATTTTGAAAGTGAAGACGTACCTGATGATCAGAAGGTCAAGATAGCCAAGACAAAGCTTAAAGGACATGCTCTACTATGGTGAGGATATGAACAAACTGAGAGGAGAAAAAGAGGTAAGTCAAAGATCATATCTTGGGACCGCATGGTAGCAAAATTAAAAGGTAATTTTCTTCATAAGGATCATAGTGTTTAGTTGTATAATAAATTGCAATGTTTGAAACAAAGAGATCTAGATGTTAAAACTTACACTAATGAATTTTATAAATTGAGTACAAGATCAGGAAGAATGGAAGATGAAGTTGACAAGGTTGTTAGGTATCTAGGAGGATTAAGAGTTAACATCCAAGATGAATTAGTTGTTGCTAACTCAAGGACTATTGAAGAATGGTTCCAACTACCTATCAGGGTGGAGGAAAAGATACAAAGAAGGCAAGACAAAGTAACTAGAGGAAGAGGCACCAACATGAGAGGAAGAGGATTCTTTCCTAACACAAGACAAGCAAGTGAAAATTAGGATGATGTAAACAAAGGACAAGGACAAGGTGCAGTTTTCAGAGGTAGAGGTGAAAGGGGCAGATTTAGAGGTGGAATAAGTTCCAATGTGTTTGTGGGTAGATGCTATAATTGTAACGAGTTTGAACATCCAGCCTTTAAGTGCCTTGAAAAGCAAGGTTCAGCATCAAATAGTGAAAGGAAAGGTGAAAGAACAACTCAACTTGTTCATAAGGGAGAGTGTGAAAGTTCAAAACCTCCATATGTTGAAGCTGTTTCAGAGACAGGAGAGACACTAATGCTGAGAAGAACATTGTTGCAGACATCTAAGGTGGAATACATTAGTGAAAGAAGGAACTTGTTCAAGACTACATGCAAATGTAGAGGTAAAGTATGCAAGGTTGTTACAGGATAACATGGTGTTTAGGGAGATGTCAGATAAGTTGAAACTAGCTAAAGTGCCTCATGTAGCACCATACAAAGCTTCTTGGGTAAATGATAGTCAGTCTCTTTTAGTAAATGAACAAGCATATGTGGATTTTCAAATTGGTGAATACAAAGATAGGGTCCTATGTGATGTCTTACCTATGGATTGTTGCCATTTTCTATTGGGGAGACCATGACAATTTGATAGGAAATCATTGTATGATGGTTGGGAGAACACCTACCTTATCAAGAAAGATGACAAAACATTTAAGCTAAAACCTTTCTAGGAGGATGAGAAAGGGAAGGGTAAAACCAAGGTTGTTATATTTGGAAGGAAAGAACTTGTGAAGTTTGAGGAAAAATATGAGAGTGCTATAACAACAGATATGAAGGTTGATATAAAGCATGAATTGACAGTTGATTGGCACAAAAATATTATGATAGGAACAATATTATGCCCTTTGGTTGAGAGAAAGGCTAAGGGGACAAATGGGTTTGCAGACATGGTGCTAAATGGCCCTGATAATATAGTGACTTGGGTGACAATGGAAAAGCTCGCAACCTGGTAAATAGATTGCAGCAAAGTCTAAGGAATAATGATGGCTTGAGAGTAGACAAGTGCATGAATGGATCAGGTATACAGAGTGGGACAGCCCCAAGGCAAAGTGGACATGATATAGATACTAATAAATAGTCAAGAAATACACCAAAGTCTGATGTAGGACAAAGAGTAGGCACATTCTTAGTGGTTCAACAGTCTCAAGGCAATGACAAGGTTAAAGATTGAGGACATGCTACCAAGCAACATGGATTAGTCAAGTATGGAGGTGCATCAGTCCAAGAACCATGTTGATGTCAAAGAGATGTTGTAAATAAGCATGTTTCATGGGATGTGAAATCTTTTTCAAGGGGGCTGTATGGTGCAGGAGCACCTTGGCCCATTTTGGCAATGAAGAGTCAATAAGGTCCTAGGTGGCTCTAGGACAAAATTATAATGGTTTTATCATCAAATGTCATGTAATAAGGTCAATACTGACCAAAACAAGTGTTTTATGTTTGTTTTGTCAATAATGGTCACCTTTGTAAAGAGGAGTTACTTTGTAACCAATCTCACTTCACCCATGAGGTTGATGGAAGTTGTAGAATGACCAATATAGCTGGTTTTTAAGTTGAAGGTCAATGAAAACTTTTTAGAAAATGTATGAATGCCTCTCAATACCCCAAGGACAGGGGAAAGAGATTTTTTTGAATTACAAATTTGAACAAATTACTCTTTTTTCTGTCCTTTTCTTGTTTACACACTGTTGCAGACCATACCATTTTCCTGTACGGTATAGTCAAGGTCTGAAAATGACTGAATGTGTTAGAGTAAGGAGTTATCTTTCTTTTGCATTAGGTCTTTTGAATTTTCATCATGCTTTCTACATTCTAGAGGGCTTTCTTGAAACTACCAGAGTAGACAAAATTTCAACGTTTTTTTAAGGTTTAAATGGAATTCATCCCATTCCACTCTCTGTGACAACTGTGACTCATGGAATGGGACCAAAATGTTAGGGTTTAGGTGTTTGAATTTTTTGTGGAGTAGGGGAATCCATTTTATGGCTATGGGCATGAAGCTAAGTTGAGTTTTCTTTGAGTTTTGTATTTAAAATGGTGGTTTAGGGTAGTCATCTAATGAAATACTATTGCTAAGGTTGTATGAGGGTTTATTAAGCATGTGTGGATGTATCCCAAAGTGTTTGAGGTAGTGGTTATTCGAGAGAAAGTCAAGAGTATAGGTTTTCAATAAACCCTTGGAGTTTGCATGAAAAGTGATGGTTTTGGAGTAAGGTGTATCAAAAGACAGAGCACTGACAAATGATTGTAGATTTTGTTGTTTTGGAACACAACTTGTGATTATCCATCGAGTTTAGATGTTTAGAAAGTGTTTGGAAAGAACTTCGTTTGTAAAAGTGGTCTAAATGGGCCTAATTGCAGGTAGAAAACTCCAATTTTGGAGCAACTTGTAATGACCCAACCGGGCACCCAAGCAACAAGAGCCCAAAAAAGGGCACAATAGTTTTTTTTTGTTTAACATTAAGATAAACATACAAATATATCAATGCTCTAAACTAACTCAAGCATGAGGTGTAACATCATCCTGATGCCTAGATAGATAAAACTCAAGATTAATACATAAGGGATGAATTACATGCACATGAATAAGTAGCTACACTCTCATTGTGTCATTATATGCATATCACATACAGTGAAGTTAGAGACTAATATTGAGTGGGTATCAAAGATCTTTGATAAGAAATACTTGACATAGTATAACAATGGGAGCATTACATATATCAAAATAGTAGGATAACCACAAAAACATTAATAGTGTCAGCAATGATAGTAGCAGAATAGGAAAGAATTCAATAGTTTCTAGCTATGATAGTAGTGACATCACTAGAACAACAAATATATCAATAGCTTCAGCTGTAACAATAGTGGCATTTCCAGAACAACAAATAAATCAATAGCTTCAGCTGTAATAGTAGTGACATTAGCTGATCAACAATAAATTCAATAGTTTTTAGCTATGACAACATTCCCAATACTACTCAAACCAAGAAATACATCAACATCCTGTCACTAAGGTGGATAAAATAAGCGGAAGATAATCACAATACAACTATTGTTGAAGAGTACATCATGAGCATTTATTACAATGAACTCAAGATTAGGAGTGTCTCACATAACAAATTTATATTATTACAAGGTTTCAATACATATCACTTGGTTCACCGAGTTGTACAAATACATAACAAAATACATCTAGAAAACCAAAGGGAAGAATGGAACAGTCCATGCCGATGTTGACGCCTAAACTAATGCCAATGACTGGATCCCTAATGGTGGGTGCAACACCACCCTACCATGTGGAACCTCAAAGGTCCAGCCCTCGTGCTCGGAGATGATCACATGGCCAAACACAAGCAAGAGCAATAGGGACAAGAAGACTCTTATACACAACCCCACTAGGGATACCACAAGGAAACATAGTTTACTTGAACACATCTTAAGCATGTGGCAATCACGCCAATGAAGCACTACACAAGGAAGGGTGAGAAGATGGGGGCAACAGTAAGGAAGTGACTAAACAATGACTACTCATCTCATAAACTCATTTCATTTATAGAACACATGATTCATATAACCTCCAATGGATCAAACTAGTGACCACTCTTGCTCAACACCACATTAAGAGCCACATTCCCAGCCCACCATCTCATCTACACCCATGACCAAAAAGCTCAACTTGCATTCATAAGTAATGATTAAGCACATAAGGCTCACCAGTCCTAAGACAAAATGAAATTTCCCAACACTGATCTCAATCAACTCAACTACACTAATGGCTGAATTATAGTAGCAACATCCATAGACAAATGGAAATGATAACAAGAAGTTCACAGCACTGCCCTCTGTGATGCGGCCCTACGGTCAAGACAAGATAACATAATCATTTGACAATGTTGACAATCTAATAAAAGATTGTATGATACATAAATGGCCCAGTTCCCTTCCCAAACACACACACCAAAACAATTTACAAACACTAGCAGATAAAATTACACTAAAATTCAGTTGGACATATTACTATGAGATGTAATATGTATTGCTTTCATAAAATCAATACGTATGCAGATTCTCACCCATTCGTAGAAAAAAGTCAGCATATTCAATGAAATATACTAATGAATAGATAAGGATGCCTACAACCATTTGACATATTTTGGTATGTACACCCCTAGGGTTTAGGGCAGATTTGGACAGCAGCATCTGGGCTATGTTTGTCATATTTGAAACCCTTGTTTGGATGTAATTTTTTTTTAGTTATTATACTCAGTTTTATACTGCAGAGATATCTTCAGAAAATCAGATTTTTATGTTTCATTTGGATGCCCTATCTTGTGTTTTACATGGTGGACTTCATGTTTGTTATGATTATCAATTGGTAGCTACGTTTGGTATGTTTATTTGTCATGTTTGGGCACTTGTATATTCATTGTGATAAATTGTTTGAAATCAGAAAATAAAAATCAGAAATCAGAATTAGTGTTTGAGCATAAATAAAATCAGAATTTCAGGCACATCCTAATGGGGATATTACATCAATTTGGACAGAGTATTAACAAGTTTAATATTTTTATCTTGAATTTAAAAATGGAACTCGATGATCTGAATTCCTAATCTATAAACTAGTGGGGATAGTCCACTACATAATTCATCAATACAGACCCATCCTGATTTGTAGCAGCAGACATATAGATTCAGAATTCAGAACTATATGTCATTTGTTTCGCATTTGAATGGTTTTATTATGTGGTGGAATTCATTGTAGATGTTATCTTCACAAGTATTAATGAATGACATGTTAATTTGAGCAATAGGCATACAAATGATCACTGTCCAACACCCTTTACAATTCAGAAAATAGAAAAAAATTAGATTTCGGACCAAGGGTTTTGAAAAGTTAAAACTCAGAAATTTAGGGCAGATCTGATTAGGGATCTTACAAAACCCCCTATTATATAGGAGCATTTCTCCTCTATGCCTTTCTGTGAAAAGATCAAGGCAGGATGCTTATCTCATGTTCCAAGATCATACATTTTGATGAAATCTTATAGGTGCAGAACTGGGCAACAAAAAAAATCCATATACTATTTTACCAATACTTCTAGCTTTTTACTTGTGCATACCTTGAGCAAGCCTAAAGACAGCAAGGTATATTTCTATCTTCATAAACTAAGAAATAATTATTTCTCTGCCACTAGGGTAAAAAGTTGACAATTACATTTGGTTTATTGAACATACCCCATTAATCAACTATTAGAGTTATAGAGAACCTTCCAGTATGTGTTGGCTACCACACCGCAACAAAATTTATCCCTAAGATTTTTGCAAGAGAGTTTGTTGAGAGATGTGAACCAATTCCATCATTTTAAACAGAGATAATGTTCTTTTGGAGATTATTGGTGATTCTAAATGACACACTCTGAAGAATCGGCTTGCACTATAGTAATGTGTACCATTTTAGATTTCTAGAATCAATGATAGGATGTCCACAAGAGCATAACAGAGAGGAATTAGTTCATATTTTCTCATCTTTGCTAAAAATAATGGAATTTTGGAACAGAGTATGGATAATCATCAAAGCATAAATAAGGAGGAATTCTCATTGGATGCTATGGCTGCAAGAACCCAGATAGATGTGTATGCAAAATTGAAAGCCTAGGTAGGGCACACAAACTGCCGAACGGAATGCCTCAAAGAAATAATGTCTCATGGACTACAATAATTTTAGGCTGTAGCAAAAATGTGTTGTTTAAATCTACAAAAACTTACCTGAAATGTTGATTTGCAGGTGCCCTCCTCTCTCCTGTCCAAACCCCTAGCTTCTCCCTGCTCGTGAGTAAAACAAAAACCAATCTCTGAAGTCCCCCCGAAAAGCCCCTCTCCAAAAAAACTCCGCATTTTTTTTCCAAGGCTGTCTATGCATGCATTTTGTGGTAGCAGTGATGAGGCACGTGGCCTGTTCGGCAGAGAGCCTGCAAGAGGTGTCAACTCATTGAATACACACAATAGGGCTAAGAGTTGACATAATATAATTTGTTTGATAAAAACAGCTAGGGATTTATTACACAATCAAGTTATATAACCCTACACACCTTACAATATCTTACACTCATTTATTCACTTCATTATTTTCTCTCATAACATATCATTTACTTTCTATTTGTTTCACTTTTATCTCATTTATCGATTCTAATATAATTTGTTTGATAAAAATAGCTAAGGATTTATTACACAATCAAGTTATATAACCCTACACACCTTACAATATCTTACACTCATTTATTCACTTCATTATTTTCTCTCATAACATATCATTTACTTTCTATTTGTTTCACTTTTATCTCATTTATCGATTCTTTTAATTAATTATTTTCTCTTCACACATATTTTTTTACCGCTCCTATAAAAGCTGTCCTCTACATATACTCTTATCTTTATATTTTTATTCCTTTATAACACTATATTTAATTTCCTATCATCTTTATTATTATTATTATTATTATTTTATATTTATTTTCTTATTTGTTCAATTATATCTAAAGAAGGTATGAAATTCCTCTCTTGCCTTAACTTGTGCATCACTAAGGATGTGCTTAAACCATGCCCTCAATTTAAACATGATGTCCTCCACTTTATTACGTGATTGGATTATCCATACAAATAGGTAAGTTATCTAGATGTTGATCAAATATAATTACTAAGCACATTACATACTATAAGCCAAATGGTCACTATCTACCATGACCCAAACACTAGTGCAACACCACAAGGGAGTGACTCAATACCCTATCCACACAGTACAAACTCACCAAGGATGGAATAATTGGATGGTGTTTGAGGGGACTAACACCACATTGGAAACTCATTCCCGATGGAGACAGTGGTGAAACTAAGGTGTATGGCCAATGTGTCATCTCCAACTTGCCACCATTGGGGCATTAGGCATGCTCAAACCTGCGAAGCCAGGTGGAGTCGGTGCCTAGTACCTGCACCACTCAAGACACATTATAACATCTGCATATACATATCATATAATAGCCGAAGCAAGAATAGTCCACAATGGAGGATTCCAACATCCGTGATCATTTGCATAGTATGCCAATGTCAAGGTGTCATCCTCTCCACATGTCCACCCATCTAATTATGGAATCTAACCTAACAAAATGTTAGTAACACAATATCATGTAAAGGTTGAATTTCATACCTTGGTGTCACCTCGATTAGGCCAGGACCAGGGAGGCATTACACAACTAGTCTTAAACAACCATACTCAACTCGTGCATATGTTGTATAAAGGGAAAATGGTTGTCCAAAACTATGATTGAAATTTTGTTTTGACACCCTATAAGGAAATTAAGTTAGAAAAACCTCTATGGTAGGGCTATAAGGCTCTTGAAGGTTTGAATAGACTTTTTGCTAAAAGGAAATCTTAGGAATTTTAGACTGATGTGGTTGTGTTTGGTAGGTGGATTTATTCTTGTTAGATGCCTTATCTAACCCAGGTGAAGGTCTGAACCATTGTAGGAAGTTGGAGGCCTTAGAAACCTAGTTCATTGAAAAGTTAATTGTGAAGAGTTTGAGAAACCTGTCACGAGTTGAGTTTGTGAAACTTTGTGAAACCTTAGTGTTGCCTCCTTGTATTGCATCAATGTGGATGACATGTAGGTTGCAAGAAAGAACAGGCAAGAAATAAATGTACTCAAGGAAAAACTTAGTAATTCCTTTGCTATGAAGGATTTGGAGGTAGCTAAACAAATCCTTGGAATGAGAATATCTAGGGATAGGAAGGATAAAAATCTTTCTTTATCTTAGGAAGAGTACATTAAGAAGGTCTTGGAGAGGTTTAGTATACAAGATGCTAAACCAGTTTAAAGTTATCAAAGGAGTACTGTCCCAAGACAGAGGAGGAGAAAATCTAGATGTCCAAGGTACCTTACTCATCAGCAGTTGGTAGCTTGATTATGTGATGGTGTGCACTAGGCAAAATATTGCTCATGCAGTGGGAGCAATGAGTAGGTACATGAGTGATCCTGGTAGAGAGCACTGACAGGTAGTGAATTGGATCCTTTGGTATTTGAGATGGACCATGGAGACAGTTATGTGCTACAGTGGATTAGACACTACTTTGCATGGTTATGTAGATTTAGAAATGGCTGAAGATTTGATTAGTAGGAGTAGTATGACAGGTTATGTATTTACTATAGGTGATACAGTGGTGAGCTAGATTTCACGACTATAGAGTCTTGTGGATTTGTCAACCACACAGGTTGAGTATGTTGCTGACACATACGCAAGCAAAGAGATGATTTGGTTACAACAATTTCTTGAGGACTTGTGGCATAAGAAGGAGGAAGGGAAGTTGTATAGTGATAGTGAGAGTGCTATACACATAGCAAAGAACTTTGCATTCTAATCTAGGACACAGAATATATAGTTGAGGTATCATTTCATCAAGACAGCTTTGGACAAATAGAAGTTGAAGCTAGAGAAGATTCATACCAGTTAAATTTCTTCAGGCATGATGACCAAGGTGGTCTCAAGGGAGAAATTGAAGCTATGTTTAGATTTGGTTGGCCTTCACAAATGACAGTGAAGGGTTGAGAAGCTTGCTCAGAGGAAATCAGTCTCCAAGTGGGAGATTTATATGTAATGGAGTCTATTTCCATATTACAATGTATTTCAAATACTGTACACTCTTAACATATCCTCTCCAGGATTCGAGAGTATAGATCCCCCTTTTTCTATGAGTATAGATATGTGTTTTACTTATACTTGTATGCGAGTGTAGTCATCACCCATGATTGATGGGAACTGTTTTGGGTTAACTTGGCCCATGGTTTGGTACCCATTGTTTTGTAAAGCCACTATGTTGATTACATATTGATGTAATTATAAATAGAGAAACATACAGTAGGTAAAATATAGGAAGAATTGAGAAGGTGAATAGATTGTGTAAATTCAAGTGTGAATTGGGAGTGTAGTGTTTGTTGAGTGCAGCTCCAAACAATATTTTTGCATCAAGTAATTGTGAGAAAACTAATCTAAGAAAGTCTTTCTTGGCGGATGTAGCCCACATTGGGTGAACCATGTTAAATCGTGTCTTCATATTATGTAACTTTTATTTCTATCATGTATTTATCTCTCTTCATAATTCTTGTTGCTGTGATTCTGAGAAATTATTCTGCATTAATTTTTGTTCTATTTCTAACAAGCATTAAGAATCCAAGATTAGATATTGCAAAATGCTCCAAGATGATGCAATGTTGATAGAAAATTTGAATGAAGAAGAGGGCTTGAAGAAACACTGGAAAGATGAATCTAGTGATGTTTTTGAAAAAGTAAATTTGAATCTTAAGTAAGACTTTGATTATTGAATAAGTTGTAGAAGTGTAGAGTAATCAATGAAGATGATAAGATAGTATGGAGACAATCTATGACAAATAAGATCATTATAAGAGAAAAATGGTCTATGTTATTGAAGAGAGAGTATGTGAGACATGAAAGATAAAATAAGTAAGCAGGTGTATTTATAATTGAAGGAAATGTAGTTGATGAAGGATGCAATCAAGAATCTAAATTTGCAACATCTTTTTCTTCATACATCCCTTTCTCTTTCTAAAGCTCATTGAGCTCTTTAACTTAATTGCATTAACTATTTTTTAGCTATTTGGGACATTCTTCATTTTGCATACAATAATATCTACTAGAAAAGGACATTAGCAATATTAAAGATCAATAATTAAGATAATATTGAGTTAATAGCATCATTTGTATTAAATTAATCTATCATAGTATAATTAATAATGAGACCAATACTTCATAACATAATTAAGAATGATATTAAGACATCATAGTATAAACAATATTTGGTTCAATTCATCTTAACACATTCCCTCAAAGCCAATTCCATAGTAACAATATTAACACAGGTCATCCTCAATCCTCAATATTGCAGAGAGCATGTAAGAGGCCATCCTCTTTGACTAAGCTCAAGAGCATGGAAGGGCGATCCTTCTCATCTCTTGGCCGACTTGATAAGAGCATGAACGGGGGCCATCCCTTCCTCTCACCTCTCATGAACTTGGAAGGGCCATCCTTCCTACTTGAAAACATATCCTTCACTTCAAAATGGATTACTAAGAAATATATTACATGATTGATATAAAGTACCTCATGATGGATTTCAATATATATATTTTTTCTTTCCTCCAATGAAAATTGTTTGCCTCCTTATTTTATATCTCTTATTGGAAAGAGTCACAACATTTCATAGGTGGATGCCTTTATAGAAGGGTCACATCTTTATATATATATATATATATTTGTAGATATATTCCCCTTTTATTGAATTGTTGGTGCACACTACACATGGTCACCTTGGTCTTTATCTATTGCTATATAAAACCATATGGTTGCTCACCTCATGCACCATCACTTAAAGTTGACCATATATTGTGACATGCATTTTTGCCACACATTTTGTCCTAAGTCCCTTCCTTAACTCTTTCCATCATCCAATTAGTTAAATAAATAATATTTATTTAACTAATCCCCGCCAACTAATTAAATAAATTATATTTATTTAATTAATTCACACTTTCCTCCAATAATCCAATTTAAATAAATTAAATATTTATTTAAATTAATCCTTTATCCTCATGGATAGATGAGTTATTTTATTTTACATTAGAATCATTTTATGGACACATATTTTGTTGTATCTACATTATTTAGTTTAGTTTATGTGTATTGAATGTCATATGTAAGATAGATTTATTTAAGATATCTATGGTAGTACTTAATACATCTAAATAATTATATGATTAATGCAAAAATTAGCCATTTCAAAATTAGAAAAATATAATATAATTTATTTAAATATTTCTAAAATTTTAGATTTAAGTAGAAATGAAATAATAGGTAGAACCAAAGCATAGCCAACAAATATTTTTAAAAAATAAAGTAAAATAAAATTGCTCTAAATAAATAAAATAATTCAAAATTGATATCTCTTAGTATTTTTAGGTAGATTTTAGGGTCAAATTTAAGAGTTTTTGTTAACACACATCTTGCTACCATTGTAGAATGCCTCCATGAACATGTAAAGAAAAACAAATTAATAGATATCTACATCTTCTAGATAAATGTATTTAAGATATATCTTCAAATTAACATAGATATATGGTCTTTTAGATAGATGTATTTAAGATATCTTCAAATTAGCATAGATATCTGGTCTTTTAGATAGATGTATTTAAGGTATCTTCACTATGCCAACATAAAATAATTTAAATTATTTGTCACACTTATCCCCAAAATTAAAACTGACATAGATATTTGCTTCTTTTAGATAGATGTATTTAAAATATCTTCACTATGCCCACATAAAATTATTTAAATTATTTTTCACACTTATCCCCAAAATTAAAACTACCATGGATCTCTCTAGGCTTCTTTTAGATAGATGAATTTAAGATATCTTCATCACCGACATAAAATTATTTAAATTAATTGTTGTTTATCCCCACCGACATAAAATTATTTAAATTAAATCACCTTTTCATCCTAGCCGACATAATCATTTATTTTTCTTCTATGCGGCCATTTGATAGTAGGGCTTTACGTGCATACTATGTTCTATGGGAGGTGATTAAAGGTGAAGGTTTTGAGTCGTGTTTGTTCAAAGTGGTATGTTCACTTCTTCTATACACTTGTTCTTCAATAGTATGATTGTTTAGAATGTGAGTAGATAAAGAAATGACTGTACCTTGTTCTTTCTATACCATTATTTAATTTGTTGTATGATCTCTTCTATAGAGATTAATCATTCGAAAATAGAAACTAGATTTGTTGGGAAAGATTTTCTTAATCTTTTGTTAAACTTGTAATCAGAAACACATTTATATGCATTTGTATATATACATATTTGAAGGAATATATATACACCCTAAGTTATTTGAGATACATATTCTAATGTATATATACCAAACATATATAGGAATATGTATAATATCTTCCAGAATTTATAACCCTATCAGGTATCTGGAGTATAAAATGTATAGCATTCCTTTTAATCATGTGACCAAACCCTCGTCTGTGTAATTGCATAATAGGATAAAATAGCTCTTTCTCCTCACCTTGAAGTGCCTCCATGTATTGAGATGAAAACAAAGATAACCTATGAGCCTTTCTCGTGCAAGATGCAACTTACAAAACAATGAGATCTAAAAATAAAATAAAATAAACTGATATTGTGTTTGCAAAGAAAATAGATTAAAAAAGAGAGAGAGATAAGTTGCAATACCCATGAAGAGAAGAGATGGAAAAAGCTTGCCATGACCTTCCAAGATCCCTTCCACACAACTGTTTTAGATCTGCAACCAAGAAATACAAAAGTAAAATAATGAAACAATTATGAGAGTGAAGTGGTTTTTATAGGACTATATTGTATTTTAGAAAGTTCTAGAAATTTTAGAGTGTATAATGCATAATCTGCTCCTAAATATTAGTGGACTTGACATAATCTAGAGTAACATGCTGTTTAGACATTTATTTATAATTAGAATCTTGGTCAGTGATAATTAAAATTGAATTTAGTTATCTCTGTCTTTAGAATTTTGATAATTCCTCCTCCCCACCAAGGAAAAAATGGATGTCGGAATGCGAAATATTAGGAAAGTAGCCCAACCTCCCATTCGTATTTTCGGCGGTAGCGACCTTAGCATTTACAAATCCTGTTTTGTTTTCATGTCGAAATAAATTGTGGCTACAGAGCAGCAGAAGTTCATATTCATCAGTTGGTGTTCAGTTGTGGTCAAGATGACTTCCAGTTCCAAAAGGAAGTGGACAGATCGGTTCATATTGAAGCCCTCAACTTCTCAACATCAACCATGTTCAGGTGCATTTGTCTGGTGTAATAGTTATTGAATGTATAGTTCTAGTTAAACATGATCAAACAATCAAACAGCTTAGATTTGAATCATTGTATTATCTAGCATTACATAATGTCTATTCTGAATGGTATTAACGAATCTTGAGACAGGAACAGCGGCGCAGGAGAGGGAGAGTTACCCACCCCAAAAACATAGGTGGCGTCCCACATCGGAGCAGAAAGATATTATGGAAGAAATATTCATCCATTCTGGGAAAGTGATGCCCGGGAGAGAAGAGATACAGAGGATCACAATGTTCCTTCGACAATATGGAGAAGCGGATGAAACGAATGTTAGGAACTGGTTATACAACAGGAAGTACCGAAAAAAGGAAAGACAATGCAATCTTGAGGCTTCTGCCACTGGGCAAAGATCTGCTGAATCCTCTGCCATTGGAGAAGTGCCTTCCACTTTGCTGTCTTCTTATCATCAGCAGCAGTAGACTGAACCAATTCCACCATCTCTGAGTGACACCACTGGTATGCAAATATATTCTGTATTCCCATTGTCTCTTTGCTTTTTTAGTATCCAAAACCATGTAAGTTTGCAGGATTGGTATAGACTTATTTAGTTTTCTCTTGTGGGCAGAATCAGGAGTTACCGTATTTACCAATAGGATTCAACGTCATCTTCCCATGGATCCTATAAATGTGGAGACCAGGTTCGGTTCAAATGCAATTTTGTTTGATTCCGGCGGCCGACAACTACTCATGGATGAACAGGGATTCACCATGCAAGGCCTGCAACACGGAGCTATGTACCACAAGTTTGAACCTATAGAAGACAATCTGCCATTAGTTAATAATCCGAACATATTTTACAGCCCATGGTGATTATACAGCCCATTAGAGCCTTCTTATCGGTCTTTCAGTAGGACAATGGCAGCCTGAGCTTGAGGGAACTCATCTGCCGACTTATATATTCCTAGTATGTGGCATTTTGATTCTGAAGCATAGCCACATATATCTAATAATTGATCCAACATTGTAATAAGCAGTACACTATTGCTTTATTTTTTATTCTACAGAAGACAATCTGCCATTATGTTATGATTGGAACAGAGTTTATGTCTAGCGCTTTTTTACAGCTTTAACATTCAAGAACAGTATATTGTTTTCTTCAAGCGTGATTAATGGGATATTAATGGGACTACGTTCATGGCATTATTTTTTGGTTCAATAATGCAAATAAATGGGTTATCAGAGAGAGGGCACAGGTTGGTATTTTTTCTTTCTTTTCTTTGTTCTTAGCGATGCCAATGTGGAGGCAACAAGGCAAATTCCAATGACTGCATCATCAACATCATTTGTAGAGCTAAGTACACTGTTCTCTGCAACTTCCTAAAACAATATTTAATTTTGATCTATTTACTCTTGTGGCTGAAAGGAGATGTTCTAGGTTTGTATATGTGTAAGAAATATTTGGTACTACTATCATTGTGGTTGCAGAGTCTAGCCTTACACCTCCTAGTTTCATTTGCTTAAAAGATTCCATAACTTTTATTTACCAAAACCTTTCAGACATATCCTAAAATTATTGCATTCCATGAGTTGATGTCTCCTTGAGGCGTCTATGAAATAGTCAATGTGCATTGTCTATGCTTCCACATTTTTCATACATGTCTACCAGAGCATTTCCAACCATAGATAAACATCCCCTTACCATTATGCTATGCTGGATATCCATACCCTATACAAAAAGCTCCCATTTTGTCATAGGTAGGGAGGATGCTGGCAAGGGTTATGGAATTCGACTTTATACCTGCCAACAACAGTTGCTTGAAACTTTCTAAAAGCCTTCTCAACAAATCCATTTTTTGCATATCCTACAATCATTACAGTCCATGAGACCTCACTTCTCGTAGAATTTTGTCAAAATAGTTCAGGTGCCTTGTCTGACTCTACGTTTTGCATACAGCTCTACCAGGGCACTTGCAACTACTACATCTGACAAAAATCCCTCTTCCGTCTTGCTGGAATGTTTGTCCCTTCAATATTACTAGAGATCTGACATAGTTTATTATTATAGGGGAAGTCTATTCTTTTTAAGATTGCCTCATCTAGCATCACCAATAAACCCCACAAGTAAAATGTCTCTATTTAGAATGATGGAAATGTTTCACATCTGTCACACCAACATCTCGGGCAACAATCTTGGAGATAAGTTTTGTTGCAGCGTGGCAATCAACACATACTCATAGGTTCTTAGCAACTCTAATAGTTGTTCTTTTAGGCAGTCAGTCAACCATTTTGGATTTGAATTAGGTTTTAGTTAGTTAGGTTTAAAATTAAATCCAATTATATAGTTAGTGTGAAGTTAGGAAGTAATCTTTTGGACAATAAATTATTACAATTACGTCAAAAATTTCAATGCACACGAAGATGTGAAGGTAATCCAAATAACAAGTATGTGTACAATTATGAAGAGTGTATGTAGGTATAAGGAGTGTAATTTAAAGATTGAAACATGAAAAAGAAATGTATGAATGAGTAAAACAATGTTATAGGTAGTATAATAAATCAGAAAGAATAAAAAGAGGAAAATGTATGCAAGATTCCAGTTGTTTTGTAAATGATAAGATGAGGATTATAGAGTATTAAAAAACAATTGTGAAAAGAAGGTGTGTGGTGAAATAAACATAGTAGAAATAGGATTGAAATGGGAAGAATATGTGTTAAGATGATAGTGAGGTTAATAGGAGAGTAAGATAGGATATAGATAAAATTATTATAATTATGTTTATATATTTGTTGATAAGAACATAATTACTAGGAGTAGATTGAGTGATAAAGGATAGAGTAGAATAGATAAAAGTGATGTAAGATTAAAAAAAAAAAAAGTAAAGGTGATAAAGTGACAAAAGTGAAATATTAAGCATATATGTGTAAATGTATTCAATGAAATTATGTTGAAGATGAGTATAAAAAGAGACGAAATAAGAGAGGTAATGAAAATGACTAAGATATGGTGGTGGGGATGTGATGGGAGAATAAGAATTATAATGATGTAATGTGTGTATAAGGTTTAGAGTATATTATGAAAATAAGTAAAATGATGTATTAATGAAATAATGAAAAGTGAATTGTTAAGTATAGTAAAATAGTTATAATGATAGGTTATTATGAGATTGAATGATATTAAGTGTGATGTATAGTTATAAGAGTAAGAAGAAAGAAAATGGATAAAATAGTAAGAAATTTTAATGTATGTATGTATGAAGTAATAATGGATAATGTGGAATAATATGGTACGATGATGTGGTATGAGAGATAGCGATGCAGTGGATACAAATGGTGTAAATTAATGACAAAAGATATAAAGATGTAGAAATAAATAGAAAGAATATGAAATAAAATAAATAATTAAATGTATGTGAAAGGATGAGAGATTAACAATAAAGTAAATGAATTGTATTGGAAAATGTTTGAATAACCTAGGTTGCGATATGTTACTAGAAGACATTATAAAACTTATGATAGTTCTTTGAAAACCATGGTGGACACATCATGTCGAACATGATATGGCGTAGTGTTTACTTAGATTATCGAACTTGTTATAATCTTATCCTATGAATGGTGAATATGTTTTTCCTTGAAAGTGTAGTACTCAATTAGAATGATTCTTCTTGTTCCGTGTATGTCTTTCTATCATTTGAAATAATCAAACTCATTAAATTCTATGCTTATAGAGGTACTTGGGCATTGCTCCAATGACATATATAACCATGTCTCTTTCACTTCTTGAATACCTTCTTTTGTTCTTTGGAATGAATTCTAATTAATTTAATCATTGAGATCTCTTTTGGGAGAAGTTCAAAATCGTGATAGACATCTAATGTGAAAATTTAAGTTATGACTCTCATTCTTGCATAATTGGCTTGTAATGCAAATAAGGTTTCTAAAACAATGTGGGTTCTAGATAGTAACTCTTAAACTTCCATATGATATACATAGGTTAATAAGGGATTAGAACTTAGAGTTTTAGAGAAAGTGTAACATCCATATCTGATTTTACTTGAAAACTAGGTTTTAACATAGGTATATATTAATTTTTTGTAATCAAACATAAAAGAATTCACTACTAACAAGTATAACATTGTTCGATTTAACAATAATCATGATTTCATTTTTCACAAAGCTGAAAGAAAAGATAAACCATAAACATTTAGTTTTCTTACTAATTTGAAAATTCTTAAAAGAAATACAATTTTAGAAACATACCATTATCACCGCATCTCGATTGTCGACCATTCACATTCAAGACTTGGCAATCCTCAATATTTGGAAGAGAAAGTATCTTCAAGGAGCTTAACCTCCAACCACAGACCGTCGGTCTCTCGCACTCCTTCCTAACCGGAAGTGGCCCTACCCTACTCAAGACAATAGACTTAGGATAACCATCAGTGTTTGCCATTTGAGCTCTGGTGTTGTGACTTATGAGACTTGTTATCATGCAGATCCCTAGATACCCTCTAGTCATGCATGACCCTTCCATAAGAAATGCCATCTAGTCACAGTGAACTTTTAATGCATTTGAGGATAATGCATTACCTTGGCCAAAGGATTTAAATTTTATTTTCATGTTACATCAACGCATAGATTAAGTTCACCCACCCTACTCGAATTGAATAAATGACAATCCTATAGTTTTCCTATCAGTAAGGTTTATATATATATATGTTAACCTCTATGACCTCAAGGTATTAGGATTTCTCCTTGCAATAGCACTTGGCGCATAGTTTTACTCTATTCTTGATCTTATGGAATCATCTCCGTTTCCATGATGTATAAAGGGTTTTCTATTTCATTGTTTATATGGATAACATTTGTAATGCAATAATAATCCCATAACCGTCTAAAACATTGTTTAAAAATATCCACTCCTAAGTGGTCTCTAACCTAGCTATACGGTTTTCATAAGTTTATACAAAATACCCAAGTATAAAATACGATTACCCGAAAGCCCGGAGTTTTAAGTTTTAGACTCATAAAGGTCTTCAATGTACTAGGTAATAGCGACACAAGAATCATTGCATGCAAATTAAATAACTAAAAACACGATATGTGGGTTCCCCACCCTTATCTCTTCACTTTAAATGCATGACGGTTTTTTACCAAGGATAATACTTATACTACAAACTCTACATCCTCCTTCCAAAACAAATAGTTTTCAGTGGTTCAATGAGGTAAATGTTATATAATAAAGATATTAAGAGACTTGGGATCTATCTTGAGAATCTAGAGATGATCACTCTCATATATCGACCACTAACTGAAGATCTATTACCGGATAAGAAACTAGTTAAATACATTTGTTGGCATTAAATCTCATGTTTTCGAGATTCTAATATGCTTGGATAGAGAGACATGTTGTAACCTTCTCCTACACTGGTGTTATCCTCTGACACCATAGCCAGTTAATATAACACCACAGGTTGTCTTAACAATCAAAAGCTACGTCAAAACATGATATAATACTAAGGTTTTAGGCTCCTTCACAGTAAGTTCATGGTGCAGTGTGGCCCTTCACTAAGAAACTAACATTTCAAAGTGTACAAAAATAGTTCGAGTTGGTATTATAGTCATGTAAGAAACAAATCAATGCATACATCATCGCCGACACCCAGTAGATTATCGTTCACAACTTGCATCATACATTTATCTACCTTGGTGTATATATATTTGAAACTGTGTTCTACTATCATTATGGTATCGTTCACGATGTATAATGATAACATATTCTAAGAATACAACTCCACTCAGCTTATACAGAAAATGCATTATTTTCACTAACATCTACGTCGTAAAATACAATACATACACAGCCAGAAATAAAATACGAACTAGGAGTAAAAGTCTACACAGAGAGGATAATCTAAGAACCTGTCGTGGTGTTGAAGACTTAGCTCCAGCAAGCCCATCCTTACTGACCTATCAACGTGTTCTTCTTCCTCTCTCCTTCCCCGTCTCCCACTATTTTCTTCTGCCTCTCGATTTCAATCCTCTCTCATCAGAAATAATCCCCCTCTCCCACTCTCTGCACGGTGAGGGAATAATGCCCCTTCCTACTCTGACCATGCCTAAACAAATGGAGATCTGTTTCTGCATGCCACTCGACTCCCTAACCTTCGGCGACCACTAAACATTGAGGAGGTTCCTTTTTGGTGACGTGGCAGTTGGTGGCACAACAACCTCATCCACTTATTTGATCAACAAGGCTTCTATACCTCTAAATTTGTAACTAAAACCCGAATTGAGGAGTTAAGCTCTTACAAGGTGGTGGATAATAAATGCATAAAGTGCCTCTAAGGTCGAATAAGAGAATGAATAAAGGCCAACTTAATAAAGAAAATAAAGGTTAGATTAATGATATCTCAAAGTCTTAAGCTCGAAGGAAAAAGACGCATTCGAAATGGAAGACGTCCAAAAACAATAGAACTTGGGCGTAACCCTACTCGACTTCGACGAGAAAACTGACATCAAACAAACTAAAGGAAATACCTCACGTTTACCAAAATATAACTAAGGCGATTTTGGAATAGTCTTCCAAATAACAACCAAAACAGGTTATAGCTCACCTTGGCTTCAAATTTGACATATGTCGATTTCCAGAAAGGAATGAATTCACAACACATGTTCTTGAAGTGTTTTTACGACAATCACGACGGATTGGGCGTAACGCCAAACAAGTTTTCTAGATCGTTCAACGCACAATTTACAACTTCTCGCGTCATTCGACTATGAGACACGACTCACAAATCTGCCACAAATAAGTTTATTTATTTACCTATAATCAGAATATCAGTCATCTCTATTAGATGACATGATTAAGCGAACTTGCGACAACAACGTCAATTTCCAAAATTCTATATATGATGACTTACAAAAGGTGTTAAATCTTTACTTCAGACGTCGACATCTAGTCTTAAATTATCTTAGCTGCAAACATGACTAATTTTAAGGCTTCAAGGTTTATCTACCTGCTTGGCGTTTTCAGTAACAAACACCCATGGTTAATTTCTAGAGTCTATTCTCTTTCTCAAAGATACTTTCTCTTCCAGTCGAACATGGTCCATCTATTCCTACAACGACAGTCTCACATACAATATTTGTAGTCAAAGCACCTATATTCCAAATCAAAGCATAATATATCCAAACATCATTTTCTCTTAACAAAAAGACATTTTAGTTTATAATATCACATTGATCATAATCAATAGATTCCAAAATTTCATAGAAATAACTTTGTCTATCTACATCACCAGTTTCCATGACGTCAACAACATATTATATAACTGAAATTTGCAAGAAAAGTAAATAGCATTATTGATTCCAAAAAGAGGGATGTAACAGAAAGTATGTAAAATTCCTTAGTTGAGAATCTCTCGTTGAAACAATAATATTTTGGTCAGTTATGGTTGATGGTTTCGTGAGGAGTATTGTAATACTAGATTTATTATGTAAATAGTGGATATGAAGGCAGACCAAAACCATTCTTGATTCTTAAATACCTCCTTGGTGAATTTGTTAAGAAGGTAGGTTTTGTCTTTATTGTTGAAGGGGTTTGAGATTACTAGTCTTAATTAATCATATTAGTGAATTAATTTGAAAGCCCTTCATACGTAATTTGTAATTGGTTGGGTTTTGTAACTAAAGTTGTTGAAATGATTTTACTTAACTTTCTTTTCCTTCATATTAGATCTTATTTAGAATCAATGTCAGGTTTTGACATAAAATGGGTAAGTACCCTTGAAACCAAGACATTTTAATGGATAAGTAGAGACTATATACTATGAAATTCTTAGGTAATTACCTATGTGGATTTGATTTCATCAAAGTGATAGGGTGACATTCTCTATTGAGACAATATAGAAGGCTATATAAGAGCTAGAAGATGTTGTTATCATTTATATTATGCAGATGGGATTGAGTTTCGCGATGTATTTTCCTTCCTATTAAATCATCATGATATTATTATGTGGTAAGGACAATAGTTGTTGCTTCAAAAAACATTTCTCCATATTGCTTGAGGCATTGATTTCCATTGCTTGAGGGTGTAGATTTATAAATATGTTGTTAAACTATAATTTGATCCCAACTACAACGAGAGGTGGTAGTAGGACCTTTTGTCCATTGTATCACTAGATTTAGGGAATTGTGTTTGCAATGAGAATTAGCACCCTTGTTGTAACTTAATAAAGTCTCTATGTATATTTTACTTGTATAGGTCATTATGCTAGAACAAAAACAACTTATGTTATCTCCTTGAGGAAACATACGTTTGTAACCTAGAGTCTAGTTAGGTGATAGTAGTAACCTTGGAGACCTTTATCTCCCTAGGTTGACCAAATATAATTATAGACATAGCTATGTCATAATCATTAAAAATTAAAGACAATTGATCTTCTTCTCTTTGGTAATTGATACATTTCTTAACCCTTGAGGTCGAAGTTCATAGAATTTTTAAAATCATAGAGTATTTACTATGTGCTTAGATTTTAAAAGTGGCATTAGGGTATTGAATTACAATTTGATCTTGCAAGTATTATTACAAATAAGATTAGGGATATCATGAATGAATCTATTACGAAACCTTTTGATTAAAAATAGCGCATGAACTTGGACATAAACTTGCCTTAGGTAAACTTAATGCCTTGAGTGGACACCCGATAGGGACTCCTCAACATTAGAGTTGCATGATAAAAACCCCTTTTGGGTGGTCATGATAGTTGATTTAATTCTGTCTTTGTTTCACCAGAGTGGGTGGTAGCCGACAAAGAATTGTCTAGGACAAGAGATCACCCTAGAAAGGGCTGCATACCCATTCATAGTTGCATCAAACATACTGCAAGATAGAACTACATATTCACATACCCTAGAGTTTGTCACATCTAGAGAGGGCCTTGATCCTGTGGATAGAGGGTATGTAGGCAGTCTGGATGGTGAAGGATGCCTCCAGTACTTAGGTCCCTTGGATATAGGGTGTTCATTTATAATTAACATCATGATCATAACTTTTTGTGTACTAATTTCTGAGTCGTGTTAACATGAGATTGTCTAGCTAGTTTTGTATAGATGATAAGGATACAAGTTACTAGGGAGAAGTATGTTGTCCCAATTGATTAAGAGTGACGAACTTTTTAGGACTTTATGATTTTAGAAAACTAAACTTCAGCTGTCTAAAGATGGTAACATTTATTGGACACTTCTTAGAATTAATAGTGAAATTTCAAGATTTTGTATTCCCTGCATCTGTTAGATCAACACTTTTTTGTTCCTCGGTATTTTTGAATTCAGAGTTAGTATTATTTTGTTTTTAAGGAGTCGGGCCCTTACAATAAAAGGCTACTTATCCTATTTGTTTAGCAGGCAAATACCCCTAAGAGGACACCAAAAATGTTACTAAAATTTTCTTGCAGCTCAATTTAGTAAGGATTTAACAGCAGTCATTAAAATGGGGTAAAGAATTTTTTTGATACATGAGCAATCCAATCCACATCGGTTGTCTTGATGAAAGATTTTCATTATTGATTTATCGAGATGATGTAATAGTTTGTCTTGAACTGTTGCACAATCTAGATAAAATTAGTAAAATAGGACTCCTTAAGAAAGAATACATTCAAAGGATGTCAAGTTTTGAAGCTAAACTGATCTTTGCAGTTTATGTTTCAAGTATGTTATTGCTATTTATTATGTGCAAGATAATGTATTTCAGAAAAGAGGTATTTATAAACTATCATTTCTACATTATTATGAAGATATATTTTAGATAGATTTTTTAGTTATTTCATATTATGTAAGTGATTCATAAAGGAAAGTACACATAAGTCATTACATGATACGAAATAGCTGATATATTCAAATGAAATATTTATACAGTCCCACAAAAGCTGTGGGAGTAACTGTATCTGATAAGTTATAAAGTAGCAAGAAGAAAGCAAGAAAAAAAATGCATAGAATTAAGAATGGGACCCGTCATTTCCTGGTGAATGATGAATCCCATTGTTGAAGATTATGCCAACATTTTGAGTTGTCCATGTGTAGCTCTAGAAGAAAACCTGTGAGGGTGGAAGATGATTGGTGTTAGAGCTCGGGGTTCCGTACATAATTCTATACATATCTAATCAAGGAAACACTTGTTATTTTATAAACTAATCAACAAAATCAAAATGAATAATTGAACAAGAGATGCAGATAGTAGATTAGAAGTTAAATCAAAAAGGAGAAAGCATGATCTCACACAAATCAAATAAAGGTTGCAGCTTTATATTCTATATCTAACATATTTGTTGAATGTGCAGGTATAGGTCAACTGTGATAGCACATGAAAATTACAGCATGTGGATAAAATGTGGCTCCCACAAGGGTCGAGCCCAGTATACTATCTTCTTCTTAATAATTGAGAGGGTACATAGTCCAGACAATCAACATGCATGTCAAAATATAGCAATACATATAAAGAAGCAATGCATGGTAAGGATAATCCTTGTAAGGAGCCCCGTTGGTACTTTTTAATTCTTATGAGAATATCTATTTGCTAACTCAAGGTGGCATTGAACTTTTGTGAAGTGGTAAGAGAGAAAAGAATTCCCAAGAATAATGTTAAAACTCTTCCTTGCACAAGTATCAAAGGTACCAATGAGGCTCCTCACAGTGAGGCATGCCTTGGCAACAAAACTATCTTACATTTGAACTATGCATGGTTACAGTCAGCTATAAGGTATGTCTAGGCCATCAATGCAGTGTGGCAGAGTTGGAGATAACAAACCATTCAAGACACAGAGAAGTGATTAATAGCATGACAGTCCCATGGTGGTAAAGAGAACAAAGCATATATTGTGACAAGGTTGTTATTATTTGCTAAAAGCCTTCAAGAAATCAGACCTCAAGGGATAGTCACCTAAAGGAAGCAGTCACTTCTATTCAGTCTTGTTATTAGTAGTCATCATGAATAAATAAGTAGTCATCTCAATCCATCAAAGAGCCAGACACAGTAATAACTAATAGTCATCAAGGAGTAGCCCCAATAGGCCTTTTTTTCAATCACTGTTAAAGAGCAACAAGAAGAGTGGACCAGCAGTCAACAATTTCAAATAAAATTAGTAGATATACCAAATGAAAAAGCTTGTATTTCCTAGAGGAGCTTCTATAAGGGCTGTCAGGAGTTTAAGGTATATGGACCAAGCACTTTTGAAGTCTTTACCTTTAACCCAAAATAGAATATAATGAGTGCTTCAAACTTATGAAATTAAGGATATGGTTGGAGACAAAAAAAAGAGATGTAATGAACAAATATCACCCAAGGGATGGCATCATGATACAACAAAAGAGGAAAAACCATGACAGTATGCATAATACAAGTATCTTGGGACAGTGAGTAGGGGTATAGAAAAATGCTCAAGACACTTACATTAATATCATATAAATTTATAGATCAAGGAATCTAGAACAAAGCTCTGATAAGATAGGATTGAAGTAAAATAATGAACAAAGAACAGTGAAAGGTCCCTAATCAAATCAAAAGCGTATTAATGAATTTGTCTAAACATTTGAAACCTGTAATGTAATTTGTTGTCTGAATGCAAGGTACTAGTCAAGAAAGCAATAACAAAGGTCTATCAAGGAACGATGAGGTCTGCACATGCATCCGATTCACCTACATGAAGCATTTAAAGATTCAAAGACTTTTCTCAAGAGCTAAAAGACTGAAGACTCAAAAACTATGTGACAATCTAAATGACTACTAGAAAACACAGATATGACATTGTAAGACACAATGCATAATGCATCAAGAAAATAGAGTGTTCACTATTCTTACAAAGATTTTCTTTACCATGTTTACCAGTGTATAATAAAAGCAAGAGAGTTAGGTCTTCATAGTCCTCATAAGAATGAAAGGAGCACCAATATGGATTCTACTATTGAGTAGTATGTTTACACAATGTGGAGAAATAGAGCTCTTCAACTCTTGTTGGAGAAGTTCATCAGTATATTTCAGCTGCTACACTTATAAGAACATGTTGCACCAGATTTTTCAAGTAGGATTGGTTCATTCAGAAATTTGTTACAATTTCAGGAAAATCTAAATGGTCTAAAGGATAGCAAAAGATAAAGAATTGTTTGAATTTAATGAGACTAACTCAGAGAATCTACCAAATACAGGAATATGACAAGAATTCAACAACAGAAATGTATGTAATAAGAACATAAGGATAGTCAAACAATGTTTGACTAAAAAATAACTTAGGACTTGTTGAGCTCTTACAAAGTTATTCAAACTATTTTGAATTCATTCAAGCCCCAAAGATTCTTATAGCATGAACCAAAGCAAAAGGAGAGGAATATATATAAATATAAGAGCTTTCTTCTTTTTCACCGAGATAGCAAACAAGAGAGGGTTTATCCTTTAGTTTCATGAAGAAGACACAACAAGGTAAAGGGGTATCTATAGCAGAGGAAGGATAGGATCTTACCATTTTTCACACAGAGGATTTCTTATTTTCTTTAATCTTGTAAACCAAAGCAAAATGAAGTAAAAGATTCAAGCATGAAAACAATAATGATAGCAGAAGTAACGAATATAGAGAGTTTTTCATCATTTTTGTTGCAAGAAGGCACAATGAAATGCAAAACAAACTTCTTTTTGTTTCCTCACAGCATAAGAGTAGCCAACACAGAAAGAAAAACACTATACTGAAATAGTGAATAGAGAGTTCTTTTATGTCTTTTTGTGTTTGAAGGAACTTAGCAAAAAAAGGAAGAATGACTTACATGAGGAACAAAGTGATAGAATGGACAAAATCCATAGTTGAGTTTGCTTCAGAATGACCCTCAAATGACCTTTAAAGCATTAGAAACCCTAAACATGGTGGTGGCAGAGTAGAATCGAAAGAAAGATACAATGTAAAAAGATAAGTTTTTTAGGGTTCAGTCTCTTTTTGGCTAGTTTACCTAACCCAACCATGGGTTTCTTTCTGAGGTTTTTTAATAAAATCATTGCTATCTAAATACCATGAGGGTTAAAATAATATAACTCAACAAAACCTAGTAATCATAGTATGGTGCCTACAAGGGTTCAGGTGAATGATGGGTTATGAATGCTAAGGGTTTTTTTATAAGCCTTAAGTCACAAGACAAGAATCATTGCAAGGGGTCAGAGGTGTCTAGTATAGGGCATGATGACCATGTTTTTATTCATATGTTTTGATCTTATTCTTCATAAAAGATAACGATGCCTTTTAAAAAGTCAAAGGAGTAAATAATGCAAAGTGAGCAAGAATTATTGCAATCAGGGTGACAAATTATGGAAACAATAAGAAATTCCTTTTTTGACTTAGTTAAATGCATTAAGCATTTAAACACTTTGAAAGGCCTCACAATGACTAGGCATGGAGTTTCTTTTTGCATTGAGAGCTTGACTCAGGTTGACCAAGGTAGTTAATTTTGGTATGTGCAATAGGAAAGAGGGTTATTTCTTTTACCTCTAATTATCATTATTTTCAGATTTAACTCAAATCCATATGTTTGCATCATCATTAGACAAAAATTGGTAAATATCAAATTTTAAATGCAATGAACTATAAATTGATTTAATATGTGTTATGTAATAAACATAAGGGAAAGTCATGCATCACATAAAAATTATTAAGTCAATCATATTGATTAGATTTAATAATTGTTATTTTAGTTAATTTTGCCTCTCATGTTTACAAGATACACTATGTGGCTTCATGACTATTGTCATTGATGGCAACAATGTCTATCCCACACATTTGTAGGACATAGCATGCCTATACCAAAAGTTAGATTGAAGAGTGTTTTGGTCCAGTGAACAAGAACAAAGCATGCACAAGGTTTGACAATCAGGTCTAGATCTCTCAGATGGTGTAACTCAACAAGTTGTAGACTTGGACAAATCAAGAGGAGTATCATGACTACTATATTCTAGAGATTGAGCCTCTGGTGACAAAACATGGAAAATATATGAGCATCTAAGTGTTTGGTTCAAGACAGGCAGAGTAGATTAAGGAAGAACTGACCGGTAGAGTATCAGACTTCAATTTGGATGAATAATTGATGTTGATCAAGCTATTTGAGGGATCATACCATGTTGGCTGACATGATTGATGACTTCTATATCTATGATTTGATACACATCACAAACCATGCATGAATTCAGCCGACAAAGCAGTAACTTGTAAGTATCTTGAGTATTCTGGTTGCTGACTAGAAAGTAGTTGAAATCCTTGGTATGGATATAAATACCAGATGAATTCCAGTATGTAAGTGTGTATGTGTATATATGTGATGAAATAAGGTGTGAGGAAAGGTAGAGATAAGTGTGGAAGCAGCAATACAAGTCTGGTAAGTGATAGAGCAACAACACTAGAGCAAATGAAGAATGAAGTGCATTAGATCAGTATATTGAGCCTAACCGAAACTAAACTTCAGCATTTGTAGATGCCTCTCATTTATATGTTTTGATGCTGCACAAATTATCAAAGAAGAAAAAGTGAAGATAATAGAGATAACTGATTCAACCCCCCATCTTAGTTATCTGCCTTGTTTCCAAGAATTGGTATCAGAGCTAAGTTCTTCCACTTCAACCTACGATTTGTTTCGGCTCTTATCTTGAACCCTAAATCATAAAAAGGTACTTCCATTCTGAATATCTCTCTCTAAATCTTTTGCAAAAATGGCTACTCCAATGGTTGTTAAGATCACTGATAGGCTGCGCCCAAAATTCAAGAAACACATCTACAAATCCCTAGAAGTTGATCCTTTAGGTGCCTTTTCTAGCATTTTGCATGGGGTATTGCATGTAGAAGATGTTAGGGTCTACATCAATGCCAATATTGAAGAATTTGTCGAATCTAAGTTGATGGACATCTATCATAAACAATTGATAGATGAAAGGTTTGAACTCAAACCTCAATACAAGGCCCTCTGGGATAAGCACTTCAGACATTGTATCCACTTTCCCTATTTTGTAGAAGATGATTGGGTCCGGTATGTCCTTAGTAGAATACATGAAAATTTCATGTGGTTAATGAAGCCCTTCAAGATAAAAAAAACATACCATTAGGATAGTAACTAGACTACACTCATCTGGTGGGTTACCCACACTCAAATCTGTCATGAACCAGACAATCACTGAAGCTACCATATCTAAGTTTGACAAGAGAGCAATAACCATAGATGACATCATAGATCTAGATGTCAAATTTGCCTCAATGATAATTGGGTATAAGATCTATCATTCTAGCATGGATAATTCTGTGTCTGGGACTGCAATATATATAGCATATCATATGTTGAGGGAAAATACAGACTATGACCTATATGATCTTCTTTTAAACCAACTATTAGAAAACTTACAGAAGATCAATAAGGATAAGAAGAACTCCTTCAAGTATGGTTGTTTAATACTGTGTCTATTCTTCTACTACATGAATGAGCTTCCTAGATCAAGTGGTTGGGTTTGACAAAATGACAAACCAGTCGCAATAAAGATTAGAGACTATATGTATGGACTTGGTGATGCAAAAGCTCAAAGCACAACACTCTGTGGTTACATTAAGAACTTCCAAAGCATGATGCAAGCCAGAGAAGGGATACCTCAATCCATAGTAGAGAAATACAAGGATACAATGTGTTTTATGGTAGATATTGATCAATGCCTAATGGAGGCAGTTGAACCTAGAATAGTTTGGATAATGCCAATGGGATATGAGGTCGATGAGAAAATCTTGGAGCTACATATTCAACACTTGTTGAGCCAATCTAAGGACCCTGAGGTAGAATGGTTTGGAACCTTTCAAGAACTAAGTGTAAAAATTCATGTTGAGCTAAGACAACCAGAGATAAAAAGGAAAGTTAGAAGGGAAGTAGAGGAAACTGCCAAAACATATGGCATATCAAATGAGGCAGTTGATGCAAACAAAGAGAAAATAGAAAGAGCCAAGAAAGAGAAACAAGAAGTAGAAAAAGGAATTGTTCTGGTACAAGCCTCCTCTAGGACTAGATCCTCTAAGAGCTTTGCACCTACCACTCCAAAGAGCTCAAAACCCACCAAACTGGAAGTCAAGACATCTAGAAAGGGAGAAAAGAGAATGAAAACAAGAGCAAAAAGGTCTTACATAAGTCACAAGGATGATGAAGAAACAAAGTCTGATGAGGAAATTAAGAAAATGAAGAAGAAGACATCATCCGGGGAATTCTTTGCTAGCAAAAACAAAGAAGAAAAAGTAGAAGAATTTGTTGAAAAGCCTACTATTTCCATTGATTATATCATCAAGGTAGTCATAGTGGATGGGAATTTGCAACCAGTAATGGAATTCTATGATGAATATAGTGATACTGACAAAGGGATCTTGGAAGAAGCTATAGTCAGTTACCTAAATATTTATAATAAAGCATTCATTGAAATCATTTGATTAATTCCCAAAAGTCTAGAGAAGGTACTTGAACTTAGAAAAGAGAATGCCAAGAAAAAAGACTTAGAGATCCAAGAACAAAGTATAATTCAGCTCTATCCTTCCATTACTCCAAAGCAAATGGACATGATCTTTAAGGACTATAAGAATGAATTCTAGAGCAAAGAAGGAATGAACAAAATTATGCTAGGAGAAACTGATCAAGTAGCAAGAGAAATAGAAGACATCCTCTGGAATTCCTTTAGAAGATTCAATCTTCCTATCATAGAGGAAATAGATGAAGAACCTTCTACCATGGATGTTGAAGGATTTAATGCATCAAATGAAGGATCTTCTGACAAAAATGTAGAAGGGTCAAAAGAGATAGATGAGGAGAAGTCTAAGGACTTGGATTCCTTTGTTCCAGAAGAGGAAGTTCATGAAGCAGTTAACATCTCTCCTCTAGATCCTATTGCAGACATTCCAGATTCAGGAACTGAAGGAGAAGGAAGAAAAGTGGAGAAAGTGAGTCAAGAAGAGGAGGTAAAGGGAAGAGAAGAAGAACAAATAGAGAAGATCTCTGATGACAATTCTGAGATCCCAAAAGAAAAGAAAACTTAGTCAGTGGCAAGAGACACTATAGAGGCAGTAAAGAACTTCTTGAACAAAGAAATGATGGAGATAGATGAACCAGAACTATTCCAAGGGCCATTAAATTTTGATTCCCTCTCCCCAGTCCAGACAATGAAAATAGCATATTTTTCCCAAGCTAAAGCAAATGAAAAACTTCTAAAATCTCATATGGAAGACTGTGAGTTGTTAGAGATTACATCTGGGATACTGGAGAAGATCATTCCATCCTTTCAAAAGGATCCTTTGGCCTCTCCATATGGTAACTTGAAATCCCTTGTGAACTCTGTTAGCACTCATTTTGATTCTTTAGAGAAATCAATAGAAGAAAAGGTCCGAAAATAGTTTTTGGGAAAAAGATTCACTTAAGTACAGGGACTCATTGCTAATGATAGGAGGAAGCTAGATATTGGGATAAAGAACCTTTAAAATGCTCTTAAAGATGGTGGGGACATGTACAAATTTTCTCTATCTTGGTCTAAAGTGACAGAGGATATTGAAAAGAAGGTGAAAGAACAATAAGGTAAACTGTCAAGTTTATCTCAGAATTTTGATCCCCTCACTATATCCATAATGAATGAAGAATGACAGGCTATTGTCATTATAAATGAATTAAAGAGGCCGGACAAAGAAAAGATGAATATAATAAACAGGATGAGTGAACTCAGAGGGATAATTATCCCTAAGTTAGAGGCAATGCATGAGGCCTTAACAAATGCCTAGACCACAACCCGGAGCAGTGATCTGGTAGATCTAAGAAGAGAAGAAACATATGCATTTTTATTGAGTAGTCACATCTCCATTTTGTACAGGATGAAGTAAAGTTGGGCCACAGAGTATATACAGTTGAAGGCCACTTTTGTGGATATACTCAAGTATATGTAAGTATATACATACTTATGCGACTATGTATAGGTCATTTTCTACAAATTTTGGTGTGCAGATTCCACCCTTTGCCATTGATGTGAAAGGGGAAGTGAGGAGTAGTGAAAAATGTGGAATCCAGCTAAGGGGGAGCTCAGGTAAAATAGTGCATAAGATAGAGCATCAGCCAAGGGGGAGTTTGCTGCGACAGTTAGTCATTTTTCACTAAGTGTTGCCATCAATGCCAAAGTGAGAGATTGTTGGCAAGAGACACTGTGTGGCTTCATGAGTGTTTTCATTGATGGCAACAAAGTCTATCCCACACATCCGCAACACATAGTATGCCTATACTGGAAGTCAGATTGAAGAGTGTTTTGGTCCAGTGTACAAGAACAGAGCATGCAGCAAGGTCTGACAATCAGGTCTGGATCTCTCAGATAGTGTAACTCAGTATGTTGTAGACTTGGACAAGTCAAGAGGAGTCTAATGACTACTATATTCCAGAGATTAAGCCTCTAGTGATAAAACATGGAAAAGATATGAGCATCTGAGTGTTGGGTTCTAAACAAGCAAGGTAGACTGAGGAAGAATTGACCGACAGAGTATCAGACTTCAATCCGGATGAGTAATTAATGTTGATCAAGCTATTTGAGGGATCATACCATGTTGTCTGACATGATCGATGACTTCTATATCTATTATTTGATATGCATCACAAATCATGCATGAATTCACCCGACATAATAGTAACTTGTAAATATCTTGAGTATTCTGGTTGCTGACTAGAAAGTTGTTGAAATCCTTGGTGCAGATATAAATACCAGATGAATTCCAGTATGTAAGTGTTTATGTGTATAGATGTGATGAAATAAGGTGTGAGGAAAGGAAGAGATAAGTGTGGAAGTAGCAATACAAGTTCAGTATGTGACAGAGTAGCAGCACTAGAGCAGAGGAAGAATGAAGTGCATTGAATCAATATATTGAACCTAACCGGAACTGAACTTCAACATTTGTAGATGCCTCTCATCAGTTGAAAAACCTATTTACCTTCTATAAACCTTGTAGACAGTGAGTCTCTTGTAGGCAGTGTGCCTCTTGTGAGCAGTGTGCTCGGGCAGTGAGCCCTAATTGGCAAGTGCCATTTTGTACTTCTTATTCTTTTAACACAGAATATAATCTTGGGTTAGTCACCCCGTGGTTTTTCCCTTAACAAGGTTTCCCATGTAAAAATCCTTGTGTTATGTGTGTTGACTTTATTTTTGTTCTCATGATTATGTATGCTTATATGTTTTGATGCTGCACAAATTATAAAAAAAGAAAAAGTTAAGATAATAGAGATAACTGATTCACCCCCCCTCTCAGTTATCTACCTTGTTTTCAACATCTCAATCATGCAAAAATAGAGAGAGAGTTTAACTAAAATGCAAATTCAGAGTTGTGGAGTGATTTTCCTTGATTTATGGTCAAATTGAGGGTGATTTTGGAGTTATTCTTGGTCAAACAGAATGAGAGGGATAGTTTGGAGCTATTTTAGCTTGTTGTGGAGCAGTTGAGCTCCTTCTTTATAGGTATTTTCTATTTTGCTCATGAGAGAGATATTTTGGAATGGAGTTTACTACAGTTAACTCAGGAGAGTCCCTTGGAGGTTCTTTCTTCTATTATAGAAGGATAAACTTAGTTTTTTTCTCCCAGTTCTTGATTTTATGCTTCCTCTTGCACATTATAGAGAAGCCATACAATTTTGTAACTCATTTTTACCAGATTTATAGACAAAAATAGGTTTTATAGGTTTTTCTCTGTCATTTTACAGTATTGTCCTTTTCATTACTTAGGAGATCTGCATTTTACCTTCTCGTATTGGTGTATATGCCTTAATGAATGATTTGGATGAAATTTAAATGTATTTTAAACAATCAAAACATTTAAGCTTGTCTCATTCGTTACTGTAAACATAGAGAGGCACTTGACATTATAGGTCTTTGGCTATGCAAATAGTTATCTTACATTTCAAGTTGTGAAACATGGCTTTCCCGCTAAGAGACAAATCATTGAGCCTCCCTTTGAAATACTTATGTGATAAAATTTCCATTCATTGAGTTGTGTGAAGAAATCTTTAAAGTAGCAATTGTTAATTAGTCTGTCCTTTTAATATCATTTTGGTGCAATCACCTCCTAGAGTTAGTTTTGATTTTCAAAACAATCATCTTTTAACCCTTTTCCTTCAAAATTCATTAGTCTCTAGGAGAATAAAAAAGGTAACCAACCCATAATCTAGAGATTCATCTTCACTATGAGTATACCCATAGGCTTGAAAGTGTTTCCATGTTTCACGAGATTGTTGAGCATTCAAACTTAGCATTTAGGTGCAATCTTCATGACAACAGTGAAAGGGGGAATTTGATCTATTAGTTGTGAGACAAACCAACGAATAGCTTGAATATTTCCTTGTGGACTACAAAGTTGAGAAATATTTTTTTCAGAGTTGGCATGTTGACGGTAGACTCAATCTTCTTTGTATCCACCTCAATACCATGAAGCAAAACAATAAATCCTAATAACTTGTCACTGTCAACATCAAAGATGCATTTATGAGGATTTAAGCACATGTTATATTTTTGAATACATTCAAGGATTTGGTAGAGGATTTTGATGTTATCCTGACGTAAGATGGAGTTGGCCAGAATGTCATCAAGAGAGTCCTCCAAAATGTTGTGAATGAAATCATGGAATATAAGGGTCATAACATATTGTTATGTGACACCAATGTCCTTAAGACCAAACAAAATGACCACCCAACAAAAGGTTCCCCAAGGTGTGAAAAAATCTATTTTATACTAATCTTGAGGATTGATGAATATTTGGTTGTATCTAGAGAAGCCATCCATGAAGGAGAGTAATAAATATCTAGTGGTGGTATCAATGATCATGTAGATGTTAGGAAGAGTAAAGTTTTCTTTTAAAGAAGCTTTGTTGAGATCATGAAAATTAATACATATTCGAATACGGTTGTCAAATTTAGTGGCAATGATGATATTTGATATCAAAGGGGAATAGTCAATAGGGTGAATAAAGGTATTTTGTAGAATCTTCTCAATCTCAGCCTTAACCAACAATTCCACCTTGGTATTCATTCTTTGGATCTTTTGTTTTATGCGCTTGGCATTAGGATGCAACATAATATTATGGGTAGCAACTTGTGGATCAATGCCAGGCATCTCTGAATATGTCAAAGAAAATAAATGTGAAAATTCATGTAGACGAGAAGAATGTTCACATTGTTCATCAGATTTAAGACATTTTTTGATTGGGATAACTTTTTTAGGATTAGCTAGGTCCATTGAGACATTGACAATATCTCCAACAAGGAGGGTACTATGGTCTAGGATATTGGACAGATGAGGAGAATCCTTAAGCATCTCCTAAGATGTTGAGGTATCATCCAATAAACATCCTTAGAATACATGTGCATCCTATCTTAAGACCCCTTGGCCACTCCCAATTGATTAATATTAGGCTTGTTGATATGTCTTCAAGTTCCTTCATAAATTCCACCAATCAATTTTGAAAATCAAACTTGTAATTGTGTCTTATGTGTGTGTTTTGAAAATCTATGCATGTAAATGTGAAATATTTTGTTTGCAAATTTCATAAAATCAATCTATCAATAGATCTAGTCCACATCATCCTAATTATCCTTGTAATCACTTTCATCCTAATTCAAACCATCTTCATCCTAATCCACACCCTCATCATCCTAATTATCCACCGTAGTTATCCTAATCATCCCTATTATCCATCTCATTATCCTTAAGCATCCTAATTACCATATCCAAATCATCCTAATCATCATCCAATCCAATTCAAGTCCTTCTAATCTTCATCCAATCTAATCAACATTATCTTAGTCACCTATCCAACTGTCTTAATCATATTCATCCATATATCATACTATCATCTCTTTATCCAACTAATCACCCCTTAATCATTTAGTCCTATCCTAATCATCCAACATCATCATCCTAGTTCTAGACTAATCATATCTTCCATCCATTATCCTAATCATAATTTACTACCATAATACAATACCATCTTGCATCATTGTCTTAATCCAACTTCATCCATTTGTACTACATAATCTATATCCAAATCGATTAATCCTCATCTAATCCTATCATTCAACCTTAATTGTCCACCATCCATTTGTCACCCTAAGCCACATCATAATCTAGTCTTCAACCTTAATCTTATCCTACATCATAAACTCTAATCCAATCCATTTATTCACACAATCCCATTTGAACCATCCATCATCCAATCCAATCAATTTTACCCTAATCATCCATATAGCACCCAAAGATCCTTATAACACCCAAAGAATGTTTGATAAATTGAAGAGATTATATAGAAAGGAACAAGTCACCAGCCCACAAAAACAACAACAAGCCATTTTACAAAAACTTATTACCATTCAACAAGCTCCTCAACAACTCCTAGGCCAACAAACACAAACACAAACAGAACCACAACACTTATGCTTCTAGCAAACCTCAAGAAATTATATTTCAATCCCATGTGTCACCTCCATCATCATACCAATCTAGTCCATCTACATATGAATTTACTCCTATGTCATCCTATCCCACTTATTCCAATATCATCCAATTTCCATATCAGTCCACACTTCAATATCCCCTACAACATGAAAAAGCTTGTATTTCTTAAATATAATGAGTGCTTCAACCCAAGCATTTTTTAAGTCTTTACCTTTAACCCAAAATAGAATATAATGAGTGCTTCAAACTTATGAAATTGAGGATATGGTTGGAGACAAAAAAAGAGATGTAATGAACAAATATCACACAAGGGATGGCATCATGACACAACAAAAGAGGAAAAACCATGACATTATACAAAATACAAGTATCTTGGGATAGTGAGTAGGGGTATAGAAAAATGCTCAAGACACTCACATTAATATCATCAAAATTTATAGCTCAAGGAATCTAAAACAGAGCTCTGATAAGATAGGATTGAAGAAAAATAATGAACAAAGAACAGTGAAAGGTTCCTAATCAAAACAAAAGGGTATTAATGAGTTTGTCTAAAGTTTTGAAACCTCTAATGTAGTTTGAGGTCTAAATGCAAAGTACTAGTCAGGAAAGCAATAACAAAGGTCTATCAAAGAATGACGAGGTCTGCACATGCATCCAGTTTACCTACATGAAGCATTTAAAGATTCAAAGACTTTTGTCAATAGCTAAAAGTCTGAAGACTCCAAAAACTATGTGACAATCTAATTGACTACCAAAAAACATAGATATGACAATGTAAGACACAATGCATAATGCATCAAGAAAATAGAGTGCTCACTATTCTTGCAAAGCTTTTCTTTACCATGTTTACGAATGTATAAAAAAAGCAAGAGAGTTAGGTCTTCACAGTCCTCATAAGAATGAAAGGAGCAGCAATATGTAGTCTTCTATTGAGCAGTATGTTTACACAATGTGAAGAAATAGAGCTCTTTCATCAGTATATTTCAGCTACTACACTTATAAGAACATGCTGCACTAAATTTTTTAGGTAGGATTGGTTCATTCAGAAATCTGTTACAATTTCAGGAAAATCTACATGGTCTAAAGGATAGCAGAGATAAAGAGTTGTTTGAATTTCATGAGACTAACTTAGAGAATCTACCAAATACAGGAATATGACAAAAATTCAACAACAGAAATGTATGTAATAACAACATAAGGACAGACAAACAATGTTTGCCTGAAAAAAAACTAAGGACTTGTTGACCTCTTACAAAGTTATTCAAATTATTTTGAATTCATTCAAGCCCCACAGATTCCTATAGCATGAACCAAAGCAAAAGGGGAGGAATATATAGAAATATAAGATATTTCTTCTTTTTCACCGAGATAGCAAACAAGAGAGGGTTTATCCTTTAATTTGATGAGGAAGACACAACAAGGTAAAGTGGTATCTGTAGCAGAGGAAGGACAGGATCTTACAATTTTCACACAGAGGATTTCTTGTTTTCTTTAATCTCATAAACCAAAGCAAAATGAAGTAAAAGATGCGAGCATGACAACAATAATGATAGCAAAAGAAATGAATACAAATAGTTTTTCATCATTTTTGTTGCAAAAAGGCACAATGAAATGCAAAACAAACTTCTTTTTGTTTCCTCAGATCATAAGAGAAATGAACACAGAAAGAAAAACACTATACGGAAACAATGAATAGAGAGTTCTTTTATGCCTTTTGTGTTTGAAAGAACTCAGTAGAAAAAGGAAGAATGACTTACATGAGGAACAAAGTGATAGAATGGATGAAATCCATAGTCGAGTTTGCTTCAGAATGACCCTCAAATGACCTTTAGACCATCAGAAATCCTAAACATGGTGGTGGAAGAGTAGTAACCTCAAGAAAGATACAATGTAAAGTGATAAGTTTTTTAGGGTTCATTCTCTTTTTCTCTAGTTTACCTAACTCAACCATGGGTTTCTTTCTGAGGCTTTTTAATAAAATCATTGCTATCCAAATACCATGAGGGTCAAAATAATATAACTCATCAAAACCTAGTAATCATAGCATGGTGCCTGCAAGGGTTCAGGTGAATGATGGGTTACAAATGCTAAGGGTTATTTATAAGCCTTATGTCAAAAGACAAGAATCATTGCAAGGGGTTAGAGATGTCAAGTATAGAGCATGATGGCTCTGTTTTTATTCATATGTTTTGATCTTATTCTTCATGAAGATAATGATGCCTTTTAAAAAGTCAAAGGAGTAAATAATGCAAAGTGAGCAAGAATTATTGCAATCCGGGTGGCAAATTATGGAAACAATAAGAAATTCCTTTTTTGACTTAGTCAAATGCATTAAGCATTTAAACACTTTGAAAGCCCTCACAGTGACTAGGCATGGAGTTTTTTTTTTTGCATTGAGAGCTTGACTCAGGTTGACCAAGGGAGTTAATTTTGGTATGTGCAATAGGAAAGGGGGTTATTTATTTTACCTCTAATTATCATTATTTTTAGAGTACTCCATAATCAAGTAGAAAGTCACCTGAAATCGCCCTCAGATACACTGCACCATCAAAGTGGCACCAAGAACATTGAATGCACCAAGGAGAAGAGGAGGGAAGGAGTAGTTGAACTCAGGAGACGTGCAGTCACCTGAAGATTTTTGCCTTTAAGAAGGTAGTTGGCCTGTCAATCCATCAACCCATACCTCTTGCAAACCTTCCATTAATGGCCTATCTACCCGTGGTGGGAAGTGCGGTGATGGTTCGCATGCTTAGGAACTTTTTCCTCTTGAAATGATGCAGCAGATACAAAGAAATCCCTCCTGTGAAATTTTAAAATAGCGCTGTCGATTTCCTTCTTCCCATTGAGATTTGCGGCTCCAAATAACTTTGAAAAGTAGTCAGCCAATGAGATCGTGCCACGTAGGTGCACTTTTTCCATAGCTAACTTTTCCCAACGAACATACATTTTTCCTTTTCACACTCTTTTGCCTTTAAATCTTTGTATATGCAAAAGCATATACATACAACCGCTTATTGTACATTCAAATCCTTATATATGCAAATGCATATACATACAATAGCATCTGGACATGTGTCATCCCCTGACTGGTTCTCTATCGCTATGCATTTGCATCTTCATCGGCGAGCCAATGTATTTTTTCTTTTGCACTTGTGGTTGCATATTTGATTGTATATACATACAATCACCAACATACAAGGTGGACCTCAAATCCTTATAAAACAATTTGAAACCACAATCGGGTCTTGCCTTGTATCTTCCTCTTTGTATATCTCAATGTATATCGCACATACAATGCAAATATACATACAACTACAGACTCCATTGCATTTATGAGGTAGATTGAAATAAATTTGGAATCTAGTGTTGTATCTTCACTTTTGTATATTGGCCTTGTATATCACATATGCAATACAAATATACAACCAAAAGTATACACAATCACTTGTACATTGCAAACATGCATCTAACCCTTGTATGTTAACATTGTATATTCCCTTGTATCTGCCCTTTGTATGTCTAAACATATAAATGTGAATGTACAAGCAAAAGATGCATATAAACATGTCGGCCTTTATCAACTAAATTGCATACCTTTTCAGGTCTGGGCCTTGTATATTAGGAATGTATATCACATTGTATATGCGATTGGTGGGCCCCACCATTTGTATCTCCTCCTTTGCATCTTGTCTTTGTATGTGCCCTTGCACATTTCCTCTTGTATATCACCCTTGTATCTTTGCAATGTACATTCTGCCTTTGTATCTTGGCATTGAATATTTCCTTTGCATATCGCCATTGTATCTACCAATTGTATATCGAATATACAACACAATATACATGCAATCCTTTACATACAATAGAAGAACTGAGAATCTGCGACATACAACCACTTCTGCACGCCTAAAATTGCATTTGAAAGACCCATACAAGCTCGATATGCATACAATGATGCATACAACTAATTTTTTCACCTTTTGAAGGCTGATTGAACATTTATTTCAGGTTTGCCAATGTACATCTAGGCTTGCACATACAAATGTACATACAAACAACAATGGATATACAAAGATACATGCATGAAAATATGAAGGCCGACAAATTTAGAATTTCTTGGATTTTCTTGAAAAGTGCCTGCGAATTTAAATGCTTGAAATCTAAATTTCATGTAGGCACCAATAGGACCTACATATATTCGTGCCTATGAAATCCTACAAGAGGAAAGAAAGAAAATGGATAGAAATGAAATTTACCAAAAGGAAAATTCAATAATAGATTTGAGGTCCTATAAATTTTTATATATGCAAAGCCTTTTATGGATAAGTGGCCCCCAATGATTCAAGAATCATATCTCGTTCATCTAATTATTTCTTCCTACCCAACAAAAATTATAGTGCTTCTAATTTGCAAGTGTCCATACATGTTACCTTCCCTACCCCTCCTAGCCATGTGTAAGATCTTTCCATGCATCACAAAGTTGATAATGTGGATGCCTCTATGACCACTAGATATCCCTTCACTATAAATGATCTTAATGAAGACACAACTAATTTTTTCCTATCATAAGGATCTTGATGGCACCCATCCCCTTGTAGGTGCCTAGAAACACACTAAAATGAGAAAACATGTTGGAATGGAGGGGTTTTGTTTCTGTAAGCAACCTCATACAACCTTTACATAGGTCTACACAGGTGTTGCAGGCCTAATAATCAGCTTCAGAAGCATAAAAACAACTACAGAGACACAAATTAAGTTGCTCCCAAAAGCAAACTATTGTTGTGGGTAGCTGCAACAATGGTTGTAGGTGGCTATTTGCATAAAAGACTTGAAACTTGCAAAATGAAAACCTAGACTTTTAGAACAACAAATTTATATGAAATTTCTTATAACCACACACACACACGGGGATAATACTTATGAAAAGGAAAGATTATATTAGCTTAAAAGTTTAACTTGTTACACACTTATATATGTATTTACATAAATATTTGTAGAATAAACACCCTCTGTCATTCCTCTCTCATTCTTTGTGTCCTCTTGTTGTCTGCTACAGGTCTATCTGACTACTACAAAACATTATTTTTCTAAGGTCCTCTAATATTCCCTGTTATCCCCTTCTATTTTCTTGTCATAAATTTGCATAAATCTTTCCTTAGTAGATCAGTGTAGGAAGTGTTTCTACATACCCTCCTCCCTTTCACCTTATCCTTTCACATTGTAAGTCACATGCGCTAAAACATGAACTATGAAGGTAAAGGCTTAGGCCTTCATGAACAAGCTATTTTGGAGCCCATCCATGTCAAAGTCCCTCCATGATCACATGGCCTTGGTTATGTACCCCAAGGAAAACAATCCCAAGATGTTGGTACCACCTCCATGCCTTCTAAATCCACTTCTTTCCATCAAAAACCAAATTATAGCCCCAAAACATATGTTTCCATCCCTCCTCCATTGTCCTACAAATCCCAAAAGTAAGTGACCATACACCTTCCTACATCCACTTTAATTCCACTCCTTCCAACTCCTAATATATCCATCCTCAAATCCACTCTACCTCCACTTCTCCCAACACCTAATATCCCAATTCTCACATACACTTACCCCTTTATCCATAAGTCCGGTAATCCCTCCATCCATAAATCCCCTAAAATTCCTAATCATGATCAACAAATGCATACATTGAGCAAACATGATGCTTCCACCAAGCCCATGGGTTTCAAAAATAGAAACTTAGATGCCTCCTTACATATAGAAAAAGATCCTAAAACTCCTTATGCCATAGGGAACCAATGCAAAATGTCAAATTCAAGTCAATCCAAAAAATTACCTAAGCCCAAACCTCCAAAAGAAAAGTCCAAAAATAAAATGGCTTATATCACTAAGAAAAAAGAAATAAAGTCATGTGAAGCATCCACATCCCAAAAATCCCAAGTTCCTTCATCCCACACCCAATCCAAACATCATAAAAATCCTAAGTCCATTTGGGTTCCTAAATCCATAAGGAATTCCAAATCTCCATTGCTTCCTACAACTCCTCCAACTCAAAAGATTCAATGTCTATCATGGTGTGTCCAACCATTCATCTTGGTTCCTCTCCATTCTGACATATTTACACATACCTCCATCTCCCCACCTTTCATCCACTATCCCACATATTTCACCCATCATATCCCTATGTTACATACTTTTTCATAATCCTTCCATTCATAATCCACATAGTAATCCAATATCCTTCCATTAATAATCCACATGATAATCCATTATCCTTCCATCCATAAGCCACATCATAATCTAATATCCTTCCCTACATAATCCACATCATAATCCACTATCCTCCATATATCCATAATCCACATAATAATCCACTATCTACCTACCTCCATCTCCCTCTCATGCAATCCCATACTGACATACATGAGCATAATGACACTTGACATGGTCCATGTACAACACCTTTCCATCACGAGACACTATTACCTTGGTATGGACAAAAACGCTTGAGTCCCTTGGTTTTCCTCCATATGCACCCATCCCATCCAAATATCCCCCCCCCAAAAAAAAAGAAAAAAAATCAAAATAGTAAAGAGAAATCCATTCTTTCAAAGGTGAATACCACCTCAGTGGTGCCTCATATAAATACCATGATGAAAACTGGGTAAACAAGTGTCATGTGTAGGTTTCTTATCTATGTGACTTGCACTTGGGGGCTCATTGTCTTGTGCACCTCATCCTACAATTTACATCCTATCTTTCCATCCTCTTCCATTGTACCCACATACCTATCATATTGAATGTAAACATCCTCCCTTCCTCCTTTTTTTATCGTGATAAAGACAATGCTTTAGACATCTCTTGATATATTCTCATACTTTTCAACCAATCCTATCATCATATCATCATAAACTTTGTCATGTAAAATCCTAATCATTACACCTATAGTGGGACATGTTATTCCTTTGCAACATAGTCTTTTAATATCACATCCTATCTCCCTTATGATTCACTCATCCATTCCATCCTCTATTTCTCATCCTTTTATCCATCCATCTATCATGACTCTTCCATCCCATTTACTATTGCCAATCCTTTTATCCATTCATCCAATCCCACCTCTAGACTTGCATTTAGACTTAGTTTTCCCTTGTCATCAGTATATAGCATCTAGGATATCTAAATTGGAGTTTAATGCCATCTCAAAACATTCAAAAATACAAAAACCTCCAAATATTCCAAAAATACCAAAAAAATAGCAAAAAATATAAAGTTTCAGAACAAAAAAAAATCAAATATCCCAAAAATCTAAGCAATAAAATTGAAATGCAACACATATGTAATCCATACCAATCTAGCTAATCAATCTAGATAAATTATCCAATCATATCCATGGTATTTATCTCAGCCTTATTGTAAACCAAACCAAATCAATCAATCAATCATCATCATCAACTATCAATGGGATATATCATTCCCACATCTTTGTGTTGATCTAAAGATATATCATTCTCCACAATATCAAAACTATCTATAATTTAAGATAGGTTTATTATCATCCTTAGAGAGAAGAAACTAAAGACATCTTGAATAGTTTGAGACCAAAAGAAGGAAGCATCGATCTCAAAGAGTACTTTCTCTCTTGGCATCAACTATGTGTTCAAAGAACCCATTAAGTTGGTCAAACCTTCGTACATGGATAGCTCTTTGAGTCAAAGTTGCAAAGTTGCTTTCCTTATATTAAGCTATAAAGGAGAGGCATGACACACATCTATGACCTTGAATGCATTGTTCTTTACTAGAATGATTTTATATCTTTTTGGTTTACTTTCAATATTCTCACATTTTTTTACTAGTCCCATCGAGTTTCTGAAATACTCCTTATTGTTTTACTTTCATCTTCGATCTTGGGATTTGCCTTCGTATATAATGATCTCTTTCACTACCTTGTTCTTGTCATCTTGTAGTTTACCTTCCAATATATCATTATCCCAAGGTTGGGAAGGATAAAGAAGTAATGTTCAAATCCAATGAGGATAAATAAGAACATAGAATGAATGTTATTACATACATGCCCTAAGAAAACAAAGGAGTAAGTGATTGTGATTCCATTGAAAGAGAATTTGTAACCATAGAATAATTGAAAGGACGAATAAAAGACAAATGTATTTGTAATCATTTGTTTGATGTTTCGAATAACAATGGTGCAGTTGAGATAATGCAAGTGCCACCGATGAAGATGTCGTTAAGTGAATATAGAAAGGAAATAAGAAAACATTTTTAATACTAAAGAAGAATTTGAGAACATTGTTATGTTATGAAGTCTATTTCCATATTGCAATGTATTTCAAATACTTACATTGTTAATGTATCCTTGCTAGGGTTTGGAGGCGGTAGCCCCTGAAAAAAAAATTAGGATTCTCCTTTTTCAATGAGTATTGAGATGTGTTTTATTTATACTTGTATATGAGCAAAGTCATCACCCATGACTAATAGGAACTATTATGGGTTGACTTGGCCCATGGTTTGGTACCCATTTTTTTGTAAAACTACTATGCCAGTTACCTATTGATGTAATTATAAATAGACAGACATACAATAGGTAAAATATAGGAATAATTGAGAAGGTGAATAGAGTGTGTGAATTCAAGTGTGAATTTGGGAGAGTTTGTTGAGTGCAGCTCTAAACAATATTTGTGCATTGTAATTGTGAGAAGACTAATACGAGCAACTGTTTCTTGGTGGACATTGCCCACATTGGGTGAACCACATTAAGTCTTGTCTTCATATTGTGCAACTTTTATTTCTATTCTATATTTATCTCTCTTCATAATTCTTATTACTGTGATTGTGAGAAATTATTCTGCATTGATTTCTATTCTATTTCTAACAATTGGTATCAGAGATTCAGGTTGAATTTGATGAAGTGTTGAATCGTTGGAAGGGAAAGTAGCTCGAGTGGGAGCTATGGCTAATGATAGTAGATCAAAGGTTGAAAAGTTCAATGGGCATAACTTTGGTCTATGGAAGATGTAGCTGGAGGATTACCTCTATCAAGAGAATCTCCATGCTCCACTTGAAGGAAAAAGAAAGAAGCTAGCAAGTATGTCAGATGACGATTACGAACTTCTTGATAGGAAATCACTCAAGGCCATCCAGTTATGTCTTGCATCTTTGTTCGCATTTAATATATCATATGAGAAAACTATAGAAGATCTCATGAACGCATTAGGGAAGTTATATGAGAAACCCTCTACTTGTAAAAAAATATTTTTGATGAAAAAATATTTAACATGAAGATGTCTAAAAATGCTTCAGTTACTAATCATTTTAAATGAATTTAATATGGTTGTGAGTATGTTGAACTCTGTAAAAATTGACTTTGATGATGAAGTTAGGGTTCTACATATTTTATGGTTGTTACTAAAGAGTTGGAATAGCCTGGTGATTGTTGTAAGGAACTCGGTCTCTAACAATGCCAATTTGAAGTTTGAGGATGTTTTAGGAGTAATCCTAAATGAGGAAATATGATGGAGAAGCTCTAGAGAGTCTTCTACTTCATGGAGTTCTTTAGCTGTGGAGATTAGAGGGAGACAAAAATATAAAGGGAAAGGAAACCGTGGAAAGTCAAATGGTGCTAGAAGGTCAAAATCAAAGATCAAGAGAGAATGTTGGCACTCTAGAAAGATTAGGCATGCAAAAAAAGATTGTTGGGCTCTTTAGGAAAAGAAGAACAATCAAGAAGACACCAAGGAGATAAATGTGACAGTAGGTAATGTTTGTTAGGATGCATTAATTCTCTCGATGGGTAATATTGTTGAGTCTTGGGTTTTAGATTCATGGGCTTCTTTTCATGCTACACCACATAGGTATTGATTTATTGATTATGTTCAAGGGGATTTCGGACATGTTTATCTTGGTTATGATGAGCCTTGAAGAATAGTAGGAAAAGGATGTGTTCAGGTCAAGATGTGGAATGGGAACACTTGGCTACTAAAGGATGTCAGGCATGTGCCTAAGTTGAGACAAAATTTGGTATCCGCGAGGCAGCTAGGTAGTGACGATTGTATGGTGACTTTTACAATAGATTCTTGGAAGGTGTCCAAGGGTTCTCCTGTGGTAGCAAGAGGTAAGAAGGTTGGTAGTTTGTATTTATCTAGTAATGGTGATTATATTAATTTAGTTTCTACAGAAGCAGATGCAACTTTGTGGTACTATAGGCTTGGTCATATTGGCCAAAAGGGCATGAATATTTTGAAGGTTAGATTGCCCAGATTGAAAGAAGTTGATTTAGATTTTTTTGAAGATTATGTGTACGGAAAACATTTAAGGGTAAAGTTTCTTAAAGTTGGACCATAGAGAAAGGAGAATAAGTTGGAGCCAGTTCATTTAGATGTATGGGGGCAGGCTTAGGTATCTTCTATTGGTGTTTCAACTTGTTATGTAATATTTATTGATGAAGCAACTAGGAAAGTTTGGGTGTATGTGATTAGGAGAAGACCTAATGTGTTTGATACATTTCAAAGATGGAAATCCTTGGTTGAGAGTGAAACAGGTCTCAAGTTAAAATGTCTCGGGTTAGATAATGGTGGAGAATATTATAGCAATGAATGTTTTATTACTATTCTAGGAATGGAATTCATAGATAGAGGACAATTCTAGGAACTCCACAGCAAAATGGAGTGTCAAAAAGAATGAACAAGACTATAATGGAGCATGCTAGGAGCATGAGGTTGGATGTAGGACTGCCCTTTGAGTTTTAAGCAGAAGCAGTGAACACTGATGTATATCTGATAAATAGAGGACCTTCAACGACCTTGGATGGAGGCATACCTAAAGAAGCTTGGTCAAGTAAGAAGTTTGATTATTCATTTTTTAGAGTATTTGGTTGTGAAGCCTTTATTCATATTGATAAAGATGATAGGACTGAGTTAGAGACTAAAACTAAAAAATACACCTTTATTAGTTATGGTGAGGATGATTTTGGTTTCCAGATTTGGAGTCTTAAGGAGAAGAAAATAATTTGATCTAGGGATGTGGTCTTTAATGAAAAATTCATATACAAATAGTACTAGTTGTAGGATCAGATAGAGAAATCTAGAAAAGAGTACACAGTGATAGAGGACATTGTAGATAGTAAAGTGTCCAAGCAAATAGTTTAGGCACCTATTCCATAGGAATCCCAAACTCCTGAGGTAAGGAGCTATTCTAGGGTAAGAAGGCAACTTGAACATTTTTTTCCATCTCTTAGTTATTTATTACTCACTGACGATGGAGACCCATAGTGCTTTGAGGAAGCAATGCAGGTTGATGCCAAGAAGTGGTAACAAGCCATGATGAGGAGCATCAATCTCTCATGGAAAATTAGACTTGGGATTTGGTAAACCCACCTGAAGGTAAGAGAGCATTGTAGAACAAGTGGGTGTATAGAGTCAAAGAGGAGGATGGAGGAAGAAAAAGGTACAAGGGCCAGTTGGTGGTCAAGGGGTTTGCACAGAATAGAGGTATTGATTACAATGAGATTTTGCTCCAGTGGTTAAAATGACTTCAATTAGGACTATTCTTGGGATAGTGGTAGCAGAAGATTCACACTGAGAGGAGCTAGATGTGAAGACTCCATTCCTTTATGGTGATTCGGAGGAGGATTTATACATGGAGCAGCCATGGGGATATAAGGTCACATGGAAGGAGAACATGGTGTGAAAACTAAACAAGAGCTTGTATGGCCTGAAACAAGCTCCACGATAGTGGTACATGAAATTTGATAGTTTAATGATGGAGCATAGATACTCTAGGTTTGATTTAGACCATTGCATGTATATCAAGAAATTTGATTATGGTAGTTCTATTATTTTGTGTCTGTATGTGTGGTGCAGGAGCACCTTGGCCCATTTTGGCCATGAAGAGTCAATAAGGTCCTAGGTGGCTCTAGGAAAAAATTATAATGGTTTTATCATCAAATGTCATGTAATAAGGTCAATACTAACCAAAACAAGTGTTTTATGTTTGTTTTGTCAATAATGATCACCTTTGTAAAGAGGAGATATTTTGTAACCAATCTCACTTAACCCATGAGGTTGATGGAATTTGTAGAATGACCAATACAGGTGGTTTCTCAGGTGAAGGTTGATAAAAACTATTTGGAAAATATATAAATGCCTCTCAATACCTTGAGGACAGGGGAGATTGATTTGTTTTGAATTGTAAATTTGAATAAATTACTCTATTTTTTTGTCCTTTTCCTGTTTACACACTGTTGTAGACCGTATCATTTTCCTGTACGATACAGTGAAGGTCTAAAACTAACTGAATGTTTTATAGTACGGAGTTATCTTTCTTTTACATTAGGTCTTGTGAATTTTCATCATAGTTTGTGCATTCCAGAGGGGTTTTCCTGAAACTGCCAGAGTAGACAGAATTTCAAGGTTTTTTTTTAAAGGTTTAAATGGAATTCATCCCATTCCACTCTCTGTGACTATTGTGACACATGGAATGGGACCAAAATGTTAGGGTTTAGGTGTTTGAATGTTTTGTGGAGTAGGGGAATTCGTTTGATGGCTATGGGCATGAATCAAAGTTGAGTTTTCTTTGAGTTTTGTATTGAAAATGGTGGTTAAGGGTAGTCATCTAATGAAATACTATTGCTAAGGGTTATATGAGGGTTTATTAATCATGTGTAGATGTATCCCAAAGTGTTTGAGGCAATTGTTATCTGAGAGAAAGTCAGGAATATAGGTTTTTCAATAAACCCTTGGAGTTTGCATGAAAAGTGAGGGTTTTGGAGTAAGGTGTCTCAAAAGTCAGAGCATTGACAAATGATTGTAGATTTTGTTGTTTTGGAATACAACTTGTGACTATCCATTGAGTTTAGATGTTTAGAAAGTGTTTGGAAAGCACTTTGTAAAAGTGGCCTAAATAGGAATAATTACAGGCAAAAAACCCCAATTTTGGAGCACTTGGTCTTAAACAACCATACTCTACTCTTAGAAATGTTGTATAAAGGTAAAATGGGTATCAAAAACTATGATTGAAATTTGGGTTTGAAACCCTATAAGGAAATTAAGTCAGAATAACCTCTATGGTAGGGCTACAAGGCTTTTGAAGGTTTGAAGAGACTTGTTGCTAAAAGGAAATTTTAGGAATTTGAGAGTGATTTGGTTGTGTTTGGTAGGTGGATATAATCTTACTAGATGCCTTATCTATCCTAGGTGGAGGTGTGAATAATTGTAGCAAGTTGGAGGCCTTAGAAACCTAGTTCATTCAAAAGTTAATTGTGAAGAGTTTGAGAAGCTTGTCAAGAGTTAAGTTTGTGAAACTTTGTGAAACCTTAGTGTTTCCTCCTTGTATTGCATCAAATTGGTATCAGAGAATAGGGATTAGATCCCTTGTGGTGAGAAAAGGAATTGACAAGTGGAAAGTGAAGAGATAAGGTTGTGAAAATGCCTTCAAAGAACAGTGGTACTGCTAGAGAGTTACAGGAGTTAAAGGAGAAAAATACTAAGTTGTAGGAGTCATACAATATTGTGTTGGCTAGGCTTGAAGCCATTGAATCAAACCAGAGAAAAGGGATGGTGGTAGAAGATGTTAGTGATGAAGAAGAAGAGTTTCTAGAAATAGAAGAGGAAGAAGAGGAGTTGGATCTTGAAGATCAAACATTTGCTAAGCTTCTAAAGGTGGTCAAGGATGATAAACACTAGGTAATGGTTGATTTGCCAACATATGGTGCAAATTTGAATGATGAGGAACTATTTGATTGGGTTGCAAATATAGACAATCATTTTGAAAGTGAAGATGTACCTGATGATCAGAAGGTCAAGATAGCCAAGACCAAGCTTAAAGGACATGTTCTACTATGGTGAGGATATGAACAAACTAAGAGGAGAAAAAGAGGTAAGTCAAAGATCATCTCTTGGGACCGCATGGTAGCAAAATTAAAAGGTAATTTTCTTTCTAAGGATCATAGTGTTTAGTTGTATAATAAATTGCAATGTTTGAAACAAAGAGATCTAGATGTTAAAACTTACACTGACGAATTTTATAAATTGAGTACAAGAGCAAGAAGAATGGAAGATGAAGTTTACAAGGTTGTTAGGTATCTAGGAGGATTAAGAGTTAACATCCAAGATGAATTAGTTGTTGCTAACCCAAGGACTATTGAAGAATGGTTCCAACTGCCTATCAGGGTGGAGGAAAAGATACAAAGAAGGCAAGACAAAGCAACTAGAGGAAGAGGCACCAACATGAGAGGAAGAGGATTCTTTCCTAACACAAGACAAGCAAGTGAAATTAGGATGATGTAAACAATGGACAAGGACAAGGTGTAGTTTTCAGAGGTAGAGGTGCAAGGGGCAGATTTAGAGGTGGAAGAAGTTCCAATGTGTTTGCGGGTAGATGCTATAATTGTAACGAGTTTGAACATCCAACCTTTAAGTGCCCTGAAAAGCAAGGTTCAACATCAAATAGTGAAAGGAAAGGTGAAAGAACAACTCAACTTGTTCATAAGGGAGAGTGTGAAAGTTCAAAACCTCCATATGTTGAAGTTGTTTCAGAGACAGGAGAGACACTAATGCTGAGAAGAACATTGTTGCAGACATCTAAGGTGGAATACATCAGTGAAAGAAGGAACTTGTTCAAGACTACAAGCAAATGTAGAGATAAAGTATGCAAGGTTGTTATTGATTCAGGTTCACAGGATAACATGGTGTTTAGGGAGATGTTAGATAAGTTAAAACTAGCTAAAGTGCCTCATGTAGCACCATACAAAGCTTCTTGGGTAGATGCTATAATTGTAACGAGTTTGAACATCCAGCCTTTAAGTGCCTTGAAAAGCAAGGTTCAACATCAAATAGTGAAAGGAAAGGTGAAAGAACAACTCAACTTGTTCATAAGGGAGAGTGTGAAAGTTCAAAACCTCCATATGTTGAAGCTGTTTCAGAGACAGGAGAGACACTAATGCTGAGAAGAACATTGTTGCAGACATCTAAGGTGGAATACATCAGTGAAAGAAGGAACTTGTTCAAGACTACATGCAAATGTAGAGGTAAAGTATGCAAGGTTGTTACAAGATAACATGGTGTTTAGGGAGATGTCAGATAAGTTGAAACTAGCTAAAGTGCCTCATGTAGCACCATACAAAGCTTCTTGGGTAAATGATAGTCAGTCTCTTTTAGTAAATGAACAAGCATATGTGGATTTTCAAATTGGTGAATACAAAGATAGGGTCCTATGTGATGTCTTACCTATGGATTTTTGCCATTTGCTATTGGGGAGACCATGGCAATTTGATAGGAAGTCATTGTATGATGGTTGGGAGAACACCTACCTTATCAAGAAAGATGACAAAACATTTAAGCTAAAACCTTGCTAGGAGGATGAGAAAGGGAAGGGTAAAACCAAGGTTGTTATATTAGGAAAGAACTTGTGAAGGTTGAGGAAAAATATGAGAGTGCTATAACAAAAGATATGAAGGTTGAAACAAGTATAAAGCATGAGTTGACAGTTGATTGGCACAAAAATGTTATGATAGGAACAATATTATGCCCTTTGGTTGAGAGAAAGGCTAAGGGGACAAATGGGTTTACAGACACGATGCTAAATGGCCCTAACAAGATAGTGACTTGGGTGACAATGGCAAAGGTCGCAACCTGGTAAATAGATTGCAGCAAAGTCTAAGGAATAATGATGGCTTGAGAGTAGACGAGTGCATGAATAGATTAGGGATACATAGTGGGAAAGACCCAAGGCAAAGTGGACATGATATAGATACTAATAAAGAGTCAAGAAATACACCAAAGTTTGATGTAGGACAAAGAGTAGGCACATTCTTAGTGGTTCAATAGTCTCAAGGCAATGACAAGGTTAAAGATGGAGGACATGCTAACAAGCAACATGGATTAGTCAAGTATGGAGGTGCATCAGTCCAAGAACCATGTCAATGTCAAAGAGATGCTGTAAATAAGCATGTTTCATGGGATGTGAAATCTTTTTCAAGGGGGCTGTATGGTGCAAGAGCACCTTGGCCCATTTTGGTAATGAAGAGTTAATAAGGTCCTAGGTGGCTCTAGGACAAAATTATAATGGTTTTATCATCAAATGTCATGTAATAAGGTCAATACTAACCAAAACAAGTGTTTTATGTTTGTTTTGTCAATAATGGTCACCTTTGTAAAGAGGAGTTACTTTGTAACCAAACTCACTTCACCCATGAGGTTGATGGAAGTTGTAGAATGACAAATATAGCTGGTTTTTAAGTTGAAGGTCAATGAAAACTTTTTAGAAAATGTATGAATGCCTCTCAATACCCCAAGGACAGGGGAAAGAGATTTTTTTGAATTGCAAATTTGAATAAATTACTCTTTTTTCTATCCTTTTCTTGTTTACACACTGTTGCAGACCATACCATTTTCCTGTACGGTATAGTCAAGGTCTGAAAATGACTGAATGTGTTAGAGTATGGAGTTATCTTTCTTTTGCATTAGGTCTTTTGGATTTTTATCATAGTTTCTACATTCTAGAGGGCTTTCTTGAAACTACTAGAGTAGACAAAATTTCAAGGTTTAAATGGAATTCATCCCATTCCACTCTCTGTGACAACTGTGACTAATGGAATGGGACCAAAATATTAGGGTTTAGGTGTTTGAATGTTTTGTGGAGCAGGGGAATCCATTTTATGGCTATGGGCATGAAGCTAAGTTGAGTTTTCTTTGAGTTTTGTATTTAAAATGGTGGTTTAGGGTAGTCATCTAATGAAATACTATTGCTAAGGGTTGTATGAGGGTTTATTAAGCATGTGTGGATGTATCCCAAAGTGTTTGAGGTAGTGGTTATCCGAGAGAAAGTCAAGAGTATAGGTTTTCAATAAACCCTTGGAGTTTGCATGAAAAGTGATGGTTTTGGAGTAAGGTGTATCAAAAGATAGAGAACTGACAAATGATTGTAGATTTTGTTGTTTTGGAACACAACTTGTGATTATCCATTGAGTTTAGATGTTTAGAAAGTCTTTGGAAAGAACTTCGTTTGTAAAAGTGGTCTAAATGGGCCTAATTGCAGGCAGAAAACTCCAATTTTGGAGCAACTGGTCTTAAACAACCATATTCTGCTCATGCATATGTTGTATAAAGGGAAAATGGGTGTCCAAAACTATGATTGAAATTTTGTTTTGACACCCTATAAGGAAATTAAGTCAGAAAAACCTCTATGGTAGGGCTATCAGGCTCTTGAAGGTTTGAACATACTTTTTGCTAAAAGGAAATCTTAGGAATTTTAGACTGATGTGGTTGTGTTTGGTAGGTGGATTTATTCTTGTTAGATGCCTTATCTAGTCCAGGTGAAGGTCTAAACCATTGTAAGAAGTTGGAGGCCTTAGAAACCTAGTTCATTGAAAAGTCAATTATGAAGAGTTTGAGAAACCTGTCAAGAGTTGAGTTTGTGAAACTTTGTGAAACCTTAGTGTTGCCTCCTTGTATTGCATCAATGTGGATGACATGTTGGTTGCAACAAAGAACATGCAAGAAATAAATGTACTCAAGGAAAAACTTAGTAATTCCTTTGCTATGAAGGATTTGGAGGTAGCAAAACAAATCCTTGGAATAAGAATATCTCAGGATAGGAAGGATAAAAATCTTTCTTTATCTTAGGAAGAGTACATTAAGAAGGTCTTGGAGAGGCTTAGTATATAGGATGCTAAACCAGTTGGGACTCCTTTGACAAGCCATTTAAAGTTATCAAGGGAGTACTGTCCCAAGACAGAGGAGGAGAAAATCTAGATGTCCAAGGTACCTTACTCATCAGCAGTTGGTAGCTTGATTATGTGATGGTGTGCACTAGGTGAAATATTGCTCATGCAGTGGGAGCAATGAGTAGGTACATGAGTGATCCTAGTAGAGAGCACTGGCAGGTAGTGAATTGGATCCTTTGGTATTTGAGATAGACCATGGAGACAATTATGTGCTACAGTGGATTAGACACCACTTTGCATGGTTATGTAGATTGAGAAATGGCTGAAGATTTGATTAGCAGGAGTAGTATGACAGGTTATGTATTTACTGTAGGTGACACAGTGGTGAGCTGGATTTCATGACTATAGAGTCTTGTGGATTTGTCAACCACACGGGTTGAGTATGTTGCTACCACATACGCAAGCAAAGAGATGATTTGGTTACAACAATTTCTTGAGGACTTAGGGCATAAGCAGGAGGAAGGGAAGTTGTATAGTGATAGTGAGAGTGCTATACACATAGCAAAGAACTCCGCATTCTAATCTAGGACAAAGAATATATAGTTGAGGTATCATTTCATGAAGACAGCTTTGGACGAACAGAAGTTGAAGCTAGAGAAGATTCATACCAGTTAAATTTCTTCAGGCATGATGACCAAGGTGGTCACAAGGGAGAAACTGAAGCTATGTTTAGATTTGGTTGGCCTTCACAAATGATAGTGAAGGGTTGAGAAGCTTGCTCAGAGGAAATCAGTCTCCAAGTGGGAGATTTATATGTGATGGAGTCTATTTCCATATTACAATGTATTTCAAATATTGTACACTCTTAACATATCCTCTCCAGGATTCGAGAGTATAGATCCCCCTTTTTCCATGAGTATAGATATGTGTTTTACTTATACTTGTATGCAGGCATAGTCATCACCCATGATTGACGGGAACTGTTATGGGTTAACTTGGCCCATGGTTTGGTACCCATTGTTTTGTAAAGCCACTATGTCGATTACATATTGATGTAATTATTATAAATAGAGAAACATACAGTAGGTAAAATATAGGAAGAATTGAGAAGGTGAATAGATTGTGTAAATTCAAGTGTGAATTTGGAAGTGTTTGTTGAGTGCAACTCCAAACAATATTTTTGCATCAAGTAATTGTGAGAAAACTAATCTAAGAAAGTCTTTCTTGGCGGATGTAGCCCACATTGGGTGAACCATGTTAAATCATGTCTTCATATTGTGTAACTTTTATTTCTATTATGTATTTATCTCTCTTCATAATTCTTGTTGCTACGATTCTGAGAAATTATTCTGCATTAATTTTTGTTCTATTTCTAACAAGCATTAATAATCCAAGGTTAGATATTGCAAAATGCTCCAAGATGATGCAATGTTGATAGAAAATCTGGATGATGAAGAGGGCTTGAAGAAAGACTGGAAAGATGAATCTAGTGATGTTTTTGAAAAGGTAAATTCGAATCTTAAGTAAGACTTTGATTATTGAATAAGTTGTAGAAGTGTAGAGTAATCAATGAAGATGATAAGATAGTATGGAGACAATCTATGACAAATAAGATCATTAGAAGAGAAAGATGGTCTATGTTATTGAAAAGAGAGTATGTGAGACATGAAAGATAAAATAAGTAAGCAGGTGTATTTATAATTGAAGGAAATGTAGTTGATGAAGGATGCAATCAAGAATCTAAATTTGCAACATCTTTTTCTTCATCCATCACTTTCTCTTTCTAAAGCTCATTGAGCTCTTTAACTTAATTGCATTAACTATTTTTGAGCTATTTGGGACATTCTTGATTTTGCATACAATAATATCTACTAGAAAAGGACATTAGCAATATTAAAGATCAATAATTAAGATAATATTGAGTTAATAGCATCATTTGTATTAAATTAATCTATCATAGTATAATTAATAATGAGTTCAATACTTCATAACATAATTAAGAATGATATTAAGACATCATAGTATAAACAATATTTGGTTCAATTCATCTTAACACATTCCCTCAAAGCCAATTCCATAGTAACAATATTAACACAGGTCATCCTCAATCCTCAATATTACAGAGCATCTCTTGGCCGACTTGATAAGAGCATGAAGGGGGGCCATCCCTTCCTCTCACCTCTCATGAACTTGGAAGGGCCATCCTTCCTACTTGAAAACATATCCTTCACTTCAAAATGGATTACTAAGAAATATGTTACATGATTGATATAAAGTACCTCTTGATGGATTTCAATATATATATTTTTTCTTTCCTCCAATGAAAATTGTTTGCCTCCTTATTTTATATCTCTTATTAGAAAGAGTCACAACGTTTAATAGGTGGATGCCTTTATAGAAGGGTCACATCTTTATATATATATATATATATTTGTAGATATATTCCCCTTTTATTGAATTGTTGGTGCACACTACACATGGTCACCTTGGTCTTTATCTAGTACTATATAAAACTATATGGTTGCTCACCTCATGCACCATCACTTAAAATTGACCATATATTGTGACATGCATTTTTTCCACACATTTTGTCCTAAGTCCCTTCCTTAACCCTTTCCATCATCCAATTAGTTAAATAAATAATATTTATTTAACTAATCCCCTCCAACTAATTAATTAAATTATATTTATTTAATTAATTCACACTTTCCTCCAATAATCCAATTTAAATAAATTAAATATTTTTTTAAATTAATCCTTTATCCTCATGGATAGATGAGTTATTTTATTTTACATTAGAATCATTTTATGGACACATATTTTGTTGTATCTACATTATTTAGTTTAGTTTATGTGTATTGAATGTCATATGTAAGATAGATGTATTTAAGATATCTATGGTAGTACTTAATACATCTAAATAATTATATGATTAATGCAAAAATTAGCCATTTCAAAATTAGAAAAATATAATATAATTTATTTAAATATTTCTAAAATTTTAGATTTAAGTAGAAATGAAATAATAAGTAGAACCAAAGCATAGCCAACAAATATTTTTAAAAAATAAAGTAAAATAAAATTACTCTAAATAAATAAAATAATTCAAAATTGATATCTCTTAGTATTTTTAGATAGATTTTAGGGTCAAATTTAAGAGTTTTTGTTAACACACGTCTTGCTACCATTGTAGAATGTCTCCATGAACATGTAAACAAAAACAAATTAATAGATATCTGCATCTTCTAGATAAATGTATTTAAGATATATCTTCAAATTAGCATAGATATATGGTCTTTTAGATAGATGTATTTAAGATATCTTCAAATTAGCATAGATATTTGGTCTTTTAGATAGATGTATTTAAGGTATCTTCACTATGCCAACATAAAATAATTTAAATTATTTGTCACACTTATCCCCAAAATTAAAACTGGCGTAGATATTTGCTTCTTTTAGATAGATGTATTTAAAATATCTTCACTATGCCCACATAAAATTATTTAAATTATTTTTCACAGTTATCCCCAAAATTAAAACTACCATGGATATCTCTAGGCTTCTTTTAGATAGATGAATTTAAGATATCTTCATCACCGACATAAAATTATTTAAATTATTTGTCGCTTATCCCCACCGACATAAAATTATTTAAATTAAATCACCTTTTCATCCTAGCCGACATAATCATTTATTTTTCTTCTATGTGGACATTATCCTCACCTCCTATAAGTCAAGCCTCAACAAGCCATTTGATAGTAGGGCTTTGCGTGCATATTGTGTTCTATGGGAGGTGATTAAAGGTGAAGGTTTTGAGTCGTGTTTGTTCAAAGTGGTATGTTCACTTCTTCTATACACTTGTTCTTCAATAGTATGATTGTTTAGAATATGACTAGATAAAGAAATGACTGTACCTTGTTCTTTCTATACCATTATTTAATTTGTTGTATGATCTCTTCTATAGAGATTAATCATTCCAAAATAGAAACTAGATTTGTTGGGAAAGATTTTCTTAATCTTTTGTTAAACTTGTAATCAGAAACACATTTATATGCATTTGTATATATACATATTTGCAGGAATATATATACACCCTAAGTTATTTGAAATACATATTCAACTAATGTATATATACCAAACATATATAGGAATGTTTATAATATCTTCCACAATTTGTAACCCTATCAGGTATCTAGAGTATAAAACATAGGTGGCGTCCCACATCGGAGCAGAAACATAGGTGGCGTCCCACATCGGAGCAGAAAGATATTATGGAAGAAATATTCATCCATTCTGGGAAAGTGATGCCCGGGAGAGAAGAGATACAGAGGATCACAATGTTCCTTCGACAATATGGAGAAGCGGATGAAACGAATGTTAGGAACTGGTTATACAACAGGAAGTACCGAAAAAAGGAAAGACAATGCAATCTTGAGGCTTCTGCCATTGGGCAAAGATCTGCTGAATCCTCTTAAGGAAAGTACTAGGTGGTGTATGTGACAAGTCATATACTTAGTTGACGCAAGGTTTATAATGGGCACATGGAATTGGTTAGTCAACTTCTGAAAGGATAGATATAGCTATTGTCAACTCATTGTGGCTAATTTATGGTACAAGAAGATTGAAATGAGCCCTTGTTAGTAATATGTCATAGCTTGCAACTAGTGTTTAAAGTGCTAAGAAAGCTATGAGAAGGATGTGGTAATAAATATTGATTCCTATTGGTTGAATGACTAATATGAAACTTTCAATGAGGTCCATCTCTATAGAAACATATCAAGAAGCATCACATGGTCTTAGGTGGGATGTTTGGTGGGCTTGATCTTGTAATTGGTAAAATTACTTAGAGAAGAGGAGTTTAGATAAATTATGTGGAAAAATATGATTGGCTACAACCAATTTTGGGTTATGGGGAATTAAGTTGCTAGCTCATTTACAATCCCCCCTGTGGCTTACAAAACCATTGATTGAAGGGTTGTTGCCAAAGTGAATGGGAGTTGTTGATTCCTATTGAAATTTCACGAGCTTATGAGTTTTTGACACCAAATTTTCTTGAGTATGATTTCTTGAGCACATTAGAGAGGTTATATCCCTCTAGGAAGAGAGCATATCCATTTTAGTATGTGCTTGTGCCTTAGATTAAATCTATAGGCTATATATATTCTACATGTGTGCAATAAGACTAATAGGTTTTTGGAACTAAGCTAGATAGGATTGGTTGTATATGCCCCACCTAAGAAACCTAAAATTCCATTGGTAGAAAAGAAAAACAATACTCTCACTCATACCACAAATTACGAGACCTATGAGACTTCACCATCTTCTAAGGAAATGAAATCTCTTTATGGTCAAGGATTTAAAATCCTTTATAATAATTGTGAATATGTAGGTAAGGGATGTGGTGTAAATCAACAAGGGATTCAAGTACCTATAGAATCCGCTTTAACACATTACTCAAGCAACATTGGATATATCCTTTTAAAGAAAAGAAAGCCTCCCGTGATCCAACACTTAATGTCAATTCAACAACATCAAAACAACATGATAGATATTCTAGATATGCAGGTTCTTAATGATGGTGCTACCAAGTAAGTATCTCTAACCCTTTATTTTTCTCATGATGTGCTTCCTCCATGACATGTTATGTGTTTTTTAGGCCACCTGAGATGACCTCTGACTCCCCCGTAAAGTTTGAGATACTAGGAGACTACCTTTGTTGTAACCTTCTTCTATGTGTATCATCATTCTTATAAATTGTCTCTCGCTTTGATTTCATTGTTGTGTGTTGTGTCTTACGGACATAGCGTTGCGGTTGGTGACAATGGGGGCACCCTCCTATGTGACTGTCTGTAAGACACTTGTTTCTCCTCTCTTGTTTATTGTTTCCCTTCCTCTAGTGTTTCCAGCTAGTTGGTGGATGACGACAAATATTTATACTGATGTGGACCTAGTGTCCCTTTCGAGAGCAATCAATGGGGTTGTATATCTTATCCGATGCTTGGCTAGTGGAAGTACTCGTGCTTTCCACATAGTGATGATTTTGATGGCATTCTATCTCATTTACAAATCATAAACAATATTGCTGCTCAGTGCACTTTGTCTACCTTGAATCTTGCATACCTTAGATTTCATATGCATTGATGTTGTTGTTTATTATGATGTTGTAGACACTAACATGTTTCTTGTAGGAATGTGTTTGTGGGAACATTTGGTGATCATGAATTACATGTCACCTTCGGGGGGCATGGGCTTTGTGAAAGTCAGAGTTTCCTTGTGTGTTTTCTTCCTACCTTAATGTGCTTGATATTGGTAACTAATATCAATCACCTTAAGGTGGGGGCATATATAAAGTAAGTTGTTTTTTGTAGATGTTATCTATGTGCTTGTCCTCATGTATAATGTGTGCGATGAGTACATCTTGCACTCTGAGTGTGTTTGCAATCAATCAATCAATCTATCATGAAATCTATTGTGTATAGCTCCTTTTCACCGTAAGGCATCTCCGTGATGAGGGTGGGGTTGAATACTTTTGAGCTCATACCTCCTTTTCACTATAAGGTGTCTCCATGATGCGGGTGGGGTTGCATTTTCAAAAAGTCCTCTGTGAAGATGGGGAGCGGTTTTGTAACTAACTCAACACTTAAGTGTGTCTTTGGTGATTGTTTTGATGAAGCCCAATCATCAATGTGTGCCTATAATGTGCCTGAGATGGTGTTGAGCCTAGAAATAGGAACACTCCATCGCTTGTCTGCCGTGTTTTCTTTGTGTCTTCAAAGTGTGTGTGTTTAGAGTGCTTGCTTTGTTTGGTGTGTCTGTTGCCCCATATGCAGTCTACATTTTGGGAGATTTTGTGTGTCTTGTGTGTGTGTGTTACCCCATATATACAAAGACCTGCATGATGAGTGCATCCTATATTATGGTAGGTTTGTTTACTTTTTAGTACTTGCATTTGCATTTCATATATATGAGAAAAAGAAAAGAAAAGAATCATGCTTATCTTCCATGTATTAATGTGTCTTCTATGCATTTATTGTATTCTTCGTGTTCTACATGACTATAACTATCTTCTTTATGTTTTGTGTGCCTGTTACTGTCTTCTATGTGATTGGCCTGCCTTCTCCATGCTTGGTGTGTTTGCTGTGTTTTTGACCTTACTTTAATGCATGTATTGGACTCACGTTTATACAAGGTTAATGGTATTCCCCCTCTTGCAATCTAATCATCATCTATTTATTGATAAACATGGAGAGAAGCATGCAAAGAAAAGGAGATGGTAAGGTGGTAGATAACATCTCCCTAGAGGGTGAGATGAAGAGATTGATACTAGTGATAGTATGTGTGTAATGAGATGATAGTAGTCTGGTGCGTGACAACAATGACACTTGTGAATTCTCTTTCGAGAAGTGGATATCATATTCAGTGGCTAATTATTTTTTTGGCATATCTTAATGATGGCATGCCCTGGGTTGTGTGGGTGCATGTGACTATTCGTGTGCATTTTCGATACAGAAATATGATAAGGTTGTTTCAGGTCATGTGGGAAATCCTTAGTGTGACATGGAGATTTATCATTGTTCTCTCCATGGTCGAGACCACTATATGATTTATGTATTTGAGTGATGAAAGCCCACCCAATTCCCCTACTCCCCGTAGGTGGTCTTGTTGTAAGTTTATATGGTGATTGTAATGTGCGACTTTATGAGATTCCTGGACTTTGTATTCATGTGTTAAAATTTTTAATTAAATGTTAAGTTGACAGTGTTTTGTTTCTTGAACTAATTAGCTATTTTAATTTTGAGATAGTCCTTTTGCCTCAGGGACTTGTTCTTTGGTAAATTTGTGATGTTGCAATGGTTTCTATCTTTGATCTTCATTTCTTCTTGGCTCGTTTTATTTTAATGTATTTTAATTGAGGAATTAACTTATGGATTTATTTCACTTAATCCTTCTTGATTTGAGGTATTTTATTGTTGCAACTGCTAGCATGTGTGGAGTAATGTGACTTCTATAAACTACCTTATCCAGGAGGGGCCCTAGGCAGGTTGTGTGGGGGAGTAGGTGGCTTGGGGGATTCTATTGTGAGAATGGGGGTTGCAAATGGGATAGGTATGGGACAGTCATAATCCATCCATCCATCTTCCCCTTAGAACTATGCACGTATGTTTCTTGCATACCTTCCTCTTGGAGGATAACACCTTAAATGAATGCGAGAAGGGTATTAGGAAATGTGAGGAGGGGTCCTTGAGAGGGCCCTAAAACCATGTTTCTTTTTTGGTTGCTTGGCACTAAGGTATTAATGATATTGGTTTCCTTTGGATGTGAGATTATATAGTTTTATGGCTAATTGGATATTGACACAGTGGTTGTATATTTATATGGTTATTCATATATTGGATTTATTGTGTTGCAGCATGCCAGATTACTAAGTGGCATATTGGACCTTGTCCTCCCCATAAGTACCCATTTTATTGAGCCTCCTGATGTGAGTCATGTGAGGTCATTATGATGAGTGTAGATTGATGTCATCATGGACTCTTAGTTGGGAAGTTATTATTGATAATGGGATACTAGCACTACTTTTGGATAACAAGCTCTAAGGTGGTGACATTTGATACAATAGTTACGAAGAGAGAGATGGATAGAAAGTTTGGAAGAGTTGTTGGTGTGGCAGCCTCTGCAAATAAGCATGCATGACAAGTAGAATGGTTACCCTTCACTTTAGTGTTGATGTGTGTGCTTGAGCACTTATTCATTTGAAGTGTAATATTTATATGATATTGGAATGATGGAACTCATTGATATATAGAAGAATCCTTGGAAGGATTGACCTTGCACCTATCCAGTTGCCAAAAACCTGAGGGAGGGTATAAGGTCTTCAGATCATACTTATCGAAAGAACTTACAGAAATTGCTCGGTTCAATATATCAGCCTATTACATTATTTCCTATAAGTTACTCAGGATCCAGATTGATCCTGATGAGTCTAAGTCTCTATCAGAACAATTTAATTCCTATCCTTGTTAGCATGTATAGTTGTTGTGCTTACATATCTCGTATTGGATAGAATTTTGGTCTGTTTGACTAGTTTAGGCCCATTTGGCCATTATTTTGGAAGGAGAATTGTGCGAAATAAAAGGTGTAATTTAGAGTTGTTGGAAAAAGATAAAGGAACTAGGAGAAGATAAATATGATGCCCTTGAAGAAGAACTAAAAGATTCAAGAAGGAGAAATGAAGAACTGGAAGTAGAGTTGACATTATTTGAACATATTGAAGAGAGATTTGAAGAGTTGGAAGGTGGAACAGAGGAACAAAGATTTAGAAGAAGATTTGAAAGAATTGAATAAGGAGAACAATTTACAGAAGAGTGAAATAGCATGATTCAAATAACATATTAATAAGTTGGAGAAGTCACTTGTAGCATGCAAAGAAGACAATGAAAACTAGAGATCTAAGCCTAAACTTTGTGATGTTTTTTGTGATACTAATGATTTGAGTGATGTTGCGGAAGCTTCTTTAGAAGGTTAAAGTGAAGATAACAGTGTGACTAAACCGCATTTATTGCGAAGCGATAGGGTCCATTAGACCTGGTTCCATATGAACCAGATTGTCCAAAGGGCAAAAGAGCCTAGTTGGCTTTATCTCAGTATGTCCCGTTTTAGACACTTTAGCCCAGATTGGCTATTTGAAATTCTTGAGTACTTAGATTGACTAAGATAATGTAATTCTTCTAACCTATAGTGGTGCATATTTTCTCTTGGATTCTAACATGGGGTGGAACTAAACTTCTAACATAACTAGAAATTTTGGATAATGCGCCCCAGTACTTAATATTTGGAGTCAATGCACAAGCAGTAAGGATGTTTAATCAAATATGAAAATTCTCACATTTACTCAAACTTTTGTCTATAACCTTTGCATCGAGACGATGCAAACTTTTAGGGGGGAAGTATGTCATGAACCTTCCTTTGGTGTGGTTGTGTGATGTACAAGGGGGAAGAAATTTTGAATATGGCAGGTCAGAAATTAAAATTAGATTCGACCTTCTACACCACCCTTCTCTACCAACATAAGGGAGTTGACAGGAGAGTAAATTGAAAGGAAGGCAAGTCTTTTTACGCACGCTAAGTCAGAGATATGTTTGCATTTTAGGGGAAGACTAAATTCAAGGGAAAGAGAGAAATTAGTGTTTATCAGTTGGGGAATTGGTGTGGAAGAGGAGACATATTAATTGAAAAAGCATGGGTCGTAAGGAGGAAAGGTTTTCGAAGGAGACAAATGCATGTTAGCTTCATTAAAGAAAGTATGGCCTTCAATGATTGTGATAAAATAGAATTGACAAGTGTTTCACTTGCAAAAAAAAAAGAAGTGGGTAAGGACTGAAGAGGGCACAAAGGAAACGGAAATAGAAGGCAGTTTGGTGTGAATAAAAAAATCATGTTCCATAGCAGAAGATATATGGGTTGTTTATATCCTATTGAGGGAGGAAGAGAGGGAAGAAGTGGCGATTGGAGACTATGTTGGACCTCACTGCAATCTTTAGAGCGATGCTTTTTAATGGCATTTACTCAAAAGTGTCTCACTATTTTCTTGAGGGGACTTGGACTACATTCATGGCATTATTTTTTGGTTCAATAATGCAAATAAATGGGTTATCAGAGAGAGGGCACAGGTTGGTATTTTTTCTTTGTTCTTAGCGATGCCAATGTGGAGGCAACAAGGAAAATTCCAATGACTACATCATCAACATCATTTGTAGAGCTAAGTACACTGTTCTTCACAACTTCCTAAAACAATATTTAATTTTGATCTATTTACTCTTGTGGCTGAAGGGAAATGTTCTAGGTTTGTATATGTGTAAGAAATATTTGGTACTACTATGATTGTGGTTGCGGAGTCTAGCCTTACACCTCCTAGTTTCATTTGCTTAAAAGATTCCATAACTTTTATTTACCAAAACCTTTTAGACATATCCTAAAATTATTGCATTCCATGAGTTGATGTCTCCTTGAGGCGTCTATGAAATAGTCAATGTGCATTGTCTATGCTTCCACGTTTTTCATACATGTCTACCAGAGCATTTCCAACCATAAACAAACATCCCCTTACCATTATGCTATGCTGGATATCCATACCCTATACAAAAAGCTCCCATTTTGTCATAGGTAGGGAGGATGCTGGCAAGGGTTATGGAATTTGACTTTATACCTGCAAACAACAGTTGCTTGAAACTTTCTAAAAGCCTTCTCAACAAATCCATTTTTTGCATATCCTACAATCATTACAGTCCATGAGACCTCACTTCTCGTAGGATTTTGTCAAAATAGTTTAGGTGCCTTGTCTATGACTCTATGTTTTGCATACAGGTCTACCAAGGCACTTGCAACTACTACATCTGACAAAAATCCCTCTTTCGTCTTGCTCGAATGGATGTCCCTTCAATATTACTAGAGATCTGACATAGTTTATTATTATAGGGGAAGTCTATTCTTTTTAAGATTGCCTCATCTAGCATCACCAATTAACCCCACAAGTAAAATGTCTCTATTTAGAATGATGGAAATGTTTCACATCTGTCACACCAATATCTCAGGCAATAATCTTGGAGATAAGTTTTGTTGCAGTGTGGCAATCAACACATACTCATAGGTTCTTAGCAACTCTAATAGTTGTTCTTTTAGGCAGTCAGTCAACCATTTTGGATTTGAAATAGGTTTTAGTTAGTTCGGTTTAAAAATTAGATCTAGTTATATAGTTAGTGTGAAGTTAGGAAGTAATCTTTTGGACAATAAATTATTACAATTACGTCAAAAATTTCAATGCACGTGAAGATGTGAAGGTAATCCAAATAACAAGTATGTGTACAATTATGAAGAGTGTATGTAGGTATAAGGAGTGTAATTTAAAGATTGAAACATGAAAAAGAAATGTATGAATGAGTAAAACAATGTTATAGGTAGTATAATAAATCAGAAAGAATAAAAAGAGGGAAATGTATGCCAGATTCCAGTTGTTTTGTAAATAATAAGATGAGGATTATAGAGTATTAAAAAACAATTGTGAAAAGAAGGTGTGTGGTGAAATAAACATAGTAGAAATAGGATTGAAATGGGAAGAATATGTGTTAAGATGATAGTGAGGTTAATAGGAGAGTAAGATAGGATATAGATAAAATGATTATAATTATGTTTATATATTTGTTGATAAGAACATAATTACTAGGAGTAGATTGAGTGATAAAGGATAGAGTAGAATAGATAAAAGTGATGTAAGATTAAAAAAAATAAAAAATAAAGGTGATAAAGTGACGAAAGTGAAATATTAAGCATATATGTGTAAATGTATTCAATGAAATTATGTTGAAGATGAGTATAAAAAGAGAGGAAATAAGAGAGGTAATGAAAATGACTAAGATATGGTGGTGGGGATGTGATGGGAGAATAAGAATTATAATGATGTAATGTGTGTATAAGGTTTAGAGTATATTATGAAAATAAGTAAAATGATGCATTAATGAAATAATGAAAAGTGAATTGTTAAGTATAATAAAATAGTTATAATGATAGGTTATTATGAGATTGAATGATATTAAGTGTGATGTATAGTTATAAGAGTAAGAAGAAAGAAAATGGATAAAATAGTAAGAAATTTTAATGTATGTATGTATGAAATAATAATGGATAATGTGGAATAATATGGTACGATGATGTGGTATGAGAGATAGCGATGCAGTGGATAAAAATGGTGTAAATTAATGACAAAAGATATAAAGATGTAGAAATAAATAGAAAGAATATGAAATAAAATAAATAATTAAATGTATGTGAAAGGATGAGAGAATAACAATAAAGTAAATGAATTGTATTGGAAAATGTTTGAATAACCTAGGTTGCGATATGTTACTAGAAGACATTATAAAACTTATGATAGCTCTTTGAAAACCATGGTGGGCACATCATGTCGAACATGATATGGCATAGTGTTTACTTAGATTATCGAACTTGTTATAATCTTATCCTGTGAATGGTTAATATGTTTTTCCGTGAAAGTGTAGTACTCAATTAGAATGATTTTTCTTGTTCTGTGTATGTCTTTCTATCATTTGAAATAATCAAACTCATTAAACTCTATGCTTATAGAGGTACTTGGGCATTGCTCCAATGACATATATAACCATGTCTCTTTCACTTCTTGAATACCTTCATTTGTTCTTTGGAATGGATTCTAATTAATTTAATCATTGAGATCTCTTTTGGGAGACTCGAGTTCAAAATCGTGATAGACATCTAATATGAAAATTTAAGTTATGACTCTCATTCTTGCATAATTGGCTCATAATCCAAATAAGGTTTCTATAACAATGTGGGTTATAGATAGTAACTCTTAAACTTAGAGTTTTAGAGAAAGTATGTAAAACTCCTTATGTAAAACTTAATAAGGGATTAGAACTTAGAGTTTTAGAGAAAGTATGTAAAACTCCTTAGTTGAGAATCTCTTGTTGAAACAATAATATTTTGGTCAGTTATTGTTGATGGTTTCTTGAGGAGTATTGTAATACTAGAATTATTATGTAAATAGTGGATATGAAGGCAGATCAAAACCATTCTTGATTCTTAAATACCTCCTTGGTGAATTTGTTAAGAAGGTAGGTTTTGTCTTTATTGTTGAAGGGGTTTGAGATTACTAGTCTTAATTAATCATATTAGTGAATTAATTTTAAAGCCCTTCATACGTAAGTTGTAATTGGTTGGGTTTTGTAACTAAAGTTGTTGAAATGATTTTACTTAACTTTCTTTTCGTTCGTATTAGATCTTATTTAGAATCAATGTCAGGTTTTGACATAAAATGGGTAAGTACCCTTGAAACGAAGACATTTTAATGGATAAGTAGAGACTGTATACTATGAAATTCTTAGGTAATTACCTATGTGGATTTGATTTCATCAAAGTGATAGGGTGACATTCTCTATTGAGACAATATAGAAGGCTATATAAGAGCTAGAAGATGTTGTTGTCATTTATATTATGCAAATGGGATTGAGTTTCGCAATGTATTTTCCTTCCTATTAAATCATCATGATATTATTAGGTGGTAAGGACAATAGTTGTTGCTTCAGAAAACATTTCTCCATATTGCTTGAGGCATTGATTTCCATTGCTTGAGGGTGTAGATTTATAAATATGTTGTAAAACTATAATTTGATCCCAACTACATCGAGAGGTGGTAGTAGGACCTTTTGTCCATTGTGTCACTAGATTTAGGGAATTGTGTTTGCAATGAGAATTAGCACCCTCGTTGTAACTTAATAAAGTTTTTATGTACTTTTTACTTGAATAGGTCATTATGTTAGAACAAAAACAACTTATGTTTTCTCCTTGAAGAAACATACGTTTGTAACCTAGAGTCTAGTTAGGTGATAGTAGTAACCTTGGAGACCTTTATCTCCCTAGGTTGACCAAATATAATTATAGACATAGCTATGTCATAATCATTAAAAATTAAAGACAGTTGATCTTCTTCTCTTCGGTAATTGATACATTTCTTAACCCTTGAGGTCGAAGTTCATAGAAATTTTAAAATCATCGAGTATTTACTATGTGCTTAGATTTTAAAAGTGGCATTAGGGTATTGAATTATAGTTTGATCTTGCAAGTATTATTACAAATAAGATTAGGGATATCACGAATGAATCTATTAGGAAACCTTTTGATGAAAAATACTGCATGAACTTGGACATAAACTTGCCTTAGGTAAACTTAATGCCTTGAGTGGACACCCGATAGGGACTCCTCAACATTAGGGTTGCATGACAAACACCCCTTTTGGGTGGTTGTGATAGTTGATTTAATTCTATCCTTGTTTCACCGGAGTGGGTGGTAGTTGACGAAGAATTGTTTGGGACAAGGGATCACCCTAGAAAGGGCTGCATACCCATTCATAGTTGCATCAAACATACTGCAAGATAGAACTACATATTCACATACCCTAGAGTTTGTCACATCTAGAGAGGGCCTTGATCCTGTGGATAGAGGGTATGTAGGCAGTCTGGATGGTGAAGGATGCCTCCAGTACTTAGGTCCCTTGGATATAGGGTGTTCATTTATAATTAACATCATGATCATAACTTTTTGTGTACTAATTTCTGAGTCGTGTTAACATGAGATTGTCTAGCTAGTTTTATATAGATGATAAGGATACAAGTTACTAGGGAGAAGTAAGTTGTCCCAATTGATTAAGAGTGATGAAATTTTCAGGACTTTATGATTTTAGAAAACTAAACTTCAGTTGTCTAAAGATGATAACATTTATTGGACACTTCTTAGAATTAATAGCAAAATTTCAGGATTTTGTATTTTCTGCATCTGTTAGATCAAAACTTTTTTGTTCCTTGGTATTTTTGAATTCAGAGTTAGTATTATTTTGTTTTTAAGGAGTCGGGCCCTTACAATAAAAGGCTACTTATCCTGTTTGTTTAGCAGGCAAATACCCCTAAGAGGACACCAAAAATGTTACTGAAATTTTCTTGCAGCTCAATTTAGTAACGATTTAACAGCAGTCATTAAAATGGGGTAAAGAATTTTTTTTGATACATGAGCAATCCAATCCACATCGGTTGTCTTGATGAAGGATTTTCATTATTGATTTATCGAGATGATGTAATAGTTTTTCTTGAACTGTTGCACAATCTAGATAAAATTAGTAAAATAGGACTCCTTAAGAAAGAATACATTCAAAGGATGTCAAGTTTTGAAGCTAAACTAATCTTTGCAGTTTATGTTTCAAGTATGTTATTGCTATTTATTATGTGCAAGATAGTGTATTTCAAAAAAGAGGTATTTATAAACTATCATTTCTACATTATTATGAAGATATTTTTCAGATAGATTTTTTAGTTATTTCATATTATGTAAGTGATTCATAAAGGAACATACACATAAGTCATTACATGATATGAAATAGCTGATATATTCAAAAGAAATATTTATACAATACCACAAAAGCTATGGGAGTAACTGTATCTGATAAGCTATAAAGTAGCAAGAAGAAAGAGAAAAAAAATGCATATAATTAAGAATGGGACCCGTCATTTCCTAGTGAATGATGAATCCCATTGTTGAAGGTTATGCCAGCATTTTGAGTTGTCCATGTGTAGCTCCAGAAGAAAACCTATGAGGGTGGAAGATGTTTGGTGTTAGAGCTCGAGGTTTTGTACATAATTCTATACATATCTAATCAAGGAAGCACTTGTTTTTTTTAAACTGATCAACAAAATCAAAATGAATAATTGAACAAGAGATGCAGATACTAGATTAGAAGTTAAATAAAAAAGGAGAAAGCATGATCTCACACAAATCAAATAAAGGTTGCAGCTTTATATTCTATATCTAACATATTTGTTGAATGTGCAGGTATAGGTCAAGTGTGATAGCATATGAAAATTACAGCATGTGGATAAAATGTGGGTCCCACAAGGGTCGAGCCCAGCATACTATCTTCTTCTTAATAATTGAGAGGGTACATAGTCCAGACAATCAACATGCATGTCAAAATATAGCAATACATATAAAGAAGCAATGCATGGTAAGGATAATCCTTGTAAGGAACCCCATTGGTACTTTTTAATTCTTATGAGAATATCTATTTGCTGACTCAAGGTGGCATTGAACTTTTGTAAAGTGGTAGGAGAGAAAAGAATTCCCAAGAATAATGTTAAAACTCTTCCTTGCACAAGTATCAAAGGTACCAGTGAGGCTCCTCACAGTGAGGCATGCCTTGGCAACCAAACTATCTTACATTTGAAGTATGCATGGTTACAGTCAGCTATAAGGTATGTCGAGGCCATCAATGCAGTGTGGCAGAGTTGGAGATAACAAACCATTCAAGACACAGAGAAGTGATTAATAGCATGATAGTCCCATGGTGGTAAAGAGAACAAAGCATATATTATGACAAGGTTGTTATTATTTGCTAAAAGCCTTCAAGAAATCAGACCTCAAGGGATAGTCACCTAAAGGAAGCAGTCACTTCTATTCAGTCTTGTTATTAGTAGTCATCATGAATAAATAAGTAGTCATCTCAATCCATCAAAGAGCCAGACACAATAATAACTAATAGTCATCAAGGAGTAGCCCCAACAGGGCTTTTTTTCAATCACTATTAAAGAGCAACAAGAAGAGTGGACCAGTAGTCAACAATTTCAAATAAAATTAGTAGATATATCAAATGAAAAAGCTTGTATTTCCTAGAGGAGCTTCTATAAGGGCTGTCAAGAGTTTAAGGTATATGGACCAAGCATTTTTGAAGTCTTTACGTTTAACCCAAAATAGAATATAATGAGTGCTTCAAACTTATGAAATTGAGGATATGGTTGGAGACAAAAAAAAGAGATGTAATGAACAAATATCACACAAGGGATGGCATCATGATGCAACAAAAGAGGAAAAACCATGACAGTATGCATAATACAAGTATCTTGGGACAGTGAGTAGGGGTATAGAAAAATACTCAAGACACTTACATTAATATCATATAAATTTATAGATCAAGGAATCTAGAACAAAGCTCTAATAAGATAGGATTGAAGTAAAATAACGAACAAAGAACAGTGAAAGGTCCCTAATCAAATCAAAAGGGTATTAATGAATTTGTCTAAACTTTTGAAACCTCTAATGTAGTTTGAGGTCTGAATGCAAGGTACTAGTCAAGAAAGCAATAACAAAGGTCTATCAAGGAACGATGAGGTCTGCACATGCATCCGATTCACCTACATGAAGCATTTAAAGATTCAAAGACTTTTCTCAAGAGCTAAAAGACTGAAGACTCTAAAAACTATGTGACAATCTAAATGACTACTAGAAAACACAGATATGACAATGTAAGACACAATGCATAATGCATCAAGAAAAGAGAGTGTTCACTATTCTTACAAAGATTTTCTTTACCATGTTTACCAGTGTATAATAAAAGCAAGAGAGTTAGGTCTTCGTAGTCCTCATAAGAATAAAAGGAGCAGCAATATGCAGTCTATTATTGAGTAGTATGTTTACACAATGTGGAAAAACAAAACTCTTCAACTCTTGTTGGAGAAGTTTATCAGTATATTTCAGCTGCTACACTTATAAGAACATGTTGCACCAGATTTTTTAAGTAGGATTGGTTCATTCAGAAATCTGTTACAATTTCAGGAAAATCTACATGGTCTAAAGGATAGCAGAAGATAAAGAGTTGTTTGAATTTCATGAGACTAACTCAGAGAATCTACCAAATACAGGAATATGACAAGAATTCAACAACAGAAATGTATGTAATAACAACATAAGGACAGTCAAACAATGTTTGACTAAAAAATAACTTAGGACTTGTTGAGCTCTTACAAAGTTATTCAAACTATTTTGAATTCATTCAAGCCCCAAAGATTCTTATAGCATGAACCAAAGCAAAAGGAGAGGAATATATATAAATATAAGAGCTTTCTTCTTTTTCACCAAGATAGCAAACAAGAGAGGGTTTATCCTTTAGTTTCATGAAGAAGACACAACAAGGTAAAGGGGTATCTATAGCAGAGGAAGGATAGGATCTTACCATTTTTCACACAGAGGATTTCTTATTTTCTTTAATCTCGTAAACCAAAGCAAAATGAAGTAAAAGATGCATGCATGAAAACAATAATGATAGCAGAAGTAACGAATACAGAGAGTTTTTCATAATTTTTGTTGCAAGAAGGCATAATGAAATGCAAAACAAACTTCTTTTTGTTTCTTCACAACATAAGAGTAGCCAACACAGAAAGAAAAACACTATACAGAAATAGTGAATAGAGAGTTCTTTTATGCCTTTTTGTGTTTGAGAGAACTCAGCAAAAAAAGGAAGAATGACTTACATGAGGAACAAAGTGATAGAATGGACAAAATCCATAGTTGAGTTTGCTTCAGAATGACCCTCAAATGACCTTTAAAGCATTAGAAACCCTAAACATGGTGGTGGCAGAGTAGTAATCGAAAGAAAGATACAATGTAAAAAGATAATTTTTTTAGGGTTCAGTCTCTTTTTGGCCAGTTTACCTAACCCAACCATGGGTTTCTTTCTGAGGTTTTTTAATAAAATCATTGCTATCTAAATACCTCGAGGGTCAAAATAATATAACTCATCAAAACCTAGTAATCATAGCATGGTGCCTACAAGGGTTCAGGTGAATGATGGGTTACAAATGCTAAGGGTTTTTTTATAAGCCTTAAGTCACAAGACAAGAATCATTGCAAGGGGTCAGAGGTGTCTAGTATAGGGCATGATGGCCATGTTTTTATTCATATGTTTTGATCTTATTCTTCATAAAAGATAACAATGCCTTTTAAAAAGTCAAAGGAGTAAATAATGTAAAGTGAGCAAGAATTATTGCAATCAGGGTGGCAAATTTTGGAAACAATAAGAAATTCCTTTTTTGACTTAGTTAAATGCATTAAGCATTTAAACACTTTGAAAGGCCTCACAATGACTAGGCATGGAGTTTCTTTTTGCATTGAGAGCTTGACTCAGGTTGACCAAGGTAGTTAATTTTGGTATGTGCAGTAGGAAAGGGAGTTATTTCTTTTACCTCTAATTATCATTATTTTCAAATTTATCTCAAATCCATATGTTTACATCATCATTAGACAAAAATTGGTAAATACCAATTTTTAAATGCAATGAACTATAAATTGATTTAATATGTGTTATGTAATAAACATAAGGGAAAGTCATGCATCACATAAAAATTATTGAGTCAATCATATTGATTACATTTAATAATTGTTATTTTAGTTAATTTTGCCTCTCATGTTTACAAGATACACTATGTGGCTTCATGACTATTGTCATTGATGGCAACAAAATCTATCCCACACATCTATAGCACATAGCATGCCTATACCAGAAGTTAGATTGAAGAGTGTTTTGGTCCAGTGAACAAGAACAAAGCATGCACAAGGTCTGACAATCAGGTCTAGATCTCTCAGATGGTGTAACTCAACAAGTTGTAGACTTGGACAAGTCAAGAGGAGTATCATGACTACTATATTCCAGAGATTGAGCCTCCGGTGACAAAACATAGAAAATATATGAGCATCTGAGTGTTTGGTTCAAGACAGGTAGAGCAGACTGAGGAAGAACTGACCAGTAGAGTATCAGACTTCATTTTGGATGAGTAATTGACATTGATCAAGCTATTTGAGGGATCATACCATGTTGGCTGACATGATTGATGAGTTCTATATCTATGATTTGATACACATCACAAATCATGCATCAATTCAGCTGACAGAGCAGTAACTTGTAAGTATCTTGAGTATTCTAGTTGCCGACTAGAAAGTAGTTGAAATCCTTGGTATGGATATAAATACCAGATGAATTCTAGTATGTAAGTGTGTATGTGTATATATGTGATGAAATAAGGTGTGAGGAAAGGTAGAGATAAGTGTGGAAGCAGCAATACAAGTCTGGTAAGTGATAGAGCAGCAACACTAGAGCAAATGAAGAATGAAGTGCATTAGATCAGTATATTGAGCCTAACCGAGACTAAACTTTAGCATTTGTAGATGCCTCTCATTAGTTCAAACACCTGGTTACCTTCTATAAACTTTGTAGATAGTGAGTCTCTTGTAGATATGGTTACCTTCATATGTTGAGGGAAAATGTAGACGATGACCTATATGATCTTCTTTTAAACCAACTATTAGAAAACTTACAGAAGATCAATAAGGATAAGAAGAACTCCTTCAAGTATGGTTGTTTAATACTGTGTCTATTCTTCTACTACATGAATGAGCTTCTTGGATCAAGTGGTTGGGTTTGACAAAATGACAAACTGGTTGCAATAAAGATTAGAGACTATATGTATGGACTTGGTGATGCAAAAGCTCAAAGCACAACACTCTGTGGTTACTTTAAGAACTTCCAAAGCATGATGCAATCCAGAGAAGGGATACCTCAATCCATAGTAGAGAAATACAAGGATACAATGTGTTTTATGGTAGACACTGATCAATGCCTAATGGAGGCAGTTGAACCTAGAATAGTTTGGATAATGTCAATGGGATATGAGGTCGATGAGAAAATCTTTGAGCTACATATTCAACACTTGTTGAGCCAGCCTAAGGACCCTGAGGTAGAACAGTTTGGAACCTTTCAAGAACTAAGTGTAAAAATTCATGTTGAGCTAAGACAACCAGAGATAAAAAGGAAAGTTAGAAGGGAAGTAGAGGAAACTGACAAAAGATATGGCATATCAAAAGAGGCAGTTGATGCAAACAAAGAAAAAATAGAAAGAGCCAAGAAAGAGAAACAAGAAGTAGAAAAAGGAAGTGTTCTGGTACAAGCCTCCTCCCGGACTAGATCCACTAAGAGCTTTGCATCTGCCACTCCCAAGAGCTCAAAACCCACCAAACTGGAAGTCAAGACATCTAGAAAGGGAGAAAAGAGAATGAAAACAAAAGCAAAAAGGTCTTACACAAGTCACAAGGATGATGAAGAAACAGAGTCTGATGAGGAAATTAAGAAAATGAAGAAGAAGACATTATCTGGGGAATTCTCTGCTAGCAAAAACAAAGAAGAAAAAGCAGAAGAATTTGTTGAAAAGCCCACTCTTTCCATTGATGATATCATCAAGGTAGTCATAGTGAATGGGAATCTGCAACAAGTAATGGAATTCTATGATGAATATAGTGATACTGACAAAAGGATCTTGGAAGAAGCTATAGTTAGGTACCTAAATATTTATAATAAAGCATTCATTGAAATCATTTCATTAATTCTAAAATTCTAGAGAAGGTACTTGAACTTAGAAAAGAGAATGCCAAGGCAAAAGACTTAGAGATCCGAGAACAAATTATAATTCAGCTCTATCCATCCATTACTCCAAAGCAAATGGACATGATATTTAAGGACTATAAGAATGAATTCTAGAGCAAAGCAAGAATGAACAAACTTATGCTAGGAGAAACTGATCAAGTAGAAAGAGAAATAGAAGACATCTTCTGGAATTCCTTTAGAAGATTCAATCTTCCTATCATAGAGGAAATAGATGAAGAACCTTCTACCATGGATGTTGAAGTATTTAATGCATTAAATGAAGAATCCTCTAACAAAAATGTAGAAGGGTCAAAAGAGATAGATGAGGAGAAGTCTAAGGACTTGGATTCCTCTGTTCCAGAAGAGGAAGTTCATGAAGCAGTTAACATCTCTCCTCTAGATCCTACTGTAGACATTCTAGATTCAGGAACTGAAGGAGAAGGAAGAAAAGTGGAGAAAGTGAGTCAAGAAGAGGAGGTAAAGGGAAGAGAAGAAGAACAAATAGAGAAGATCTCTGATGACAATTCTGAGATCCCAAAAGAAAAGAAAACTTTGTCAGCAGCAAGAGACACTACAGAGGCAGTAAAGAACTTCTTGAACAAAGAAATGATGGAGATAGATGAACCAGAACTATTCCAAGGGCCACTAAATTTTGATTCCCTCTCCCCAGTTCAGACAATGAAAATAGCATCTTTTTCCCAAGCTAAAGCAAAAGAAAAACTTCTAAAATCTCATATGGAAGACTGTGAGTTGTTAGAGATTACATCTGGGATGCTCGAGAAGATCATGCCATCCTTTCAAAAGGATCCTTCAGCCTCTCCATCTGGTAACTTGAAATCCCTTGTGAACTCTGTTAGCACTCATTTTGATTCTTTAGAGAAATCAATAGAAGAAAAGGTCCAGAAATAGTTTTTGGGAAAAAGATTCACTAAAGTATAGGGACTCATTTCCAATGATAGGAGGATGCTAGATATTGGGATGAAGAACTTTTAAAATGCTCTTAAAGATGGTGGGGACATGTACAAATTTTGTCTATCTTGGTCTAAAGTGACAGAGGATATTGAAAAGAAGGTGAAAGAACAAGAAGGTAAACTGTCAAGTTTATCTCAGAATTTTGATCCCCTCACTATATCCATAATGAATGAAGAATGCCAGGCTATTGTCATTATAAATGAATTAAAGAGGCTAGACAAAGAAAAGAAGAATATAATAAACAGGATGAGTGAACTCAGAGGGATAATTATCCCTAAGTTAGAGGCAATGCATGAGGCCTTAACAGATGCCTAGACCACAGCCCGGACTAGTGATCTGGTAGATCTAAGAAGAGAAGAAACATATGCATTTTTATTGAGTAGTCACATCTCCATTTTGTACAGGATGAATCAAAGTTGGGCCAAAGAGTATGTACAGTTGAAGGCCACTTTTGCGGATATACTCAAGTATATGTAAGTATATACATACTTATGCGGCTATGTATAGGTCATTTTCTACAAATTTTGGTGTGCAGATTCCACCCTTTGCCATTGATGTGAAAGGGGAAGTGAGGAGTAGTGAAAAATGTGGAATCCAGCTAAGGGGGAGCTCAGGTAAAATAGTGCATAAGATAGAGCATCAGCCAAGGGGGAGTTTGCTACGACAGTTAGTCATTTTTCACTAAGTGTTGCCATCAATGCCAAAGTGGGAGATTATTGGCAAGAGACACTGTGTGGCTTCATGAGTGTTTTCATTGATGGCAACAAAGTCTATCCCACACATCTGCAGCACATAGTATGCCTATACTGGAAGTCAGATTGAAGAGTATTTTGGTCCGGTGTACAAGAACAGAGCATGCAGCAAGGTCTGACAATCAGGTCTGGATCTCTCAGATGGTGTAACTCAACAAGTTGCAGACTTGGACAAGTCAAGAGGAGTCTAATGACTACTATATTCCAGAGATTGAGCCTCTAGTGATAAAACATGGAAAAGATATGAGCATCTAAGTGTTGGATTCTAGACAAGCAAGGTAGACTGAGGAAGAACTGACTGGCAGAGTATCAGACTTCAATCCGGATGAGTAATTAATGTTGATCAAGCTATTTGAGGGATCATGCCATGTTGTCTGACATGATTGATGACTTCTATATCTATTATTTGATATGCATCACAAATCATGCATGAATTCACCTGACAGAATAGTAACTTGTAAATATCTTGAGTATTCTGGTTGCTGACTAGAAAGTTGTTGAAATCCTTGGTGCAGATATAAATACCAGATGAATTCCAGTATGTAAGTGTTTATGTGTATACATGTGATGAAATAAGGTGCAAGGAAAGGAAGAGATAAGTGTGGAAGTAGCAATACAAGTTTAGTATGTGACAGAGCAGCAACACTAGAGCAGAGGAAGAATGAAGTGCATTAAATCAGTATATTGAGCCTAACCGGAACTGAACGTCAACATTTGTAGATGCCTCTCATCAGTTGAAAAACCTATTTACCTTCTATAAACCTTGTAGACAGTGAGTCTCTTGTAGGCAGTGTACCTCTTGTGATCAGTGTGCTTGGACAGTGAGCCCTAATTGGCAAGTGCCATTTTGTACTTCTTATTCTTTTAACATAGAATACAATCATGGGTTAGTCACCCCGTGGTTTTTCCCTTAACAAGGTTTTCCATGTAAAAATCCTTGTGCTATGTGTGTTGACTTTATTTTTGTTCTCATGATTATGTATGCTTATATGTTTTGATGCTGCACAAATTATAAAAAAAGAAAAAGTTAAGATAATAGAGATAACTGATTCACCCCCCCTCTCAGTTATCTACCTTGTTTTCAACATCTCAATCATGCAAAAATAGAGAGATAGTTAAACTAAAATGCAAATTCAGAGTTGTGGAGTGATTTTCCTTGATTTATGGTCAAATTGAGGGTGATTTTGGAGTTCTTCTTGGTCAAACAGAATGAGAGGGATAGTTTGGAGCTATTTTAGCTTGTTGTGGAGCAGTTGAGCCCCTTCTTTATAGGTATTTTCTATTTTTCTCATGAGAGAGATATTTTGGAATGGAGTTTACTATAGTTAACTAAGGAGTCCCTTGGAGGTTCTTTCTTGTATTATAGAAGGATAAACTTAGTTTTTTTCTCCCAGTTCTTGATTTTATGCTTCCTCTTGCACGTTATAGAGAAGCCATACAATTTTGTAACTCATTTTTACCAGATTTATAGATAGTAGTAGGTTTTATAGGTTTTTCTCTGTCATTTTACAGTATTGTCCTTTTCATTACTTAGGAGGTCTGCATTTTACCTTCTCGTATCGGTGTATATGCCTTAATGAATGATTTGGATGAAATTTAAATGTATTTTAAATAATCAAAACCTTTAAGCTTGTCTCATTCATTACTGTAAACACAGAGAGGCACTTGACATTATAGGTTTTTGGCTATGCAAACAGTTATCTTACCTTTCAAGTTGTGAAACATTGCTTTCCTGCTAAGAGACAAATCATTGAGCCTCCCTTTGAAATACTTATGTGATAAAATTTCCATTCATTGAGTTGTGTGATGAAATCTTTAAAGTAGCAATTGTTAATCAGTCTGTCCTTTTAATATCATTTTGGTACAATCACCTCCTAGAATTAGTTTTGATTTTCAAAACAATCATCTTTCTTACCCTTTTCGTTCAAAATTCATTAGTGTCTAGGAGAATAAAAAAGGTAACCAACCCATAATCTAGAGATTCATCTTCACTATGAGTATACCCATAGGCTCGAAGGTGTTTCCATGTTTCACGAGATTGCTGAGCATTCAAACTTAGGATTTAGGTGCAATCTTCATGACAACAGTGAAAGGGGGAATCTGATCTATTAGTTGTGAGACAAACCAACGAATAACTTGAATATTTCCTTGTGGACTACAAAGTTGAGAAATATTTTTTTCAGAGTTGCCATGTTGATGGTAGACTCAATCTTCTTTGTATCCACCTCAATACCATGAAGCAAAACAATAAATCCTAATAACTTGTCACTGTCAACATTAAAGATGCATTTATGAGGATTTAAGCACATGTTATATTTTTGAATACAATCAAGGATTTGGTGGAGGATTTTGATGTTATCCTGACGTAAGATGGAGTTGGCCAGAATGTCATCAACAGAGTCCTCCAAAATGTTGTCAATGAAATCACAGAATATAAGGGTCATAACATATTGTTATGTGACACCAATGTCCTTAAGACCAAACAAAATGACCACCCAACAAAAGGTTCCCCAAGGTGTGAAAAAAGCTATTTTATACTAATCTTGAGGATTGATGAATATTTGGTTGTATCTAGAGAAGCCATCCATGAAGGAGAGTAATAAATGTCCAGCGGTGGTATCAATGATCATGTAGATGTTAGGAAGAGTAAAGTTTTCTTTTAAAGAAGCTTTGTTGAGATCATGAAAATTAATACATATCTGAATACGGTTGTCAAATTTAGTGGCAATGATGATATTTGATATCAAAGGGGAATAGTCAATAGGGTGAATAAAGGTATTTTGTAGAATCTTCTCAATCTCAACCTTAACCAACAATTCCACCTTGGTATTCATTCATTGGATCTTTTGTTTTATGCGCTTGGCATTAGGATGCAACATAATATTATGGGTAGCAACTTGTGGATCAATGCCAGGCATCTCTGAATATGTCAAATAAAATAAATGTGAAAATTCATGTAGAAGAGAAGAATGTTCACATTGTTCATCAGATTTAAAACATTTTTTGATTGGGATAACTTTTTTAGGATTAGCCAGGTCCATTGAGACATTGACAATATCTCCAACAAGGAGGGTACTACGGTCTAGGATATTGGACAGACGAGGAGAATCCTTGAGCATCTCCTAAGATGTTGAGGTATCATCCAATAAACATCCTGAGAAAACTTGTGCATCCTAGCTTAAAACCCCTTGGCCACTCCCAATTGATTAATATTAGGCTTGTTGACATGTCTTCAAGTTCGTTCATAAATTCCACCAATTAATTTTGAAAATCAAACTTGTAATTGTGTCTTATGTGTGTTTTTTGAAAATCTATGCATGTAAATGTGAAATATTTTGTTTGCAAATTTCATAAAATCAATCTATCAATAGATCTAGTCCACATCATCCTAATTATCCTTGTAATCACTTTCATCCTAATTCAAACCATCTTCATCCTAATCCACACCCTCATCATCCTAATTATCCACCCTAGTTATCCTAATCATCCCTATTATCCATCTCATTATCCTTAAGCATCCTAATTACCATATCCAAATCATCCTAATCATCATCCAATCCAATTCAAGTCCTTCTAATCTTCATCCAATCTAATCAACATTATCTTAGTCACCTATCCAACTGTCTTAATCATATTCATCCATATATCATACTATCATCTCTTTATCCAACTAATCACCCCTTAATCATTTAGTCCTATCCTAATCATCCAACATCATCATCCTAGTTCTAGACTAATCATATCTTCCATCCATTATCCTAATCATAATTTACTACCATAATACAATACCATCTTGCATCATTGTCTTAATCCAACTTCATCCATTTGTACTACATAATCTATATCCAAATCGATTAATCCTCATCTAATCCTATCATTCAACCTTAATTGTCCACCATCCATTTGTCACCCTAAGCCACATCATAATCTAGTCTTCAACCTTAATCTTATCCTACATCATAAACTCTAATCCAATCCATTTATTCACACAATCCCATTTGAATCATCCATCATCCAATCCAATCAATTTTACCCTAATCATCCATATAGCACCCAAAGATCCTTATAACACCCAAAGAATGTTTGATAAATTGAAGAGATTATATAGAAAGGAACAAGTCACCATCCCACAAAAACAACAACAAGCCATTTTACAAAAACTTATTACCATTCAACAAGCTCCTCAACAACTCCTAGGCCAACAAACACAAACACAAACATAACCACAACACTTATGCTTCTAGCAAACCTCAAGAAATTATATTTCAATCCCATGTGTCACCTCCATCATCATACCAATCTAGTCCATCTACATATCAATTTACTCCTATGTCATCCTATCCCACTTATTCCAATATCATCCAATTTCCATATCACTCCACACTTCAATATCCCCTACAACATGAAAAAGCTTGTATTTTCTAAATATAATGAGTGCTTCAACCCAAGCATTTTTTAAGTCTTTACCTTTAACCCAAAATAGAATATAATGAGTGCTTCAAACTTATGAAATTGAGGATATGGTTGGAGACAAAAAAAGAGATGTAATGAACAAATATCACACAAGGAATGGCATCATGACACAACAAAAGAGGAAAAACCATGACATTATACAAAATACAAGTATCTTGGTACAGTGAGTAGGGGTATAGAAAAATGCTCAAGACACTTACATTAATATCATCAAAATTTATAGCTCAAGGAATCTAAAACAGAGCTCTGATAAGATAGGATTGAAGCAAAATATTGAACAAAGAACAGTGAAAGGTCCCTAATCAAAACAAAAGGGTATTAATGAGTTTGTCTAGACTTTTGAAACCTCTAATGTAGTTTGAGGTCTGAATGCAAAGTACTAGTCAGGAAAGCAATAACAAAGGTCTATCAAGGAATGATGAGCTTTGCACATTTATCCAGTTCACCTACATGAAGCATTTAAAGATTCAAAGACTTTTGTCAATAGCTAAAAGACTGAAGACTCCAAAAACTATGTGACAATCTAAATGACTACCAGAAAACATAGATATGACAATGTAAGACACAATGCATAATGCATCAAGAAAATAGAGTGCTCACAATTCTTGCAAAGCTTTTCTTTACCATGTTTACCAATGTATAAAAAAAGCAATAGAGTTAGGTCTTCACAGTCCTCATAAGAATGAAAGGAGCAGCAATATGTAGTCTTCTATTGAGCAGTATGTTTACACAATGTGGAGAAATAGAGCTCTTTCATCAATATATTTCAGCTACTACACTTATAAGAACATGCTGCACCAAATTTTTTAGGTAGGATTGGTTCATTCAGAAATCTGTTAAAATTTCAGGAAAATCTACATGGTCTAAAGGATAGCAGAGATAGAGTTGTTTGAATTTCATGAGACTAACTCAGAGAATCTACCAAATACAGGAATATGACAAGAATTCAACAACAGAAATGTTTGTAATAACAACATAAGGACAGTCAAACAATGTTTGCCTAAAAAATAACTAAGGACTTGTTGACCTCTTACAAAGTTATTCAAATTATTTTGAATTCATTCAATCCCCAAAGATTCCTATAGAATGAACCAAAGCAAAAGGGGAGGAATATATAGAAATATAAGAGATTTCTTCTTTTTCACTGAGATAGCAAACAAGAGAGGGTTTATCCTTTAATTTGATGAGGAAGACACAACAAGGTAAAGTGGTATCTGTAGCAGAGGAAGGACAGGATCTTACAATTTTCACACAGAGGATTTCTTGTTTTCTTTAATCTCATAAACCAAAGCAAAATGAAGTAAAAGATGCGAGCATGACAACAATAATAATAGAAAAAGAAATGAATACAAATAGTTTTTCATCATTTTTGTTGCAAAAAGGCACAATGAAATGCAAAACAAACTTCTTTTTGTTTCCTCAGATCATAAGAGCAGTGAACACGGAAAGAAAAACACTATACGAAAACAATGAATAGAGAGTTCTTTTATGCCTTTTGTGTTTGAAAGAACTCAGCAAAAAAAGGAAGAATGACTTACATGAAGAACAAAGTGATAAAATGGATGATATCCATAGTCGAGTTTGCTTCAGAACGACCCTCAAATGACCTTTAGACCATCAGAAATTCTAAACATGGTGGCGGCAGAGTAGTAACCGAAAGAAAGATACAATGTCAAGATAGACAATCATTTTGAAAGTGAAGACGTACCTGATGATCAGAAGGTCAAGATAGCCAAGACCAAGCTTAAAGGACATGTTCTACTATGGTGAGGATATGAACAAACTGAAAGTAGAAAAAGAGGTAAGTCAAAGATCATCTCTTGGGACCGCATGGTAGCAAAATTAAAAGGTAATTTTCTTCCTAAGGATCATAGTGTTTAGTTGTATAATAAATTGTAATGTTTGAAACAAAGAGATCTAGATGTTAAAACTTACACTGACGAATTTTATAAATTGAGTACAAGATCAGGAAGAATGGAAGATGAAGTTGACAAGGTTGTTAGTATCTAGGAGGATTAAGAGTTAACATCCAAGATGAATTAGTTGTTGCTAACCTAAGGACTATTGAAGAATGGTTCCAACTGCCTATCAGGGTGGAGGAAAAGATACAAAGAAGGCAAGACAAAGCAACTAGAGGAAGAGACACCAACATGAGAGGAAGAGGATTCTTTCCTAACAAAAGACAAGCAAGTGAAAATTAGGATGATGTAAACAAAGGACAAGGACAAGGTGCAGTTTTCAGAGGTAGAGGTGCAAGGGGCAGATTTAGAGGTGGAAGAAGTTCCAATGTGTTTGCGGGTAGATGCTATAATTGTAAGGAGTTTGAACATCCAGCCTTTAAGTTCCTTGAAAAGCAAGGTTCAGCATCAAATAGTGAAAGGAAAGGTGAAAGAACAACTCAACTTGTTCATAAGGGAGAGTGTGAAATTTCAAAACCTCCATATGTTGAAGTTGTTTCAGAGACAGGAGAGACACTAATGCTGAGAAGAACATTGTTGCAGACATCTAAGGTGGAATACATCAGTGAAAGAAGGAACTTGTTCAAGACTACAAGCAAATGTAGAGGTAAAGTATGCAAGGTTGTTATTGATTCAGGTTCACAGGATAACATGGTGTTTAGGGAGATGTCAGATAAGTTGAAACTAGCTAAAGTGCCTCATGTAGCACCATACAAAGCTTCTTGGGTAAATGATAGTCAGTCTCTTTTAGTAAATGAACAAGCATATGTGGATTTTCAAATTGGTGAATACAAAGATAGGGTCCTATGTGATGTCTTACCTATGGATTGTTGCCATTTGCTATTGGGGAGACCATGGCAATTTGATAGGAAGTCATCGTATGATGGTTGGGAGAACACCTACCTTATCAAGAAAGATGACAAAACATTTAAGCTAAAACCTTGCTAGGAGGATGAGAAAGGGAAGGGTAAAACCAAGGTTGTTATATTTGGAAGGAAAGAACTTGTCAAGGTTGAGGAAAAATATGAGAGTGCTATAACAACATATATGAAGGTTGAAACAAGTATAAAGCATGAGTTGACAGTTGATTGGCACAAAAATGTTATGATAGGAACAATATTATGCCCTTTGGTTGAGAGAAAGGCTAAGGGGACAAATGGGTTTACAGACACGATGCTAAATGGCCCTGATAAGATAGTGACTTGGGTGACAATGGCAAAGGTCGCAACCTGGTAAATAGATTGCAGCAAAGTCTAAGGAATAATGATGGCTTGAGAGTAGATAAGTGCATGAATAGATTAGGGATACAGAGTGGGAAAGCCCCAAGGCAAAGTGGAGAAGATATAGATACTAATAAAGAGTCAAGAAATACACCAAAGTCTGATGTAGGACAAAGAGTAGGCACATTCTTAGTGGTTCAATAGTCTCAAGGCAATGACAAGGTTAAAGATGGAGGACATGCTACCAAGCAACATGGATTAGTCAAGTATGGAGGTGCATCAGTCCAAGAACCATGTCGATGTCAAAGAGATGCTGTAAATAAGCATGTTTCATGGGATGTGAAATCTTTTTCAAGGGGGCTGTATGGTGTAGGAGCACCTTGGCCCATTTTGGTAATGAAGGGTTAATAAGGTCCTAGGTGGCTCTAGGACAAAATTATAATGGTTTTATCATCAAATGTCATGTAATAAGGTCAATACTGACCAAAACAAGTGTTTTATGTTTGTTTTGTCAATAATGGTCACCTTTGTAAAGAGGAGTTACTTTGTAACCAATCTCACTTCACCCATGAGGTTGATGGAAGTTGTAGAATGACCAATATAGCTGGTTTTTAAGTTGAAGGTCAATGAAATTTTTTTAGAAATGTATGAATGCCTCTCAATACCCCAAGGACAGGGGAAAGAGATTTTTTTGAATTGCAAATTTGAATAAATTACTCTTTTTTCTATCCTTTTCTTGTTTACACACTGTTGCAGACCATACCATTTTCCTGTATGGTACAGTCAAGGTCTGAAAATGACTGAATGTGTTAGAGTACGGAATTATCTTTCTTTTGCATTAGGTCTTTTGAATTTTCATCATAGTTTCTACATTCTAGAGGGCTTTCTTGAAACTACCAGAGTAGATAAAATTTTAAGGTTTAAATGGAATTCATCCCATTCCACTCTCTGTGACAACTGTGACTCATGGAATGGGACCAAAATGTTAGGGTTTAGGTGTTTGAATGTTTTGTGGAGCAGGGGAATCCATTTTATGGCTATGGGCATGAAGCTAAGTTGAGTTTTCTTTGAGTTTTGTATTTAAAATGGTGGTTTAGGGTAGTCATCTAATGAAATACTATTTCTAAGGGTTGTATGAGGGTTTATTAAGCATGTGTGGATGTATCCCAAAGTGTTTGAGGTAGTGGTTATCCGAGAGAAAGTCAAGAGTATAGGTTTTCAATAAACCCTTGGAGTTTGCATGAAAAGTGATGGTTTTGGAGTAAGGTGTATCAAAAGACAGAGAAATGACAAATGATTTTAGATTTTGTTGTTTTGGAACACAACTTGTGATTATCCATTGAGTTTAGATGTTTAGAAAGTGTTTGGAAAGAACTTCGTTTGTAAAAGTGGTCTAAATGGGCCTAATTGTAGGCAGAAAACTCTAATTTTGGAGCAACTGGTCTTAAACAACCATGCTTAGCTCATGCATATGTTGTATAAAGGGAAAATGGGTTTCCAAAACTATGATTGAAATTTTGTTTTGACATCCTATAAGGAAATTAAGTCAGAAAAACCTCTATGGTAGGGCTATACGGCTTTTGAAGGTTTGAACAGACTTTTGCTAAAAGGAAATCTTAGGAATTTTAGACTGATGTGGTTGTGTTTGGTAGGTGGATTTATTCTTGTTAGATGCCTTATCTAGTCCAGGTGAAGGTCTGAACCATTGTAGGAAGTTTGAGGCCTTGGAAACCTAGTTCATTGAAAAGTCAATTGTGAAGAGTTTGAGAAACCTGTCAAGAGTTGAGTTTGTGAAACTTTGTGAAACCTTAGTGTTGCCTCCTTGTATTTCATCAATGTGGATGACATGTTGGTTGCAAGAAAGAACATGCAAGAAATAAATGTACTCAAGGAAAAACTTAGTAATTCCTTTGCTATGAAGGATTTGGAGGTAGCAAAACAAATCCTTGGAATGAGAATATCTCTTGATAGGAAGGATAAAAATCTTTCTTTATCTTAGGAAGAGTACATTAAGAAGGTCTTGGAGAGGCTTAGTATACAGGATGCTAAACCAATTGGGACTCCTTTGACAAGCCATTTAAATTTATCAAAGGAGTACTGTCCCAAGATAGAGGAGGAGAAAATCTAGATTTCCAAGGTACCTTACTCATCAGCAGTTGGTAGCTTGATTATGTGATGGTGTGCACTAGGTGAAACATTGCTCATGCAGTGGGAGCAATGAGTAGGTACATGAGTGATCTTGGTAGAGAGCACTGGCAAGTAGTGAATTGGATCCTTTGGTATTTGAGATGGACCATGGAGACAGTTATGTGCTACAGTGGATTAGACACCACTTTGCATGGTTATGTAGATTTAGAAATGGCTGAAGATTTGATTAGCAGGAGTAGTATGACAGGTTATGTATTTACTGTAGGTGACACAGTGGTGAGGTAGATTTCACGACTATAGAGTCTTGTGGATTTGTCAACCACACAGGTTGAGTATGTTGCTGCCACATATGCTAGCAAAGAGATGATTTGGTTACAATAATTTCTTGAGGACTTGGGGCATAAGTAGGAGGAAGGGAAGTTGTATAGTGATAGTGAGAGTGCTATACACATAGCAAAGAACTCTGCATTCTAATCTAGGACAAAGAATATATAGTTGAGGTATCATTTGATCAAGACAGATTTGGACGAATAGAAGTTGAAGCTAGAGAAGATTCATACCAGTTAAATTTCTTCAGGCATGATGACCAAGGTGGTCACAAGGGAGAAACTGAAGCTATGTTTAGATTTGGTTGGCCTTCACAAATGACAGTGAAGGGTTGAGAAGCTTGCTCAGAGGAAATCAGTCTCCAAGTGGGAGATTTATATGTTATGGAGTCTATTTCCATATTACAATGTATTTCAAATACTTTACACTCTTAACATATCCTCTCAAGGATTCAAGAGTATAGATCCCCCTTTTTCTATGAGTATAGATATGTGTTTTAATTATACTTGTATGTGGGCGTAGTCATCACCCATGATTGATGGGAACTGTTATGGGTTAACTTGGCCCATGGTTTGGTACCCATTGTTTTGTAAAGCCACTATGTCGATTACATATTGATGTAATTATAAATAGAGAAAGATATAGTAGGTAAAATATAGGAAGAATTGAGAATGTGAATAGATTGTGTAAATTCAAGTGTGAATTTGGAAGTGTTTGTTGAGTGCAGCTCCAAACAATATTTTTGCATCAAGTAATTGTGAGAAAACTAATCTAAGAAAGTCTTTCTTGGCGGATGTAGCCCACATTGGGTGAACCATGTTAAATCATGTCTTCATATTGTGTAACTTTTATTTCTATTATGTATTTATCTCTCTTCATAATTCTTGTTGTTGCGATTCTAAAGAATGCAAGATTAGATATTGCAAAATGCTCCAAGATGATGCAATGTTGATAGAAAATTTGAATGATGAAGAGGGCTTGAAGAAAGAGTGGAAAGATGAATCTAGTGATGTTTTTGAAAAAGTAAATTTGAATCTTAAGTAAGACTTTGATTATTGAATAGGTTGTAGAAGTGTAGAGTAATCAATGAAGATGATAAGATAGTATGGAGACAATCTATGACAAATAAGATCATTAGAAGAGAAAAATGGTCTATGTTATTGAAGAGAGAGTATGTGAGACATGAAAGATAAAATAAGTAAGCAGGTGTATTTATAATTGAAGGAAATGTAGTTGATGAAGGATGCAATCAAGAATCTAAATTTGCAACATCTTTTTCTTCATACATCACTTTCTCTTTCTAAAGCTCATTGAGCTCTTTAACTTAATTGCATTAACTATTTTTGAGCTATTTGGGACATTCTTCATTTTGCATACAATAATATCTACTAGAAAAGGACATTAGCAATATTAAAGATCAATAATTAAGATAATATTGAGTTAATAGCATCATTTGTATTAAATTAATCTATCATAGTATAATTAATAATGAGTTCAATACTTCATAAAATAATTAAGAATGATATTAAGACATCATAGTATAAACAATATTTCATTCAATTCATCTTAACACATTCCCTCAAAGCCAATTCCATAGTAACAATATTAACACATGTCATCCTCAATCCTCAATAAGGCCATCCTCTCTGACTAAGCTCAAGAGCATGGAAGGGCGATCCTTCTCATCTCTTGGCCGACTTGATAAGAGCATGAAGGGGGGCCATCCCTTCCTCTCACCTCTCATTAACTTGGAAGGGCCATCCTTCCTACTTGAAAACATATCCTTCACTTCAAAATGGATTACTAAGAAATATGTTACATGATTGATATAAAGTACCTCTTGATGGATTTCAATATATATATTTTTTCTTTCCTCCAATGAAAATTGTTTGCCTCCTTATTTTATATCTCTTATTAGAAAGAGTCACAACGTTTCATAGGTGGATGCCTTTATAGAAGGGTCACATCTTTATATATATATATATATATATATATATATATATATATATATATATATATATATATATATATATATATATATATATATATATTCCCCTTTTATTGAATTGTTGGTGCACACTACACATGGTCACCTTGGTCTTTATCTAGTGCTATATAAAACTATATGGTTGCTCACCTCATGCACCATCACTTAAAATTGACCATATATTGTGACATGCATTTTTGCCACACATTTTGTCCTAAGTCTCTTCCTTAACTGTTTCCATCATCCAATTAGTTAAATAAATAATATTTATTTAACTAATCCCCTCCAACTAATTAAATAAATTATATTTATTTAATTAATTCACACTTTCCTCCAATAATCCAATTTAAATAAATTAAATAATTATTTAAATTAATCCTTTATCCTCATGGATAGATGAGTTATTTTATTTTACATTAGAATCATTTTATGGACACATATTTTGTTGTATCTACATTATTTAGTTTAGTTTATGTGTATTGAATGTCATATATAAGATAGATGTATTTAAGATATCTATGGTAGTACTTAATACATCTAAATAATTATATGATTAATGCAAAAATTAGCCATTTCAAAATTAGAAAAATATAATATAATTTATTTAAATATTTCTAAAATTTTAGATTTAAGTAGAAATGAAATAATAGGTAGAACCAAAGCATAGCCAACAAATATTTTTAAAAAATAAAGTAAAATAAAATTGCTCTAAATAAATAAAATAATTCAAAATTGATATCTCTTAGTATTTTTAGATAGATTTTAGGGTCAAATTTAAGAGTTTTTGTTAACACACATCTTGCTACCATTGTAGAATGCCTCCATGAGCATGTAAAGAAAAACAAATTAATAGATATCTGCATCTTCTAGATAAATGTATTTAAGATATATCTTCAAATTAGCATAGATATATGGTCTTTTAGATAGATGTATTTAAGATATCTTCAAATTAGCATAGATATCTCGTCTTTTAGATAGATGTATTTAAGGTATCTTCACTATACCAACATAAAATAATTTAAATTATTTGTCACACTTATCCCCAAAATTAAAACTGGCATAGATATTTGCTTCTTTTAGATAGATGTATTTAAAATATCTTCACTATGCCCACATAAAATTATTTAAATTATTTTTCACACTTATCCCCAAAATTAAAACTACCATGGATATCTCTAGGCTTCTTTTAGATAGATGAATTTAAGATATCTTCATCACCGACATAAAATTATTTAAATTATTTCATTTATTTTTCTTCTATGCGGACATTATCCTCACCTCCTATAAATCAAGCCTCAACAAGCCATTTGATAGTAGGGCTTTGCGTGCATACTGTGTTCTATGGGAGGTGATTAAAGGTGAAGGTTTTGAGTCGTGTTTGTTCAAAGTGGTATGTTCACTTCTTCTATACACTTGTTCTTCAATAGTATGATTGTTTAGAATATGAGTAGATAAAGAAATGACTGTACCTTGTTCTTTCTATACCATTATTTAATTTGTTGTATGATCTCTTCTATAGAGATTAATCATTCCAAAATAGAAACTAGATTTGTTGGGAAAGATTTTCTTAATCTTTTATTAAACTTGTAATCAGAAACACATTTATATGCATTTGTATATATACATATTTGCAGGAATATATATACACCCTAAGTTATTTGAGATACATATTCAACTAATGTATATATACCAAACATATATAGGAATATTTATAATATTTTCCAGAATTTGTAACCCTATCAGGTATTTGGAGTATAAAATGTATAGCATTCCTTTTAATCGTGTGACCAAACCCTAGTCTGTGTAATTGCAGAATAGGATAAAATAGCTCTTTCTCCTCACCCTGAAGTGCCTCCATGCATTGAGATGAAAACAAAGATAAGTTATGAGCCTTTCTCGTGCAACATGCAACTAACAAAACAATGAGATCTAAAAATAAAATAAAATAAATTGATATTGTGTTTGCAAAGAAAATAGATTAAAAAAGAGAGAGAGATAAGTTGCAATACCCATGAAGAGAAGAGATGGAAAAAGCTTGCGATGACCTTCCAAGATCCCTTCCACATAGCGGTTATAGATCGGCAACCAAGAAATACAAAAGCAAAATAATGAAACAATTATGAGAGTGAAGTGGTTTTTATAGGACTATATTGTATTTTAGAAAGTTCTGGAAATTTTATAGTGTATAATGCATAATCTGCTCCTAAATATTAGTGGACTCGACATAATCTAGAGTAACATGCAGTTTAGACATTTATTTATAATTAGAATCTTGGTCAGTGATAATTAAAATTGAATTTAATTATCTGTCTTTAGAATTTTGATAATTCCTCCTCCCCACCAAGGAAAAAATGGATGTCGGAATGCGAAATATTAGGAAAGTAGCCCAACCTCCCATTCGTATTTTCCGCGGTAGCGACCTTAGCATTTACAAATCCTGTTTTGTTTTCATGTCGAAATAAATTGTGGCTGCAGAGCAGCAGAAGTTCATATTCATCAGTTGGTGTTCAGTTGTGGTCAAGATGACTTCCAGTTCCAAAAGGAAGTGGACAGATCGGTTCATATTGAAGCCCTCAACTTCTCAACATCAACCATGTTCAGGTGCATTTGTCTGGTGTAATAGTTATTGAATGTATAGTTCTAGTTAAACATGGTCAAACAATCAAACAGCTTAGATTTGAATCATTGTATTATCTAGCATTACATAATGTCTATTCTGAATGGTATTAACAAATCTTGAGACAGGAACAGCGGCGCAGGAGGAGAGGGAGAGTTACCCACCCCAAAAACATAGGTGGCGTCCCACATCGGAGCAGAAAGATATTATGGAAGAAATATTCATCCATTCCGGGAAAGTGATGCCCGGGAGAGAAGAGATACAGAGGATCACAATGTTCCTTCGACAATATGGAGAAGCGGATGAAATGAATGTTAGGAACTAGTTATACAACAGGAAGTACCGAAAAAAGGAAAGACAATGCAATCTTGAGGCTTCTGCCACTGGGCAAAGATCTGCTGAATCCTCTGCCATTGGAGAAGTGCCTTCCACTTTGCTGTCTTCTTATCATCAGCAGCAGCAGACTGAACCAATTCTACCATCTCTGAGTGACACCACTGGTATGCAAATATATTCTGTATTCCCATTGTCTCTTTGCTTTTTTAGTATCCAAAACCATGTAAGTTTGCAGGATTGGTATAGACTTATTTAGTTTTCTCTTGTGGGCAGAATCAGGAGTTACCGTATTTACCAATAGGATTCAACGTCATCTTCGGTTCAAATGCAATTTTATTTGATTCCGGCGGCCAACAACTACTCATGGATGAACAGGGATTCACCATGCAAGGCCTGCAACACGGAGCTATGTACCACAAGTTTGAACCTATAGAAGACAATCTGCCATTAGTTAATAATCCAAACATATTTTACAGCCCATGGTGATTATACAGCCCATTAGAGCCTTCTTATCGGTCTTTCAGTAGGACAATGGTAGCCTGAGCTTGAGGGAACTCATCTGCCGACTTATATATTCCTAGTATGTGGCATTTTGATTTTGAAGCATAGCCACATATATCTAATATTTGATCCAACATTGTAATAAGCAGTACACTATTGCTTTATTTTTTATTCTATAGAAGACAATCTGCCATTATGTTATGATTGGAATAGAGTTTATGTCTAGCACTTTTTTACAGCTTTAACATTCAAGAACAGTATATTGTTTTCTTCAAGCGTGATTAATGGGATATATGCAGTGTGATGAAGTTCGATCAGAATAAAAACGAAGGGAAATGAAATTTAAAAAGACCACATTGAATCAACAAATTGCCTTCTTACGATGATTTTTGTCTAAGACTTCAACTTTTATACTGAGATGGATTTTTATAGACATATTATCAGTTCTATCTATAGTATGGTCATTGTTGTTGAATTAATTAGCCAATAGGCTTATTAGTAGGAGCTTTTGCTCCAAGAAAATCGTCATCCTCCCTGCCTGCTACTGCCAGAAAATTTTGCCGTTTTCGTCATCCTGCCCAGAAAATTTCGCCGTTTTTTATTGTTTCGCCCTTTTTTTAGAATCTTCTACAAAGTATGAACTAGAATGGATTTGTCATAAACAGCCCAGCCGACGCTGTAGGTTTTGCCGCCTCGATCTGTAGTGAATTGGATGAGATCCAAGTCACCGCTGCGCTGAGAGCAGGAATCATACAAGAGCATAATATCGTCCACAGGGGAGTTGTTTAAGGAGGGAAAACTAAAGCTGAGAACACAAGAACACAACTCATTTTAGGAAAGGCTCCACTCCGCTCCAGCCCTGCTGGGATAATAGATAAACTGATCTTATCTACAGATTAATTCCACTTGCAACCCAAAATTTGTTCTGTCTCAGAGACAAGCTCCATCTGAGTTGGGTTTTGCTGGCGCCATCTCCAATACGACCCACCCTTAAAAATCCAAGTACGAAATGATGATACCGATCTAAGTTGACTAAGAAATGCTCCAGTGTTCCAGTTGAAGGCCATCTAATTCTGCCCTACATGCCCAATATTCCACAGTTTCCACTGAGGTTTTTCACTACCCTCTGTTGAGCACATGTTTGAGTGGGATTTCAAGAATTTCAAGAGTAAAACAATGAAATTTGAACTAGGTTGTCCATAACATTTTGTTAGGCTGAATCCACATGTGTGGAAATGAACTATATCAAATCTGTGAGTATAGATATGACCCCCACATGTGCAAGTAAACTTTTACATGTAAAATGATCTAGCAAAACCTAAATATTGTAATTTTCTTTCCTTGCTCTTGGAACATTTGAATCTTTCTAATAATTGGTGGTGTTTGTTTACAAACAGCTTTGGGGAATTTGTTGAATTATGAGGACCATATTCTCCTCACTCAAGCCTCTACTTGGATTGATTTAATGGCTTTGGAACATGAATTAAGGATGGTAAGTGTTGGCACATGATTTAAGAAATTACTTTCATGGCTCTTTATGTTATTATTTGGCCCTTCATGCTTATAATAGATCTAAGTAATATTAATTAGGGTTTTGCATTGTGCCTATAAGCTTATACTTGGTGATACTCACTCTCAATCCTATGGTTTAACTTTGTGTATTGCTTGGTTTGAAACAATTTTACCAAGAATGATTCAACAAGAATTAACAAGTCATTTTGTCTTTGAAAAATGTCTCTAAATTATTGCCTTGTTGAATTCATGGTTCATAAATGATGACAGTCTATTTTTTCTAAACTACGTGTCTACACCCAAGTCCCTTGTTTTAATCCTATGTCCCTACATTAATTTTAAATATTTTGTTATCTTGGAATGTTTACATGCTATTGGTAGTGGCCTACAACTTAAGTTGTCCATTCAAATCTTAGTAATGATAAGTTACTAAATGTAAAATGAATTTATGCCTGTGGGCAATTAGCTCAATTGTTTCTCTATGCACCTTTTGTTGGACTACAATGGTATATGTCATTGACCTACATGTTTGCTTTGAAATTATTTTGATGCACCTTTTAGCCTTTAGATCAAATATCATGGCATAATCATGTGGTCTGTAGGAGTTATATGTGTGTTAGTGAGAAATGTTATCTTTGAGCTGCAAGAACTATTGGATCATCTTTGAGAATAAACAGGATCCATCAGATCCTGTTGAGGAAAGTACTAGTTGGCGTATGTGACAAGTCATATACTTAGTTGAGGCAAGGTTTATAATGGGCACATGGAATTGGTTAGTCAACTTGTGAAAGGATAGATATGGCTATTGTCAATTGATTGTGGTTAATTTATGGTACAAGAAGATTGAAATGAGCTATTGTTAGTAATATGTCATAGCTTGCAACTAGCGTTTAAAGTGCTAAGAAATCTATGAGAAGGATGTGGCAATAAATATTGATTCATATTGGTTGAATGACTAATATGAAACTTTCAATGAGGTCCATCTCTATAGAAACATATCAAGAAGCATCACATGGTCTTAGGTGGGATGTTCTGTGGCCTGGATCTTGTAACTAGTGAAATTACTTAGAGAAGAGGAGTTTAGATAAATTATGTGGAAAAATATGATTGGCTACAACTAATTTTGGGTTATGGGGAATTAAGTTGTTAGCTCATTTACAATCCCCCATGGCTTACAAAACCATTGATCGAATGGTTGTTGCCAAAGTGAATGGGATTTGTTGATTCCTTTTGAAATTTCATGAGCTTATGAGTTTTTGACACCAAATTTTCTTGAGTATGATTTCTTGAGCACATTAGAGAGCTTGTATCCCTCTAGGAAGAGAGCATAGCCATTTTAGTATGTGTTTGTGCCTTAAATTAACTCTATAGGCTATATATATTCTACATGCATGCAATAAGACTAATAGGTTTTTGGAACTAAGCTAGATAGGATGGGTTGTATATGCCCCACCTAAGAAACCTAAAATCCCCTCGGTAGGAAAGGAAAACAATACTCTCACTTATACCACAAATTATGAGACCTATGAGACTTCCCCATCTTCTAAGGAAATGACATCTCTTTATGGTCGAGGATTTAAAATCCTTTATAATAATTGTGAATATGTAGGTAAGGGATGTGGTGTAAATCAACAAGGGATTCAAGTACCTATAGAATCTGCTTCAACACATTACTCAAGTAGCATTGGATATAATGCTTTTAAGGAAAAGAAAGCCTCCTATCATCCTACACTTAATGTCAATTCAATAAGATCAAAACAATATGATAGATATCCTAGATATTCAGGTTCTTAATGATGGTGCTATCGGGTAAATATCTCTAACCCTTTATTTCTCTCATGATGTGCTTCCCCCGTGATGTGTCATGTGTTGTTTAGGCCTCCTGGGATGACCTCAGACTCTCCCGTAAAGTTTGGGATACTAGGAGACTGCCTCTGTTGTAACCTTCTTCTATGTGTATCATCATTCTTATAAGTTGTCTCTCTCTCTGATTTCATTGTTGTGTGTTGTGTCTTACGGACATAGCATTGCAATTGGTGACAATGGGGGCACCCTCCTATGTGACTATCCATAAGACACTTGTTTCTCCTCTCTTGTTTATTGTTTCCCTTCCTCTAGTGTTTCTATCTAGCGGGTGGATGACGACAAATATTTATACTGATGCGGACCTAGTGTCTCTTTCAAGATCAATCAAAAAATGGACTTAGTTCCTAATATGACGATGGGGTTGTATATCTTATTCGATGCTTGCCTAGTGGAAGCACTCGTGCTTTCTGCATAGTGATGATTTTGATGGTGTTCTATCTCATTTACAAATCATAAACAATATTGCTGCTCAGTGCACTTTGTCTACCTTGAATCTTGCATACCTTAGATTTCATATGCTTTGATGTTGTTGTTTATTATGATGTTGTAGACACTAACATGTTTCTTGCAGGGATGTGTTTGTGGGAACATTTGGTGATCATGGAGTACATGTCACCTCCGAGGGGCATGGGCTTTGTGAAAGTCAGAGTTTCCTTGTGTGTTTTCTTCCTACCTTAACTTGCTTGATAGCGGTAACTAATATCAACCACCTTAAGGTGCGGGCATATATAAGGTAAGTTGTCTTTTGTAGATGTTAGCTATGTGCTTGTCCTCAGGTACAGTGTGTGTGATGAGTACATCTTGCACTCTAAGTTTGTTTGCAATCAATCAATCAATCTATCATGAAATCTATTGTGTATATGTCCTTTTCACCATAAGGCGTCTCCATGATGCAGGTGGGGTTGAATACTTTTGACCTCATACCTCCTTTTCACTATAAGGCATCTCCATGATGCGGGTGGGGTTGCATTTTCAAAAAGTCCTCTGCGAAGATGGGGAGCAGTTCTGTGACTAACTCAACACTTAAGCGTGTCTTTGGTGATTGTTTTGGTGAAGCCCAATCGTCGATGTGTGCCTGTAATGTGCTTGAGATGGTGTTGAGCCTAGAAATAGGAACACTCCATCCCTTGTTTACCGTGTTTTCTTTGTGTCTTCAAAGTGTGTGTGTTTAGCGTGTTTGCTTTGTTTGGTGTGTCTGTTGCCCCATATGCAGTCTACATTTTTGGGAGGTTTCGTGTGTCTTGCGTGTGTGTTGCCCCATATATACAAAGACCTGCATGATGAGTGCATCCTGTATTATGGGAGGTTTGTTTACTTTTCAGTACTTGCATTTGCATTTCATATATATTAGAAAAAGAAAAGAAAAGAATCATGCCTGTCTTCCATGCATTAATGTGTCTTCTATGCATTTACTGTATTCTTTGTGTTCTGCGTGACTATAACTATCTTCTCCATGTTTTGTGTGCCTGTTACTGTCTTCTATGTGATTGGCATGCATTCTCCATGCTTCGTGTGTTTGTTGTGTTTGCGACCTTACTTTAATGCATTTATTGGCCTCACGTTTTTACATACATTAAGGTGGGGGCTAAATGTAACATCAGTAAATGTCCCCTTGGGGGCTTTTCCCTCATAAGGTTTAGCTCTTGGGTCTTTTACATGTATTTAGGACATCCTAGTTCATAATTTGGCATCCCGATGGAATGAGCCCTAGGGAACATGACAAAGGGGACCTAGGAGGACCCCTTGAGCTATACCCTACCCAAAATAAGGCAGAGAATTTGGGCGCCTGTGCCCTAGTCCTGCCCTTTTTTGGGGCAGCCCCAATTTTTGAGTGTTGATTTCTAACTGTTATTTGGGTCCTTTGCCAACACAATAAGTTTGAATTACGAAAATCTTGGTAGGAGTGCTTGTAATTGCATAGAAAAGCATGTTTAGGCATTCATTTGGAAACTAGATGATTACTAGCAAGCTATTGTGTTCTCAAGGTAATTCAAAAAGCATGTTTAGGCATTCATTTGGAAACTAGATGATTACTAGCAAGCTATTGTGTTCTCAAGGTAATTCAAGGATTTCATTGTGTTGGAAGAGTAGAATTGTGTTGTCTATGTGTTTGTGTTTGCAGACGTGAGCATCCATTCATCATGGAATGAGGAGCATCTTCCTCCCATCATATCTTCACTACAAGGTGACATTATATTGTGTTTTCATCATCATTTCCTTTTGTTTTTGCCTCTGCCTCACAAGGGCACTCACTCTCTATCTGACAATGGTGTTCAGAGACTTAAGTGTCCTTCAGGGCTTGATTAAGGCAAGCCTCTAAACACCACAACCCCCAAACCACGTCTTGTGATTACAGGTGACAGGTGTCTTATTTGGGAGAAGTGAAGTTGCAGGAAGGATTGGCAGGCATCAAGGATTCAAGATCTAAAAAGAAGGACACCAGAGCATTTCCAAGACTTGGGCGCTTGCTCTAGTGTCCTCTGTAGCTGAGTTTCCAAAAATAGAAGTTATAGGACTGATCAGTGTCAGAAGGAGGTCCAAATCCTGCAAAGAGACTCGTACCTTAGACTAGGGCACCTGCTCCAGTGTCTCTGACTGGTTCATCTCAAAACCCCAAAAATAGGGTTTTAATGGTCAATTGAGCATAAGAGAAGAGAAATTGATAATTAAATTCCCTAATCCAAGTTTCCCTACATCTCACAGCGATCTAGGGTATGATAGTGAATTGCCACTCGACCATAGATGCTTGAATGTAAACTGGAGAGGAGGATTGAAACATCAAAACACTAAAATATTAACAAATCTAATTTTCCACTAAACACCTACATCTGTTAGATCAAAAATTTTCTATTCCTCGGTATTTTCAAATTTAGAGATAGTATTATTTTGTTTTTAAGGAGTCAGGTCCTTACATGTGCTATCAGGGCAAAGGCTCAAACACTAGGCCTAGAGGTCTGCTAACCTAAAGCATGGTAAGAATTAAGATATAAGGTTAATGGTATTCCCCCTCTTGCAATCTAATCATCATCTATTTATTGATAAACATAGAGAGAAGCATGCAAAGAAAAGAAGATGGTAAGGTGGTAGATAAAATCTACCTAGAGGGTGAGATGAAGAGATTGATACTAGTAATAGTATGTGTGTAATGAGATGATAGTAGTTTGGTGCGTGACAACCATGACACTTGTGAATTCTCTTTTGGGAAGTGGATATCATATTCAGTGGCTAATTGTTTTTTTGGCATGTCTTAATGATGGCATGTCCTGGGTTGTGTGGGTGCATGTGACTATTTGTGTGCATTTTTGATATAAAAATATGATAAGGTTGTTTCAGGTCGTGTGGGAAATCCTTAGTGTGACATGGAGATTTATCATTGTTCTCTCCATGGTCAAGACCACTATATGATTTATGTATTTTAATGATGAAAGCCCACCCAATTCCCCTACTCCCCTTAGGTGGTCTTGTTGTAAGGTTATATGGTGATTGTAATGTGTGACTTTATGAGATTGTTGGATTTTTTATTCATGTGTTAAAATTTTTACTTAAATGTTGTAAAAATGGGGGAGTAGGTGGCCTGGGGGATTCTATTGTGAGGATGGGGGTTGCGAATGGGATAGGTATGGGACAGTCATAAACCATTCATCCATCTTCCCCTTGGAACTATGCACGTATGTTTCTTGCATACCTTCCTCTTAGAGGATAACACCTTAAACGAACGTGAGAAAGGTATTAGGAAATGTCAGGAGGGGTACTTGAGAAGGCCCTAAGACCATATTTCTTTTTTGGTTACTTGGCACTAAGTTATTAATGATATTGGTTTCCTTTGGATGTGAGATTATACGATTTTATGGCTAATTGGATATTGACACAGTGGTTCTATATTTATATGGTTATTCATATATTGGATTTATGGTGTTGCGGCATGCCAGATTACTCAGTGGCATATTGGTCCTTGTCCTCCTCGTAAGTACCCATTTTGTTGAGCCTCGTGATGTGAGTCATGTAAGGTCATTGTGATGAATCTAGATTGATGTCATCATGGACTCTTAGTTTGGGATGTTATATTGATAATGGGATGCTAGCACTACTTTTGGATATCTGCGGCTCTAAATCACTTTGAAAAGTAGTCAGCCAATGAGATTGCGCCATGTAGGCAACCTTTTTCCATCACTAACTTTTCCTAGCGAATATACATTTTGCCTTTTCTCTCTCTTTTGCCTTTAAATCTTTGTATATGCAAAGCATATACATACAACAGCTTATTGTACATTCAAATCCTTGTATATGCAAATGCATATACATACAATAGCGCCTGGACATGTGTCATCCCCTGACTGGTTCTCTATTGCTATGCATTTGCATCTTCATTGGTGAGCCAATGTATTTTTTCTTTTGCACCTGCAGTAGCATATGTGATTATATATACATACAATCACCAACATACAAGGCGGACCCCAAATCCTTATAAAACAATTTGAAACCACAATCAGGGCCCGCCTTGTATCTTCCTCTTTATATATCTTAATGTATATCACACAGACAATGCAAATATACATACAACTGCAGACTCCATTGCATTAATGAGGTAGAATAGAATAAATTTGGAATCTTGCATTGTATCTTCACTTTTGTATATCAGCCTTGTATATCGCATATACAATGCAAATATACAACCAGAACTGTATACAATCACTTGTACATTGCAAACATGCATCTGACCGTTGTATGTTAACGTTGTATATTCCCTTGTATCTGTCCTTTGTATGTCTATACATACAAATGTGAATGTACAAGCAAAAGATGCATATAAACATATCGGCCTTTATCAACTAAATTGCATACCTTTTCGGGTCCATACCTTGTATATTAGGAATGTATATCGCATTGTATATGCGATTGGTGGGCCCCACCATTTGTATCTCCTCCTTTGCACATTGTATTTGTATATGCCCTTGCACATTTCAAATCCTTGTATATGCAAATGCATATACATACAATAGCATCTGGACAAGTGTCATCCCCTGACTGGTTCTCTATCGCTATGCATTTGCATCTTCATCGGCGAGCCAATGTATTTTTTCTTTTGCACCTACAGTTGCATATGTGATTGTATATACATACAATCACCAACATACAAGGCGGACCCCAAATCCTTATAAAATAATTTGAAACCGCAATCGGGTCCCGCCTTGTATCTTCCACTTTGTATATCTCAATGTATATCGCACATACAATGCAAATATACATACAACTGCAGACTCCATTGCATTTATGAGGTAGATTGGAATAAATTTGGAATCTGGCATTGTATCTTCACTTTTGTATATCGGCCTTGTATATCGCATATACAACCAGAACTGTATACAATCACTTGTACATTGCAAACATGCATCTGACCCTTGTATGTTAATGTTGTATATTCCCTTGTATCTGCCCTTTGTATGTCTAAACATACAAATGTGAATGTACAAGCAAATTATCAACTAAATTGCATACCTTTTCGAGTCCGAGCCTTGTATATTAGGAATGCATATCGCATTGTATATGCGATTGGTAGGCCCCACCGTTTGTAACTCCTCCTTTGCATCATGTCTTTGTATGTGCCCTTGCACATTTCCTCTTGTATATCACCCTTGTATCTTTGCAATGTACATTTTGCCTTTGTATCTTGGCATTGTATATTTCCTTTGCATATCGCCATTGTATCTACCCATTGTATATCGAATATACAACGCAATAGTCATGCAATCCTTTAAATACAATAGCAAAATATTCTAGGAATCTACGACATACAACCACTTCTGCATGCTCATAATTGCATTTGAAAGACACATACAAGCCCGATATGCATACAATGATGCATACAACTAATTTTTTCACCTTTTGAAGGCCGATTGAACATTTATTTTAGGTTCGCCAATGTACATCCACGCTTGAACTTACAAATGTACATATGAATAGCAATGCATATACAAAGATACATGCATGCAAATATGAAGGCCGATAGACTTAGAATTTCTTGGATTTTTTTGAAAAGTGCCTGTGAATTTAAATGCTTGAAATCTAAATTTCATGCAAGCACCAACAGGACCTACATAGAGTCGTGCCTATGAAATCCTACAAGAGGAAAGAAAGAAAATGGATAGAAATGAAATTTACCAAAAGGAAAATTCAATAATAGATTTGAGGTCCTCTAAAGTTTTATATATGCAAATCATTTTATGGATAAGTAGCCCCCAATGATTCAAGAATCATATCTCGTTCATCTAATTATTTCTTCCCACCCAACAAAAATTATAGTGCTTCTAATTTGCAAGTGTCCCTACATGTTACCTTCTCTACCCCTCCTAGCCATGTGGAAGATCTTTCCATGCATCACAAAGTTGATAATGTGGATGCCTCTATGCCCACTAGATATCCCTTCACTATAAATGACCTTAATGAAGACACATCTAATTTTTTCCTATCATAAGGATCCTGATGGCACCCATCCCCTTGTAGGTGCCTAAAAACACACTAAAATGAGAAAACATGTGGGAAAGGAGGCATTGTGTTTCTGTAAGAAACCTCACACAACCTTTACAGAGGTCTACACATGTGTTGTAGGCCCAATAATTAGCTTCGAAAGCATAAAAACAACTACAGAGACACAAATTAAGTTGCTCCCAAAAGAAGACTTTTGTTGTGGATAGCTGCAACAATGGTTGTAGGTGGCTATTTGCATAAAAGACTTGAAACTTGCAAAATGAAAACCTAGACTTTTAGAACAACAAATTTATATGAAATTTATTATAACCACACACACACATGAGGATAATACTTATGAAAAGGAAAGATTATATTAAATTAAAAGTTCAACTTCTTACACACTTATATATGCATTTACATAAATATTTGCAGAATAAACACCCTCTGTCATTCCTCTCTCATTCTTTGTGTCCTCTTGTTATCTACTACGGGTCAATCTGACTACTACAAAACATTATTTTTCTATGGTCCTCTGATATTCCCTATTATCCTCTTCTATTTTCTTGTCCTAAATTTCCATAAATCTTTCCTTAGTAGATCAGTGTAGGAAGTGTTTCTACATACCCTCCTCCCTTTCACCTTATTCTTTCAACAACCTCAAGAAATTATACCTCAATAGAAGACCGTATCATTTTCCTGTACGATATAGTCAAGGTCTAAAACTGACTAAATTTTTTAGAGTACAAAGTTATCTTTCTTTTACATTAGGTCTTGTGAATTTTCATCATAGTTTGTGGATTCCAGAGGGGTTTTCCTAAAACTGCCAGAGTAGACAGAATTTTGAGGTTTTTTTTTTAAGGTTTAAATGGAATTCATCCCATTCCACTCTTTGTGACTACTGTGACTCATGGAATGGGACCAAAATGTTAGGGTTTAGGTGTTTGAATGTTTTGTGGAGTAGGGGAATCTATTTGATGGCTATGGGCATGAATCCAAGTTGAGTTTTCTTTGAGTTTTATATTGAAAATGGTGGTTTAGGGCAGTCATCTAATGAAATACTATTGCTAAGGGTTGTATGAGGGTTTATTAATCATGTTTAGATGTATCCCAAAGAGTTTGAGGCAATTGTTATCTAAGAGAAAGTCAAGAGTATAGGTTTTTCAATAAACCCTTGGAGTTTGCATGAAAAGTGGGGGTTTTGGAGTAAGGTGTCTCAAAAGTCAGAGCACTGACAAATGATTGTATATTTTGTTGTTTTGGAACACAACTTGTGATTTTCCATTGAGTTTAGATGTTTAGGAAGTGTTTGGAAAGCACTTCCTTTGTAAAAGTGGCCTAAATAGGAATAATTGCAGGCAAAAAACCCCAATTTTGGAGCACTTGGTCTTAAACAACCATACTCTACTCTTGGATATGTTGTATAAAGGTAAAATGGGCATTCAAAACTATGATTAAAATTTGGGTTTGAAACCCTATAAGGAAATTAAGTCAAAAAGACCTCTATGGTAGGGCTACAAGGCTTTTGAAGATTTGAACAGACTTGTTGCTAAAAGGAAATCTCTGGAATTTGAGAGTGATTTGGTTGTGTTTGGTAGGTGGATATAATATTTCTAGATGCCTTATCTATCCTAGGTGAAGGTATGAACCATTGTATCAAGTTGGAGGCCTTAGAAACCTAGTTCATTGAAAAGTTAATTGTGAAGAGTTTGAGAAGCTTATCAAGAGTTGACTTTGTGAAACTTTGTGAAACCTTAATGTTTCCTCCTTGTATTGCATCAAATTGGTATCAAAGCATAGGGATTAGATCCCTTGTGGTGAGAAAAGGAATTGACAAGTGGAAAGTGAAGAGATAAGATTGTGAAAACACCTTCAAAGAATAGTGGTACTGCTAGAGAGTTGCAGGAGTTAAAGGAGAAAAATACTAAGTTGCAGGAGTCATACAATATTGTGTTGGCTAGGCTTGAAACCATTGAATCAAACTAGAGAAAAGGGATGGTGGTAGAAGATGTTAGTGATGAAGAAGAAGAGTTTCTAGAAATAGAAGAGGAAGAAGAGGAGTTGGATCTTGAAGATCGAAGGTTTGCTAAGCTTCTAAAGGTGGTCAAGGATGATAAACACTAGGTAACGGTTGATTTTCCCACATATGGTGGAAATTTGAATGATGAGGAACTATTTGATTGGGTTGCAACCATGGACAATCATTTTGAAAGTGAAGACGTACCTGATGATCAAAAGGTCAAGATAGCCAAGACCAAGCTTAAAGGACATGCTCTACTATGGTGAGGATATGAAAAAACTAAGAGGAGAAAAAGAGGTAAGTCAAAGATCATCTCTTGGGACCACATGGTAGAAAAATTAAAAGGTAATTTTCTTCCTAAAGATCATAGTGTTCAGTTGTTATATTTGGAAGGAAAGAACTTGTGAAGGTTGAGGAAAAAGATGAGAGTGCTATAACAACAGATATGAAGGTTGAAACAAGTATAAAGCATGAGTTGACAGTTAATTGGCACAAAAATGTTATGATAGGAACAATATTATGCCCTTTGGTTGAGAGAAAGGCTAAGGGGACAAATGGGTTTGCAGACACGGTGCTAAATGGCCCTGATAAGATAGTGACTTGGGTGACAATGGCAAAGGTCACAACCCGGTAAACAGATTGCAGCAAAGTCTAAGGAATAATGATGCCTTGAGAGTAGACAAGTGCATGAATGGATCAGGGTTATAGAGTACGAAAGCCCCAAGGCAAAGTGGACATGGTATACATACTAATCAAGAGTCAAGAAATACGCCAAAGTCTGATGTAGGACGAAGAGTAGGCACATTCTTAGTGGTTCAACAGTCTCAAGGCAATGACAAGGTTAAAGATGGAGGACATGCTACCAAGAAACATGGATTAGTCAAGTATGGAGGTGCATCAGTCCAAGAACCATGTGGATGTCAAAGAGATGGGGTAAATAAGCATGTTTCATGGGACATGAAATCTTTTTCAGGGGGGCTATATGGTGCAGGAGCACCTTGGCCCATTTTGGTCATGAAGAGTCAATAAGGTCCTAGGTTGCTCTAGGACAAAATTATAATGGTTTTATCATCAAATGTCATGTAATAAGGTCAATACTGACCAAAACAAGTGTTTTATGTTTGTTTTGTCAATAATGATCACCTTTCTAAAGAGGAGTTACTTTGTAACCAATCTCACATAACCCATGAGGTTGATGGGAGTTGTAGAATGACCAATATAGGTGGTTTTTAAGTTGAAGGTCAATGAAAACTTTTTGGAAATGTATGAATGCCTCTCAATACCCCAAGGACAGGGGAAAGAGATTTTTGTGAATTGCAAATTTGAAAAATTTACTCTTTTTTATGTCCTTTTCTTGTTTACACACTGTTGCAGACCATACCATTTTCCTATATGGTATAGTCAAGGTCTGAAACTGACTGAATGTGTTAGTGTACAGAGTTATCTTTCTTTTGTAGTTTCAGGAAAGCCCTCTAGAATGCACAAACTATGATGAATGTGTTAGTGTACAGAGTTATCTTTCTTTTGCATTAGGTCTTGTGAATTTTCATCATAGTTTGTGCATTCTAGAGGGCTTTCCTGAAACTACAAGAGTAGACAGAATTTTAAGGTTTTTTTAATGTTTAAATGGAATTCATCCCATTCCACTATCTGTGACAACTGTGACTCATGGAATGGGACCAAAATGTTAGAGTTTAGGTGTTTGAATGTTTTGTGGAGCAGGGGAATTTGTTTGATGGCTATGGGCATGAAGCTAAGTTGAGTTTTCTTTGAGTTTGGTATTTAAAATGGTGGTTTAGGGTAGTCATCTAATGAAATACTATTGCTAAGGGTTGTATGAGGGTTTATTAAGCATGTGTGGATGTATCCCAAGGTGTTTGAGGTAGTGGTTATCTGAGAGAAAGTCAAGAGTATAGGTTTTCAATAAACCCTTGGAGTTTGCATGAAAAGTGATGGTTTTGGAGTAAGGTCTATCAAAAGACAGAGCACTGACAAATGATTGTAGATTTTGTTGTTTTGGAACACAAATTGTGACTATTCATTGAGTTTAGATGTTTAGAAAGTGTTTGGAAAGAACTTCGTTTGTAAAAGTGGTCTAAATGGGCCTAATTGTAGGCAGAAAACTCCAATTTTGGAGCAAGTGGTCTTAAACAACCATACTCAGCTCATGCATATGTTGTATAAAGGGAAAATGGGTGTCCAAAACTGTTATTGAATTTTTTTTTTTGACACCCTATAAGGAAATTAAGTCAGAAAAACCTCTATGGTAGGGCTACAAGGCTTTTGAAGGTTTGAACAAACTTTTTGCTAAAAGGAAATCTTAGGAATTTGAGACTAATGTTGTTTTGCTTGGTAGGTGGATTTATTCTTGTTAGATGCCTTATCTAGGCCAGGTGAAGGTCTGAACCATTGTAGGAAGTTGGAGGCCTTAGAAACCTAGTTCATTGAAAAGTCAATTGTGAAGAGTTTAAGAAACCTGTCAAGAGTTGAGTTTGTGAAACTTTGTGAAACCTTAGTGTTGCCTCCTTCTATTGCATCAATGTGGATGACATGTTGGTTGTAGGAAAGAATATGCAAGAAATAAAGGTACTCAAGGGAAAACTTAGTAATTCCTTTGCTATGACAGATTTGGAGGTAGAAAAACAAATCCTTGGAATGAAAATATCTCGGGATAGGAAGAAAAGAAATCTTTCTTTATCTTAGGAAGAGTACATTAAAAAGGTCTTGGAGAGGTTTAGTATACAGGATGCTAAACCAGTTGGGACTCCTTTGACAAGCCATTTCAAGTTATCAAAGGAGTAGTGTCCCAAGACAGAGGAGGAGAAAATCTAGATGTCTAAGGTACCTTACTCATCAGTAGTTGGTAGATTGATTATGTGATGGTGTGCACTAGGCTAGATATTGTCCACACAGTGGGAGAAGTGAGTAGGTACATGAGTGATCCTGGTAGAGAGCACTGGCAGGCAGTGAATTGGATCCTTTGGTATTTGAGACTGACCATGGAGATAGTTATGTGCTATAGTGGATTGGACATCACTTTGCATGGTTATGTAGATTTAGAAATGGCTGAAGATTTGGATAGTAGGAGTAGTATGACAGGTTTGTATTTACTGTAGGTGACACAGTGGTGAGCTAGATGTCACGACTATAGAGTCTTGTGGCTTTGTCAACCACAGAGGCTGAGTATGTTGCTGCCACATAGGCAAGCAAAGAGATGATTTGGTTACAACAATTTCTTGAGGACTCAGGGCATAAGCAGGAGGAAGGGAAGTTGTATAGTGATAGTGAGAGTGCTATACACCTAGCAAAGAACTCCATATTCTACTCTAGGACAAAGAATATATAGTTGAGGTATCATTTCATCAAGACAGCTTTGGACGAATAGAAGTTGAAGCTAGAGAAGATTCATACTAGTTAAAATTCTTCAGGCATGATGACCAAGGTGGTCACAATGGAGAAACTGAAGCTATGTTTAGCTTTGGTTGGCCTTCACAAATGACAGTGAAGGGTTGAGAAGCTTTCTCAGAGGAAATCAGTCTCCAAGTGGGAGATTTATATGTTATGGAGTCTATTGCCATATTACAATGTATTTCAAATACTGTACACTTTTAACATATCCTTGCCAGGATTCGAGAGTATAGATCCCCCTTTTTCTATGAGTATAGATATGTGTTTTACTTATACTTGTATGTAGGTGTAGTCATCACCCATGATTGATGGGAACTATTATGGGTTAACTTGGCCCATGGTTTGGTACCCATTGTTTTGTAAAACCACTATGTCAATTACATATTGATGTAACTATAAATAGACAAACATACAATAGGTAAAATATAGGAAGAATTGAGAGGGTGAATAGAGTGTGTAAATTCAAGTGTGAATTTGGGAGTGTTTGTTGAGTGCAGCTCCAAACAATATTTGTGCATCAAGTAATTGTGAGAAAACTAATCTAAGAAAGTGTTTCTTGGTGGATGTAGCCCACATTGGGTGAACCATGTTAAATCATGTCTTCATATTGTGTCTTCATATTTTGTAACTTTTATTTCTATTATGTATTTATCTCTCTTCATAATTCTTGTTGCTACAATTCTGAGAATTGCATTAATTTTTGTTCTATTTCTAACAAGCATTAAGAATCCAACATTCAAGATTGCAAAATGCTCCAAGATGATGCAATATTGATAGAAAATCTTAATGATGAAGAGGGCTTGAAGAAAGATTGGAAAGATGAATCTAGTGATGTTTTTGAAAAGGTAAATTCGAATCTTAAGTAAGACTTTGATTATTGAATAAGTTGTAGAAGTGTAGAGTAATCAATGAAGATGATAAGATAGTATGGAGACAATCTATGACAAATAAGATCATTAGAAGAGAAAAATGGTCTATGTTATTGAAGTGAGAGTATGTGAGACATGAAAGATAAAATAAGTAAGCAGGTGTATTTATAATTGAAGGAAATGTAGTTGATGAAGGATGCAATCAAAAATCTAAATTTGCAACATCTTTTTCTTCGTACTTCCCTTTCTCTTTCTAAAGCTCATTGAGCTCCTTAACTTAATTGCATTAACTATTTTTGAGCTATTTGGGACATTCTTGATTTTGCATACAATAATATCTACTAGAAAAGGACATTAGCAATATTAAAGATCAATAATTAAGATAATATTGAGTTAATAGCATCATTTGTATTAAATTAATCTATCATAGTATATTTAATAATGAGATCAATACTTCATAACATAATTAAGAATGATATTAAGACATCATAGTATAAACAATATTTGGTTCAATTCATATTAACACATTTCCTCAAAGCCAATTCCATAGTAACAATATTAACACAGAGAGCATGTAAGGAGGCCATCCACCTTGCAACTCCTAGTCCACCATGGATGGTCATCCTCCTTGATGAAGATCAAGCTCAAGAGCATGGAAGGGCCATCGTTCTCATTCTCATCTCTTGGCCAACTTGATAAAAGCATGAAGGGGGGCCATCCCTTCCTCTCAGCTCTCATGAACTTGGAAGGGCCATCCTTCCTACTTGAAAACATATCCTTCACTTCAAAATGGATTATTAAGAAATATGTTACATGATTGATATAAAGTACCTCTTGATGGATTTCAATATATATATTTTTTCTTTCCTCCAATGAAAATTGTTTGCCTCCTTATTTTATATCTCTTATTGGAAAGAGTCACAACGTTTCATAGGTGGATGCATTTATAGAAGGGTCACATCTTTATATATATATATTCCCCTTTTATTGAATTGTTGGTGCAAACTACACATGGTCACCTTGGTCTTTATCTAGTACTATATAAAACTATATGGTTGCTCACCTCATGCACCATCACTTTAACTAATCCCCTTCAACTATAAATAAATTATATTTATTTAATTAATTCACACTTTCCTCCAATAATCCAATTTAAATAAATTAAATATTTATTTAAATTAAACCTTTATCGTCATGGATAGATGAGTTACTTTATTTTACAATAGGATCATTTTATGGACACATATTTTGTTGTATCTACATTATTTAGTTTAGTTTTTGTGTATTGAATGTCATATGTAAGAAAGATGTATTTAATATGTCTATGGTAGTACTTAATACATCTAAAATAATTATATGATTAATGCAAAAATTAGTCATTTCAAAATTAGAAAAATATAATATAATTTATTCAAATATTTCTAAAATTTTAGATTTAAGTAGAAATGAAATAATAGGTAGAACCAAAGCATAGCCAACAAATATTTTTTAAAAATAAAGTAAAATAAAATTGCTCTAAATAAATAAAATAATTCAAAATTGATATCTCTTAGTATTTTTAGATAGATTTTAGGGTCAAATTTAAGAGTTTTTGTTACCACACGTCTTGCTACCATTATAGAATGCCTCGATGAACATGTAAAAAAAACAAGTTAATAGATATCTGCATCTTCTAGATAAATGTATTTAAGATATATCTTCAAATTAGCATAGATATATGGTCTTTTAGATAGATGTATTTAAGATATCTTCAAATTAGCATAGATATCTGGTCTTTTAGATAGATGTATTTAAGGTATCTTCACTATGCCAACATAAAATAATTTAAATTATTTGTCACACTTATCCCCAAAATTAAAACTGGCATAGATATTTGCTTCTTTTAGATAGATGTATTTAAAATATCTTCACTATGCCCACATAAAATTATTTAAATTATTTGTCACACTTATCCCCAAAATTAAAACTAGCATAGATATTTGTTTCTTTTAAATAGTTGTATTTAAAATATCTTCACTATGCCCACATAAAATTATTTAAATTATTTTTCACACTTATCCCCAAAATTAAAACTACCATGGATATCTCTAGGCTTCTTTTAGATAGATGAATTTAAGATATCTTCATCAGCGACATAAAACTATTTAAATTATTTGTCACCGACATAAAACTATTTAAATTATTTGTCACCGACATAAAACTATTTAAATTATTTGTCACCGACATAAAACTATTTAAATTATTTGTCACCGACATAAAACTATTTAAATTATTTGTCACCGACATAAAACTATTTAAATTATTTGTCACCGACATAAAACTATTTAAATTATTTGTCACCGACATAAAACTATTTAAATTATTTGTCACCGACATAAAACTATTTAAATTATTTGTCACCGACATAAAACTATTTAAATTATTTGTCACCGACATAAAACTATTTAAATTATTTGTCACCGACATAAAACTATTTAAATTATTTGTCACCGACATAAAACTATTTAAATTATTTGTCACCGACATAAAACTATTTAAATTATTTGTCACCGACATAAAACTATTTAAATTATTTGTCACCGACATAAAACTATTTAAATTATTTGTCACCGACATAAAACTATTTAAATTATTTGTCACCGACATAAAACTATTTAAATTATTTGTCACCGACATAAAACTATTTAAATTATTTGTCACCGACATAAAACTATTTAAATTATTTGTCACCGACATAAAACTATTTAAATTATTTGTCACCGACATAAAATTATTTACATAAATTAATTCAAATTAAAATGCCTTTTCATCCTAGCCGACATAATCATTTATTTTTCTTCTATGCGGACATTATCCTCACCTCCTATAAATCAAGCCTCAACAAGCCATTTGATAGTAGGGCTTTGCATGCATATTGTGTTCTATCAGAGGTGATTAAAGGTGAAGGTTTTGAGTCATAGTATGATTGTTTAGAATATGAGTAGATAAAGAAATGACTGTACCTTGTTCTTTCTATACCATTATTTAATTTGTTTTATGATCTCTTCTATAGAGATTAATCATTCCAAAATAGAAACTAGATTTGTTGGGAAAGATTTTCTTAATCTTTTGTTAAACTTGTAATCAGAAACACATTTATATGCATTTGTATATATACATATTTGCAGGAATATATATACAGCCTAAGTTATTTGAGATACATATTCAACTAATGTATATATACCAAACATATATAGGAATATTTATAATATCTTCCAGAATTTGTACCCTATTAGGTATCTGGAGTATAAAATGTATAGCATTCCTTTTAATCGTGTGATCAAACCCTAGTCTGTCTAATTGCAGAATAGGATAAAATAACTCTTTCTCCTCACCCTGAAGTGCCTCCATGCATTGAGATGAAAACAAAGATAACCTATGAGCCTTTCTTGTGCAACATGCAACTTACACAACAATGAGATCTAAAAATAAAATAAAATAAACTGATATTGTGTTTGCAAAGAAAAGAGATTAAAAAAGAGAGAGATAAGTTGCAATACCCATGAAGAGAAGAGATGGAAAAAGCTTGCCATGACCTTCCAAGATCCCTTCCACACAGTTGTTATAGATCTGCAACCAAGAAATACAAAAGCAAAATAATGAAACAATTATGAGAGTGAAGTGGTTTTTATAGGACTATATTGTATTTTAGAAAGTTCTAGAAATTTTATAGTGTATAATGCATAATCTGCTCCTAAATATTAGTGGACTTGACATAATCTAATCTAGAGTAACATGCTGTTTAGATAAGTATTTATAATTAGAATCTTGGTCAGTGATAATTAAAATTGAATTTAATTATCTCTTTGTCTTTAGAATTTTGATAATTCCTCCTCCCCACCAAGGAAAAAATGGATGTCGGAATGCGAAATATTAGGAAAGTAGCCCAACCTCCCATTCGTATTTTCTGCGGTAGCAACCTTAGCATTTACAAATCCTGTTTTGTTTTCATGTCGAAATAAATTGTGGCTGCAGAGCAGCAGAAGTTCATATTCATCAGTTGGTGTTCAGTTGTGGTCAAGATGACTTCCAGTTCCAAAAGGAAGTGGACAGATCGGTTCATATTGAAGCCCTCAACTTCTCAACATCAACCATGTTCAGGTGCATTTGTCTGGTGTAATAGTTATTGAATGTATAGTTCTAGTTAAACATGATCAAACAATCAAACAGCTTAGATTTGAATCATTGTACTATCTAGCATTACATAATGTGTATTCTGAATGGTATTAACGAATCTTGAGACAGGAACAGCGGCGCAGGAGGAGAGGGAGAGTTACCCACCCCAAAAACATAGGTGGCGTTCCACACCGATGCAGAAATATATTATGGAAAGGATATTCATCGATTCTGGGAAAGTGATTCCCGGGAGTGAAGAGATAAAGAGGATCATAAAGAGGATATTCAACAATATGGAGAAGCGGATGAAACGAATGTTGGCTACTGGTTTCACAACAGGAGGTACCGAAAAAAGGAAAGACAATGCAATCTTGAGGCTTCCACCACTGGTATGCAAATATATTCTGTATTCCCATTGTCTCTTTGCTTTTTTAGTCATCCTGCCCGGAAAATTTTGCCGTTTTCGTCATCCTGCCCGGAAAATTCCGCCGTTTTTTACTGTTTCGCCCTTTTTTTAGAATCTTCTACAAAGTATGAACTGGAATGGATTTGTCATAAACAGCCTCCTCGATCTGTAGTGAATTGGATGAGATCCAAGTCACCGCTGCGCATAATATCGTCCACAGGAGAGTTGTTTAAGGAAGGAAAACTAAAGCTGAGACTGCTTCCTCCTGTAAGTAGCAGCATAAAATGTTAGGAAAGCAAGAACAAAACTCGTTTTGGAGAGGCTCCACTCCACTCCAGCCCTACTGGTATAAACTGATCTTATCTACAGATTAATTCCGCTTGCAACCCAAAATTTGTTGTGTCTCAGAGACAAGCTCCATCTGAGATGGGTTTTACTGGCGCCAGCTCCAATACGACCCACGCTTAAAAATTCAAGTGCGAAATGCTCCAGTGTTGAAGGCCATCTAATTCTGCCCTACCTTCTGTTGAGCACATGTTTCCATTGAGGTTTTTGACTACCTTCTGTTGAGCAAATGTTTGAGTGGGATTTCAAGAATTACCGGTTCGACCACATACCCCAACTGCATCTATTTTTTAAAAAATCTTTAATTTTTGAAGTTTATTGAGGGAAGATAGGAGGAAAGATGTATGAAATTATTTTCAAATATTAATTTTTATTATATATTTTTTCTTTTTTATGTCAAGTTTTTTTATATTTTATGTGAAAGTTTTAAGGTTATAAATATTTTTTTTTAACTTTTTTAAATAAATAGGATGGATTTCTTAATAAAAACAGATATAATTAATATGAAAAATACTAAAAATTTAATTGATCTAATTTAGACTTCTTATAAATAATATAACAAATCTGAAAATTGAAAAATAAATAAAAATGAAAGTATTTAGCCAATTTGGATATTTGATAGATAGTTGTTTACTATTTTGATCATAACTTTTGAACTCTAAGTCCAAATCACTTCTTGGATGCATTGGCTGATCATAACTTTTGAATTCTAAGTCAAAATCACTTCTTGGATGCATTAGTTGTAAAACAATGGAATTTGAACTAGGTTGTCCATAAGATTATTTTAGGCTGAATCCACATGTGTGGAAATGAACTATATCAAATCCGTGAGTATAGATATGACCCCTACATGTGCAAGTAAACTTTTACTTGTAAAATGATCTAGCAAAACCTAAAGATTGTAATTTTCTTTCCTTGCTCCTAGAACATTTGAATCTTTCTAACAATTGGTGGTGTTTGTTTACAAACACCTTTGGGGAATTTGTTGAATTATGAGGACCATATTCTCCTCACTCAAGCCTCTACTTCGATTGATTTAATGGCTTTGGAACATGAATTGAGGATGGTAAGTGTTGACACATGATTTAAGAAATTACTTTCATGGCTCTTTATGTTATTATTTGGCCCTTCATGCTTATAATAGATCTAAGTAATATTAATTAGGGCTTTGCATTGTGCCTATAAGCTTATACTCGGTGAAACTCACTCTCAATCCTATGGTTTAAATTTGTGTATTGCTTGGTTTGAAACAATTTTACCAAGAATGATTCAACAAGAATTAACAAGTCATTTTGTCTTTGAAAAATGTCTCTAAATTATTGCCTTGTTGAATTCACGGTTCATATATGATGACAGTCTATTTTTTCTAAACTACGTGTCTACACCCAAGTCCCTTGTTTTAATCCTATGTCCCTACATTAATTTTAAATATTTTGTTATCTTGGAATGTTTACATGCTATTGGTAGTGGCCCACAACTTAAGTTGTCCATTCAAAGCTTAGTAATGATAAGTTACTAAATGTAAAATGAATTTAAGCCTGTGGGCAATTAGCTCAATTGTTTCTCTATGCACCTTTTGTTGGACTACAATGGTATATGTCATTGACCTACATGTTTGCTTTGAAATTATTTTGATGCACCTTTTAGCCTTTAGATCAAATATCATGGCATAATCATGTGGTCTATAGGAGTTATATGTGTGTTAGTGAGAAATGTTATCTTTGAGCTGCAAGAACTATTGGATCATCTTTGAGAATAAATAGGATCCATCAGATTCTGTTGAGGAAAGTACTAGGTGGCGTAGGTGACAAGTCATATACTTAGTTGAGGCAAGGTTTATAATGGGCACATGGAATTGGTTAGTCAACTTGTGAAAGGATAGATATGGCTATTGTCAATTGATTGTGGTTAATTTATGGTACAAGAAGATTGAAATGAGCCCTTGTTAGTAATATGTCATAGCTTGCAACTAGCGTTTAAAGTGCTAAGAAATCTATGAGAAGGATGTGGCAATAAATATTGATTCCTATTGGTTGAATGACTAATATGAAACTTTCAATAAGGTCCATCTCTATAGAAACATATCAAGAAGCATCACATGGTCTTAGGTGGGATGTTTGGTGGGCTTGATCTTGTAATTGGTGAAATTACTTAGAGAAGAGGAGTTTAGATAAATTATGTGGAAAAATATGATTAGCTACAGCCAATTTTGGGTTATGGGGAATTAAGTTGCTAGCTCATTTACAATCCCCCGTGCCTTACAAAACTATTGATCGAAGGGTTGTTGCCAAAGTGAATGGGACCTGTTGATTCCTATTGAAATTTCATGAGCTTATGAGTTTTTGACACCAAATTTTCTTGAGTATGATTTCTTGAGCACATTAGCAAGGTTGTATCCCTCTAGGAAGAGAGCATAGCCATTTTAGTATGTGTTTGTGCCTTAAATTAAATCTATAGGCTATATATATTCTACATGTGTGCAATAAGACTAATAGGTTTTTGGAACTAAGCTAGATAGGATGGGTTGTATTTGCCCCACCTAACAAACCTAAAATCCCCTTGGTAGAAAAGAAAAACAATACTCTCACTTATACCACAAATTATGAGACCTATGAGACTTCACCATCTTCTAAGGAAATGACATCTCTTTATGGTCAAGGATTTAAAATCCTTTATAATAATTGTGAATATGTAGGTAAGGGATGTGGTGTAAATCACAAAGGGATTATAGTACCTATAGAATCTGCTTTAACACATTACTCAAGCAGCATTGGATATAATCCTTTTAAAGAAAAGAAAGCCTCCCATTGTCCTACACTTAATGTCAATTCAACAAGATCAAAACAACATGACAGATATCCTAGATATGCTGGTTCTTAACGATGGTGCTACCAGGTAAGTATCTCTAACCCTTTATTTCTCTCGTGATGTGCTTCCCCCATGATGTGTTATGTGTTGTTTAGGCCTCCTGGGATGACCTCAGACTCTCGCGTAAAGTCTGAGATACTAGGAGACCGCCTCTATTGTATCCTTCTTCTATGTGTATCATCATTCTTATAAATTGTCTCACTCTGATTTTGTTGTTGTGGGTTGTGTCTTACGGACAGCGTTGCGGTTGGTGACAATGGGGGTACCCTCCTACGTGACTGTCCGTAAGACACTTGTTTCTCCTCTCTTGTTTATTGTTTCCCTTCCTCTTGTGTTTCCATCTAGTGGGTGGATGACGATAAATATTTATACTGATGCGGACCTAGTGTCCCTTTCGAGAGCAATCAAAAAATGGACTGAGTTCCTAAGATGATGATGGGGTTGTATATCTTATCCAATGCTTGGCTAGTGGAAGCACTTGTGCTTTCCGCGTAGTGATGATTTTGATGGCATTCTATCTCATTTACAAATCATAAACAATATTGTTGCTCAGTGCACTTTGTCTACCTTGAATCTTGCATACCTTAGATTTCGTATGCATTGATGTTGTTGTTTATTATGATGTTGTAGACACTAACATGTTTCTTGTTGGGATGTGTCTGTGGGAACATTTGGTGATCATGAAGTACATGTCACCTCTGCAGGGCATGGGCTTTGTGAAAGTTAGAGTTTCCTTGTGTGTTTTCTTCCTCCGATAATGTGCTGGATATCGGTAACTAATATCAACCACCTTAAGGTGCGGGCATATATAAGGTAAGTTGTTTTTTGTAGATGTTAGCTATGTGCTTGTCCTCACGTACAGCATGTGTGATGAGTACATCTTGCACTCTGAGTTTGTTTGCAATCAATCAATCTATCTATCATGAAATCTATTATGTATAACTCCTTTTCACCGTAAAGCATCTCCGTGATGCAGGTGGGGTTGAATACATTTGAGCTCATACCTCCTTTTCACTGTAGGGTGTCTCCATGACGCGGGTGGGGTTGCATTTTTAAAAAGTCCTTTGCGAAGACAAGGACTGGTTCTGTGACTAACTCAACACTTAAGTGTGTCTTTGGTGATTGTTTTGGTGAAGCCTAATCATCAATGTGTGCCTATAATGTGCCTGAGATGGTGTTGAGCCTAGAAATAGGAACACTCCAACGCCTATCTCTCGTGTTTTTTTTATGTCTTCAAAGTGTGTGTGTTTAGCGTGCTTGCTTTGTTTGGCATGTCTGTTGCCCCATATGTAGTCTAGATTTTGGGAGGTTTTGTGTGTCTTGTGTGTGTCTTGCCCCATATATACAAAGACCTGCATGATGAGTGCATCTTGTACTATGGGAGGTTTGTTTACTTTTCAGTACTTGCATTTGCATTTCATATATATGAGAAAAAGAAAAGAAAAGAATCATACCTGTCTTGCATGCATTAATGTGTCTTCTATGCATTTACTGTATTCTTCGTGTTCTGCGTGACTATAACTATCTTCTTCGTGTTTTGTGTGCCTGTTACTGTCTTCTATGTGATTGGCCTACATTCTCCATGCTTGGTGTGTTTGTTGTGTTTGTGACCTTACTTTAATGCATGTATTGGCCTCACGTTTATACATACATTAAAGTGGGGGCTAAATGTAACATCAGTATATGTCTGCTTGGGGGCTTTTCCCTCATAAGGTTTAGCTCTTGGGACTTTTGCATGTATTTAGGACATTTGAGTTCATAATTTGCCATCCGGATGGAATGAGCGCTAGGTAACATGACAAATGGGACTTAGGAGGACCCCTTGAGCTGTACCCTACCCAAAATAGGGGGGAGGACTTCAGCGCCTATGCCCTAGTCATGCCCTAGTTTGGGGCAACCCCAATTTTTGAGTGTCGATTTCTAACTGTTATTTGGGTCCTTTGCCGACACAGTAAGTTTGAATTACGAAAATCTTGGCAGGAGTGCTTGTAGTTGCATAGAAAAGCATGTTTAGGCATTCATTTGGAAACTAGATGATTACTAGCAAGCTATTGTGTTCTCAAGGTGATTCAAGACTTTCATTGTGTTGGAAGAGTAGAATTGTGTTGTCTATGTGTTTGTGTTTGTAGACGTGAGCATCCGTTCATCATGGAATAAGGAGTATCTTCCTGCGATGATATCTTCACTACAAGGTGACATTATATTGTGTTTTCATCATCATTTCCTTTTGTTTTTGCCTCTGCCTCACAAGGGCATGCACTCTCTATCTGACAACGGTGTTTAGAGACTTAAGTGTCCTCCGGGGCTTGACTAAGCCAAGCCTCTAAACACCACAACCCCCAAACCACGTCTTGTGATTTTAGGTTACAGGTGTCGTATTCAAGAAAAGTGAAGTTACAGGAAGGATTGGTAGGCATCAAGGATTTGGGATCTAAAAAGGACACTGGAGCATATCCAAGACTTTGGCACTCGCTCTAGTGTCCTCTACAACTGAGTTTCCTGAAATAGAAGTATGTATTGGCCTCTAAGCATCTAAGCCTCTAAGCATGTATTGGCCTCACATTTATGCATACATTAAAGTGGGGGCTAAATGTAACATCAATTAATGTCCCCTTGGAGGCCTTTCCCTCATAAGGTTTAGCTCCTAGGTCTTTTGCATGGATTTAGGACATCTTAGTTCATAATTTGGCATCCTGATGGAATGAACCCTAGGTAACATGACAAATGGGACCTAGGAGGACCCCTTGAGCTGTACTCTGCCCAAAATAGGAGGGAGGACTTGGGTGCCTGCACCCTAGTCCCGCCCTATTTTAGGGCAGCCCCAATTTTTGAGTGTCAATTTCTGACTGTTATTTGGGTCCCTTGCCGATACAGTAACTTTGAATTACGAAAATCTTGACAGGAGTGCTTGTAGTTGCATATAAAAGCATGTTTAGGCATTCATTTGTAAACTAGATGATTACTAGCAAGCTATTGTGTTCTCAAGGTGATTCAAGGCTTTCATTGTGTTGGAAGAGTAGAATTGTGTTGTCTATGTGTTTGTGTTTGCAGACATGAGCATCCATTCATCATGGAATGAAGAGCATCTTCCTCCCATGATATCTTCACTACAAGGTGACATTATATTGTGTTTTCATCATCATTTCCTTTTGTTTTTGCCTCTGCCTCACAAGGGCATGCACTCTCTATCTGACAACGGTGTTTAAGAGACTTAAGTGTCCTCTAGAGCTTGACTAAGGAAAGCCTCTAAAGACCACAACCCCCAAACCACGTCTTGTGATTTTAGGTTACAGGTGTCGTATTCAGGAGAAGTGAAGTTGCAGGAAGGATTGGCAGGCATCAAGGATTCAGGATCTGAAAAGGACACTGGAGCATTTCCAAGACTTTGGCACTCGCTCTAGTGTCCTCTACAACTGAGTTTCCTAAAATAGAAGTTACAGGACTGATCAGTGTTGGAAGGAGGTCTAGATCCCGCAAGGAAACTGGTACCTTAGACTGGGACACCCGCTCCAGTGTCCTCGACTGTTTTATCTCAGAACCCTAAAAATAGGGTTTTAATGGTCAATTGAGCATAAGAGAAAAGAAATTTATAGTTAAATTCTCTAATCCAAGTTTCCCTACATCTCACAGCGATCTAGGGTATGATAGTGAATTGCCACTCGACCATAGATCCTTGAATGTAAAGTGGAGAGGAGGATTGAAACATCAAAACACTAAAATATTAACAAATCCAATTTTCCACTAAACACCTACATCTATTAGATCAAAAATTTTCTATTTCTCGGTATTTTCAAATTTAGAGTTAGTATTATTTTGTTTTTAAGGAGTCAGGTCCTTAGATGTGGTATCAGGGCAAAGGCTCAAACACTAGGCCTAGAGGTCTGCTAACCTAAAGCATGATAAGAATTAAGATATAAGGTTAATGGTATTCCCCCTCTTGCAATCTAATCATCATCTATTTATTGATAAACATGGAGAGAAGCATGCAAAGAAAAGGAGATGGTAATGTGGTAGATAAAATCTCCCTAGAGGATGAGATGAAGAGATTGATACTAGTGATAGTATGTGTGTAATGAGATGATAGTAGTCTGGTGCGTGACAACCATGACACTTGTGAATTCTCTTTTGGGAAGTGGATATCATATTTAGTGGCTAATTATTTTTGTGGCATATCTTAATGATGGCATGCCCTCAGTTGTGTGAGTGCATGTGACTATTCGTGTACATTTTTGATATAGAAATATGATAAGGTTGTTTCAGGTCGTGTGGGAAATCCTTAGTGTGACATGAAGATTTATCATTGTTCTCTCCATGGTCAAGACCACTATATGATTTATGTATTTTAGTGATGAAAGTCCACCCAATTCCCCTACTCCCCTTAGGTGGTCTTGTTGTAAGGTTATATGGTGATTGTAATGTGCAACTTTATGAGATTGTTAGATTTTTTATTCATGTGTTAAAAATTTTACTTAAATGTTAAGTTGACAGTGTTTTGTTTCTTGGACTAATTAGCTGTTTTAATTTTAAGATAGTCCTTTTGCCTCAGGGATTTGTTCTTTGTTAAATTTATGATGTTGCAACGGTTGCTATCTTTGATCTTCACTTCTTCTTGGCTTGTTTTATTTTAATGTATTTTAATTGAGGATTTAACTTATGGATTTATTTCACTTAATCCTTCTTGATTTGAGGCATTGTATTGTTGCAACTGCTAGCATGTGTGAAGTAATGTGACTTCTATAAGCTACCTTATCCAGGAGGGGCCCCAGGCAGGTTGTATGGGGGAGTAGGTGGCCTGGGGGATTCTATTATGAGGATGGGGGTTGCAAATGGGATAGGTATGGGATAGTCATAATCCATCCATCCATCTTCCCCTTAGAACTATGCACGTATGTTTCTTGCATACCTTCCTCTTGGAGGATAACACCTTAAACGAATGCGAGAAAGGTATTACGAAATGTGAGGAGGGATCCTTGAGAGGGGCCTAAGACCATATTTCTTTTTTGGTTACTTGGCACTAAGGTATTAATGATATTGGTTTCCTTTGGATGTGAGATTATATGGTTTTATGGCTAATTGGATATTGACACAGTGGTTCTATATTTATATGGTTATTCATATATTGGATTTATGGTGTTGCGGCATGCCAGATTACTCAGTGGCATATTGGACCTTGTCCTCCCCGTAAGTACCCATTTTGTTGAGCCTCGTGATGTGAGTCATCTGAGGTCATTGTAATGAGTGTAGATTGATGTCATCATGGACTCTTAGTTTGGAAAGTTATTATTGATAATGGGATGCTAGCACTACTTTTAGATAACAAGCTCTAAGGTGGTGCCATTTGATACAATAGTTGCGAAGAGAGAGACGGATAGAAAGTTTGGAAGAGTTGTTGGTGTGGTAGCCTCTGCAAATAAGCATGCATGACAACTAGAATTGTTACCCTTCACTTTAGTGTTGATGTGTGTGCTTGAGCACTTATTCATTTGAAGTGTAACGTTTATATGATATTGGAATGATGGAACTCACTGATACATAGAAGAATCCTCGGAAGGATTGACCTTGCACCTGTCTAGTTGCCAAAAACTTGAGGGAGGATATAAGGTCCTCATATCATTCTTATAGAATGAACTAACAGAAATTGCTCGGTTCAATATATGGGCCTATTACATAATTTCCTATAAGTGACTTAGGATCCAGATTGATCCTGATGAGTTTAAGTCTCTATCAGAGCAATTTAATTCCTATCCTTGTTAGCCTGTATAGTTGTTGTGCTTACCTATCTCGTATTGGATAGAATTTTGGTCTGTTTGACCAGTTTAGGCCCATTTGGCCATTATTTTGGAAGGAGAATTACGCAAAATAAAAAGGTGTAATTTAGAGTTGTTGGAAAAAGATAAAAGGAACTAGGAGAAGAGAAATATGATGCCCTTGAAGAAGAACTAAAAAATTCAAGAAGGAGAAATGAAGAATTGGATGCAGAGTTAACATTATTTGAAGATATTGAAGAGAGATTTGAAGAGTTGGAAGGTGGAACAGAGGAACAAAGATGTAGAATAAGATTCAAAAGAATTAAAAAAGGAGAACAATTTGCAGAAGAGTGAAATATCAAGATTCAAATAACATGTTAATCAGTTGGAGAAGTCACTTGTAGCATGCAAAAAAGAAAATAAAAACCTAAGATCTAAGCCTAAACTTTGTGATGTTTCTTGTGATACTACTGATTTGAGTGATGTTGCGGAAGCTTCTTTAGAAGGTGAAAGTGAAGATAAAAGTGTGACTAAACTGCATTTATTGGGAAGCAATAGGGTCTGCTAGACCCGGTTCCATATGAACCAGTTTGCCCAAAGGACAAAAGAGCCCAGTTGGCTTTATCTCAATATGTCCCGTTTTGGACACTTTATCCTAGATTGGCTATTTGAAATTCTTAAGTACTGAACAGTGTCGGAAGGAGGTCTAGATCCTGCAAAGAAACTGGTACCTTGGACTAGGGCACCTGCTCCAGTGTCTCTGACTGTTTCGTCTTAGAACCCCCAAAATAGGGTTTTAATGGTCAATTGAGCATAAGAGAAGAGAAATTGATAATTAAATTTCCTAATCCAAGTTTCCCTACATCTCACGGCGATCTAGGGTATGATAGTGAATTGCCACTCAACCCTAGATCCTCGAATGTAAAGTGGAGAGGAGGATTGAAACATCAAAACACTAAAATATTAACAAATCCAATTTTCCACTAAACACCTACATCTGCTAGATCAAAAAAATTTGTTCCTCGGTATTTTAAAATTCAGAGTAAGTATTTTTTTTTAAGGAGTCAGGTCCTTACATGTGCTATCACGGAAAAGGCTCAAACACTAGGCCTAGAGTTCTACTAACCTAAAGCATGGTAAGAATTAAGATATAAGGTTAATGGTATTCCCCCTCTTGCAATCTAATCATCATCTATTTATTGATAAACATGGAGAGAAGCATGCAAAGAAAAGGAGATGGTAAGGTGGTAAATAAAATCTCCCTAGAGGGTCAGATGAAGAGATTGATACTAGTGACAGTATGTGTGTAATGAGATGATAGTAGTCTAGTGCATGACAACCGTGACACTTGTGAATTCTCTTTTGGGAAGTGGATATCATATTTAGTGGCTAATTATTTTTGTGGCATATCTTAATGATGGCATGCCCTGGGTTGTGTGGGTGCATGTGACTATTCGTGTGCATTTTTGATACAGAAATATGATAACATTGTTTCAGGTCGTGTGGGAAATCCTTAGTGTGACATGGAGATTTATCATTGTTCTCTCCATCGTTGAGACCACTATATGATTTATGTATTTTAGTGATGAAAGTCCACCCAATTCCCCTACTCCCCTTAGGTGGTCTTGTTGTAAAGTTATATGGTGATTGTAATGTGTGACTTTATGAGATTGTTAGATTTTTTATTCATGTGTTAAAATTTTTACTTAAATGTTAAGTTGACAATGTTTTGTTTCTTGGACTAATTAGCCGTTTTAATTTTGAGATAGTCCTTTTTCCTCAGGGACTTGTTCTTTGTTAAATTTGTGATATTGCAATGGTTGATATCTTTGATCTTCACTTCTTCTTGGCTTGTTTTATTTTAATTGAGAATTTAACTTATGGATTTATTTCACTTAATCCTTCTTGATTTGAGGCATTTTATTGTTGCAATTGCTAGCATGTGTGGAGTAATGTGACTTCTATAAACTACCTTATCCAGGAGGGGCCCCAAGTAGGTTGTATGGGGGAGTAGGTGGCCTAGGGGATTCTATTGTGAGGATGGGGGTTGCAAATGGGATAGGTATGGGACAGTCATAATCCATTCATCCATCTTCCCCTTAGAACTATGCATGTATGTTTCTTGCATACCTTCCTCTTGGAGGATAACACCTTAAACGAACGTGACAAAAGTATTACGAAACGTGAGGAGGGGTCCTTGAGAGGGCCCCAAGACCATATTTCTTTTTTGGTTACTTGGAACTAAGGTATTAATGATATTGGTTTCCTTTGGATTTGAGATTATATGATTTTATGGCTAATTGGATATTGACATAGTGGTTCTATATTTATATGGTTATTCGTATATTAGATTTATGTTGTTACAACATGCCAGATTACTCAGTGGCATATTGGTCCTTTTCCTCCCTATAAGTACCCATTTTGTTGAGCCTCGTGATGTGAGTCATGTGAGGTCATTGTGATGAGTGTAGATTGATGTCATCATGGACTCTTAGTTTGGGAAGTTATTATTGATAATGGGATGCTAGCACTACTTTTGGATATCTATAGCTCCAAATTGCTTTGAAAAGTAGTCGGCCAATGAGATCGCACCACGTAGGCGCCCTTTTTCTATCGCTGACTTTTCCCAGCGAACATACATTTTGCCTTTTCGCCCTCTTTTGCCTTTAAATCTTTGTACATACAACCACTTATTGTGCATTCAAATCCTTGTATATGCAAATGCATATACATGCAATAGCAACTGGACACGTGTCACCCCCTAACTAGTTCTCTATCGCTATGCATTTGCATCTTCATCGGTGAGCCAATGTATTTTTTCTTTTGCACCTGCGGTTGCATATGTGATTGTATATACATACAATTACAAACATACAAGGCAGACCCCAAATCCTTATAAAATAATTTGAAACCACAATCGGGTCCCGCCTTGTATCTTCCTCTTTGTATATCTCAATGTATATCACACATACAATGCAAATATACATACAACTGCGGACTCCATTGCATTTATGAGGTAGATTGGAATAAATTTGGAATGCGGTGTTGTATCTTCACTTTTGTATATTAGCCTTGTATATCGCATATACAATGCAAATATACAACCAGAACTGTATACAATCACTTGTACATTGCAAACATGCATCTGATCGTTGTATGTTAACATTGTATATTCCCTTGTGTCTGCCCTTTGTATGTCTAAACATATAAATGCAAATGTACAAGCAAAAGATGGATATAAACATGTCGGCCTTTATCAACTAAATTGCATACCGTTTCAGGTTTGGGCCTTGTATATTAGGAATGTATATCTCATTGTATATTGGATTGATGGGCCCCACTGTTTGTATCTCCTCCTTTGCATCTTGTCTTTGTATGTGCCCTTGCACATTTCCTCTTGTATATCACCCTTGTATCTTTGCAATGTACATTTTGCCTTTGTATCTTGGCATTGTATATTTCCTTTGCATATCGCCATTGTATCTACCCATTGCATATCGAATATACAACACAATATACATGCAATCCTTTACATACAACAAAAGAATATTTTGGGAATCGGTGACATACAACCACTTCTGCACGCCCGGAATTGCATTTTAAAGACACATACAAGCCCATTATGCATACAATGATGCATACAACTATTTTTTTCACCTTTTGAAGGCTGATTGAACATTTATTTCAGGTTCGGTAATGTACATCCATGCTTGCACATACAAATGTACATACAAACAGCAATGCATATACAAAGATATATGCATGAAAATATGAAGGCCGACAGACTTAGAATTTCTTGGATTTTCTTGAAATCTAAATTTCATGCAGGCACCAACACTGGCTTTTTTTGGGCACGCATGCCTCTTGTAGGCATGGTGAGTGTTGATAATTGAGAGGGGGGGTGAATTAGTTATCCTAATAATTTAACTTTCTGTGCTTTCTTAATAGTTAATGCAACATCAGATTCTATAAGCAAGCATAATCATGTAATGTAAATAACACCAATACACATCACACAATGATTTTGACATGGAAACCCTGTTAAGGGAAAAAACCATGAGGTGATTAACCCAAGATATTATTCTCTTTTAGAAGAATAGATGATACAAAATGGCACTTGCCAGTTTATGGCTTACTGCACGAGCACACTGCTCACAAGAGGCTCACTGCCTACAAAAGACTTACTGTTTACAAGAAGAAAACTTGCACTGATGAAAAGCATCCACATATGCTGAAGTTCAGTTCCGATTAAGCTCTATAGACTGATCTACGACACTTCATTCTTACTCTCCTTGAGTGTTGCTGTCCTTTTACATTCCAAACCTATTTTTCTGCCCTTTATGTATTCTTCTACTTTTCTTCGCACTTCAAACACACACCACCCACTTCATCATATCTAAATCCATCTTGTATATATATCTGCACAAGTGATTTCAACACTTTTCTAGTCGGCATCCGGAATAGTCAATATTATCTCAAACTCTGGTCTGTCGACCGAATCCTTGCATGCCAAGTAATGCAGATCAAGGATATACTTGTAGAAGTTATCAATCATGTCGGCTAATCATAACTTATACCTTAAGAACCTTTCCCATCATCAGTAACACATTTGGAATGATGTCTAATTTTCTGTTAGTCAGTTCTTCTTCTGTTCACACTGTCAATCAGGATCCTGACACTCAAGTATTCATATCTCTTCATCCTTTCAACACCGGAGGCCAAATCCTTGGATTATATTTGTCAAGGTACTCCTCTTGACTTCCCCAAATCTACACTTCACTGAGATACTTCTTCTGAGAGATCTGGACCTGTCTGTCAGACCTTACTAACTGCTCTATTCTTACTTACCAGACCTCAACATTTCTTCAATCTGACTTTCAGTAAAGACTCATCATGTCCTGTAGATGTGTGGGATAACCTTTGTTGCCATCAATGACAACATTCATGACTCCATATAGTGTCTCTTTCCAACAATCTGCCCCTTTGGCATTGATGGCAACACTTAGTGAAAAATGACTAAGTGTCACACTATACTCCCCCTTGGCTGATGTTCTATTTTTATGTACATTTTCTGGAGCTCCCTTAGTTGGATTCCTCATTTTCACTGCTCCTCACTTCCCCTTTTACATCAATAGCAAAGGGTGGGGTCCGCACAAAAAAGTTTCTCAAAAACACTTCTATACTTAGCCGCATAAGTTTTTATATATGCTACACTTTACATAAACTGAAGGATATATGCAAAAGATGTCTTCAGCTGGACAAATTCTATCACCCAACTTTGCTTCATTCTATCCAAAATTGTGATGTGACCACTCAATAGGAATACATAAGCTTCAGCCTTTTTCAAATCTGTCGGATCATTTGTTCTGGCTGTAGTTTGAGCATCACTTAACACCTCATGTATGGCCTCCAACTTAGGGATAATTATTCCTCTAAGTTCATTCAACCTACTGATTCTATTTTTCTTCTCTTCTTCAAGCTTTTTAATTTCATTCAAAACTGCGATCGTCTGACATTCTTGATTTATTATGGATGTGGAAAGTGGATCAAAATTTTGAGAAAGTTTTGTTAGTTTGTCCTCCTGTTCTTTCACTTTCTTCTCAATCTCCACTGTTGCCTTAGACCAGGATATACAAAATTTGTATACATCTCCTCCATCCTTGAGAACATTTTCCAAGCTCTTTATCCCAATACCCATTACTCACCTGTCATTTGTTATTAGCCCTTGCAGCTCAGAGAATCTCTTATCCAAAAACTCTTTCCTGACCTTCTCCTCTGCTGATTTCTCTAGAGAGTTGAAGTGTGTACTAATACTATTAATCAGAGAGTTGAGATTACCAGATGAGGAGGCTGAGGGATCCTTTTGAAAAGATGGCATAATCTTTTCTAACACTCTAGATGTAGCTGCTATAAGCTCACAGTCTTCCATGTGAGACTTCAGGAGTTTTTCTTTGGCCTTTGCATTAGCAAATGAAGCTATCTTCATTATTTGTACTGGAGAAAGAGAGTCAAAATTAAGAGGCCCTTGCAGAAGTGTTGGTTCATCAATTTCCATTGTTTCTTTGTCTAAGAACTCTTTGACAGTTTCTGCAGTGTCTCTTGCCGAAGACAGATTCTTCTTCTCTTCTGCAGTCTCATAACTATCTTTTGGAGCTTTTTCTCCTTCTACAACCTTGGTACTATCATCTTCTTTTTCCTTCACCTCTGCTTCTTTCTCCTTTGTTCTTTCTTCTCCTTTGGATCCGGAGTCAGCAGGGGAAACCAGAGGAGTGATGTTTGTTTGTTCATGGGCCACCTCTTCTGGAGCAGAGGATTCCAAGCCCTTACCTTCACCGATGTCAATTACCTCTTCTGTCATTTCCTCAGTGGATTCCTTTTCAACCCCTGTGGCCAAAGGATCAATACCCAAGTCCTCTATAACAGGAAGATTGAATCTTTTGAAGGCATTCTGGAGGATCTCTTCTATTTCCTTGGCTATCTTGTTAGTCTCACCAAGCATGAGCTGATTCATTCTAGCTTTGCTCTGGAATTCATCCTTGCAATCCTTGAAGATCATATTCATTTGCTTTGAATCAATTGAAGGATATAGCTGAATGGCTATCTATTCTCGGATCTCAAGATCTTTTGCCATGGCATTATTCTTTCTTATTTCTAACTCTTTTTCTAGGCTTTTGGGAATAAGAGATATAATTTCAATAAAAGCCTGGTTATATATGTTCAAATACTTAACTGTTGCTTCCTGCAAGATCTTTTGGTCTGCTTCATTGTAATCATCATAGAATTCAGCCATTGGTTGAAGGTTTCCATCCACAGTAACTAATTTGATGACATCATCTAAAGATAGAGTGGGCTTTTCTACAAATTCCTCTGCCTTTTCTTCTTCACCTTGGCCGGTAGAGGGTTCACCCGATGTTTTCTTCTTCTGCTTCTTCATTTTCTTTATCTCCTCATCTGATTCAGTTTCTTCATCATCCTTGTGACTGACATAAGACCTTGTGGCCTTTGTTTTAGTTCTTTTCTCTCCTTTCCTGGATGATTTTGCTTCCAGTTTTGATGTCCTTGAGCTTTTAGCAGTGGCAGGTGCAGATCTCTTTGATGATCTTGTCCAAGTGAAAGATTCTACCAGAGCACATTCCTTACTTCCCTTTTCTGCCTCTTTATTCTCTTCCTCAGCCCTTTCCATCTTTTCCCTATTGGCATCAAGTGCCTCTTTTGAGATGCCTAAGCCTTTGGCAACTTCTTCAACTTCTTTTCTCACTTTTCTCTTTATTTCCGGTTGTCTGAGTTCCACATGAACTTTTACACTTAGTTCTTCAAAGGTTCCAAACCTTTTTGCCTTTGGATCCTTTGGCTGACTTAGCATGTGTTGAACATGGAGCTCCATAATTTGTTCATCAACTTCATATCCCATAGGCATGATCCAAACTGTCCTTGGCTCTACTGCCTCCATTAGGCATTGATTATTGTCTACCATGAAGCACACTGTATCTTTATATTTCTCAACCAATGATTTTGGGATTCTTTCTCTGATTTGTGTATAATTTTGGAAGTTCTTAAAGTACCCCCACAGAGCTGTATTCCTTGCCTTGGCATCCCCAAGTTCATGCAAGTAATTTCTGATTTGAATTGCTACCAGTTTGTTATTTTTCCATACCCATCCATTGGATTCGGGCAACTCATTCATGAAGTAGAAAAATAAACACAATATCAGTCCACCATATTTAAAGGAGTTCTTCTTATCCTTTTTGATCTTTTGTATGTTCTCCATCAATTGACTTAGAAGAAGTTCACAGAGATCATACTCTGTATTCTTTCTCAGCATCTCATAGGCAGTATACACTATAGTTCTAGACACTAAATTCTCCATACTGGAATGATATATCTTATACCCTATTATCATGGATGCAAACTTGATATCCGGGTCTATGATATCTTCAATGGTCATTGCCCTCTTATCAAATTTTGATCTGGTGGCCTCAGCTACAATTTGGTTTTTGACAGATTTGAGGACAGGTATCCCTCTGGAGGAGTATAAGCCGGTTACTACCCTAATTGCTTCCTTGGTGATTTTGTAAGGTCTGTTCAGCCATAGGAAGTTATCATGCATCCTACTCAATACATACTGGACCCATTCGTCTTCTTCAAAGTAGGGGAAATGAATGAACTGATCAAAATGTTTCTCCCGGATGCCTTTATATTAAGGTTTAAGTTCAAAAGCATCATCTATCAATTGTTTATGATAGATGTCTCTTAGTTTGAATTCCCCAAACTCTTCAATATTCATGTGTATGTAAACCCTAATATCTTCTGTATGCAACACACCATGCAGAACACTAGAAAATGCTCCTAGGGGATCTACTTCCAAGGATTTGTAAGGATGTTTCTTGAATTTGGGACGAGGCCTATCAGAGATCTTCACAATATTTGGAGTAGTCATCATTCAAGGATTTGCAGAGAGATATTTGATAATGAAAAATACCTTTTGTGCTTGTAGGGTTCGTGAAGAGATTTGGATTGATTTGCTGGATGAATCATCTTCTGCAGATGACCTTTGATGGGCTTCAAGAGATTTTTTGCAGAGCTCTTTTTTGCTTCTTCTTGAATGCAGAATGAACAAGGTTTGATAGGAAAACCCCTATATTATTCCGCAAACCCTAATACCAAGTTGTAATAAATGCTTGACCTAAGTCATTCCAGTTTGCCTTATTCTGGTGATTTGAAGAACTGGATCAAAAAACATCTTGCGGATCTTCCAGATCTTAACCATAGGTTATTTGGATGTTTCTCTTATGAACCCCTTAATCCGCAACTCTCCTTGTGCCAGTTCCGGCACCAATTAACTGGCTAGGGGAAAAGGTTTTCCTTGTGTCTCCCCCTGAGCCAAAGCTCACTTTTTAGTTTCCAGAAGGAATATCAGCACCAGATTCTAGTGTAGATCCATCCCCTACATTCTCTGTATTTTTCTTCACCCAAATCTTGTTCATCTCACTTTGAACTTCATCCGCATTCACTTTTTGTTTTCCCTTGTCTTGATTCTGATTATGATGTACCGGACCTCTTTTGTCCTGATTCTTGCATTTATAGAATTTGGCAATATGACCAGATCTATTGCAAATTTGGCAAACAACATTCCTTTGCATATTCGATTGATAGCCTCTTGATCTGCATTGATTAGCCATATGACCCATTCTATTGCATGCAAAGCATCTACCACTGAATGAACTATTTATTTGCATATTCCTGCATTCATGAGATTTGTGACCATACCTTTTGCAATTGAAACACTGTCTAGAGAAGGATGTATTAGCCTAATTCATTCTCTTTCTACACTGATTAGATTTATGACCAAAGTTATTGCAGTTGTGGCAGTATCCATTGAAGGATGGATGTCTTTGAGCATTAGGCTGCCTTATCGGAGGTCTTCTAGGCCGGTTCCTTGGATTTTCTGATCCAAAGTTCTTCTGACCGGATCCACAGCTTTCACCTTTTTCATATCCTAGGCCACACTTGTCATCTACCCTCCTTTGGCTTTCAAGGAGAACTTCAAGTTGAGCAGAGCTTATCTTGAATTTCTCTTTGTATTCATTTGTTGTTTGAAGATCCCTTTTGAGAGAGAGACAATTTGATCCTCAAGTTTTTCTTCATTGTCTTTAGCATCTTCAAGATCAGATTCAAGATGTCTGATTATTCTATCCATCTTGTGACAGTCTTCTAATTTTTCCTTGAGAGATTGTCTTAGATCATCTTCAGATTTTCTTCTTTCTTCAATTTCTTGGGTAAACTTCATAACTCCTGATTCCATTTCATGTTTTACCATGATGATTTCTTTTGATAACTTTTCACATAGCTTGGTTTTCTCTTTTAGATCTTCATTTGTATCATTGGCTTCACCTTGACCTGCCAATTGCTGAAGTAGCTCCTTTCTCTTTTTCATAAAGAGACTCAGTTTGTCTTTTAGTTCTTTTATGAAGTCATTAGCCTGTTTGAGTCTTTCCTTTAATTCATTGACTTCAGAATTTGACTGCTCAAGATCATCTAGGGCAGACTTAAGTTGCTCCATCATACCATACATATCCATTTGAATTCCCAGATCTTCCTCAAGCTATTAGGCTTAGTTGGGAGGAACTTGGCTCTGATACCAATTGTTGATAACTGAGAGGGGGGGTGAATCAGTTATCCTAATAATTTAACTTTCTGTGCTTTCTTAATAGTTAATGCAACATTAGATTCTATAAGCAAGCATAATCATGTAATGTAAATAACACCAATACACATGACACAATGATTTTGATGTGGAAACCTTGTTAAGGGAAAAAACCACGGGGTGATTAACCCAAGATATTATTCTCTGTTAGAAGAATAGATGATACAAAATGGCACTTGCCAGTTTAGGGCTTACTGCCCGAGCACACTGCTCACAAGAGGCTCACTGCCTACAAAAGACTTACTGTTTACAAGAAGAAAACTTGCACTGATGAAAAGCATCCACATATGCTAAAGTTCAGTTCCGGTTAAGCTCTATAGACTGATCTACAACACTTCATTCTTACTCTCCTTTTGTGCTGCTGTCCTTTTACATTCCAAACCTATTTTTCTGCCCTTTATGTATTCTTCTTCTTTTCTTCGCACTTCAAACACACACCACCCACTTCATCATATCTAAATCCATCTTGTATATATATATATATATATATATATATCTGCACAAGTGATTTCAACACTTTTCTAGTCGGCATCCGGAATAGTCAATATTATCTCAAACTCAGGTCTGTCGGCTGAATCCTTGCATACCAAGTAATGCGGATCAAGGATATACTTGTAGAAGTTATCAATCATGTTGGCCAATCATAACTTACACCTTAAGAACCTTCCCATCATCAGTAACACATCCGAAATGATGTCTAATTTTTTGTCAGTCAGTTCTTCTTCTGTTCACACTGTCAATCAGGAGCCCGACACTCAAGTATTCATATCTCTTCATCCTTTCAACACCAGAGGCCAAATCCTTGGATTATATTTGTCAAGGTACTCATCTTGACTTACCCAAATCCGCACTTCACTGAGATACTTCTTTTGAGAGATCCGGACCTGTCTGTCGAACCATACTAACTGCTCTGTTCTTGCTTACCAGACCTCAACATTTCTTCAATCTAACTTCCGGTAAAGACTCATCATGTCCTGCGGATGTGTGGGATAACCTTTGTTGCCATCAATGACAACATTCATGACTCTATATAGTGTCTCTTGCAAACAGTGAGAACCATAGATCTCTAGGATGCAGACTGAGTGCCTTATCCATTGGGCTACAAAGTCAAACACTGCACCAACCTGCATCATAAATCACACTTTTTTTTTACTTGGTGGCCCAGGGCCACCAAAAAGGAAAAACCAGTATTTTCCTTTGTCAAATACCCTATTTTCATTTGATTTCACTGGATCAAGCCTGAAGATACTACCATTGTCTGTAGGCCCACAAAAAAACCTTGTCATTTGCATATTCAAACATCTCATTGAGCTTGCTCCTGTCAGCATTGCCTCTGTCATCCTTATGCAAACAACCTTTTGGATCAAGCAATGTGTTAATATCATATTTATCAAACAATGCATTCTCATATGATATATAATACTTATCATCATCTATATTAGCAATATGCATTGTAAATTGATCTCCCAGCTGGACTAAAAACTGAAAGCACTCAAAGTCCACCATATAGCTAGGATCATCAGGTCTCATTTTATCATAAGTTGGCATATCAAAGAAGAAGCTTTCATAGTCATATTTGTTCACATCATGCAAATAATTACCAGCTGCACCAAACTGGAAACGATCAGACTCAATCACCTCTCTACAATAACCTTCATGATGATATGTTGGTCTCTCTTTCATCAAGATGAAAATCAGAATCCTCCTCAATATCAATGCTTAGATTCCCAACATACTCAAACAGATCCTCCTCAGCATATGTATCATTTGCATGGAAGAGGGTTGATCCAAGTGTCACAATTTCATTATAGTATGCCACTGGTTCATGGGCAACCAAACATGCATTTTCATTACCAATGAATTCCTTGTGTGGAAGAGTATCAGCCTGTGTGTCATAAACAAAACTATAATCAAATAAAGAACAATCATACTCAGCAGTAGCACTTGTTTCAATCTTTGATTGCTCTTAATCATCTCCATGTGTTTGAATAAAAGACAATGATTCAAACATGGAATTGCTCCTCTGTTTGCTTATTTCTTCTCTATCTTGTGCACAATACTCACAATTATCTCCACAAACCCATTCAAACAAGTATTCATTGTTGTCCATATCCTCATCATTGTTTTCAGAACCAAATACCTCAACCTTCAAATGGGAGTCACCACTGATCCTCTCATCGGCATCCTTCACTGGTGAACAATCCAATTGAACATTATTATCAGCATTATGTTCAAACATAGCAGCATTGTGAACTTCTATCTTTTCATTTACACATTTATCTTCAAATGATGCCATGATCACTTGGTCATTTATAGCTACACAACTTCCATTCATACCAAAGCCTGTGGACAGGGAATTTTGGATTTGCACATCCCTCATTTTTTCTATATTTTCTAAAAACTTGTATGCCATCTGCACATCTGTTATCATGAATTCCCTCAACATTGCACTAGAGCCCTTCTCAAAAGATTCAAAATACATACTAATGCATGCTAGAGTGTCAGGTCTGAAGTCTTCAAGGATTTGTGAAAGGGCAACTACAAATCTATGACTGAAATCAATATTGGACTCTTCATCTTGTCTTCTAATTTCCATTAACCTTACAACAAGATCAGTAGGTTCTCTTGCAAATTCTTTTCTAAAACAGTCAACAAGTTCATCCCAACAGGAAAAGGATTTCTTTGGAAAGCTCAAATACCAATCCCTAGCTCTAGCACCAAAGGATCTAACAAAAAACCTCATCCACATATCCTCATCTCTAAATGAGTTTTTTTCCATAAAGCTATGAAAGTTTTGGATATGTGCACCCCCATCACAGACACTGTGTCCACTAAATCTAAGCATCTGATTATAAATCTGAGCAGACATACTTTCAATTTCATAATCAACCCATGACAAATCTAGTTGGTCATACAAAGGATCAAAAGGGCTGACAAGAGGTTTAGCATTTTGGCTGGCAGACACAACATGTTTATTATTTAACTGAGCTTGCCGAGCCTCTAAGGATATCAACCTATTCTTTATCTCTTTAATTTTTTTACACAACACTTCATCCCCCTCTTGGCTGAGCATGGGTGCATACATATTTGGATTCATGAAAATTTCAATCTCAAACATCTTATGTCTGCCTAAGACCTAAGGCTTCCCCTTGGCATTTAACTTATGCAATAAAATAAAAAATACAAGTAGGAAGAAGCCATGTACCTTTTCTCATCTAGATGTTGAAGTCTTGAATAGAGAATTTTTAGATTACAACAACATACATCAACCTTTCATGTGCACTACAATTTTTTGCAGAGTTGCCACCTCTCGAAAGAGGATAAAACCTTCAAACAACAGAAATCTCATCATAGAAGAAAATTTTTTTTGAGTTCATTCCGCCAGCAGAGCACCATTATTCACATGAAAGATCTAGATATCAACAATGATTTCACACTATTCGACTCCTTCCCCAGCAAAGTCACCATTTTATTGGTGATTCAGATGGGCAAAAAGATAACACCTTCAAATCACATCCCCAGTAGAGTCACCACTTTGTTGGGGTTTCTACCAAATCAGCAAAGGGTTTGCTAGTTCTAATGCACAGGCAGATTCAGCCAACAAATATAGGAGGTTGCGTGAGCTACCTCCCCTTCACTTCTGGGTCTGCCCCACCAACGAGGGTATCCCTATAGCTAAAGATTTAACTTTGACTCACCCAATGACAGAAATGTTTAGCTTTACAACAACAGGTAGAATACTCTCATGTATAGACCAAGATTTTCATGATAAATCTCAAGGTTGGCAGTGTTCTTGGACATATCTAATTGGTTAGGAATGAGAGTATGTAAGGGTCATATTTCTACTCCTACAACTAATATGTTTGAAACTATGAAATGAGTTGTATTAATTTTTAGATGCAAGATAGGGGGTTTTGGATCATAACTACTACACAAGAAGTAGATTGGTGCCTATCTCAAGGCAAGGAGTCAACTAGACGTATACAAGTGAATGATTTGCATTGGCATTCAAATTGCAAGGGGTTAGGACTGGTATTTGCCTTACAAATACCACCCAAGACTGAGTATTTAGCTGCCTCTACTTACACATCCTAGCTGACATATATTCTTCTTCATACTTGATCTAGAATAGTTTAATCCACTCCTTGAATGGAAGTCACAGATCAATCATGTAATACCTAAAGTCTATATTCTAGAATCTGAGGAACCCTTAGCAACTAGACTCAAAAGAAGCGATGCATAGAGCAATGGAGACAAACAACTAAACACATGCAACAATACATTTTTCATATAAAACAACAATGAAAGTGAAAATATGTGCAACATGCATTCAAAATGCAACTCATAAACTCCAAAAGAGATCTGAACAGCCCAGAAGCTCTGTTCTTCGTTATTTTTCCAAAAATGCCCAAGTCTTCAACAACCCAACAAAAATGAGTAACAATGTTCGCTTATACAACAAGAACGTGTACTCCACAATCAAGTACAAAGTCACCTCAAATTGCCCTCAGATACACTACACCATCAAAATGGCACCAAGAACATTGAATACATCAGGGACAAGAGGAGGGAAGGAGGAGTTGAACTCGGGAGACGTGCAGTCGCCTGAAGATTTTTGCCTTTAAGAAGGTAGTTGGCATGTCAATCCATCAACCCATACCTCTTTCAAACCTGCCATGAATGGCCTATCTACCCGCGGCGGGAAGTGCAGTGATGGTTCGCGTGCTTAGGAACTTTTCCCTCTTGAAATGATGCAACAGACACAAAGAAATCCCTCCTATGAAATTTTGAAAGAGGGCCGTCGATTTCCTTCTTCCCGTTGAGATCTGCGGCTCCAAATCGCTTTGAAAAGTAGTCGGCCAATGAGATCGCACCACGTAGGCACACTTTTTCCATCACTAACTTTTCATACAATACAATAGCATCTGGACACATGTCATCCCCTGACTAGTTCTCTATCGCTATGCATTTGCATCTTCATCGGCGAGCCAATGTATTTTTTCTTTTGCACCTGCAGTTGCATATGTGATTGTATATACATACAATCACCAACATACAAGGTGGACCCCAAATCCTTATAAAACAATTTGAAACCACAATTGGGTCCCGCCTTGTATCTTCCCCTTTGTTTATCTTAATGTATATCGCACATACAATGCAAATATACATACAACTGCATACTCCATTGCATTTATGAGGCAGATTGGAATAAATTTGGAATCCAGCATTGTATCTTCACTTTTGTATATTAGCCTTATATATCGCATATACAATGTAAATATACAACCAGAACTGTACACAATCACTTGTACATTGCAAACATGCATCTAACCCTTGTATGTTAACGTTGTATATTCCCTTGTATCTGCCCTTTGTATATCTAAACATACAAATGTGAATGTACAAGCAAAAGATTCATATAAACATGTCGGCCTTTATCAACTTTGTGTATTGATTGGTTTGAAACAATTTTACCAAGAATGGTTCAACAAGAATTAACAAGTCATTTTGTCTTTGAAAAATGTCTCTAAATTATTGCCTTGTTGAATTTACGGTTCATATATGATGATAGTCTATTTTTTCTAAACTACATGTCTACACCCAAGTCCCTTGTTTTAATCCTATGTCCCTACATTAATTTTAAATATTTTGTTATCTTGGAATGTTTACATGCTATTGGTAGTGGCCCACAACTTAAGTTGTTCATTCAAAGCTTAGTAATGATAAGTTACTAAATGTGAAATGGATTTATGCCTGTGGGCAATTAGCTCAATTGTTTCTCTATGCACCTTTTGTTGGACTACAATGGTATATGTCATTGACCTACATGTTTGCTTTGAAATTATTTTGATGCACCTTTTAGCCTTTAGATCAAATATCATGGCATAATCATGTGGTATGTAGGAGTTATATATGTGGTAGTGAGAAATGTTATCTTTGAGATGAAAGAACTATTGGATCATCTTTGAGAATAAACAGGATCCATCAGATCCTCTTGAGGAAAGTACTAGGTGGTGTATGTGACAAGTCATATACTTAGTTGAGGCAAGGTTTATAATGGGCACATGGAATTGGTTAGTCAACTTGTGAAAGGATAGATATGGCTATTGTCAATAGATTGTGGTTAATTTATGGTACAAGAAGATTGAAATGAGCCCTTGTTAGTAATATGTCATAGCTTGCAACTAGCGTTTAAAGTGCTAAGAAAGCTATGAGAAGGATGTGGCAATAAATATTGATTCCTATTGGTTGAATGACTAATATGAAACTTTCAATGAGGTCCATCTCTATAGAAGCATATCAAGAAGCATCACATGGTCTTAAGTGGGATGTTTGCTGGGCTTGATCTTGTAACTGGTGAAATTACTTAAAGAAGAGGAGTTTAGATAAATTATGTGGAAAAATATGATTGGCTACAACTAATTTTGGGTTATGGGGAATTAAGTTGCTAGCTCATTTACAATCCCCCGTGGCTTACAAAACCATTGATCAAAGGGTTGTTGCCAAAGTGAATGGGAGTTGTTGATTCCTATTGAAATTTCATGAGCTTATGAGTTTTTGACACCAAATTTTCTTGAGTATGATTTCTTGAGCACATTAGAGAGCTTGTATCCCTCTAGGAAGAGAGCATAGCCATTTTAGTATGTGTTTGTGCCTTAAATTAAATCTATAGGCTATATATATTCTACATGCATGCAATAAGACTAATAGGTTTTTGGAACTAAGCTAGATAGGATGGGTTGTATATGCCCCACCTAAGAAACCTAAAATCCCCTCGGTAGGAAAGGAAAACAATACTCTCACTTATACCACAAATTATGAGACCTATGAGACTTCCCCATCTTCTAAGGAAATGACATCTCTTTATGGTCGAGGATTTAAAATTCTTTATAATAATTGTGAATATTCAGGTAAGGGATGTGGTGTAAATCAACAAGGGATTCAAGTACCTATAGAATTTGCTTCAACACATTACTCAAGCAGCATTGGATATAATCCTTTTAAGGAAAAGAAAGCCTCCCATTGTCCTACACTTAATGTCAATTGAACAAGATCAAAACAACATGACAGATATCGTAGATATGTAGGTTCTTAACATTGGTGCTACCGGGTAAGTATCTCTAACCATTTATTTCTCTTGTGATGTGCTTCCCCCATGATGTGTCATGTTGTTTAGGCCTCCTGGGATGACCTTAGTCTTTCCTGTAAAGTTCGGGTTACTAGGAGACCACCTATGTTGTAACCTTCTTCTATGTGTATGATCATTCTTGTAAGTTGTCTCTCTCTGATTTCATTGTTCTGTGTTGTGTCTTACAGACATAGCGTTGCGGTTGGTGACAATGGGGGCACCCTCCTACGTCACTATCTATAAGACACTTGTTTCTCCTCTCTTGTTTATTGTTTCCCTTCTTCTAGTGTTTCCATCTAGCGGGTGGGTGACGACAAATATTTATACTGATGTGGACCTAGTGTCCCTTTCGAGACCAATAAAAAAATGGACTTAGTTCCTAATATGACAATGGGGTTGTATATCTTATTCGATGCTTGGCTAGTGGAAGAACTCGTGCTTTCCGCACAGTGATGATTTTGATGGTGTTCTATCTCATTTACAAATCATAAACAATAGTGTTGCTCTGTGCACTTTGTCTACCTTGAATCTTGCATACCTTAGATTTCATATGCATTGATGTTGTAGACACTAACATGGTTTTTGCAGGGATGTGTTTGCGGGAACATTTGGTGATCATGAAGTACATGTCAACTCCGAGGGGTATGGGCTTTGTGAAAGTTAGAGTTTCCTTGTGTGTTTTCTTCCTAACTTAATGTGCTTGATATCGGTAACTAATATCAGCCACCGTAAGGTGCGGGCATATCTAAGGTAAGTTGTCTTTTGTAGATGTTAGCTATGTGCTTGTCCTTAGGTACAGTGTGTGCGATGAGTACATCTTGCACTCTAAGTTTATTTGCAATCAATCAATCAATCTATCATGAAATCTATTGTGTATACGTCCTTTTCACCATAAGGCATCTCCATGATGCGGGTGGGGTTGAATACTTTTGAGCTCATACCTCCTTTTCACCCTAAGGCATCTCCATAATGCGGGTGGGGTTGCATTTTCAAAAAGTCCTCTGCGAAGACAGGGAGCGGTTATGTGACTAACTCAACACTTAAGTGTGTCTTTGGTTATTGTTTTGGTGAAGCCCAATCGTCGATGTGTGCCTGTAATGTGCCTGAGATGGTGTTGAGCCTAGAAATAGGAACACTCCATCAATTCTTTGCCGTGTTTTCTTTGTGTCTTCAAAGTGTGTTTGTTTAGCGTGTTTTCTTTGTTTGGCATGTCTATTGCCCCATATGCAGTCTACATTTTTGGGAGGTTTCGTGTGTCTTGCATGTGTGTTGCCCCATATATACAAAGACCTACATGATGAGTGCATCCTGTACTATGGGAGGTTTGTTTACTTTTTAGTACTTGCATTTGCATTTCATATATATGAGAAAAAGAAAAGAAAAGAATCATACCTATCTTCCATGCATTAATGTGTCTTCTATGCATTTACTGTATTCTTCGTGTTCTGCGTGACTATAACTATCTTCTTCATGTTTTGTGTGCCTGTTACTGTCTTCTATGTGATTGGCCTGCATTCTCCATGCTTGGTGTGTTTGTTGTGTTTGTGACCTTACTTTAATGCATGTATTGGCCTCACGTTTATACATACATTAAAGTGGGGGCTAAATGTAACATCAGTATATGTCTCCTTGGGGGCTTTTCCCTCATAAGGTTTAGCTCTTGGGTCTTTTGCATGTATTTAGGACATCTGAGTTCATAATTTGGCATCCAGATGGAATGAGCGCTAGGTAACATGACAAATGGGACCTAGGAGGACCCCTTGAGCTGTACCCTACCCAAAATAGGGGGAGGACTTTGGCGCCTATGCCCTAGTCATGCCCTATTTTGGGGCAACCCCAATTTTTGAGTGTCGATTTCTAACTGTTATTTGGGTCCTTTGCTGACACAGTAAGTTTGAATTACGAAAATCTTGGCAGGAGTGCTTGTAGTTGCATAGAAAAGCATGTTTAGGCATTCATTTGGAAACTAGATGATTACTAGCAAGCTATTGTGTTCTCAAGGTGATTCAAGACTTTCATTGTGTTGGAAGAGTAGAATTATGTTTTCTATGTGTTTGTGTTTGTAGACGTGAGCATCCATTCATCATGGAATAAGGAGTATCTTCCTCCGATGATATCTTCACTACAAGGTGACATTATATTGTGTTTTCATCATCATTTCCTTTTGTTTTTGCCTCTACCTCACAAGGGCATGCACTCTCTATCTGACAACGGTGTTTAGAGACTTAAGTGTCCTCCGGGGCTTGACTAAGCCAAGCCTCTAAACACCACAACCCCCAAACCACGTCTTGTGATTACAGGTTACAGGCATCGTATTCAGGAGAAGTGAAGTTGCAGGAAGGATTGGCAGGCATCAAGGATTTAGGATCTGAAAAGAAGGACACCGGAGCATTTCCAAGACTTGGGCACTCACTCTAGTGTCCTCTGTAGCTAAGTTTCCAGAAATAGAAGTTACAGGACTGATCAATGTTGGATGGAGGTCCAGATCCTGCAAAGAAACTGGTAACTTGGACTAGGGCACCCACTCCAGTGTCTCTGACTGTTTCATCTCAAAACCCCAAAAATAGGGTTTTAATGGTCAATGGGTCATAAGAGAAGAGAAATTGATAATTAAATTCCCTAATCCAAGTTTCCCTACATCTCACAGCAATCTAGGGTATGATAGTGAATTGCCACTCGACCCTAGATACTTGAATGTAAAGTGGAGAGGAGGATTGAAACATCAAAACACTAAAATAATAACAAATCTAATTTTCCACTAAACACATACATCTGTTAGATCAAAATTTCTCTGTTCATCAATATTTTCAAATTTAGAGATAGTATTATTTTGTTTTTAAGGAGTCAGGTCCTTACATGTGCTATCAGGGCAAAGGCTCAAACACTAGGCCTAGAGGTCTGCTAACCTAAAGCATGGTAAGAATTAAGATATAAGGTTAATGGTATTCCCCCTCTTGCAATCTAATCATCATCTATTTATTGATAAACATGGAGAGAAGCATGCAAAGAAAAGGAGATGGTAACGTGGTAGATAAAATCTCCCTAGAGGGTGAGATGAAGAGATTGATACTAGTGACAGTATGTGTGTAATGAGATGATAGTAGTCTGATGCGTGACAACCGTAACACTTGTGAATTCTCTTTTGGGAAGTGGATATCATATTCAGTGGCTAATTATTTTTGTGGCATATCTTAATGATGGCATGCCCTGGGTTGTGTGGGTGCATGTGACTATTCGTGAGCATTTTCGATACAGAAATATGATAAGGTTGTTTCAAGTCATGTGGGAAATCCTTAGTGTGACATGGAGATTTATCATTGTTCTCTCCATGGTCGAGACCACTATATGATTTATGTATTTTAGTGATGAAAGTCCACCCAATTCCCCTACTCCCCTTAGGTGGTCTTGTTGTAAGGTTATATGGTGATTATAATGTGTGACTTTATGAGATTGTTGGATTTTTTATTCATGTGTTAAAATTTTTACTTAAATGTTAAGTTGACAGTGTTTTGTTTGTTAGACTAATTAGCTATTTTAATTTTGAGATAGTTCTTTTGCCTTAGGGACTTGTTCATTGTTAAATTTGTGATATTGGAATGGTTGCTATCTTTGATCTTCACTTCTTCTTGGCTTGTTTTATTTTAATGTATTTTAATTGAGGATTTAACTTATGGATTTATTTCACTTAATCCTTCTTGATTTGAGGCATTTTATTGTTGCAACTGCTAGCATGTGTGGAGTAATGTCACTTCTATAAACTACCTTATCCAAGAGGGGCCCCAGGCAGGTTGTATGGGGGAGTAGGTGGCCTGGGGGATTCTATTGTGAGGATGGGGGTTGCAAATGGGATAGGTATGGGATAGTCATAAACCATTCATCCATCTTCCCCTTAGAACTATGCACGTATGTTTCTTGCATACCTTCCTCTTGGAGGATAACACTTTAAATGAACATGAGAAAGGTATTAGGACACGTGAGGAGGGGTCCTTGAGAGGGCCCTAAGACCATATTTCTTTTTTGGTTACTTGGAACTAAGGTATTAATGATATTGGTTTCATTTGGATGTGAGATTATATGATTTTATGGCTAATTGGATATTGACACAGTGGTTCTACATTTAAAATGACAAGCCTAAGGCCCTAAGGGGCCAACCTAATGTCTCGGGGGCTCATCTCTAATGGCCTTGCCTACGTACGCGCAGCACAGAGACTTCATAGTTTGGGATAACTAATATTGCAACCATAAGGTTGACTTAGATACAATAACATATAAGGGATCTCGTTAATTACATAATATTTTCTAGAGTATCCTTCTAATTCTTGTATTATCTACTCACTTAGAATAGATGAAGAACATACTCAATTATAGTCGACTAGTTCTATATTACAAAACTATACTACTCCTTCATAAGACCAATATATTCCATTAAATGAAGGCACCTTTCTAAAATGTCAAGTGCATGCATTTTCACTAACATAGCAAGGCTAAGATAGAATATCATACATCCAAAAGTATGTGTAAACCAAATCACCTTAACATAACATAATTCTTACTAATTCATAGACAAAATCTAATAGTAGAAAAATGGCATTCATATATACGAAAAACTAATTATGTCATCCCTACATACAATACTTAAATTCTATCCAATAAAATGCAACAATTTAACTTCAAGAAGAGTATCAAGAAAACAATATATTTTTACGACTTTATAAATTCTATTATTCTTGCATCTATGTAATAGCATGAATTTAGACAATTCTAAATATTTATTTTCAATTTCAAAGTACTAGATACCCTTGAACGCAATTTTAGACCATATAAATATTAGGTCATAAATAATATTTATATCATTTGTTTATAACATTCCCTCTTGGAAAAGCAAAAAAGAGTGAAATTGTCTAAGAGTTATCATCATCATAAACCTACTGCTTCTAATAATTTTATCATAATGCTGCAAGAGTAAATCACATTAAAACTGGTGAGTTCAAAAAAAAAAGACTAATAACTTAATCAATAATCTCTCCTATCAAAGTAAATAAGATACAAATTATTTTCTCTTATCATCTAAATCACTCATCAACTCCAAATTAGAGTCATACACCCTATTAAACAATATTCTACATTCCAAAAAACATCATATCCACTTTTTCTATACAAAACATCCATAAAAGAGATTATTTAACCTTGTTAAACATAATTAGATTACATTCTTCTATCCAAGACATCCCTTATCTAACCATTAAAGAAACTTAATCCAATGCTATTTTAAATCATTCAAAGAAGCAAAAGTACTAAATGGATATTTATAAAATAATGATAACTGGCATATATATTTCTTGTTTGTAATCTAAAGAAATTACCATTTATTTATTTAAAGAGATTGAGATAAAAACATTTCTAAGAAGATTATTGATAATACTAGAAGAAAACAATCAAAGGATTCAGCTAGGTTTTATTGACAATAATAATGCATGAAACGACACTAAATTTGATTACAATACCTGTTGGGTATGATGGTTTCATGTCTTGCTTAGAAATGTGCCACCATAATCCATGACATGGTGAAAACAAATAAATTGAAAGAATAAATAATTAGAAAGCATCTTGATGTAGTAACTGGTTTGCTATTATGTCCATAAATTTACTATTCATATACCACACAGAAAGAAACGTGTATAATACATGCTAATGCAAAAGAATTATCCATTAAAAAGAGGACGTCATAAGCCACAATCAAATTTTCAAAATATCATAAATATATGTGTATAGAAAACTTTTATGCATAAGAAAATCAATTTATAACCTTTTATCAAGGACCAATATCTTACAAAAAAAAATGCAAGTTTACAATTAATATATTTCTAAAATGAATTCTACTTTTCTTATATTAAAAAAAAAACATTAAAATCTTACCATCATAAACCGATGCCTCGATACAAATCAAAATAAGAAATTTAATCTCCAGTAATAAATCTATATTCTAACTTCCTATTTTATTCCCTTGTCATAGTGAAAACTATTTTAAAAAAAAACTTGCCTTAATATTACATTCCTCAAAAAGTAGATTATGTTTTAAGATCTTGAGAGGATTAAAAAAATATCAAATAAAATTAGACTCTTAAACTTTCCTAATCCTCAAACTAGGGTCAGCGATCCTTATGAAAGACTCCATTAAAGTGGAAAAACTTCCTATTATCTTAGTGACTATTTAAGAAACATACTTAAGTTAATAGACCATACAACTTATTAAGATTTAAATCTAAATGCATGTCATATTTCCTCATATCAAACATGAAAGATTGAGTCGATTTTCATACTCTCCTGACGCATACTAATTACTATCTTATACTGTTAAGTATAGGGTACGGTTACTCAATAGGTGGAGGTTTATTTTTAGTACAAAGAGTTGGAAAAGCTCAGACAATCACAAATAAAACAAAATGTGAAAGCGCAGACAAGACACAAATACCGATTGACATGAAGCTTGCGGAAAACAATGATCGCAGGATGAACACAAAAATGGATTTTACTATAACGGAATATAAAATGTTTGATAATACGTTTTAAAGAAATGTTATCTCATAGAATGTATTGATTGTAGTATTCTCTCTACATGCACCATAATGGGACCTTTGGAATAGGATAAGGACATCCATCATGGCACTGAGGAAGACATTTAGGCAGGAATAGAAACTTACAAAAAAAGTTGCATGATATTCGTAAAATGAAGCAGCACAAGAGGGATTAATTGAAAATGTCAAATTGGTTACCTTGGATGTAGCTAATCCGCGAAGGGGAAGAATGTGATAGCTACAGGTAACTTCATTTACAAGAGTGAACAATGATGATTGATTGTTTTGAGAGAACAACCAACTTATTTTATTTTATGGAACAATGCATGGCTCAAGTAGGGTTTTAACTTGAAGGGATTAATGAATAAAAGAAAGAAGAATATTAAATATCTCTAAAAATTATTGAATTTAAGACCATAAATTGGTATACGCTTTCCTGAAGAAGCAACACACAAGTAGAAAGACTCGACCCCAGAGTACAAAGATTGCATTAAAATAGAGAGAGAGAGAGATTTAGGGTAATTATTCGAAGCACAAGAATGATTTTCCTCATATTTATAAACACATAAATACACTCTGAAATGCAAAAACCCTTTTAAGCGTACCTGGTTGTAGAGCATGACTATCATCCATCTTGCCTTATTTCTTCCACGATTCCTAATCCTCTTTACCATCTTAGGATGCAACACAATAACAACTTTTGTCAAATTTTCCTTACATACTCAGTGCAACTCCTCTTCCTCATTCCTTCTCCTCTAACACCCATATCAAGGCCAACTAAATCTGCAAGTTCCCAACTCCAAGAAACCATTACCACTAACATTCAAGATTTTCCATCAGAAAAACCCCCCAATCTTTTTTTTCTAGAAGATCCCCTTACTAGAACAAAAATTCTTATTTTTAGAGTTATTATGAGCATGTTCAAGAGGGTAAAATAAATGCATTAAAAACAAGAACTGCCACTTCATTGCATGCAACCCTAAAAATAGTGTCCTCTTAATTAATTATTCCCTCCATAAATTGATTGTCACGTAACTCCATTTTATCCTTAAAATAGATTTTAATGATTAATTACTCATATAATTAATTATAATTATTAAATTTATTATTAAATTAACAATCTTACAATTTACAATATATTAATTTATTTGCTACTAAATCTTTAATTGTATATATTTATTTTTACAATGTCACACACAATTATGAAATGCAAAAAACATTTAATCATAGGATAACATTACCTTAGCTAAGAATGGCTCTAACATAACATTAAATTGAAAGATTTACCTTAGCATTTTAGCTTGTTCTCTTGCTATAATGTTGATTACCTCTGCATGTTCATAATAGTATAGTCCCTGTGTCAAACTTTCAAAAAAAAGAAGCTTATGTTTCATCTTCATCTTCAAGTTCTTTAGCTAGACTACCTGCACAACCAAAGTGAAAACAGAGGGGCACTACATCCTCCCCCCCTAAAACTTGACTTACTCCTAGAAGTCACAAACTAGAGTGGAAACATAACACATTAGTACCAACATCAAAGCTGATTCATTTCATAAAAATAATATACACTGGTTTGCCTATGGAAAGGATTTATAAAATATAAACTTATATACTCCATTTCAAACATAGTCTACCCTTCTAGTTTTCAATGTCACAATAGTACACAATCAAGACTTGCATTTCAAAAATGATTCCATAGTGCATAAACCACTCAAAATCCTTACATGTTAGCATTGACACCCATCAGTTTCTTTCAGGACAAAGAAAACATTGCACTTTTTTTTAATCCTAACTAGTAGAAATTCTCATATCATATACATATAAAGTATTCAATTTCAAATGCATCTTACTTACAATTCCTCTTCCAATTTGTTGTTAAGCAATCAATACGTCAGTATGCTATGTTTTCACAAAATAACAACATATTTATACACATAAAGCACATGCTTCCATTAAATATCCATCATTCATAAAGAAGACATTCCACTTTAATTATTTTACAACATTAAATCTCATAAGATATTCAACAAAAGATCATGATTTTTACATCCTTTAGAAGCATGGAAACACAATTTTATCATTTCATAAGTATAATTTTCATGATTTACCATATATTCTTCACATACACACAAATTCACATCACCGAGAATCACATCAAAAGGCTACACAAGGGTCCATCTGGACACTGGAAAGCAACATACTAATCCATGATACATAATCCATGAGCCAAGAGCCAAAATCCATCTCACATAATCCATACCTCACGCTCAGTGACTTGTTGGTGTTAGGCCACACTCACCAGGTGAGACCATCCAAACAAGGCATGATGACCTCTCTCTTGTTGTATAAGGTAGTTAGCCTCCAAGAGATAGTCATCACACATAAGTGGGTAGTGGGTCCTAGCTGTATAACAGCCTCACATACCCCCATCCTCAAGGTTCCCTGTGTCTGCTTCCTCATATACACTCACCAAGTCCACCTCATACGTTCTTGGAGAGGAATCACAATATGACACAAGGCCGACATCAAAAACAATAAGGATAAACTAGTTAGCCACCAAAGTCATAAAGAAAATATAAATTCAATTTCAACAATAAAGCAAGAAATGCGCACAATTTCAACACTAAATCAAATGTAACCAGGAGGGCTACAAGCAAATAAGATCGCAAGGTGTGGCTAAACCATCACAATCAAATATAAACAAGGTGTCAGCCTTCACAATCAATAGAAAATCATCAATAACCATAAAGAAAGTCCACAATCTTCAAAATTACACTATACAACACTATGTGACTAGATACTAGCCGCTAAACAAGGAAGGAGGGAACACCGTCAGGCTATAATAGTATCCCTCATATGGCATGGAGTGAGCATGCCATCCACATGGATCAGAGTGTACTCCTCAGCTACACCCTGCATCGCATCGTCACGCGGCATGGACTAGCCAAGTGGCCCACACACTCCTTGGCTGTCCGCATGGAATGTCCACCTTGACCACATCCTGCATCATGTCTCAGCGCAGCATGGTCATACACCAGTCGAAGAATGCATGTACTAGTCATATGTCGCATGGCAGTGTGTCTGTGGTTCGACGGAAGTAGGCACACGCAGAACACACCCTGCATAACAACACTTCATGGAGAAGGCACACGCAGGTACTCACCGTAGCCAGAGGTATACATGGTTAGGACATAACCATATGCTAACCGACTGAAACACTGTCGAAAGAAAACATGAGTATCCCTCTACAAGTGTGTGAGGCCCCATTATGCTCATCACACAAGTAGGCTATAACATATTCTCATAGTGCACCTTCACGTGTCTAAGCATGTGGCATCGTGTCCTCGAGCCCAGCTCGCTACCATCAGCAACATGGCATCATCACCAGCACTATGTCAGAACATCAGTGGGGTGTGGCATCGTACCTATTGCATCATGTCGGAACATGTGTAGATACAAAATCTGTCTCAACATTGGTAACAAACCTCCCTCCACATGTTGGACCTCAAAATATACATGGGGCACATGGCCTCACTTGGGTTATCCATGCAGGTCCTAGACCCCGACCCCCAACTGACAACTCATGTGGCATACCATACCTTTCGTGAAGACAAAGTAGATGATCATCCAAGAAATACCATCCAGATGCTCAAGAACTGTGGGGATTAGGCTAACACTTATGGATCAAGTACCCTGATCCATCATAAGGGAAAGTAGTGAGTACATTTCCTCAGGTTCAACTGAGCGAGGGACCACTCTACACCATCATAAGCATACGCTGCACACTCTGCCCAAGGAACTTTGTGGTTGCTACTACTCCTTCACAGACTGAGGGACTACAAAACCAAAAGAAGAGAATCTATGAATCTAACTTTTGGCTACTCTTTTATATATATATTTTCAACCACACAAGGGTTGTCCCTCAATCGAGTAACAAACATACAAACACACATAATGGTATGGTTAATTCTACACCTAGAATACACATATTCCCCATGGATGGGTACCCAGTATCACCATCCCATAGGCACACAAAGCAAGTACGAGGTATTCACAACACTCAACCAATGCACAGTTATTGGTTTCTCACATTTATAGGGGAAGATTTACACTTACATACACAATTTTCATTACTACCAATAATACATTTATTTCCATAACCAATGTGATTCCCTTTGCAAAATCATTACATTACTTGCTATCCACTTCCCTTTTCCAGTTTTCTTCCACTCTACTTTTCTATGTTTCACACAATGCTGAATGTCAATATCATGATCATCTATCCAATACATCAAGCTATGTGTTTAGATTAAAGCATGGTATCCCACACAAAACTTCATATCACATGCATAAGAATAATTACTATAACTAGACATGGGTGACAACATTAACTAGAGATCCCAGTGTTGCAAACCTAGCTTTGATACTAGATGTAATGCCCTACCTAGGAACCTTAAAGAACAACACAATCATGCTAAACAAATAGGACAATATTTTTTTTGAATGAAATAAATGACAAGTATTGCCCTGAGTTGTCTTGGTCCTTCCTGAGCTTCATGTCGTCCCTAGTTCTTGCATCTGGTAAAAAAAAATGGTGTTAGAGAAATGCTCTAAGTAATGAATGGTCCCAAACCATACATAAACAAGATACCATACATGTATAAACTAATCCTCAATTGCATTAAACAAGAAATGTATACCTTGGATGTCCTAGAGAAACAATCAGTCATCAAACACATCCAAAACATGCATTTATTTTCTAACAAGTTTGCTTCATGTGCATATACAGGTGTAATTATGTTTCTTTTTGATTCATCAGGTTACATTATGAGTGGAGGAAATGTGGCTCCCACAAGGGTTGAGCCCAGCTTATGGTCCTTGTAGAACATTTTAGATGCAATATACAAATGTAAAGGCACAACTCAAGGAGCATATTTAGGAAGTTCAGAGACAAAAGAGAGATCTTGTTATAGCCTTTCAGATGATGAAATATATCCAATTAAAGATCATTTTTTGCAAATTCATCAATTGAAAATATTTATGAGTACATGGCAGCACCTTTGTACTAGTGAAAAGTTGCATTATTCTATGCCAACATGGTAGTTTTGGTCTAATACATATACAGTCATGGCAGAGCAGCAATAAGTGCTGAGGAATGAATAATGGAATAGTAGATTAGCGTGCCACATCATGGGTGAAATCATGGATCAACAACAGTGAAAGGTACAACCATGTCAATGTTATGTCATATTACAGCTACAGGAGCTATATCAACATCATGCAGTGCCACTATACTGTCACAATTGCTTCTTGAAGCATAAAAGGTGTATAGTTTATCAAATGCCAAAGAGTCATATGAGCATTTCAAGGCCGTAGTAGCAAACTACATAAAGGAACAACAGTAGTTGTGAACAAAGAAAAACCATAGAATAGCCAAAGATTGACTATGATAGTTATAGAATCAACTAAATGACTGTCAAACGTAAAGGAACAGCCACAAAAGACAATCACAAAAGCATAAAGGGTAATCATGAACAACAGGATGCCAAGGAACAACAGATGAAGGATAGAACAATAGTCTTTTCTCACAAACAAGTTGATAGTCATGTAGCATCAACAGTCAAAGGATAGTCATGCATGACATTTAAACTCAAATCAATAATATATAGCTACAATCATTTACTTGCTGAAACGATATAGGAGGAACTGATAGTCCAATCTATATAGTTTAGTCTATTTTAAAAGATGCTACATGATATGTATGTAAAATAGACAAAAGTATATAGATTCATATTAAATGATTGTCCAAGAAATCCATCTGTCAAAGATAACTAGAAACAACATCTTGTGCTCAGAATGATTGCATGCTAACAACTGCCATGATAGTAAGAGTGGGAGAAGCATATAAGAAGGTATGGTCATATACAGGTTGGGACAGCAAATAGAGAAGCAGTATGTCATATCTACATATGACTAGTAGTAGCCTATCCACAGAAGTAAACCTCAAACAAAGCAGAGGTAAGGGGATGTCACACAAGGTTATCTTAAAGTCGTGAAGATCATCATACTACTAGTAAGGCTCCAACATAAGGGTTGAATGGAGATAAAATATATTGGACCTGCCCAGTGATTTTAGTATCATAGGGATAGCCAAAACATCTATCCTTTACATTTATTCATCAAAGTTTTCTTGCAAAAGTTGTTCGACAGTATGGAGATCATATATGTGGTGTGTTTGTCTTAGAATTTTATCTACAAGCATTAGACAGTATAGGCATAACAATCATGATCATGGAGCAACAAGGTAATAGGTGCAGTTTTGGAACAACAATGTAAAAGCAATGGAACATCAATGAAATATGCCACATCATGTGAGAAGTTGGGAACAATAGTATATGGAAAAGTGGACAATTCTTATAGTAGTCCTTATCACTTGTCATCAAAATGCATCAGCTTCTTCGAAGACAGAAGAAGAAGTGATAGAGCAGTAGTCTTTTTGACTGTTTTCAAAGACAAAAAGGAAGGAACTGCATATAACATCAAAAGCAAAAGCTTTATCTGGATACTGGAGTGGAGAAATTGATGGAACAACCTTGCAAGAGAACAAGCTAGTTTTCAATGTAGAGTTGTTAGACCAAAATTCATGCCATGTGGAAATCTGCATTTGAACTCAATTCAGATCAAAGATGCTAAGCTTTTCATGAAATACTTTTCAATGGGATAGTTGACAAACTGGTCCTGCAGACCAAGGAAATAAATGGCCCAGTTATTGCAAAGAGAAATATATCAGGAGCAAGGATGAAAAAAGAGAATTGGGTATCTTCAAATATGTGTTTCCTGTGCCATTGGAACCTAAGAAAAGTGGTGTTTGTCAAAATGGAGTTAACATTGATTGGAAAAGCATCCATCAATGTGCTGATGTTGCTAGATCTCTTAATGGCAATTATACAATAGGTTGCAAGTCAGTCAAAATGACACAAGAAATATTCATCCGACAAGTGGGCTTATATCCAATTTAGATTTGTTACAAAACCAGTGTTAACTATTCATACTAGAAAAATTTATTGTGTCAATAACATCCTCATTGATAAAATTGTTGAGAGTCCATTTCCTAATATAACAAAGTAAAGCATACTCAGAAATACTCAAAAGAACAACTATGGTCGTGGCCTCTAGTGCCAGATCAAACTCGTGCAATAGTGAAGACAAATAAAAGTTGCAGATATAAACGAAAGTGAAGACCTTCAATTTCATAATACTCAAAAAATAGTAACCCAAGGGCAGAGACATCTTTTTGCAAGTTTTTTTTTCAAGTTTCTATCATAGGTCGAGCATTTGGAGCCAATAATGCATATACAGAAAAGAATGCAACCCATCTTAAACTCATTTCACAGCAAATACTCAGAAAATGCCTCAAAATCACGCCTCTAGCAGTGAATAGAACAATGAATCTAAAAAAAAAGGGAATAGATAACCAGTGTAAAGGAAAAAATCAAAAGTTTTTCAACTCATTTCACATCAAATACTCAGATTTTCTCCAAATCGTGCTTCAGCAAAGGCGAAATGCAACAAAAATTTTAGAAAATGAAGGAAGATTAACAATAGAATGTGTTACCTCTCTTTTTCTGCCATTTGTTGTGCTAATCACAGTTTTCTTTCCTCAAACGGCTCTCAAAAGGGTGGCCTCACACAGCCAAAAAATGCAGTCATGGTGGTCGGCCATGAAAAAAGGCAAAAAATGCATCAAAACCAGTCAGAAATCATGAACAGAATTGGCCCAAATCAACTCTAAATCAACAACAAAGGTCAAAATCTTAACTAAATACAACTTACCCTGTATTTTTTTCTCAAAGTCGGCAGAAAAACACTCAGAATCGACTCAGATTCATACATTTTTTCCTTCCAAACCCTCTATGGCGGCGGTCGAGCGGCAGCAAGTTCGAACAATAGAAAAATGAAATGTAAATGAAATGTTTTTAGGTTTTTCCTCTTTTTGGGTCGAATAGACCTAAATTTCATTTTTGTGTCTTTTGACTTTTGTTTTTGCAAAAAAATCATTTCTATCCATTTGAGGCCTGTGGTGAAGACTTGCGAAAGTCTTTAAGCCTAGTGATCATTGCACATGGGGCGTGTGGCATGTCTTTTTCTGCCTTTTATTTCTTTTCCAAGGTTAAATGCATTATGAGAAACACAAGGCCAAATAGTATATCTTGCAAGTCATGTCATAGTATAGTTACAAGGTGGATGAAGTGTAGCCATAAGGCATGGTGGTGTGTGTTGGGAGATATAAGGTGATATAAAAGGTAAGTGATGGATAAAAACATTTGATGGGAGCTATAAGGTAGTGTTGAGGTATGAGGCATTTTAATGCATAGGGAGGCATAAGGGTCATTTTAAAATGTATTGCTTTGAACCTTGTAGGCATGACACGTGATATGTATGTATGTAGGAATGGCTAGGGGTTATAAGGTGTGTTGACATAGCTATGAGATGCGAGAGGTAGTGCAAGTGTATGTGAGTCGTGTCATTTCGCCTAGGAGTTACAAGAGTTTTAAGTCAATTTTTGCATAGTCTAAGGATAGATTAAACGTTGTAAACAAATGATAAAGTAATTAGTTATGAATTACTTTATCATTTGTAATAAAATGCAAAGACGCAATATTAGGTAGATTTATCACAAATGGCAAAGTAAGTCTCGTTGATTACTTTGTCATCTTTTCACGACATTTAATTGGTCCCCAAACTATGCAAAATCGGGAAATTAAATGTTGTGTCCTAAATTCCATTTTTTCTGCATAGGTTTGTATAAAATTTGGAATGTAAAAACATTAACTAAGTGGTGCAATTATAAACCTCTTAGTCAATGTTTGATAAATGTAGAAAAATTGTGTATTTATGTCATTTATTGTGAAAATATCAGACATTTATGATGCTGTGGGGTGAAGTTAACAAACAGGTTGAGGAGTTATTACACAAATTCGACTTATTTCAGATCATTTAAAGGCATTTTTTGGAACTTTTATGGTGGGTGATGACATGCTTTGACAATTCTTGTAGTGGGGACCCATTTTGGAAGACTTTGGGTAGATATTTTGGGCACATTAATGAGATACACGAAAATGGAGGTGGCTCATGCTTATCTTGTTACAAGCTATTTGGGAAGTATATAGTCTTCTTCCTTGTTCATTATTCACCAGTTCTTGCTATTCACTACACTATATATTGTAATTTTCTGAGTTCTTTTGCAGAAGTGAACAGTCTTGTAACCCATTTTCAAAGATATACAGCATTATAACACCCTTTTTAGTAGTAATAAGCAGTTTATACCTTCCCATTTCTTCTGATATTGTGTGTCCTTAGTGTTAGTACATATCTTTGTGATGTTCTTTGTCCTTGGAGTTGTATTTCATGTTGGTGCCTTTATGCAGGGATACATATATGTTAACAGGTTGTGAAATGTGCAAGGAATAATAATCAATTTTAAGTGGTGAGAAAACATCTTTCTCCTTTACAGAACTGTTGTTATTTAGCCTCCTTACAAATTTATTATGCAAAGATTATGATTTGTTGGGTTGTGTAGGAGAGCCTTATTATTACTGGTTCTGTAGTGTGTCAGTTCTGTGTAGTCTCAGATGATCTTTTGGTGCATCACCTTAGACAGTAGGTTTCATTTTAATGCAATTCTTCTTACCCTTTTCTCTGCAAAGACTTTAGTACAAGCAGTATAGGTGGAGTATCAATAGGAAGCTGACCTTCTCCAGAGGTTCTTTCTATCACAAGTGACCCATAGACCTGGAAAGATCCCATGTTTCTCCAGATTGCCAAGTTTCTATAACTCAGCAAGGGTGCAAATCTGAGAGACAACAATCGTAAGACTTCGTCTCAGAATAAAAACTTCCCTCAATTTGAGGGGGCTTGGTCAACTCCATTGACTTGATGGATTCCTCTACAACAACCTCCAAACCTAGTTGGTTAGCAAGGTCCGTACAAAGTTTCTCAAGAAGAGGAAGCTGCCCAGGAACTTGAACCCACTCTTCCTTTGTCAGTGGTGGACTAACCTTTGAAGTCAAGTTAGCTATACCAAATTTTGGGGGAAAAAACTGGCAAACCAACCCGAATCAATAACATAGTAAAAAAGTAAAGGATTTGGTATTTTAAATTTGTTGCAGTTGAAAAATCAACATGTGTATTGGAAATTATATAATGGTTATGCATTTTGTTTTTAGAGAAATTATATATATAGATAGATGTAGAGAGAGAGGGGGGGAGGGGGTGACGTAAACACGGGTAAAAAGATTGGATTGCCAGACTGGATATGCCATACTTAGACCAAGAAGAGTGGATCGCAAGACTTGCAAGATGCTGAAAACAAACCTCAAACCCAAACTGGCAACATAGTCAAAAGGTAAAGGATTTTGTATTTTGGATTTGTTACAGTTGGAAAATCAACACACGTATCCCGTTGGAAATTATATGCATGGTTATGCATTTTGTTTTTAAAGAAATAAAAAAGATATATCTACATCTAATTTAGTTTTAGTTGTACTAATGTTTAGACAGGGGGTTTGAGTAAGTGCCCACTATGCCTCAATCCCCGCCAAAGTCCTACAGCTACACCATGTGGTCACGTCTTTTGTTGGTATGCAATATGCAATTATTGTAATATTTATTAAATGATTATAATTTGCTATTTTCTTGACAACACAGACATTATTGAAATCATATACTGCAATTCCTATAAATAAAATTATATCTAACCCAACCTACCACCCCCCTCTGGTATGTGCTTGGACAGGAGTTGCGTTACTGAATGGTGTAACGAGAAGCCAGAATGCCCTCTCTGTCGTTCTTCTGTGTCACATTCTGATTTGGTGTGCATATATCATGCAGACTTTTAGATCTTTAGGACTGTAGAGAGAAAATTGAATCTTGCAGTTGTAAGTGGAGTAAAATCTCCAATCTGAAGTTGGGGGTGAAGTTTATCTCCAATTCTTGATATTGGATATACCTTTTTGGTCTTATCTTCCTTTCACCATTTCTTTGTATATGCTTTACATTTTTCCATGGATTATTTTGTCAGATACACAAAATCATTTCCTCTCAACATGATGTTAATTGTTAAAATAAAGGTAACTTGTTCAAGGAGGTTGAGATTCCAGAGAATGACTGAGATTTTGAAAGATAGTTCCAATACAAGCTAGGGTTGTTTGTTTGTAATAATAAAGGAAACAGAAGTAGTTTATTGATGAAGACATTGCAAATGAATAGGGTTGTTTGTTTGTAATAATAAAGAAAATAGAAGTAGTTCTTAACTTAAACACCTTATTGATTTAACATAGGTCTAAAGCACCTTTAACACACTCTAAATATTGATATCCAAAAACAAAACAACATAACACAATAGTTCTCAAAACTAGATCAAACAAATGTCACTTTAACACACGTGAAATGGGAACATAGTTGTTTTTCATTATCCATTTGTCTACAACATTAAAATAAGGTTCTTGAAGAAATATTGGCAGTATTTCTCCTTAGAAATCTGATATATTACTGATCACAACTCCTAACCACAACCTACAACTGAAATCAAGCATAACATATCCATTACAACAATAGAATGCTAAACTAGGCACTGACAATCTTCACATCTAAGATTTTGTAATTTGCACATGACATCCCCAAGACTTATCAAACACTTCCAACCTGCGATAAACACCATAAATATATTTCCTTATCCATCCCCATGTTCAACTCCAAATATTCAATATGGCATATGAGAAATAAGCTTTTCCAAGTTATAAATGTAAAAAACATGAACAAGAGAGAAATAGAAAATATTTTAGGAAGCAAATCCTTCAGTTTGGAACTCAAATCTAGATACATGAGCTTAAGAATGTAACATCCAAACTTCAAAAGGAATCAAAATCCATGTAACACTTGAAACCAAGGCCCCTAAAAATAGGAACAGGGACATGCATTCTCCAAGTGGCATGCAAGATTCAAATTGAACCTGAAACTCAACTTAGGACTTTTCCATGACATGAGTGTGTGGATTGAGCATATAAACATTCATTAAAAGGTGATTCATTTAAAATCAAACTCTTACCTAACTCATCTTGAACTCCCCTTCAAGTCAATTCCTCAAATCTCTCCATCTAGGCACTTGCATTGCAAAGCTTAAACTTGTAATTAAAGTTAAGTATCCCACACATATAGAATGCCCTTTTGAGAGGGAAAATAATTCAAATATGAATTTGAATGTGATATCCAAGTAACAAATGTCCTCCTTCACACCTAGAAAGCCAAACAAAGAAAGAAAATACAACTAATTATTGTTTTTGTTGATGTTGATTGCTAGTTTGCCCAATATGCTCTTGCATTATTCTCGCATCCTAAGAAACATAAGTCTAATGCATCTAAAAAGTGTTTTAATTTTACCACTTTCTCAAGCAAGAAAGGATCCTTAGGAGAATTTTGAATGTTGATCTTAGCCCTAACTAGCTCCTCTTTCTCTCTCTCTATTTGTTCTCTTTTCCCTTAGTTCTCAAATAATACATCATAAATTTATGAGTTGTATCCATACAAGCTTGTCAATAAGAGATCATATATCCACTTCTATTCAAGCTTATTGATACTTTCTAGCAATTAACAACCTTCCCAAACAATATTCACTCTTGACATGTGAGACAATTAACTTTTATAATCTTAAATCTCATGTTTGACATTGGAAGGCTAAGAAACTTAATCAACACTACTCAAATTAGATGATCATACATGGTATATGGGAGAATTGTAAACAGGTTGTCATTGGCCACAATAGGAATACAAAGAATTATCTCCATTAAATAAAAATATTTCTATCTAGAGTATAGCCCATTGACCCCTTTCTTTTTGTCACACCAAGTAAACAAAACTCCTTTACTATCCCTCTCTCTTCTAGAAGGGATCAATGATTTTCAAAATTCTCTTCATTTTGTTTTATAGAGTAAATTGCTTACTTTGCAATTGCCACTCTATGTAATGCACTCATTTTAGTGTTCATTCCCTTAGCATGCTTTAGGTACAACTTTTTACTGTGACTAAGATGCCAGAACATATTATTCTACTTGTTTTGAACATTTTCTAGATGTCAATTTCAATTTCTGATCACTTAGATGCTAACGCAATTGTGGTAGAGACCTTAGAATCATTGACATTTAAACCCGTTTAAACTTACTTCAGCACCATAACTAGGTTGGGATCACATCTATTCTAAATCTTCTCTATTCTACATCAACTCTATTGCAACCTATCCAGATTCTACCCACACATCGCCGATAGTCATCTTCTACATTATACTTCAAACCAAGAACATTCTTTTTACCTTTTCCTTTACCTTTTCAACATTTCTTTCTTATAGCAAAGCTTTTCCGTCTATAAAACCTATCTCTTTGTATTAATTAGTTTAAATTTACTTTGTTTATTGTAAACATTTCTTTTCTTAAAGTACGTAAGCATGTTATTTTAATTAATATACACTTAGAGTAGTTTAAATTCTTCCCTTCATGTACCAATAGAAAATTCATTTTCTTTCCAGTGAAAATTTGAACCTCCTAACTTATCCTCCCAATCTTCTACTATATTAAAATCACACCTAAGAACCCAAAGCACATTCTCAAATGTCTTTCTAGCTAGTTCCACATCTTAGCCATCTCTCTATAGTCATTTCCCGCTCGAGAGTGCCCTCTAGCCACCTTTGATTGCACACGCTTTGGACAATGCTGACGCTGCCCCTAAAGACCGGTTCCCACTGGTAGGGGTGGAGGAAGAGTCTAAAATTTGATACCTCACCCTCCATTCGTCCAATGCACCTATATCCAAAGCAATGAAGCACAACACACAGCAAAGGAAAAACCCCAAGAGAGTGAACTGAAAACCAAGAGAGTAGAAGTAGAATGAGGAAAGAAGCCATTTGATTTGCAAAGCTGAGATGATAATTAGAGAGTCCCCTTTGATCCAAACATTCTTGAAACCTTTGTTTAGGGCTAATTGCAGAGAATGAACTAGTGCACAGGCTTCTGCCGAGTTGTTCGTTCCATCGGGAAGCTTAGTTGCTTTCACAGCTAGAAGTTTCCCTTCGTTGCTTCTAATCACACATCCCAGACCTGAGGGCCCAAGGTTCCCTCGGCTTGCCCCATCAAAGTTTATTTTTACAAAAGGGTGGTCAGGCAGGTGCCATTTAATTGTGGATCTGTCCACTTTCGACTGATTTACTTGAGACCTCCCTCCAAGAGGTTGCCTCTCAAGGCTTTTCCACTGCTTAGACATAAGGTCATCCTAGTTAGTCCATTTGGCATCTTTAATCTATGATCATCTGATTTTTGCATTAACTGTTTCGGATATTGAAACTTCTATCCCCCTCTAGATCTCCTCCAAAGACTTCGAGATGTTACGAAAAATCCTAAAGTTCCTTTCCTTCCAAAGCATCCACAGCACTAGAGAAGCACTGATAACCCATAGCATATGGTAATACGCCTCTTTGTTTAGAAGTGGCCAACTTTTCAGCCACTACATCAAGAAAGAAGGGAGAGGAGAGCATCAATTAAGCTGCTTCATAAGCCATTTCCAACACTCTTGGCTGAATTTGCATTGAATAAGCAGATGGTCATAGATTCTTTTGCTTCTTGACAAAAGACTCAATATAAGCCAGTTCCCCAAGCTAGTTTATCGATTCTATCCCTTGTGATAATTTTCTTATTGAGGGCAAGCCATGTAAGAGTGCCAGCTTTTGGTAGGATAGGATCCGCCCAGCAGAGATATGTGGGCCAGTCCACCTTCAGCCTTGATGTGAGAAACTTATAACCATAGTGCGCCAAAAGGTGCCCGATCCATCACCTGACCAGATCAGCTCGTCCTCTTCTCGGGAGAAATAAACAATTCTCTCATCCAAGATTTTTTTGAGGGCAGTTTTTTGGTTTGGAGGGAAATTACAATTATCGAAGCTCTTCCAAACAATTCTCGCGGGAAGCATGCCCAGTCTATGTAAAAGTAGTTGCAGACCTTTGGGCCCCAAAACCTTTTGAGATAAGCCTCTACTTCCTTAAAATCTCCTGAAGCTGATAATTTTGGCCATTCGTTCCAAGAATCATCCCAGAAGGATGCCTTTTTTCCGTTGAAGATTGTCCATGACAACTTGGGAAGGATTACTTCTCTACACTTGACAATGAAATTCCAAACCGAAGAGCCCCTTGGTGGATTGGCGACTGTAAAAAATCTTTCTAGCGCTTGAGAATCCAGATACTTTCTTTGCATGATCTTAATCCATTTCGCTTGTGGGTTTTTGTACATCTTCCAGGCCAACTTTGCCCCTAAAGCCAAATTCTGCAGTTCTGGATTGAGAACATCTGGCCCCCCTTGGGATTTGGGTTTACATATCTTTCCCATGAAATTAGATAAATCTTCTTCATATCCATGGGTCCAAGCTCCCAATTTTTTCTAGGATACCTTTGGGAATCCGCAAAGACGACATCATATAGATAGGAACTGCAGATAGGACTGCTTTAACCAATGTAAGTCTGCCCGCCAAGGATAATCAATGCCCTTTCCCAGCACTGATCTTGTGAGACAAATTTTCTATAACCCCATTCCAAAGGATTTTTTTATGACGTCCATTAAATAGGGGAACTCCTAAATATTTGCGTGGAAGAGATTCTGCTTTGAAATTGAAGAAGGCATAATGTGTTAATATTATCACATCATTATAGGGACACTCTTATAGTTAACATCAATCTATTATTAGAGTTAATATTATCACCATCATTCTATTGTTAGAGCGGGAAGTTGTTCATACGTAATATATTTGCAAGAGTTATAACTTCTACAAACTTCTGACTTTATCTATCTATAGAGAGGACAATGACACACATTATGCACCTTTTTTTGGAGCAATAAAATACTTCTTTGCACCTGTTGGTGACATAAGCTCGTCTCCATTTTCTATAACTGGTATCAAAGCTCCAATTGTAAAAGGCTTTAAGCAATGCAAAAATGATGGTGAATTGGTTGGAGAAAGCAATTGTCAATATAATGCAATGAGTCTCAACTTATAAGTTTGTGTTTCCCATGTCTTTGCAAATTGATTTCATGAGAAAAATGTGAATGATGAATAATTTTGCCCTCTTGCTTTAACTTTTATGATTGAAATTGCCATTGTGTTTTCTGTAAATTTTCCCTCTTATTTAGTTAATTTGAAAATTGATGAGTTAGTTTGAAATTGAAAAAGTCGGTCTGCAATTGTTTAAGTTGATTTACAAACAAGTAAAATGGTCTGCATTATTTGATTAAATCGGCTCTAGTAGATTACAGTCAGTCTTCAAACATTCAAGTAGATTTGCAAAAACTGATGTGTTGGCCCCTACAAACAAGTTGGGTCGGCCTTGTCAGAGAGAAATTGCCTGTCAAACTGTGTAGTCGGCTTGCAAGTATTTTTTCTAACTGTTGACCTATGTGATGAGTCGGGCAATAGTTGGCCTGTGTGATGAGTCGACCAGTCAAATCATTCACCACTTGCAAATTTATTGATGAAACCACCTGCAAGTTTTTTCCTTTGTCTATACGCTGAGTCGACTTGCACAATAAGAAGTCGGCCTACAAAAGAATTCTAATGCCAACCTGCAATGAGAGTTTAAGGAGGTCGTAGAGCATTGCATGAAGTTAAAAGAAAGCATTTTTTCAAAACTAAATTCTTTGTTTGGAAGATTGCATGAAAACAAGAGGAGTGAAAGGAGTGCATTCATGAAAATAAGAATTAGTTGCATGCAAAGATACAATATTTTTGAAATTTTGAAAATAGATTATTATTTTATTTTTCTATTTTGTGTAGGATAATTGAAAAATATGTAAAGTTGGTTGATAGTTATAAGGTGTAGGCATTGTTTTGCTTTCTAAATGTTGTAATATTTTAATCTTATTTGTGCACTAGATGGAGACTTTGATGAAAACCTTGTAATTGCATTTTTTGAAATTAGTTCAAAATTTGTAAGCTTCAAACCTTTCTTAAGGAAAGGATTTGCCTCACCACTTCCAACTATTCAAAGTGGAAGTGATTGATGGATGTGACATTCATTTTTCATGAATTATGGGATATAATTAGAAATCCTAGACCCCTCCTACCCAAAGATATAGATGCCTGAGATGTCTTCAATTTGAAAGATTCAAAGGCTCTTGTCCTCCTAAAATGTCAATGCACTAATGTGATCTACATTCACATAGAAATTGAAGAGCACAATTACACTACATGGAAGATATCGGCTAGTCTCTTTGAAAAGAAACCTTCTCTTTTTGATAGCGATGATATAGGGGAATTTATATCCAAAGTCAATAATTTGCAGTTTGAGTACTTGAAAGTTGCCTTTAGGAGACTATGATGATCTTCTCATCAGTGCTATATTGAAGGGTCTTGTTGACTTACAAAAAAAAATTGAGATTTTTCATGTGTTTGATACAACTTTTGAAGCCTTAGCAAAGTTGTAGATTCAACATGATTGTTTTCTTTTGAAGAAAGCACAAAAAATTGAGGATGCATTTGTTGCTTATTACAACAAAGGGCTAGTACATCACATAACTTTAGAGGTGTCCATTCATATAGAGAGGGTAGAGGTAGATAAAATAGAGGTAGGGAGAACTACAAAATTATAATAATTTGGGTGGATGTAACAATAATTTTGGGGGATATAATTTTTTTGATATATACCTAGTTTAGGATCCAAGAACCAAAAAAAGGAAATTGTCTATTACAGGCACAATGCCCTCAAAAAATCAATTCAACGAGATGTAGAACCAAAGAGTTGCTACTTACTAACATCTATAACCATACTAACTGCTATGATCTATATACTACTAATGCCAAAAGCTATGTCTATATGTAGTAAACATAGGATGGGGGTTGAGGAAAATTACACAGGCCTCACAGCTCCCCAGAAGAACATACAATTTATCACAATGAACAACCAAACCTTAAGTCTTCATCACCTTCTCCATCGCCTTTGGCCTCGCCTCTTTTGTGACATCATATTCGTTCTCCATCTCTTCTTCATCACAACACTTAGAATCCACCAGTATATCCTCTTTAGGAAGGTGATTTTCAAACTCAAAGCTATCTCCTCCACCACCCTCTGTAAGCATAACTGCCTTTGTTTAATGGCATGTAAGTACTCCAAATAATAGTCAAAGTGTGCCTCTGAGTTATGTAGAATATCCCTAATGTCATCATGCAATTTAAGGAAATAACTCACAGCAGTCTAGACAACATTGAAGCACAAGCCAACGACTAGGTAGCGTCAAAGGTATTCCAATGCCCATGAGTGTATCCTGGATTAACATCGCCTACTGTATGTTAACCCCCGCTGAACCATCCATATCCTTAGCCATAATCCACATCCTTTGCATCCAAGGGAAAAGACTAAGGTTGGTGATATCTCTCTCCAACATTGCCATAAAATATGCAAGTGCCTCCTCTCTAGAGGCATGTTGCTTCCTTTTCTTGCCAGTACTTGCAACTGTGACACCTTTACCCTTCATTTTGACCACCTTCTTCCTACCCATACCCCTATCACTAGTTGTGGATGCCATAAACTGAAACAGAGCCTCAAAAGGAATGTAGACAAGATGTTGAAGAAGACAACTATCTATACTTCCCAAAATTACCATCTCTACCAGCTCCTTAACTCTGAATGAATGCAGGGGTACCTTCTTCATCATAACAATGACATCTCCCACTGCCATCCTATATCATAGCAATGACATCTCTATCCAAGGCTTAAAACAACCCATTATCGACTGATTTTGGGGGATATAATAATCAAAATAAAAATTTAGGGAATAACAATAACAAAAAAACCCATCATGATGATAATTCATACTCTAGGGTACATAGAGACTAAGGTTGAGGAGAAGTGGTATCGTGTGTTATAGATGTGGAAAACCAAGACATAATGTACCTATTTGTAGAGTTCCTTCCAACACATGTACATGCAAGTGATCTAGCCTCTCATCTAACCACACTGCTTTATTCAATGCTTGAGTTAGTACAATGTACTTTGCCTCTATTGTTGATTCTAAAATACTATTTTGGTTCTTGAAAGACCATAAGATCAATGAATCTCCCAACATGAATACATATCCCCAAGTAGATCTCCCACCCAATCTATATCTTTGTGACCCTAAATAATGCATTCGTTGCATCTCTTGAACTCAAGTCGAAAATCTAGAGTTCCCTTCACATATCTCAAGATATGCCTTGTATCTTTCACATGATTAATTTGTGATGCCAACATGAACTTGGTCACTAATCCAACAATAAAAGAAATATCAAGTAGATTGTGGGTAAGAAATACTAAACTTCCCACTAGACTCTAATGCTATAGGATCCACCTCTTTTCCCTTTGTCAACTTAATAGTATGATCACATAGAGTTTTGACAACTTTCACATCCTCCATCATAAATCTTTCCAACAAATGTTTGACGCAACTCAATTGAGAGACAACAAACCTTCCCTATTCTTGCAAAACTTGCAAAGCTAGAAAATAGTGAAGCAACCCCAAATCTATCATCTTGAATTGTAAAACCATTTGCTTCTTTGTTTCAGTGATCAAACTAGCATTGTTCCCTATAAGAATTAGATCATCGACATAGAGAACAAATGTGAGAATATCCCAATAAATATTTTTTAGAGTTATTAATTCTTTAGGAGAGTTAATTAAATTATGCTTATAGAAGATTGAATAATAAAATATAAATTTGCAAGGAAAGAATTAAATTTAGCAGCAACACACAAATACAAATTTATGGTGGGGAAAACCATACAATGAAAAACCCCAAAAAACATCATTATTAAGAGAACTTACATATTTTTCTATATCCTTACAGACACATGAACTTGAAGTAAATCCTTTCCTCCTTCCAAATGGCCTCACTTAAACCTCTAGTACAAAGTGAATATTTCAATATTCACTATTTCAAATTCTCCTCAAATAATTATATCCCTAGTGGGAATCCCTTAAATATAGGGAAATAAGGTAGGTAGCACCCTTTTGGAAATTTACCAACCTTTTATAAACAAAATTAGTATTAGTTAGTAAATTATTTAATACTAAAGATAATCTTTTTATTTTAATAAATTTACTAATTAATTAGATACTTTTTGATATGCTAGAAGCATATTTATATAATAAAGTTTTATACCTTATATTAGAGATTTATAAATATTTATTTTAAGCTTATTTATTAATGTATAGGCCCATAATAAACATTATGCTTTAACAATATTCTTAACATATAGATTGATCTCCTTTTCAAAGTTTTTTAACTCTTGAAGATATTGACCAATTTTTTCATTCCACATGAGGTGCTTATTTCAAGCCATACAATGACTTCAATTAAAATACCAAATGTTCCTCACCTTCCTTCATTAACTAAGGAGTTTGTTTTATGAAGACCTCTTCCTTCAAATCACCATGAAGAAATGCACCTCCCATTTATACTTTGTTGTAACTACTAGAACCATCTTCACCACAATGAACCTTGTAACTAAAGCAAATGTCTCATTGTAGTCAATGCCTTTAGTTTGTGAGTACCCCCTGGGTAGAAGTCTAGCTTTGTTCCTCTCAAATTCTCCTTCCAAAGTGAACTTGGCCCTATAGACCCACTTGCAATAAATGACCTCTTACCTTTAAGTAGATAATACAACTCCCAAGTTTGATTCATCATGAGTGAACCATATATATATATATATATATATATATATATATATATATATTGCATTGTATTCCCCTAGTGTAGATTACCCTTGGCTTCTTTGTACATCTCTATATCATTCAAGTGTGATGCCTTCACCATCAAAGCATGGTTTGCAAACTAACTTCTTGCCTGAACTAAGTATGTGACAAATCTACTTCCACTGAAGCATCATGAAGGGTATGTCTTTCCCATTTAGGCATTTTACTTCCACTACTAGAGGCTTCTAGCCTCTCATGTGTAATATCCTCTCCTTGAACTTGCTTAATTGTTGTGCTTCCATTTGCATTCATCAAATTCAACAAGGAGCTTTGAGTAAAAGAGCACATGTTGGGAGCATGTATATTGGGAATCATGGTGTACTTGTCATCTAATCCACTCTTCCTTTTAAATACCACATCCCTATGAATGAGTGCCTTTTATTTGCATCAAATCCCATAGTCTCGAGGTTTTGGATTCTTCACTATAACCAACAAAGACACACGTGTGTCTCTTCACATCTCATTTTTCATAAATGTGTATAGGAATCACACCAAAATATTTTGAGTTGAGACAATCAAGGCTTCCTTCATAGCCCTTGTGGGCACCCGATTAACAATATAACAAGTATAGTTGATTGATTTTTCCCAATAATCCTTAGGCAACTTCCTAGATTCCAATAAAAAACTGACCATCTCCATGAGAATGCGATTCTTTCTCTTAGGTGCCCATTTTTCTATGGATTGTGAGGAACCGTCAATTCTCTCATAATGCCATGCTACTCGAGGAATTTTGTGAACACCTTATTTACACATTTCATGTCGTTATATGTCTACAACTTCTTGACCCTTTTACCAATCTTTGAAGGTAAACAATAACTCATCCTTCTTAATAAAAAGAACCCATTTTTTCCTAGTAAAGTCATCAACTAAGACCAAAACATACAAGTTTCAAACCACTATGAGAATTTACTAGCCTCGGACCCATCAAATCACCATGCACCAACTTGATTTTCTTTAATGCTATCTATGTAGTGTTTTTATCAAAGGGTTCAATGTGATGCTTCTCATAGACACACCCTTCAAAAGAACCTTGGATGCAATGATACATGGAACACCATACACCATATTATGTCTCTTCAAGAAAGCAATACTCTAGTAGTTTAAGTGTGCCAACCTCTCATGCCACAAATGACTAGCATCATCCATTGAAGCAATCAATGTCTAATTCTCTTGACCACAAAACCTGTCAAATATACTCTAATTATCCTTTGAAGTACTTTTTGCAATAATAGAGAATTTGTTCCTTGGATCTTTAATTCAACAAAAAATAATCTTGTACCCTTCTAAAGCAAGATGTCTCATTGACAAGAGATTCTTTTCCATGCCAAGAGAATTCATAATATTATTAAAAAAAACCATTCTTAAACTTCACAATGCTCACACCAAGTACTAGTGTTGTCAAGTTGTAGAATAAACATAAGGACTTAATAGATTCAATTGAAAACCCAAAAGGGCGGTCTAATGGTGAAAACATACAGTAAGGGTGTCACAAGTTAATTCTCATAGGTTTAATCCTCTGCAGAACATGATAGATTAGACATTACTGCCAATTCTAGAAATTATATTATTATTGTTTGAGACAATGCGTAGTACCTTGAGATGGTTGAAGATGTAAAAGGATGAGTATAGGGACACATCCTTACATATAGATAAGCTATATTAGTATCTCACTATGCCACAAATGTAATAGAGTGGAAGAATGAGAAAACATCTATTAGAGATAAGAATATATCACCCAAGCATATGTGATGTGTATATCTATGTTTGTGGTATGAAAGGATAATGAATGTAACAAATATATGATATGGATAAAGAGATTTATTTTTCTTATATGTTAATCTATCACACTTGTTCTATTTTACTTCTTATTGTATCACCCTAGGGTTAGTTGTCTAATATAAATAATCCAAACCTTGGGTAACTTGTATTTTATTGTCAACATTTGGTTCCATTGCTAGGACCCAAATTTGTTGGTTGATATGGTAATGATGAAAATGTATGACAACACATACTAGGTACTAACTTTAGGTGAGGGGTTATGCACCTAGGGGGTGATGTTGGAATTGAGGGAGATCCAGAAGAGATGGAACCACTAAGTCAAATTCGGTCTATCTTTTTGGGTATGAATAAAAAGGGATTAAGGATGGAAATTTTTAAAAAAATTATGGCAAAGGGCAATAACTAGAGAGAGAACTTTTTTCTGAGATCAAGATGGGTTTTAAAACTAATAAGAAGAGGTTCATGGCATAGAAGAATAAGGAAGAAGAAAGAAGATTGAAATAAACCCAAGAAAGAGAGGAGAGGTACCGAAAATGATAGAAAAGGTGTGAGAGGCATCAAGAGAGTTCATTAGGAGGGTTGTAACTAAGGAAAACTCTAGTACTAAGATAGGTGGATGATAAATGGAAATGACGATCATTAATATTGAGGAACTAGAGTAGTCCATAACCCTCATTCAAATCACAAAAATAAAATTGACCAAAATGATGGAGCAATTAAAAGAATATGCGACAGTAGCAAGTATAAGAATAAGGAAGAAGAAAGAAGATTGAAACAAACCCAAGAAAGAGAGGAGAGGTACCAAAAATGATAGAAAAGGTGTGAGAAGCATCAAGAGAGTTCGCTAGGAGGGCTCTAACTAAGGAAAACCCTAATACTAAGATAGGTGGATGATAAATGGACATGGCGATCATTAATACTGAGGAACTAGAGTAGTCCATAACCCTAATTCAAATCACAAAAAAAAATTGACCAAAATGATGGAGCAATTAAAAGAATATGTGACAGTAGCAAGTATGGATGACTTGGAACCTTAGATGAGAGACACTATAGATGTGGTGGAAAGGGATAGGCTTCGAAGTAGTAGTGCTCAACCTATAAGATAGATAACTCGAGGTTCAATTGCTGATGAAATATCTAATTAGTTACACCAAAGGGCTTCTATAAATAATGGGGTTTGAGGAATTGGTAATCCCAACCTCTAAAAGGAATTCATTGAATCTCACTGTTGACCATTGGTATACCAAAATGAGTAGGTACGATGGGATGTGGAAAAGGGATGAAATAAAGAAATTAATATTTAGTAGAGAAGATGATGAAAAAAGAAAAGAATATGATAAAAGATATCAAATACGAATTTGGAGTTTGCCATGGAGACCTTAGAGATGCTCAGAGAAATCTATCCCAATGATGAAGAAGAAGATAACTTACGTGCTAATAATGATAATCTATTACCTAATGAAGAGTTACTAAAAGACACATCCTCCAAGCTAAAAAGACACTATGAGGAGATGAACCCTCAGAACAAGAGTCACCCCTCGCGCCACATAAGTCAAGAAAAAGTTCTAAATAGGATATAAGTAATGAATTCTTTCTTAGGGTAGAAGAAGTGTGATGCAGAAGCATCCGGGTTCACGTGCAATCCTGTGTCAACCAAAAAAAAAACATTTCAGGTTGTTTTATGTTTCTGTTCAGTTTTACTTGTTTCTGTTGGTTTTGATAGTTTTTCTTTTGGAGCATTTTTAGATTTAGAGTTAGTCAAGTTTAAGTAAATTTGGTTGAGTTTCAATATGGAGTCATTTGGTACCATTTTAAGCATTTCGACACAGTCCACAGTTCGTGAAATTTTACTATTGCTGAAATACCAAGTTCTTGTATTGAAAAATCTCCTCACACTTTACATTTTGGCAGTTGTCCAAGGTTTTCAACTTTTGTTTTCGTCGAAAGCAGGTATCGGCAAACTTGTTTTTTCTCGAAATCAACTAAGTCCCAGTCAAATCACAGTCATTTAGCCTTTCGGCAAAATCAGAGGTTCCTGAACCTCTCTTTCTACTGAAAGAACTCGTCTAGTTTTGTTTCGATAATTTCCCTAAGTATGAGCACGAGATTTTGTGTTGAAGGCAATTTTCATAAGTATGTCGGAGGATTTCTAAGCTAGGGAGAATGCCGACGAAGTACCATGGTTCTCGGAAAGCTTAAATCGCTGAAGAAGAGGCTTGAATTTCTTAAGGTTTCTTTATAAAAGTTTCGGTAAATGTCAAAGTTCGTGAACTCGGGAGTTCACCGAATCAAGTTCAAAAGTTCCTCTCATTGCCGATATACTGAAAACTTTGTACTTTTGAGAAAAGTCTGAGTTCTGGAATCGAGAGAAGTGCTGAAGATACAGTTCCAAAGTTTGGAAGAGTGTCGTCTCACCGAAAAGTACATTTTTGAAGGAAGAATGCAAGGTTCTTAGATTTATTGGTTTTCCGAAGTGTTTTATATGAAGAGTTTGCAAGTTCTTTGGTTCGCACAAGTGTTCGTTTGCCGAAACATAAGTTCAATGGGGCATAAAAGTGTCGAACTTCCAAAATTGAAGTTCCAAGATTCACAAGAACACCAATGTGTAGTATAAAGCCACAATTTCAAAGTTTAAATGAACACTAATTCACTGTAATGAATCCAATAAATAATTTCTAGGTTCATAAGGATGTAAATTTGTTGAAAGGAAAGTTTGAAGGTTCATTGAAATATTAGTTTGCCAAAATAGACATTTGAAGGTTTACAATAATGTTGATATGCATTTTGAAGAACGGTTCAAGCGTTTCATGATTCACCGAGAGGTCGAATCTCCAAGGATGCATCTTATGATAAAGTCAAAGCATGTCTAGTGGCGATTCTGTTCTATAACCACTATTTCTTGGGAAGTGGTTCAACTTTCCTAAACATGTATTATAAAAGACCCATTGTTGTATTTTGGAGGGGTTCGTTGGCCTAGAAATTTGTTTTGGGGAGAAGAAAGGGGGGGTTCTCTTTGGATGATCTGTGGATGTTTTGTGGTGAAGAAAGTTTTTCTCACAGAAAGTGAAATGATCGATTGAAAACATTGTAATATTTTACTCATGTTGTTGAACATATGAATAAAACATTCTGAATTGTGTTGTGATTGTGAATGTTGTTGTGGTAGAGAACTTTTGTGTTGTTGGCTACTAAAATTGACCACCTGATAAGGCTCTCAGTTTTAGATTGTATCAAAGCGAGAGCAAGAAGTGATTGCATAAGAGATTTTGAAGAAACTTGGAAGTGATTTTTTTAGATTTAGTTGCATAGAGATAATGTAATGCCCACTCAAGAAATTAACAATAATCAACATTAATAAATTAATTTGGTAAGCAAATAAATAAAGAAATACGAATACAAGAGAAAATTTACTAACTGTAACTTAATATTCTTCAAAATAAAACATAAGTATAATATCATTCATAGTAACTAAAATTTAAGATACAAACGTTTCGTATACAGTTATACAAATTTATGCACATTTACAGTAAGTGCCAAATAGTCATCCATTCGCAAAGTGAGAAGAAACTTTATTAGCTCCAGTATCCTGCATGAATATCAGACCAGGATCTGCACACTAAATATAAACATTAGTTCTGCAAGGTAAATAAATATACAAAAGAGTTATCAATTGTGCAAGATAACGATACTACTGGCCCTAAGGGCCATACCTAAAGTCTCGGGGGCTCTTCTTGGCCTTGCCTACGTATGCGTAACACATAGACTTCGTAGTTCGGGACATGAGCTTTCAATCATATGATGGTTTCCTAATAAAAACATATACAACAATATAATCATATTACTACAAACTTATCATCATATCAATGACTATATCACATTGCCAAGCAATATCAACTTGATTGTTTTAACTTATCTAAATCAGAGACATAGCTATATTCCTTTTCTCTGCAATCACACGTGTTCTTAACCAACTCATTATGTTTCCACAACTATATTTGATATGCTACAAGATATAATTTCTTTAGCTAAGGAATGAGCATTTGATATCTTACTCTGTGATGTTAACAGTAACTGAGAAGCATGCAATCTATTGGGATCTCTTATGATTCCTCTTAATATTCAATGTACATGGTAAGATCACGAGTAGACGTATCAATATTTCAATAACAATAATGAAACTTTAATAGTTCTAGAACTTAGATATTCTCAGTCTATATAGCTGGAACATAACAAGGCTATCACAACATATTTTTCCTTTGCAATACATCTAATCGACTTCAACAAGTTTTGTTGTTATAAACTTCATTTTTTTCATAGTTGCACCAAGGCAGATAATCAACATCCTTTTAGACAACACAATCCAACCTCTGCCAGTATTATCTTAGACAGAATATTATGTCACAATCTAGAAGGATTTGCAGGTTAATGATTTTTTTGGGTAATAGCTTGGGTAATACTGTTGCTTTCATGTCCCACTAATGGAGACAGTCTAGAAAGTAATTTTAGAAAAGAACCAAGATGAGGGGCTTCCTTTAGAAATTAGTATAGCTTAAGCTTGATGGAGCTTCCAAGATGAATCCAAGCTCAGTGGTTGGGGGAGGCATCTTTAGAGTACCTAGAATTATGAAATATGCCTTTTTAATCCAAATTCCCTATAGCAACAAACAATAAGGCAGATCCTTCGACTTTGATAGCAAGTTTAAGACCAGCATTGCATAAGAATATAAAGGCCGCTCCCTTCCAGTTATAACAGCAATGCAACAGAGTAAACTATCTAACTAAAGGTTAAGGAGAAGAAGAAAGGAAGCACTAGATCTCCTTCCACACTGTGAGTTCATATTATTCTACAAGGAAGAAAATAAAACTACAGATCACATTGCGGATCTTGGAACCCATGGAAGACAAAGTGATAAGGGGATGAACACTTATGAAGACTTGGATGTTAGGGATAAACTTAGGAACCTAGTCTTGGAAGACTTGCATATTTGGGATGAATATCAAGAAGAACATCTCCTAGGCTTTAATTCCTCATGTCCAGTAATTTTTTCTTAAGCACATGAAAGAAGATAATGATACAATATGGAGGTAAGCTCTTGGAAAAAGAAATTAGAGCCATCGTTCACATTTAACTCCTATAGCTATTAATTTATAAAGGTAGTACTTGGAGAGAATATAATCAGTCCTAAGAAAGAAACAAATCATTATGTTAAAAGTAAATCTTTCAAAGTTTTCAACCATTATCTAGAAGAGAGGTAAGATAAATTGGCTAGTGACTCCATTTGTTATTGAACTTGTAATAGCATACGAAGAACCTTAGGGCCATAATGGATTATCTTGAGTAGAATGAATGATAAACTCAGGGCACACTAAACTATTTTAGATTATGTCCAAATTTCCCGTGTAATTGAATGATGTTGCAATTATGGCAGATCAACAGAGGACAAAAGACCTCTATAACCAAGGTCCAAGACAACCTGTGTAACATTGAGTTCAAGAGGAATTTTATTAATTTCCAGCACATATCTAAATTTTAATTTCTCAATTATCAGTTGTAACGGATGGTTTATTGCTAGTTTTGATACTCTAGAGATTTTTTGATTTGTTTTCAAAACACTATAAGGTCAAGATAGTGAGAACAGTCTTTCAGGATGTAAAGAACTTCACCTTTTTATTCTTTCAGTATTACTTGTAGCTTTATTATGAGCTGTTACATTTTGTTCAATTATCCCAGTAGGGGTCTATGTTCAAAACCCTGTTACTTAATGTCGAAGGGCCGTCAATAATCTTATTAGGCTCCCCCCACATACCAATCTTTGCAACCTCTCTCCACATCTTGAGTATGTGCCCATAAATAAAATTGGAAATGCAGTAATCACCAGTCTCCCACTATTCCACTATCTCTCTTTCTTGTAATGCCCAAGATGACTCTTCCACTTCAAAATCTGTCGCCCATATTCTCATAATCTAAAAATAGGTTAAAAAATAATTCTAGAACATAAATTATAATTTCTAATATAATATTAAATCTATTAATTAGAAAAGAAATGATTAGGCCTTACATTCTTCCCCCCCTAAAAATGGACTTCCCCCTGGAAGTCATCAAGAGAATGAAGATTTCCTCACTTCATCGCATCCAACAAAAATTAGATTTCATCATAAGATTTACTAAGTCGACTAGATATTCTTTTTTCCATTTTAACTCAAAATAAAGAGAATTTGTGGAAACAATTACTTGCACAATAGCATTACTATGTTCCAATCTTCTACAGATTCATTTACTGAAGGAATCCTTTCACTCTTCAATACTAATCTTCATATCACAAGAAACAACTTTAGTCTATAAATTTGCATACACAAAATTATATCAACCCAAATTAGCTCACCACCCAACCATAGGATTCGACCATTCGAATCCACCCCCGAGCATTAAAAAAAATATTTTCTTGATGTTCAACAAAATAAACAGAAATAATTTCCATACTCACGAATATAATGCATAGACCTATCATACTTTATTTCTCAATAAAACAACAATAACTCCCATAAACGACAATCTCCCACAACAGATCTCCCATTTAAACAATAACTCCCATTGACATCAACTCTCAGAATCTCCTTTTAACAATAACTCCCAGCACTCCCATTAAACAATAATCTCCCAAAACTCCAAATAATAATAATCTCCCAGAAAAAACAATATCTTTTGTTAATCAACTCAAACATATATTAATCAATCCACATTTCATCAACTCCCAACAACTACTTCCACCACAGCACCAACACCAAACACCATAATAATACTCAAATAGATATACAACAATCTTGCCCAAAATTCAATATTAACACAAACAATAAGAGAACATATTTCTACTAGTATTCACTTGCATACATTCATATTAATCATAAAGAAATACATTTAATTTTCTTACCTTGGCTGTCCAAGTTAGGCTCAATCCATAAAACTTTCCCAGATATCTTTCTTTCTTCTTCCAGCAGCTCACAGCAATCCCATTTTTCTAGAAATTTTCAGTTATACCATTCTTTCCATTGGAATTCTATAATATCATCATTACTTATCATAGAAACATATTTATATCATCTAAATATTACTAAAAATCAAATTCATTGCAACATATTCTTTTATAACAACTCTTAACATTTATATATCACAGATATCAGTTCTATACATCATGTATTCTTTCAATGGGATTGGGATGATTAGTACCAAATAGAACCATAATGTCATAGAATAGATCTTACACAATTTCACAATAAACATTCCCCAAGCCACCTACTCCCCTATACAACCTGTCATAGACCTCTCTTGGGTATAGCAATCTACACAATTCACCTTACTCCACACAAGCCAGCAACAATAAATACTGATGAAGCCTCAAAATAAAGAAGTTTCCAATGAGTAAAAATTTTAAATAAAATCAATAAATAAAACTACATATAAAAAAAAATTAAATATCAGAAAACAACAGTTCAAATCAAAACTGAAAACCTTAATAAAATAGTCCTTGAGGCAAAAGGACAATTTTGCAATTATGATCAACCAAATATCTTAAAGTAATTTTCAAAATTGCTAGCTCAATAAAGCAAAAGAGAAAATAAGAAATTTCAAATATTCTCATAAGACTTTAAATCACAATCACTACATGACTTCAAATGAGCCACTTAAGGGGAGGAGGGGAATGTGGTTGTCTCAACCACATGGAGCTCCATAAAAGATTATCATATCATAATGCTCATATTCCAAATATAATCATTAACATTATTCTTTCCAATAAAATTTATAGCATAATTTAGAAAACTATCTTTTCACAAATATATCTCCCATATCACAAACTCCCACAACACCATTCCATCAACCAAACCCCAATGTCACAACACCAATATCATGAATATCCCCAAAGGGGCATAGGTTTCCATAACTCCCTTTCGCACGTAACTCCCTTTATATCAATGTAACACACACAATAGCTCCCATAAAATAGTATCTCCCATAAAACAATAACAACAATATCTCCCATAAGCAATAACAACAATATTTCCCATAAGCAATAACTCCTATAACACACAACTCCTCATAGCACACCTCCATAAGCCCATTTCACCAATACTCATTCACTATTACACCCATCACCATCAGCTACACACACAAGTTTGTCAGTATCATGACAGAATAAGGTGAAAAATCATTAATTAGCATTACAAAAACTTACAATTACAAGAATACATCCATGATCATATATGTATATATGATTTCATATAGTTAATCAACCAAAATTTACCTCCACTTACCATGATGAGACCCAAAAATGGGTTTACATTACCAATACTTTTACCCCAAATCTCCCAAGTGCTGCAAACTGGTGCTTTGATACCTATGTAATGTCCACTCGAGAAATTAACAATAATCAACATTAATAAATTAATTTGGTAAGGAAATAAATAAAGAAATATGAATACAGGGGAAAATTTACTTATTGTAACTTAATATTCTTCAAAATAAAACATAAGTATAATTTCATTCATAGTAACTGAAATTTAAGATACAAACATTTCGTATACAGTTATACAAATTTATACACAGTGCCAAATAGTCATCCATATGCAAGGTGAGAAGAAACTTTATTACCTCCAGTATCTTGCACGAATATTAGACCAAGATTTGCACACTAAATATAAACATTAGTTCTGCAAGGTAAATAAATATACAAAAGAGTTATCAATTGTGCAAGATAACGAGACTACTGGCCCTAAGGGCCATACCTAAAGTCTCTAGGGCTCTTGTTGGCCTTGCCTACGTATGCGTAGTGTAGAGACTTCGTAGTTTGGGACATGAACTTTCAATCACGTGATGGTTTCATAATAAAAACATATACAACAATATAATCATATTACTACAGACTTATCATCATATCAATGACTATATCACATTGCCAAGCAATATCAACTTGATTGTTTTAACTTATCTAAATAAGAGACATAGTTATATTCCTTATCTCTGCAATCACACATGTTCTTAACCAACTCATTATGTTTCCACAACTATATTTGATATGCTACAAGATATAATTTATTTAGCTAAGGGATGAGCATTTGATATCTTACTCTGTGATGTTAATAGTGACTGAGAAGCATGCAGTCTATTGGGTTCTCTTATACTTCCTCTTAATATGCAATGTATGGTAAGATCATGAGCAAACATATCAATATTTCAATAACAATAATGAAACTTTAATAGTTCCAGAACTTAGATATTCTTAGTCTATATAGCTGGAACATAACAAGGCTATCACAGCATATTTTTCCTTTGCAATACATCTAATCGACTTCAACAAGTTCTATTGTTATAAACTTCATTTTTTTCATATTTGCACCAAGGCAAATAATCAGCATCCTTTTAGACAACACGATCCAACCTCTACCAGTATTATCTCAGACAAAGAATATTATGTCACAATCTATAAGGATTTGTAGGTTAATGATTTTTTTAGGTAATAGCTTGGGTAATACTGTTGCTTTCCTATCCCACTATTGGAGATGGTGTAGAAAGTAATTTCAAAAAAGAACCAAAATGAGGAGCTTCCTTTAGAAATTAGTATAGCTTAAGCTTGATGGATCTTCCAAGATGAATCCAGGCTCAGTGGTTGGGGGAGGCATCTTCAGAGTACCTAGAATTACGAAATATGCCTTTTTTATCCAAATTCCTTGTAGCAACAAACAATAAGGCAGAGCCTTTGGCTTTGATAGCAAGTTTAAGACCAGCATTGCATAAGAATATAAAGGCCACACCCTTCTAGTTATAGAAGCAATGCAATAGAGTAAATTATCTAACTAAAGGTTAAGGAGAAGAAAGGAAGCACTAGATCTCCTTCCACACTATGAGTTCATATTATTTTACAAGGAAGAAAATAAAACTGCAGATGACATTGCAAATCTTGGAACCCATGGAAAAAAAAGTGATGAGGGGATGAACACTTATGAATACTTGGATGTTAGGGATGAACTTAGGAACATAGTCTTGGAAGACTTCCATATTTGGGATGAATATCAAGAAGAACATCTCCTAGGCTCTAATTCCTCATGTCCTGTAATTTTTTCTTAAGCACATGAAAGAAGATAATGATACAATATGGAGGTAAGCTCTTGGAAAAAGAAATTAGAGCCATCATTCACTTTTAACTCCTATAGCTGTCAATTTATAAAGGTAGTACTTTGAGAGAATATAATCAGTCCTAGGAAAGAAACAAATCATTCTATTAAAAGTAAATCTTTCAAAGTTTTCAACCATTATCTAGAAGAGGGGTAAGATAAATTGGCTAGTGACTCCATTTGTTATTGAACTTGTAATAGCATATGAAGAGCCTTAGGGCCATAATGGATTATCTTGAGAGTAGAATGAATGATAAACTCAGGGCACACTAAACTATTTCAGATTATGTCCAGATTTCCCCTGTAATTGAATGGTGATGCTGCAATTATGGGAGATCAACAAAGGACAAAAGACCTCTGTAACCAAGGTCCAAGACAACCTATGTAACATTGAGTTCAAGAGGAATTTTAATAATTTCCAGCACATATCTGAATTTTAATTTCTCAATTATCAGTTGTAATAGATGGTTTATTGCTAGTTTTGATACTCTAGAGATTTTTTGATTTGTTTTCAAAACACTATAAGGTCAAGATAATGAGAACATTCTTTCGGGATGTAAAGAACTTCACCTTTTTATTCTTTCAGTATTACCCGTAGCTTTATTCTGAGCTGTTAACAGCATTTTGATCGATTATCCCAGTGGGGGTCTTTGTTCAAAACCCTGTTACTTGATGTTGAAGGGCCATCAATAATCTTATTAGGCTCCTCCCAGATACCAATCTCTGCAACCTCTCTTTACATCTTGAGTATGTGCCCATAAATAAAATTGGAAATGCAGTAACCACCAGTCTCCCACTATTCCACTATCTCTCTTTCTTGTAACGTCCAAGATGACTCTTCCACTTCAAAATCCATTGCCCATATTCTCATAATCTAAAAATAGGTTACAAAATAAATCTAGAACATAAAGTATAATTTCTAATATAATATTAAATCTATTAATTAGAAAAGAAATGATTAGGCCTTACAGATAAAGGTAGAAGAGAGAGGCTAGTGAAATAGCAAAGGAGTGAAACTAGGCAGAGGAAGTCTAAGGAATAGAAGAAAAGAAAACTGTGAGTAGAAAATATACTCTAAGGATGGAGAAGCCCCAAACTACATAAAGGTAAATCAAAATCACCTTCAGCTTCTATAGTTATGGCCACCAACAAGGCTAAACTCTTTTTTTTGGAAAAGATATTAGCTACTTGCACAATAGTGTGTCCCACTTGTGGGGCATCCTGATTTTTGTTTGAAATCACATATTTTTTAGAAAACTTAATGATTTAAGCATAGAGAGGTTCCATCTAAGCAAGGGAGAACCCCCTAGGATTCAATCAAACCACCGATGGAGTCTTCTTTGCACCTATTAGAATGCTGACAAAAAACAATTTTGCTTCACCTTTTGGGAAATCAAATGAAGTCATTTGGAAACGCCATTTTATAAGCATGTAGCCCTTACTATTACATTTCTTAAAATTATAATATATATTATGTTTCTATAATATTATATATTTTTAAAATTTTATAATGAATGTTTTGTCTATTACGAAAAAAAATAATGGCCTCTATTCAAGACACTAGGAAAAATAACAAACATTGGTAGAAAAATATAAAAAGATGCATTGCACTCCACATAGATGTCGTTATTTCAGTAAAAAAAAAATTAATTTTGATATATATGCTAAGAGAAATGTGTTATAGAATAATATAAGTCTGAAATTGTTGTTAATACTAATTCAAAAATTAATAATAAATAAAATATTTAATAAAAAGCTACCAAAAAATCCATGCACTAGAAATTGGAGTTAATGGTCTAATTCTAAGAAATCATGGAAATGTTTTATTTGTAGCGAAATTTATGCATTATGGAATAATGTCACTCAATAAAAAATAATAGAAAAATAAATTTTGATTAAAAATTTTAAAAAATGATAGACATATTTCTTTAAAAAATTATAGCTTGAATCTACATAGAAAATTTCACAACTCGTTAATTTACATCATCCTTAAATTCTTGACCATTTGTTCCCTATAATTGACATGAATCAAGAAAATGCTGAAAAATGTTGATTTTGAGCATCCCACTTAGGCTAAAAAGTGGAGCATACTATTGTGCTATCACCCTACTAAAGAGGCCATAGAGCACTTGTTCATCTTGGAATCACCCTGGAGATAGTTTAGAACTAATAATGATTAGACCAAATTATTTGATTTTGTAGGTACACTCAAGGATGATGCATTAAAATAGTATATAAAAGAATACATTTAACATGATAAAACATGGGATGAATTGAGTAAATTGATCTTGACAATTTTTCATTCTCTTGATGTTTCATTAGAAAGCATAAGTAGGATAGGGGATATGAATTAGGGGAAAAATGAATCAAACAAGGATTATGACCAAAGGTTCAATAGTGTAGTCTGAAAGATGGAGGATCCATTTTTAGAAAAATAAAGAATTGAATGGTTCATAACAGGGCTAGCCCCCTACATTAAGGCAATAGGGCTATCCCCCTACATTAGGCAATAGTGGATGGGAAATTGTTTTATAGATATAAGAGGTAGTAGAGATGTCCACTAGACTAGAATCCTAGTCATGAAGATGGGAGAACGATTCATCATGGAAGGATGAGATTGAGAAGCTTAATCTCAAATTGGAAAAATTAAGACCGAACTAGGAAATTCTAGCAAATGGTGAGAATAATGAGACTTCTCCAACTAGAAGGGAAAAAAATTGGTGTACCCATTGTAGTAGAGAGGAAACCTGAGAAATGAGTGCATGATAATAGAAGGCACTAGAAGAGCTACCACATTAATACTAGACTTTGAAAAAGGCCCTAGTAAAATAATTAGTGTATACTACGAAATATGCAAATAGTGGGATAGATGTTAAAAATGAAGGTAAACAACTATCAATGAAAATTTGATTACAACTCTAATATAGATATTTAACTGTGTAGAACCAAAATGGAAATAGTATGAAATCAACACAAATAAATAATGGAACAGAAGATCAAACACATAACACAATGTTTATGTGGAGAAACCCTTTTGGGAAAAAACTCCACAAGAAGAGTGCACCAATCTGTAATAACTTCAATAGAGTTTACAACACAACACTATCAATCTCCTCATTAGTCTTCAATCCAGCAGTACCTATTTTTCTAGTCTCAACTCTCTACTACATCACAATTGTAATACAATGCCCTCATTAAAAGAGTGTTTCCTTCTAGGGGAAAAAAACCCTAACATAACTTCTACCGTCAGATCTACAACCTAATAAGGAACGTTCTAGATTGACTACAAAATTACAATATTTTACAAGGCAATTTTATTAAAAAAAATCTTTAGGGGCGCTGCCCCCGAACCCCTACCAGGGGGTAGTGAAAGTAGTGGGGGCAAAGCCGCCCACACCCCCTCGTCAGGTACAAGGATCCAAAATGTAGCTGAAACAAGACCGCTACTTAGGGAATACATCTTCCCTTATGGATGATTTACAAACAATATTAGGAGTAATTAATTACATATGATTTACAAGGTTGATGGCACCTTAATCCTAACATTCTTCCACTTGACATCATACATTTTAAATACATCGATAGAAAAACATAAAATAATTAAGAACTAGGAACAAGGCCCATGGCCTCCCTGCACCATGTAAATTGCTTTGTGCTCACAAGTTTAGTAAGTGAATCTGCAACATTCTCTGAGTGTCAACCTTCTTTAGCTCAATCTGACCATTAGCAATCATTTCACGAAAAAATGATACATAGGATTCTTGGCCAAACATATTGCACTCTGGCTATCACAACCAATCTGGATAATCCTACAATCAAAACTAGTACCTATACACAATCTCCATAACCAAACTACCTCCTTAGAGACATGAGTAGCAGCCATATACTCTTCTTCGGTGATGGATAAAGCAATGGTGGGCTGCCTTTTACTCATCCAACTCACATCCTCCGAACAAAGTAAACACATAGCCACTAGTGGAGCTTCAACTATCTAAGTCACCTGCTCAATCTACATCAACAAAAACCTGTATGTCCAATGTCTTATCCACATTGTTAGTACCGGAATAAACCAAATAATAATCAGACGTACCACACAAATATCTTAACACCCTCTTTGCATAATTCCAATGTTGTCTACTAGAGTTAGACATAAACCTGCTCAAAACTCCCACTGCTTGGGCAATATCTGGTCTAATGCAAACCATTGCATACATCAAACTTTCTACAACACTAGCATATGGAACATCAAACATATCCTCTAAAGCATCTTCATTCTTAGGACACACATCTAATTAAATCTTAGTACCAACTGGTAAAGGAATTCTAACTAGATTGCAATCCTGCATGCTAAATCTATGCAAAATAGTATTCACATACTTTTTGATAACCAAAGCTTTATGTTACCTCGATCCCTTTTGATCTCCATTCCTAGAATATACTTGGCTTCCCCTAGACCCTTCATGTCAAATGCACCTGAAAGTTGATTTTTCAACTCACTGATCATACCCTTGGTGTTATTGAAAAATAACATATCATCCACATACAAGGCAATAATCAAAATATCATCATCAATACATCAAATGTAGACATGGTGATCCTCTTCACTTCTAAAAAAACCCAATTTCAAAACAAATGAATCAAACTTCTAGTACTACATTTTGGGGGATTGTTTTAAATCATAAAGAGATATTTTTAACTTGCATACCCAATGTTCTTTCCCTTTTACCTCAAAACCTGTAGGTTGTTGCATATAAATTTCTTCTTCTAGATCTCCATGCAAAAATACAGTCTTAACATCCATTTGCTCAATTTCAAAATCATAAGTTGCAGCAATGGATAAAAGAAATCTAATAGAAAACAATTTAGCAACAAGAGAGAAAATTTCACCAAAATCGACTCCCTCTCTCTGGGAGTAAACCTTGGCTACCAGTCTAGCCTTGTACTTCTTTAATGAACCATCTACTCCAAACTTATTCTTGAAGACCCACTTACATCCTATGGCCTTTCTTCCATTGGGAAAACATACAAGATCCCAAGTGGCACACGAGTCTAAAGCCATCATCTCCTCCTGCATGGCTAGCTGCCAAGACTCACTATCATTTGCACGAATAGCTTCCCTATAGGATCTAGGTTCATCTCAGTACTTAACGAAGCAAATATACAATAAAAATCTGGTGGGCTATACCTATTAACTGGATTCTATTATCTTTTTGATCTTCTGAGAATAGGAGTAAGGGGTTCCTCCTATTCTTGAGCTTGCTCAACTTCTTCTTGGTTATCTTCCCCAACCTCTTTAGTTTGCTCAGTAGTCTCACCTAAACCCTCTTCTTCTTCATCTTCATCCTCCTCATCCTCAAATTCATCTCTTTGTTCTTTTGGAGGTGCATCTTCCTACTTAATCTCAAAGTGCACTCTCCTTTCCTTATCTTTTTCTTTTGGCTTTTCAGAATCTGAAATAACTCCAAGTTCCCTAAAAATGACATCTCTAAAATAGATAATCTTATGGGTTAGTGGATTTGAAAGCTTATAACCTTTGACATTACCACCATATCCAATGAAAATGCACTTTTCAACTTTTGGGTCCAACTTATATCATTTTTCTTTAGGCACATGAACATTAGCCTCACAACCAAATACCCTTAAATGTGAAATAGAAGGTTTCTTACCTATTCGCACTTCGTAAGGAGTTGTTTCAAGAGCCTTACAAGGAGATTTGTTCAATAACTAACAAGCAGTACTCACAACTTTTGTCCAAAAGCATCTATCCAAATATGAACCACTTAGCATACTTCTAGCTCTTTCAATGATCATTCGATTCATCCTTTCTACCACTCCATTCTGTTGTGGAGTATATGGAGTAGTCTTCTATCTAACAATTCTTGAATGCTTACAAACTTCATCAAAGTCCCGAAAACAGTATTCTCCTCCATTGTTAGATCTCAAAACCTTTATTTTACAATCTGATTGTTTTTCAACTAAGGCTTTAAATTCCTTAAACTTAGTGAATACTTCAGATTTATGTCGCATAAAATAAATCTAGGTAAATCTTGAGACATCATCAATGAAGGAAACAAAATATCTAGATTTTCTATTTGATTCAACAACCATAGGACCAAATACATCCGAATGATAAGTTCCAATTTATTCTTAGATTTATAATGTTACATCCCCAATTTTGACTATGTTTAACTTTTATTTTCATGTGATTAGATGGATAAGTAATCATAGATTAATGATTTGACATTTGGAAAATGTCAGGATAAATCATTGAATATATGGATTATGATTAATGCTTAGACTTAGACATTAGATTACAAGTTGTTAAGTTTATTTAAGCATGATGTATAACAATTTGATGATGATACACTAATCAAAGTTTGATTGGCTATGAGTGTAACCAGGGAAAAAGATTTCCACCTTCAAGAATGGAAGGAGAGTATCACCAGAGGGAAGGGGATAGATATTTTGGAAAGATCAAGTTTGCCATTTGAAGTCTCAAAGTTGTGTGTCATGTAAACCTTTGAGAAGGGGTAAGTATCGGTTAGTTTCCCCTTGTTTAGTTGATCTTTATACTGAGAAAATGTTGTTGTCGTCAGTTTTGATTATGGGGGAGGAAGAAAACCTCAACCCCGTATTCATATTCTTTTCCTAATTTTGAAAACACCATATTGTGATGATAATTCTCTTGGTGTTCAATAGTTAATATATGATTATTTTATTGATTATTAATTTCGTGAAATATAAAAAATATTTATATGATAATCTTAAGTGTATATATATGCTATGTTAATCTTTGTGTCGAGGCCACTCTTCCAAGTCAATATGGCATGACTACACTCCCCACTGATTGTGGAGAAAGTGGAGGGAGTGCAGGATATGGAGGAACGAGCTCCATGTTTTCCTCAGACCCACAACCCTGCATGGAGTGAGTTTAGTGGGGAAGTTAAGTTCTTGTTTTGTGATTCCCGTAAAGGGAAGAAAGAGAGGAGGATTATGATTATGATTGGGATTGTGAAATAGAAGAGAGAGGAATAAAACTCTTGAAGGAATGACTGGAGTGTATTAGAGTCATGGACTATTTTTTTTAAGGAGACTAACTCCCAGAACCTGCATTCGGAGTCACAAGACTCACCGAGTATAGGTGAGTTCATATGGTAATGATAATACCATTATATGTTGATAGAATTCTTAGATTGGCATCTATATCAGGCATCTTGTAAATGACTGATTTGAAAAATAGTATAACTTGAAACTGTCATGCTTCGAATGTTATTTTGGTATATTAAAACATGCCTCGACTTTGTGGTCGACGCTTTTTAGGCAATGTTATCTTTGCTTTCTTTGATAAATGGGACTGTGGTGAAGTTATCGATGTCTTGAATAATGCTTTCGTGTCGAAAGGCACCTGTATATATAACTCAGTCGTGGATAGTTCTATCCACATGACTTACATGACAACTCTTTATATATTTATTGTACACCGTTATGATAGTTTCTCAACGATGAGAACTATGGTTTTAGAACCATGTTTACCTTATGCTAATAGTGGTGAGAACACTTTTAATGGCTCGGGCCGATTGTAGCATCGAGACCATGGATATATATGTGTAAATTAAATAGGGTTCGACTCAGAAACCCTCATCTTATAAATTGTTTGAGCTTCATATCCTATCTTAGAGCCATGAGCCTTATGGCTCTACTCGAAGGATATCAAATGATAGTAATATATTAATACTACACTAGGTGCATGTAGTGCTTCGAGCACCAAAGGAATAAAACCATGAGTGTCTCTTAACTTCTATGAAGGGAAATGAGAGAATGAGCTTGATAGCTCGATTGCTTTGCAATTTTTTATGAATATCTTCTTTATTAGAATGGTATTACTTTGGGAATGAAGTAGATGGGGATAAAAACCTGTCAAGTCTTTTAAGACTAAAGAGTCTACTAAAATGGAAAAATGGTACTTTTCTATTCTAGTATCAATTTATTTTAAACTATCAATTATAACAAGATGTGTTATAATCAACATGAATTTGATGAAAACCCTTGGAATGGGACGAACATGGTGACTAGTCTCATGGAGACAAAGACCAAGAACGGTCTTGAAATCAAAACCAAGAATATTTAAATATTTAAAAAAAGGAAAGGGAATAGAGTGATGTGGAGTCACAGGTTCCCTATTGCATAGGTAACGAGAAAACTTTTGGAATGCACTCTTAGGAATATTTGAGTCAGAAGTTCAAATTAGATGGACTAAATGGAAAGTACAAATAATTTATTCCATGACCAGAGTAGGTCAAACTATAAACGTTGTAGGATGAGATAGTTTCTAAGTCAAGTTAGATGTGGGTGAACAATCGACTATGTTCATTGCAAAATGTCTATGTATAATAAATATTTGGCCAAAGTAATGCATCCATCTCTACATGCATTAGTCAATTCACTGTGATCCAGATGGCATAACCATCTAGTAGTGTCATACATAGTTAGAGCGGATCTATAGTTGTATGACCATGATGGGATATGAAGGACACAACACTAGAGACTCAGATGGCAAACCTAATGGTCCTTTGTATCTACTCCATTCGTGAAGGGTAGGGCCACTTCTAGGAAGGAAGGTGTGTGGGAGATTGTCAGTCTGTGTTTGGAGGAAAAGCACTCGGGTGATGCTCTCCTTCCCAAGCAGATGACAAGCTGAGACTTACATGAAGACAGATATCAATACTCCAGATGTAGTATATTCGATTATATGACTTGACAGTCAATTTCTATGTAAACTTAACATTATTACCACGAGCAAAACATTATGATTGTAAGGTGATGAAATTCACTAACATGCTATCTTTGAACATGTTATACATTTTCAGTTTGAAAATATTGAAAAAAAAAGAATATGTTTTTTATGTAATCATTATGCAAATGATTAGTGTTTGTTAAATATATGTTTATGATAATCATAATTTTATTTTACTTGATGGTAAAATAGGAATGTAATTTTTTAGCAATATGAGATGACATGTTACATATAACTTCCTGAAGGAAATGGATTTCTATTTTGTTTGCCAAACACACAATGTTCACAGAAATCAAAACTCTCATCAGAGAAGATAAACCATCTAACAAGTTTTTATTCAAAATGGTTTTTAAATTAGTTTCACTTATGTGGCCCAATCTATGGTACCATAATATACAAGTATTTTCAAAAATTTTAGTTACATTGGTAGAGTTATGAATAGTAGTGGCTTCTAGCTTAAATAGAGTCCCCTTCCTTGTCCCTCTCACTATCACCAAACTCCCTCTTACCAATCTGCAACCACACTTATCAAATAATAAATGCATTCCAACATCATTCAACTTAGAAACCAAAATCAAATTCCTAGCTAAACCTAGAACATGCAAAACACCAAGGAGGGTTTTCATCCTCCTATCACTAAAACACAACTGTACCTTTCCCCGACCAATGATAGGATATGAACTATTGTCACCAAGGTATACTTCTCGTATGTAGAAAACCATTCTCTATGAAGATTCATATGATAGGAGAAACCTAATTCAATCAACCACTATTTGTTAGACATAACACTACAAGAAGAAATCAAAACATCATCACCTAAATCTAAGGATTTATCTGTGGAGGAATCAAATTACTTCTTTTTATTCTGACATTCCTTCTTCACATGTCCCCTCTTTCCGCAGTTCCAACACTTCACTCTGTTCTTTTTCCTAAGAGTCTTAGATCTGTCCTTAGAACTGTCTTTGGTTCCCTTCTGATCTCCCTTAGATCGTCTTTCCTTGGACCTTCCCTTGACATGAAGAGCATCCTTTGAACTTCCTATAGTGGCTTTCTTCCTCATCTCCTTTGATAACAAAGTAGCAACAACATTGTCTATCTTCGAAGCATCTGAAAGGTTAGCACTGAAAGCAAGAATCATGTTCTCCCATGACTCAGGCAAAGAACATAGAAGCATGATACATTTATATTCTTCATTAATAAGCTAACTAACTCAAAATCAAATTGAAAGTGTTCAAATGCTCAGCTATCGAATCACCCTCCTTCATTTTAAGAGAATGATTTTATTTTCAAATAAAACTTATTTACCAGACTTGTTTCATGGTAAATCGCAACTAACCACTTCCATAATGAATATGTCATAGGTTCTTCAGCTACATTCAACAAAACAGAGTCTGAAAGACAAAGCCAGATGGTTCCCTGAGATTTCTTGTCAAGTTTATCCCAAATGCCCTAACTGGCTCCTTGTGGGAAAATTTTATTACAAACAACATGCCCCTAATTTATTTCTTCCAAAAGGTCCTCCATTTTCAACTTCCACAACTCATACCCCATTCCATTGAACTTTTCGATGTCCAAATGAGATGAGGTTGCAGCCATGGCTTCTAAACAAAATCTACAAAATAAGTTCAACCAAAACTCCCATTACAACTCAAAAAATATTCACACTTTCACCTAAGACATAGAACTAGCCAAGCTCTGATACCAAATGTTAAAAATGAAGTTAACAAACTATCAATGAAAATCTGATTACATCTGGGTGAGTACGAGATCATGATGGGCCAAACAGTGGCAATAGAGAAAAAACTTGCTGGATGAAAAGTGCTAACATTTAGACTAATATTTAGATTTGGATGTAAAAGAGGTTAATATTTCTAGATTTAATATGGATTCCCTCCAAAAATTCCTTAGGATTACCTCATATTTAGGCAAGTGGGAGTCCCAAAACTTGCCAAAGAAACTTACAAAACCACCCATTTAGTGTTATCTTGAAAATTTCCACAATTTCATCCTTGAAGCTAACATACTTTTTTGTAACTAAATTTAATTAAATGAAAAGGGTTTATAGAGGAAGCTATTAAGATTCTAAAAATATAATATATGTTTTATAATAATTTTAATAGGTAATTATTATTAATTTTCTACATACGCTATGTCTGATTTCCTAATAAATATACATATTGAAAAACATCCATAACTTTCAACATATTAATCCTTTTTTAAATCCAAAACATGTGTCACATTCTAAGACTTATTGAGTATACATTAAAATTTAAAATTTTTGAGTTTCATATATTTTTGACCAAGTTAGGTTGGTTGGAAAATTAATTTTTAATATTTTAAAAAAAAGTCATGGTAAAAAATTCATAATTAATTATTTATTTACTTAAAAATTTCAAACAGATATGTGTCAATCTGCTCATGTGTCCTTTACTTCAATCCAAATCATGGAGGAAAAATATTATCTTTTTCTCATACTTAGGTTGGCTGGAATGGCACCTTCTTTTTACGTTTTTCTAAAAAATTTAGTAGTGCTTCATTGAAATATCCAATTTTCACCAAATTATTTTTAAAATTAAAAAAAAGTAGTAACCCATAAACTACATTCAATTTATTACAACTTTTATTACTACCTTATTTCTAGATTATGTAGATAACTCATTCAATTTTTGACATGAAGTTACTTAAGTCTGTTTTTCATATTTTAATTGCCACTTAGGGGTAGTGTTTGGCCCATCATGATCCTGCCCACACCCATCTATAATATAGATATTTAACTGTATGGAACCAAAATGGAGATAGTATGAAATCAACACAAAGAAATAACATAATAGAAGATCAAACACATAACACAATGTTTGCATGGAGAAACCCCTTCGGTAAAAAACTCCACACAAGAAGAGATGCACTAGTTTGTATTAACTTCAATATAGTTTACAACACAACACTATCAATCTCATCCTTAGTCTTCAATCTAGTAGCACCTATTTTTCCAGTATCAACTCTCTACTACATCACAAATGTAATATAATGCCCTCATTAAAAGAGTGTTTCCTTCTAGGTAAAAAACCCTAGCATAACTTCTATCATCATATATGTGACCTAATAATGAACGATCCAGATTAACAACGAGATTACAATATTTTACAAGGCAATTTTCTAAAAATTTCTCTTCAAGGGCACTGCCCCTGAACCCCTGCCAGGCGGGTGGTGACAGTAGTGGGGGGCAAGCCCCCCCACACCCCCCATTGGGTACAAGGATCTAAAATGCAACTAAAACAAGACCTCTACTTGGTGAATACATCTTCCCTTACGGATGATTTACAAACAATATTAAGAGTAATTAATTACATAGGATTTACAAGATTTATGGCACCTTAATTCTAACATTCTCCCACTTGACATCATACATTGTAAATACATCTATAGGAAAGCATAAAACAAGCACTTGCAACAAGGCCCATGGCCTCCTTACACCATGTAAACTTCTATGTGCTCACAAGTTTAGTAAGTGAATCTGCAACATTCTCCTAAGTGTCAACCTTCTTCAGCTCAATCTGACCATTATAAATCATTTCAAGAACAAAATGGTATTGAACATCCACATGCTTAGTCTGTGCATGATACATGGGATTCTTGGCCAAACATATTACACTCTGGCTATCACAACCAATCTAAATAGTCCTGCAATCAAAACCAATACTTGTACACAATCTTCGTAACCAAATTGCCTCCTTAGAGACATGAGTAGTAGCCATATACTCTGCTTCAGTCGTGGATAAAGAAACGGTGGGCTGCCTTTTACTCATCCAACTCACATCTCCTCCAAACAAAGTAAACACATAGCCACTAGTGGACCTTCGACTATCCAAGTCACCTACCCAATCTGCATCAACAAAACTTGGGGGGCAAGCCCTCCCACACCCTTATCGGGTACAAGGATCCAAAATGTGGCTAAAATAAGACCGCTTCTTGGTGAATACATCTTCCATTATGAATGATTTACAAACAATATTAGGATTAATTAATTCCATATGATTTACAAGGTTGATGGCACCTTAATCCTAACAATAGGCATTAGACTAATGATTTCCCAATGTTATTGGAAGAAGATGATTATGGTAAATGTTATCAGAAGAGGATTATAGATGATAGAGGAATGGCCATGACACATAGATTGGAAGAAGGAGAATTCTATAGAATAGATTATGGTTAGCAGATACTAAAATGGAGGAAGAATCAAAGGCAAGTTAATAGTACCAATCATGTGATCTCAAATTCAAGATGTGGGACCCTCCACAAGCTATCATGATGATTATTCACAAGGTGGTAGGGGGAAGCCACCACAATAAAAATAGAGGTAGCCAAGAAAGAGGAAGGAGTCAAAGATCGACATGTTACCATTATGGAAAACTGAGACATTATGCCAACAAGGGCTTGAGTACAGAAGAGAAGAAACTAGTTTGTGGGTTTTGTAGTGATAGTACACATGTTGCATTTAGCTATCTCAAAGATGCATAGTTCTATAAGAGTGGACTGACACCAAGAATAAAAATTGAATAATTGTCAAGTCTGAATGCACCGCACAGTGCCAAAGTATTGATGAAAATACCAAAGGAAGGATTATATGCTAGGTGGTGCAAGAAAACATATATGAAGCACATGGTAAATTGGGGAACCCTCGATGGTCAAGGAAGAACATTTAGAAAAAGAATATAAATAAAAGAAAGAAAAACTCATAAGGCTATTGAGGAGTTAAGGAAAAATAAAAATAGAGTGGCAATGATCACTTGGGGAGGGGTTGACACTAGTGAAAAGAGGAAACTCCAAGAAGGATCTAAGGAAAATTAAGAAGAATAAAGATACTTGGATAAATAAAAATATAACTTGGTTGTGAGGAAATATAAAGGACTAATTGAGAAAATGTAGAAAAAAGAAGAGAAAAAAAAGGGTTGTTTTTCAGAAAAAGAAGCACAAAATTTAAAAGAACTAGCTAATTTAGTAGAAGAAGAGGAGTTATTAGAAAAGCTTAAATAATTTTCAAAATATTGGAGTAAATAGTTTAGAATAGAAAAGAAGCCCTCAAGTCAAAAGTATGGCAAAAGCATAAAAGCAATGGAAAAAATAACTAGTGTTAGATGTTAAAATTAATGGAAGAATGGTAAGACAAGCCTTGCTAGATTTAGGAGTTGATATCAACATCATGCCAAAAAAAGTTTGGGAAGCATTCAAAGAGCTAAAATTGCATGAGACACCTTATGATATAGCTCTAGTTGATGGAACTCCCAAATTTTCTCTAGGAACATGGAGAGATGTAGAAGTGGACTTTGTGGGAATCAAAACAAAAGTGGATTTTGAGGTCATAGATAATCACCAAGGAACTCCTGATATATTTAACATTATTTTGGATATAGAATGGTTTTTAGATAATAATGGTATATTTGGTGCTAAAAAAGAAGAATTAATAATACAAGGAAATGGCGGAGTAGTACACATGTCATTCAAAGAGGGAATGAAAGAAGAATATATCGAAGAGATACACATGAATGAAGATGAGAACAAGGATGAGAGAAATAAAGGACTATATACATTTGGAAGAATCCCAAGATAGGAATTTGATGGGGAACCCATATCAAAAGAAGAAATAATATAGAAAGTGGTGAATCTTCAATTGATACAGATAATGTAATAGAGGATTGGGAGTGGAATGAGATAGAAAAGAGAACAAGAAAGATATTGGGAGTAAGAAAAGATTTTACAATCAAAATAATATCTAGTGACATACAAATTAACATTGTAGAAGAAGCATCCCCATCATAGAGAAAAAGAGGATACCATGTACAGAAGGGGATCTCACATATGAAGCTATCACATTATTCAAGAGTGGGGGATCTACTAGGATACTTCCAAGCTATGGAGAAAACATTTGATAAGGAGGATCTGTAAATGGAATCCCTAGACAATAAATGGTACTAAGCACAACAAGATGGTGAAACACCTACAGGTCGAACAAACCAACTTGGAAAGCATTAACAATTTTAATTAAAAAATAGGTATTTGGAAGAAGGAAATATGAATATAGTATAAGAGTATGATGGGACTATGAATCCCCAATATCACCTCAATGATTGTGGAGAGGTTTGGAATAGACTAGGAGAAATAGATAAAAGATTAAGGAACAATTATTTTATTGAACTTTAGCCCCTATTGCAAAAGAGACTAAGAGTTGGGTTACGATCAAGATGGATTTTTGTAAAACTTTTAATTTTCTGATCCAGACTAAAATCTAAATAATGTATTGAGAAAAATTAAGGAAATAATAACCTAGTTTAGTGGAAAAGAGTCCACCTAGCCTAAAGACCTAAACTAGGTCAAACCCTCTTCTACAAACATTGGGGCATAAACCGAGCTTGGCTTCTACGCAAGAAGGAGAGCCAAACTAGAGGGGTTTTTCCCTTTTGTTGTATATAGATGGATCAACCAAAGTCAAACAAGCAAGCTAAGACTATGATGAAACCCTAAAATGATGAAGAATAGACTATAACTGACTGTCAAAAATGAATCCTAGTGAACAAAAAGTACAACAGAGGTCAGAGAAGGCTTCAAAACCTAGATTTTGTAGCAAAAATACCCAGGACTAGGCCACTAGGGCACCCTAGGATTTTTCTATGATTTCACAGAAAATTAGATATCACCAGACATGCACCTATCTACTCTGCCTTCTTCCTAGAAATTAGCTCCCAAAACTTGTTCCTTCGACATGCACACATGAAAAGAGGAAAAGGTTGTGCTGAGTTTAAGGGATTTCCTTAGTCAAACCCTGTGTTGGTGTCCCCACCTCCACTACAGCAATGATTAGATCCAAGAGTGTGTGCCCTAGGAGGGCAGAGACCAAATTTGTAATAATATGATGAATAATGAGTTATAATGATGATAATAACCACTTCAAACTTCCTTCAAAGCCTACAAACAAACTTCAATAGCATCCACAAGAAGATAACACTTCAAGCATGAAGAACACTTTAGCATAGAACACAATATGAGAGCAACGTTTGTATTAATCCTTCAGGTGTCATCTAGGTGTAAAATGAATAACAACACTCATTTAAATATGCATTCCCTCTCACTTATGACAAATAAAACTTTATTAGGCTGACAAATACAAACCAAAGGAGTGTCCCAAGCTGACACTGCAAAGTGGGGCTAAAAATCCCAAGTGGGACCAAGGCGCTTGGGTGCCCTGGACCTTTAGCCCATAGACTCTGAAAAGTGTCCATTTAGCAAGCTTAGTCCAGTCCTAAGTTGAATGTGTCAGTTTTATTTATCAGGATCAAGATTTTCATCATTTTAAGCTCAAAAAAGGTGTCAAAATAGGTCTTGATTAACAAAGGCAACAAAATATGTCTAACTAGGAGCTAAACTAAGTGTAAAATGTTGGTGTACACATTTTATGACTCAACATTTATCCCCCACTTTAGTGTGGGTACGAACTTACGTTTAAATTCATACTAAAGGATGGATAAAGTACACAAACATAGAAGCCCAAAGAATTCCGCCAAGTTGTGGACTACACATAGCCCCCAAACTTAGGATCCTAAGGTTACAAACACATAGGCAAAGAGATTTTAAACACACAAGACATTGTAACATTAATTCACACATACATGGAGTACTAAAAGCATATATATCTAAATACACACAATACACGAAGGTAATACATGTAAAACACAAAGCATACACATAAGCCACAAAGCATATACATAAGACACAAAGCATACACATAAGTCACAATGCATGTATAGAGAACACATGGAAAGCATGATGCAGTCATGTGAAAACATAAGTTAAAACATAATACATAAAAGAAACAAACATAAGGATGCACATAGAACAAATAAACAAGGCACATGAATCTGACGCTAGCTTTCTCTGTCGCTAGGGGTCATGTGAAGGGAAGTGCCACTATGGATCACACTCTAGTAAGGACCGTTGGATTACTAGGTGACCACGTTAAGTCACATGAAGCACACGGGGCTAGCCAACTATGTTGCACTAGGTGGCTCATGGACCAAAGAGGAAGCATCACAGGCTAGTGAGGATTGTCGAATCACTAGGTGAGTTCCATGCCAATCAAGAAAATATGCAACCAAAAGAGAGCATAGCATGATGCATTCCCCCATCTTAAAGTGATTGCTAACTCCTATCAGGGAGCAATTTCTTTAATGTATAACAAATCACAAAAGAGGCACGAGAGCTTTCTGAAAGCACATGCCCATAAGATATGTGTTCCAAAAACTATAGCGCACAAAGTAGCTGCCCCCACACAAGGCCAACTAAGGTGATGCTATAGGCATGATACACAATGGCTTGTGTAGTCATGGTATGACGCCGAGCATAGCAACAAGGTGCCACATAAATCAAAACATAAGAGAAGTAATTAGTTATACTAAGTAACAACACAAAGGGATCTACTTAATTGGCATCAGTATAGGAATGGTTGTATAATAGGAGATATCTCAAGATTATATATATATATATGGAACTGTCATCATCTGCCAACTAGTAGAACTATGGAGACAAAGGAAGAAGTATCACATGAAATCAAAATAAACATCCCTTGGGTCAACAAGGGAGAATGTCGAAACATTCTACGCCTTGCATCATCTCCAAAGGACACAACAACAATACAAATTATGACATATAGAAGAATGATGATACAAATAGAGAGAATGTGACAATGAATATCGGTCCCTTTATGGATTGCACCTACAAGGGTGTGAAGGGTCATCCAAAGAGAACTTAACAACACAACAATAACAACACAAACATAAATAACACATCAAGCAGTACATCACGGGGGAAACATAATCACATTCACACATAACAAAGAGCATAAGGTACGTCATGTGTGAGTCAACCTAAAGAAAGTCATCCTCCTCCCAATCTAGTTCATCATCTGTTTGGATCAGTGGACAAGACGAAAGAGGAACTATAGCATGAGAGTTATAAGGAACAAGAGCCATACCTGTATTATCTTCGGCCTCACTATCAGAATGTAGTACAATAGGCTCCATAGCAGCTTACGAAGCTTCTTCTTTCTCTATAGGAGACACAATGGTGATAGCTCTCTCTTTGGCATCCATCGATGATAAACGCTTGTGAGGAGGGAGATTCTCCTCTCCTATGGCAAGATGATCCATAGCACGATGACGCTTCTTTCTTTCTCTCGTAATCTTATTTCGCTTAGCTTTATTTGTGATATTTTTAAGGGGAACTATAATATCTTCCAACGCGGGTTCCTTTTCTTCCTTTGCTTTAGGAACATTAGAAGAAACAAGAGGAACCACCAAAGGGTGGGAGGCTATGGGGGAAGGGTTCCTCAATGCGGGATGCTCTTCCTTCTCAACTTGTGAAATAGGTGGAAGTACAAGAGCATCCTCAAGTGGTTGAGAAACCTCAAGAAATAACACTTGAGTAACTAATTGCTTACCACTTATCTCCGTGGAGGTAGGTGGTACAAAAGTTATATTGTGATTACGGGGAGGTCTGTTTTGAGCATGAAGGTTGCCTCATTGTCCTTTAAGGGATGGTGAAGGGGGAACCTTGGCATATCTACCAGATGCTCAAGGACAGGGATGAACCTTCGATTTGGGCTTAGCTTCATTCACTACTTGTGGGATAGGAGGAATTACACTCGTGGCCTCAGAAGATCAAGGAGGTTCAAGAACATCATCAGGGTGAATATTGGTAACTGATAAATCTACTATTTTCTTTTCTTTAAACTTCTAATATGATAAGAAAAATATATCCTCTCATGGTCTCACAGCTCCAACCAGTTGGGCTAGAAGCAGTCGAGTGAAAAATGTCCATTGCGAGCAATGGGGCAATACTGACTGTGATGTACAACATGCACATGTCCCTCAAATGGAAACTTTAAGCACTTGTGAAACATAGAGGGGACTGCCTTTGTGGAACAGAGCCATGGGTAACCCAACTTCACATGAAGTAGGTCTGATGTAGGAATGATAACAAAATGAACATCCAAAGCTCTTGGCCCAACTTTAACTTCAAGAGTTAAAGCACCAAAATTTGCAAGGATAGACCCATTGTGTGCTTTAATATCCATCTCCAATACATCATATGCATCTCGATGTAAACCATGCATGTAGATAAACTCCTCACTTACTACATTCACCATGCATATAGGATCTATCATAGCACCCCGAATAGGTTTATCATTGATTCAGATAGTGATATAAAGAGGCCCATCAGGATGTTCAATGGTAGCATCATGTGGAGTAAAAGATGTAGCCGGTTCCAAATCCACTCGCTCTTTGTGAGGGCGAGCATCCACCATGCAAATATCAACAACATTAGACTCTTGATGAGGAAGAGGATCAGTGTATATTTGAATATTTTGATTAGGAGATGCCACCGATTTATTCCCTTTGTCATTCACACAAACAACTTGGATGACATTGAAGTTGATGAGGTCTTGAACTTCATGTTTAAGATGCATACATCTTTCAGTGTCATGAACAATGGAGTGATGAAATTGATAAAAGGCCTTCGCATCAAAGGAAGATGATTGCATCTTACTTGGATCAAGAGGTTTAACGGGTGGAAGATTGAGGAGATTGTTTTGCAAGAGTTGTGTCATGATAGCATAAAGAGATTATGATAATGGTGTGAAGTTTCTTGTTTTTGGTTATAACTTGTAAGGAGTGGAAGTAGGAGATGACGCTACCACCACATGTTTTCTAATGTTATTTGCTGAAATTTCATTAATTTTGATGATTTTTTTGTTTTGTCTTTTGAAAGAATGATTATGAGAGGCCTCGGATTGACCAACTAGAGATGATGAGGGGTTATGCTCCTACTAACTAATTAAGAGTTGATAATCACGAAGACCCATGCAAAGATGAGTGAATGAATCGTATCGCATCAACAATATCTTATCACAGATGTGAGGTTGTAAGTTTTCTATAAAGATTCTTTGCTCATCAGCATCGAGAATAGAATATTAGATTTGTGAGAAGAGGGCTTGATAACAGCCCAAGAAATCTGTTATTTTCTCTTTCGTTCCTTGTTTGCAATGAACCAAGTCTGTCAAAGAGACTTGAAGTCCAATGTTCGCTTGAAAATGCTCGAGGAACTTGTTAACTAATTGTGTGAAAGAAGTTATAGAATTAGGAGGTAGCATGCAAAACCAATCCAAGGCTGTGTCCTTGAGTGACCTAGGAAAGATTTTTTCCAAGATCGCATCCTCAAAGAAGAAATCACTACACATAGCAGTAAAATCTGCCACATGGTTGTTAGGGTCTCCCTTCCCATTATATTTTTCAAAGTGAGGAGTCTCAAACTTCTCAGGAATAGGAGTTCTTAAGATGGAATGGGATAAAGGGTTACAAATATGATGTGTTGTCATACTAGGCTTAGGTGGACTATTACTCATGTTAGCCAATTATTGTTGGATGGAAGTCATATTTTGCAACAATTAGTTTATGATGGGATCGAAAGCCGAACTAGGTTGAGATTGGAATGAATTGGAAGGACTAGGTGATGGTGTATGAGTAGCCTTTTGGAATGTGATAGGAGGTTTAGATGTAGGTGGAGTAACATTAGGTGTAGAATTTATATAGTTATATGAAACGATACTATTCCCAGTGGATAACCCAACACATGTGGTAGCATTATTACTCAGCTGTGTAGTAGTGGTGAGAATAGTAGAATAATAAGTAGGAATAGGGAGTGTAGGTATGGGTGTTGACACTTGAGTCCCTATTTGATTAGAAGAAGTGACATTATTGATGATTTCAATGCAACTAGATGCAGATAGAATGTTATTATGCACCATATAAGAAAGGCCACGCAAGACTTCCAATCCTTCTTGACCTTCGAGCAAAAGACTTCATAGACTCTCAACAACAGGGATGACCTCTTCAGCTATGTGTTTCGTACTCACAAATCACTAGAAATTAGCCAACTCCATGACTAATTTCTTGACTTGTGCTTCAGGTACATGAGACACAAGGTCGTCAATATTGATGAATTCATGTAAGTTTGATGCTTTAGGAAGGTACGAAGTAGGGATGCTAGGAAGAATTTATGGACCTTCTTTTGGGATAAGCCTAGGAATTTGGGGTTCCAATGTATTGGTATCATCGTCATGCATAGCATTCGAACCCATAATTCACCAACTTCTTCCCAAAAGAAGCTTAGAATCAGGGCACCAGGTCACAAAGCTCATAAAGTGTCTACAAGCTTTAGTAACACACAAGATGCGCCAATAGAATGATGAAGCAAAAGAAATATTTGATTTTATGTTTAAGTGAAGCAATAATATCCCTTAATTGTTACACAAATTATGAACGATATATTATTGAAGATATTTGAATAATTACAATGGGAGCGAGTGCTCATTATATAGAGAAGATGCAAACTAAGAAAGCCTAAAAGCTAGAGAAAAGCAAAGCTAACAATAGACAAACAGATTGCATAAGGCAACCAACTGTAAAAAGCATAAAACTATCTTATCTAAGGAAAGACAGATTGACTGTTATATAAACTTACTAATTTATATTAATACCCCCCTTAATGGTCAATATCCTAACTAAAACATAGTTGCCCCCCTAAAGATGACAACAGAAATAGAGATAGGCTGGTCCACGAGCAACTGAAAAAGCAGACAGAGGAGATTGGCCTAGAAGGTATAGAAAGAAGAGTCCCTTTGCTCAGTATGCTTTGTGATGTGTGTTGATGGAGTTGAAGCTTCAAACTTGGACTACTCAGCAGCCAAGCATTTTCGGCAATCCTTTTTCATATGAGCGAACTTGTGACAGTAATTGCATTAGATGTTGTACTTTTTGGAAGGGTCCTGTGACTAACTCTGACTGAATGGCTGAGAAGACTGATTGGAGCCCTGATTCTGCTGAAAGGACTTGGCAGTGAATGCCTATTATGAGGAGGAAGTAGCACTACCAAACTGCTAATTCCATCGATCTTGCTGCAAGAGTTTGTTGCACAGATCTGAAAACTTCAGAGTAACATTAGTTGAAGTAATGTTAAGAGTTTTGATAAAGTGCTCATAAGAGGGTGGTAGACTTTTCAAAGTGATCACTACCGTATCTTCTTCCATCTTTCAACCAATCGTCATCAACTAATCATGGATATCCTTGATTTTTGTGAGATGCTTCTGCAGAGACATCTGATCATCCGTCATCATTGAGAAGAGCATGTTCTTGAGAAAGAATGCTCAACTTTTGTCAGAGGTTTCATGAAGGTCCTTCAGTGAATCCCAAATTTCTTTTGTTGTTTTCCTAGATGGAACCTGAGGTAGCTAATCATAGGTGATCGACAGCTTGATAAGCATTACCGCTTCACAATTTTGCTCATCGAATCTATCCTGGTCCTTACCCGCCACTTGAGGACATTTAGTTTTGCCCAGTATCATCTGGTCCAAACACCGATACTCAAAAATAGTCATCATTTGCTACTTCCAGGTGTTGTAATTCTTGCCATTGAATCTCTGACTGCTCTCCAATAGAATGTTGGTCAAAGATGCCATGCTTCACATTTTTGAGACATGAGAAAATGAATTATAAGCAGTGGGCACAGAAACCGAAGTAGATAGATGGCACAGACGGCAAACACAGAATGAATTTGAAATATAGATACAAAGGCACAGATCTCGAGATAAATCTGAACACAGATTTCAAGATACTGATCTTGAGAATACGGAAGGCATGAGCTCAGAACATTAAATTTTGAGTGAAAAGGAAAAAATAAGTGTTCATAACTGTTGGATCCCACCTCCACGTGTCCACGTACTGAAGATTGAACGCGAGGTAGAGACAGCTGAGTTAAGACTGCTGAGATCAAATACCGCTAGAGTGAAGTGCTGGGACAAACCAAAAAAGGAATCTACCATAGGTTAAGCAGAGAAAATGGCCATGGGAATCGTGACCCACAGAAGAGAGTCCCAAAAACAGACAACCACAGATAGATGACAGCCTCCATAGAAAATGGAAAGAGGATCGCGCCGCCGCTTGCAGTCAATGAGGGTCATTGGAAACTTGGTCTAGAACTTGCAATCATCAACAAACAAATATCGCAACCTCAGAAATATGAGGAAATCGCCAAAAAAAGGAAACCCGATCAAAGAAAAAAAAAGGCCCGACTACACTTTGTGACTTCCAAAAACTATGACTAGAAAACAAAACATTGAACACGAAATGGCGAGGATAAAACAAAGTCTGCAAGAAACCCTTATTCAGCAAGAAAATGTGAAAACCGCAATTCAAAAGGGTGCAGAAATGACAGATTCCAAAATGCGACCAAAAATAGTTCAGAAAGCTTCCAAATCACCCACAGATGAAAAACATGTCTGCAGAGGAAAACATCAGATGTCAATCATGAAAGGGCACCAGACGCGACCTTAGAATGAAAAAGACGCAGCCCCGAACTGAACAAACAAAATTGTGATTTCAAAACGCGAGTCTTCAGACGCCACTTCAAACCATTTAGTGACTTGCCAAAACACTCCTCCGCGACCTCTAGGGTTTCAAACCGTGAGTTCCTTAAAAAACACAACCATAGAATGCAAACAAGGGCACCATAATTCCAATAAATGTGAACAGACATAAATCACGACCCAGAAAGACTACAGGCGGCATTCAAAAATATGCAGAAAAAAAAGACAAACTTTAAAACCCAAAGTCCCGCTCAACCTAGCTCTAATACCATGTTACACAAATTATGAATGATATATTATTGAAGATATTCGAATAATTACAATGGGAGCGAATGCTCATTAAATAGAGAAGATGCAGACTAAGAAAGCCTAAAAGCTAGAGAAAAGCAAAGCTAACAATAGATGAACATTTGCATAAGGCAACCAGTTGTAAAAAGCATAAAACTATCTTATCTAAGGAAAGATAGATTGACCATTATATAAACTTACTAATTTATTTTAATATTAATCAAATCAAATTCTACTCAAATCCACTTGAATATCAATAATGCTAAATTCAACACAATTTTCAATGCTTTTTTTAAAAATGCAAAAAATAAAAATTGTTCCTATCTTCAATTTTCAATGAAAGATGTCAAATGTAATGTTTTAGAATAATTAAAAATCAGATTTGGAATGCAAATGACAGCAGCAAAATCTGAAATCAAACTATCTTTCATAAACTCTAGAATGTAACATTAACTAGGTTTCACAAAAATGCACTTTTTCAACAATTTCTAGTGATACCAATGAGTCAAATGCACAATGCAACAATATGAAATGATAAACTACTCTAAATCTAATCAGATCTGATGCAAAAATCAGAAAATAAGATGATTCTATGATGATCTATACTTTCCAAAAGCAAACAAAGTGACAACTATGCAATTTTCAAATCTAGAATGCAATTTTTTATCTTTTCCAATTTCAAATGCAAGGATGCAAAATGTTTTTTAACAAAAATAATGAAAGGAAATAAAATTCAAATGCTCTAAAAAACTTAATCAATGCAACAAGATATAAACAACCTTCAAATCTATAAACTCTAGGGTCAAAACTAGCAAGATTTTCTATGAATGCAAGGTTTTGACAAACCCTAGTTTTGAAACTATGCAAAATTTAACTATGTATGGATGAAAAATGATTAATGAAACTACTCCCAATCAGATCTAGAGTGATAAAAAACTCAAATATGAAAGAAGAAGGATGAAAAAGTGCAAGAAATGACGGGTTCAACAAAATGTTTAGTGGAAAAGAGTGCACCTAGCCTAAAGAGCTAAACTAGGTCAAACCCTCTTCTACAAACGTTGGGGCACAAAATGAGCTTGGATTTTACCTAAGAAAGAGAGCCAAAGTATAGGGGTTCTACTCTTTTTTTGTATATAGATGGATCAACCAAGTTCAACCAAAGTCAAACAAGCAAGCTAAGACTATGATCAAACCCTAAATGATGAACAGACTATAACTGACTGTCGAAAATGAATCCCAATGAACAGAAATTATAGCAGAGGTTAGAGAAGGATTCAGAACCTAGATTTTGTACCAGAAATGCACAAGACTAGGTTTCTCGAGTGCCCTAGGCCTTTTCTAGGGTTTCATAGAAACTCATATATCACCAGACCTACACTTGTCTACTCTACCTTCTTCCCATAAATTAGCTCCTGAAACTTGTTCCTCCAACCTGCACACACAAAAAGAGAAAAGGTTGTGTTGTGTTTAAGGGCTTGCCTCAGTCAAGCCCCATGTTGGTGTTCCCACCTCCAGTACAATAATGATTAGATCCAAGAGTGTGTTCCCTAGGAGGGCAGTGGCCAAATTTGTAATAATATGATGAATAATGAATGATAATAATGATAATAACCACAAAGAGATGACCTTAGTTGATGAAGAGGACTCAAGATCCTACACCAACAAAGGAGAGTGATGAAGAGAGCTTCAAACTTCCTTCAAAGCCTACAAAAAAACTTCAATAGCATCCACAAGGAGATAACACTTCAAGCATGAACACTTTAGCATAGAACACAATATGAGAGCAACATTTGCATTAATCCTCTAGGTGTCATCTAGGTGTAAAATGAACAACAACACTCATTTAAATATGCATTCCTGCTCACTTACGACAAATAAAACTTTATTAGGCTAATAAATACAAACCAAAGGAGTGTCCCAAGATGACACCACAAAGTGGGGCTAAAAATCCCAAGTGGGACCAGGGCACTTGGACACCCTAAACCTTTAGCCAATAGACTCCAAAAAGTGTCCAATTTAGTAAGCTTAGTCCAATCCTAAGTTGATTGTGTCAGGTTTATTTATCAAGATCGAGATTTTTATCGTTTTAAGCTCAAAAAAGGTGATAAAATTGGTCTTGATTAACAAAGGCAACAAAATAGGTCCAACTAGGAGCTAAACTAAGCGTAAAATGCTAGTGTACACATTTTACGACTCAACAAACCTTACCAACAAATGAGGTAAGAAACAAATTTGAAGGAAAAGAAACATTAGTGGTACCTCATAAGGAAGAAGGCATTTGGAATATGATTGAATGGATGGGCTAAGCAAATGTGGTACCATAGAAAGTATGTTGTTCAATAAAGAAAGGAGGAAAAGACCCCATGGAAGGAGAGGGGGACCCTAAGAACTTAGCTATGCAGATAGGAGAAGATGAAAGGGAGGTAGTAGACAAGAATGAAGATAAAAACCAATATTTCTACCAACCTTTAGAAATAAGAGAAGAAAATATAGATAAAGAAGGGGAACCAAAAATAGCCAAGATTGCAAATTATTGGGGTGATGATGTAGTATTAAAGATAGCATAAATATTAAAGGAGTATGAAGATATATTCCCTAGAACCTTTATAGAGCTAAAAGGTATAAAGGAGGAAGCAAGAATAATGAGGATCTAGTTAAAAATGAAGCTAAACCCCATAAGTAGAGACCCAACTAGCTAAATCCAAATGTTAAGGTAATAATGAAAAGTGAAATAGACATAATGCAAGTACTAGAGGAATTATTAAACCAATTAAAAATGTAGAGCGGATTAGTCCCATGGTGGTGTAGTGTAAGAAGACTAGGGAGATAAGAATACGTGTAGATTTCTTGGAGTTGAACAAAGCACGCATCCATGATCCATTCCCAACCCCCTTCATAGAGGAAGTGTTTGAAACTATTGCTTGTAGAGAAGTATATTCATTCATTGATGGATTTTGGGTAATCACCAAGTAAAAATAAAATGACAAGATCAATGCAAAACCAATTTTGCCACTAAATGGGGAACTTTTATGTGTACGGTGATGTCATTGGAATTGAAGAATGCACTTGCAATATTTAGTAGGATTATGGTACATGCATTTAGAGAGTTTATTCATGATTTATTAGAAGTATACTGAGATGATTGGATAATTTATGGATTGTTAAAATATCATGTCCAAGTGTTGAGATTGATCTTTGAGGGGTGCCACAGTCTCATAATTGCACTAAATTTAAAGAAATGCATATATTTGCTACTCCATTTGGTACTTTGCTAGAGCATATTATTTGTAAAAAGGGATGATGGTGGACCCCCTTAAAATTCCCATAATTTTGAATTTACCCCTCTAAAGAATGTATCTAAGACAAGCATTTTTAGGATATACTAGTTATCACCACAAATTTATTAGAAATTATGCAACTATTTCAAGACCAATTGAAGAATTTTTAAAGAATAAGAATAACAAGAAATTTGAGTGGATAGAAAAATGTTGAAAATAAGATAGTAGAAGCTCCCATCTTAATATTTTCAAATTGTACACAACCATTCCATGTGCATGTAGATGCATTTGGTACAACATTGGACCCTCCTACTCCATGAATAGTCAAGATTACAAAAGAAGAGGTGAAACAAGAAACAAAGGGGGAAGAATAGATATGAAGAAGCTCAGAAAGAATAGGATCCTCCAATGGAGTTACATAATCGCAAACAAAAAAATTAGAAGTGAAAGCCTCAAAGAAACCAATAAGTAAAGAAGAGTAGAAACAAAAAAGAAAGAATCCATAAACTACACAAAAAGAGCAAATTTCCCCACTACAGGAACCACTTCTACAAGAAACAGCTAGAACACTATTGCAGATGAGGTCATCAACAAAAAAGGAAGGAAGAAAAATGGAAGTCAAACCCAAAGGACAAAAATAGAAAGATAAAAGAGGACCAATATTATGTGATATCTCTTTCAAAGAAGAACCAAAAACCACAAAAGTAGCTTAACCAAAGCCACCACAGAAAAGGGTTACATGGAGCACAATGCCATGAGTAAAAGGCAAAGAGAAGAAAATAGAGGAATTATTGGATGGAAAAATGTTATTCAAATCCTTGTTCAAAGAAAGGAAACACAGAAATTTCCAAATCATATCCCTCTGCCACTACAACCAATCAAAAGATTATTATAGAAGCCCTACTTTGCTTTGTATGAGTCAACCCTTACACCCTAGAACAAATTAACAAGGCTTTTTTAGAAGAGTTGGCCACACAATGAGAAGAAACTTTTAAAATTGATCTCACTTAAAACTAAGGAAATGGAAGAAGCCACTATACAATTTAAATTTTCACCAAAAACTTGTAGTCAAGTACAAACTCTTCAAGACCAAGAACTATGAACAAATCACATGGTAGATACATTGATGACAAATATGAATCATGAGAAATTAAATAAATAAATTATATAAGGATGTAATTTTGATGGAAAAATAGGCCTATGAGAAATGATAGCATAAAGTCAGGGTGTGTGCAAGAAGTTGAGTCCACTTTTTGGCCAAAAAGTGGAAGTGTTTTCCCTGATTTTTAGAAATTGTCACATTTGACCTAAAAATTTGAAGCACTTAAAGGTGGAATCTTGAAAAAAGTCAGTAAATATGAAATGTAGTACTCGGAGTATAGTTTCCAAATATGTAATTTTTTTAATACCCAGATGATACAAATTGATTTTTAATAGGCGTTTCTAAAAACCACTGTTTAAAAGTCACTTTTTTTTTACTATACCATGCACGTGTACATCATCCATATTTTGACCTAAATAATCATATTTTTCTAAATCCTTTTGGGAAAAGATTCGTAACTCACTGAAGCACGTTTTCCATATTTTTTTGTAATTTTTTATTGAATTTTTTTGGGTTAATTTTTTATTGGCCATTTTTGGTGTTTTAAAAAATCATCGTGTACGTCACACATAAGATGACTAATCATTTTTTTAAAAAAAAATTCAAATTGAAAAGAATTGTCTAAAGTACGTTTTCGTACAATTTTTTTTACAAAAAATTATTTTCATAAAAAGTTATTAAAATATTAAAAAACCCTGATAATTCAAGTTTATGTACCTATTTCAAAAGAAATTAATTGAAAAATAGAAAAATAATCCAATTGTAAAAAAAAATTACATATTTGGAATCTACACTGTCTCATCTATAATGGGTTTTAATTTCGTCAAAAAATTCTACAAAAAAGGCCTCCAGACATATGCCCAAAGTCACTATTTTGTTGTGACATTAACAGGACCTTCAAGTTGTAGGTCAAACCAGGTCCAAAGCCAAGGGTCAGGTTCCCAAGCCTTTTTTCTGACCCAAAACCCATAGCAAAAATGGGGTCAGAAATTCAAATTTTATGAAACGGGATCCCGTTCTAGAAATGGGATCCCGTTTCTAAAAAACAAGATCCCGCTTTTGGCTCGGGATCCCGAAGCATAACAGGATCCCATTTCATAAAAAGTGGGATCCCGTTTTGGTTTACCCAATTTCAAGTTTTTTCTAAGTCTGAAACTTCCACCTTAAGTGGAGTCATCTTTGTGCATTTACTCATCAAGCAAATGTACAAAAAGAGTAGAAGGACAAATCACCACAGAGAATAAAAGCTACCACAAAGGAAGCTCAAGAAGTGGAAATCTTAAGAAGTAAGTTGATACACCACAAAAGGAATATGTAACCAATTTTGCACATATGGAGGAGGATAAAATACAAAAAAAAAGAGACCAAGGATGAGAGGGGGAAAGCATCAAAAAGAAGACTAAAGAAGGTAAAAATGGATAGGCATTAATAACTCTAGAGAGACAACTGGTGAGTGATCTGATAGCCAAAATAAGGGAATACATGGTCAAGAAAAAAAAGATAGCTCCATTTTTTTAATATAAGCCCTAAAATATTCATCAACACACTGATCAGACTATAGTTTGATTTCACCTAAGTATCTCCATTTCACATATTTAAGATTAGTGAAGCATTTGGTAGTAGTGTAAAGTAAGATTTGATAAACAAATATTTAACTATAGAGGATAGCATGACCAACTTTCTTAAAGAAATATGACAACAACCATAGGTTCAAATTGATCTCTTAATTTCAATAACAAAACAATTAGAGGATGTGCTATCAAATCTACTTAGACAAATTGGTAATTGGGAACACAAAAAGAAGTTGAAAGATCAAGCAATTAAAGACTATGAAGAAGAAAATTTGAGTAGGATACAACATAAATGGCAAAATGGATGAAAGGAAATGGATAGATAGATTCAAAAATTGGAACACACTTGTAGCGATGTGTCATCACTCTATCAGTATTATGAAAATTGGCCACATACTACCATGCAATAAAAGGTTCAAACTGATTAGATAGAGAACCATATTTTGCAGATTTCAGGCAATTATGATGTGATGTGGGACCTAGATGGGTAACAATGAAAACAACTTAGAAGTTTATAGTCTTAGTAGAGTTAGATGAATGAACAAAAAACAAAGTTAATTTCCCAACCGAAGGAGTTGAATTTAGAAGTAAATATCCATTTATCTTTGTTGACTAGTCTTTTCATCAAAATTAAAGAGATATTCCCTACTCTTGCAACACCTTCTACTTTGACAATTATAGAAGGATCCTACATAGATATACTGGACAACAACAAAGGCAGTGGTACTCAAAACACTATTCAAGACCTTTTGAATGTCATTGGTCTAGACAAAGCTCACTACCCAAATAACCTCTCTTTTAAGTTGAAAACACCATCATTTGCAGTAGTGCAAGATGGGGGTATACATGTGTGTCCAAAAGAGATGAAACATATCTATTATTATAAAATATACCCTGGCTTTAACACAGAAACACAAATGCATACAAAAATATAACTACACTATATGTGAGGTATTTGTTTCAATTTTTAATGAGTTTGGGTGATCACAGGCTTCCCAGACCGGTGCCTATCCATTAGGCTGCAGAGTCTCACATTTATCAAAGGAACACAATTACAAGGATATGTATGACTGCCTATTTTGAAGATTCAAAGGCATGACAATCAATATCAAACCATGAGAATACTTAGTAATCCAACACCATACAACATTCTTCCATATGTAATACTAAAATGATCATTTACAAAACCTAAAAATGGATTAAGAACTGTCACTTTCATTCAAATTAGATTTTACAATCATACCACTAAATGTGGAAAGAGAAAACCCTAAATGCGATAGAGCTTTCCTAAAAGAACACTTACAACAGTGGAGAAAAACAAGATTGATATCAAGAGTACAATATATTTCGCATACACTTCTGACAACTGCTTCCTAAAGAATAGAAATTAATCACTGGTATTTTCCCTAATTGCCTCTGGATATTTGCACCTGCCCACCTGCACCAGCATTAAATCTCACCCACTCCCATAAATTCATGCAACTTATTCCATTTACTTGCCACCAACCTGTACATCCTCTTCAATTTTCTATTCATGGCGACCGGGAGTAGATGGGCATTTAAAAATAAAAAGCCCACCAAAAGTGTCAATAAAGATTTTACAACACTTTAAAATATTTTAAAAAATAAATTTAAAATATTTTAAACTATCACATTTATATTTCATGCTTTACACTTTAACATTTCAATTTGCCTTATTAGAAAAATTATTCTATCGTGAACCTTTGGACTATCTTTATTTTCCTTTCTTGGCACTTTGGCTTTGTTGTCGGCCTTTTTGCCTTATCGGCAAACTATGAATTCAGTGAACCTAAAGGTTCATGAATTTCATTATCATTTCCTTTTTCTGCCTTTCTTCTTCTTTCTCTTATATCGGCAAATCCTCCGGCGACAAACTATACATCCTTGTCTCTTTTTCTTTTGTCTCTTTTGTCTTCACTTTCCCCTTTGTCGGCAACTTACCTTGTCGATCAACCTTGCAATTCATGAACCATCCCCTTTTGCGACAAAGGTGCTTTGATTCTTTCTCTTCACTTCTCTTCATTGGCGCTTTGCCCCATTGGCAAACTTTATCATCGACAAACCTAATAGTTCCTAAACTCACACTTTTGCCGATGAAGCCGCTTGTTGTCCTTCATTCACTTTATTTCATCCTTCATCTTCGGTGGCAAATACTCTAGTCAGTGAACTTTCAAGTTCACAAACCAAAAAATTCGTCAACAAAAGACTTCATAATATTTCATTTTCCATCTCGTCAGAAAATCTCCAAAATGGCAAACCAGGGAACCTTAGTCTATAAAATCGACGGTTTGTGAACCAACCAATTTGCCGACAAAACTTACTTAACAAGATTAGAAGATGAAGACTTGGCAAAACTTTTAAGGAAATCGAGAAATTGAGATATCAAAAATCGACAAGTTCACAAACCACCTAACTTGATGATAAAACTAAACTTAGGCACTTTTTGAAGATTTTCAAAAGTAAAACACTTGGCCAAAGACTTATACAAACACTTAGACATTTTTTTGGAAAATAGGGCAAACATAAGGATCTTATAGGTCTTACAATTTTGAAACATAAAAAATAGGAGTCCCAACTGTGGCTCTTGTTGGGGACATGTGCAAAGTAGTGGCACAACGAGAATCTAGAGCATCTTCGAGAACACCAAAGCACCAAAACAACACAGGACAAAACAAACACCATCAAGACCAACAATGGTCAGGACTACATGAGGTTAAAATGGAAGATATGACTTGACTGCACCAATCAAAATTCAAAGGAAACATTACTTATGAAAACTAATGCTTTAGATGTTGCTCATGAATGAGCAGCTCCATGAGCTCTCCTTCTAGAGTCATCAAACGGTAGATGTTGAGCTCCAACTTCTCAGCCACTTCATATGGCCCAAGCCACAATGGATCAAACTTGCCATGTGTCCCTTTATCTTCAGATTTTGCATCACAGAGAAGAACCAAGTCATCAATTTGAAAATCTCTTAACAAGGTGTTTTTATCAAATAAACACTTCATTTTCTGATTATGATTCAATTTTTTATCATAAGCAGCTCTTCTCTACTCCTCCAACTCAGTTAGTTGCATGATCTTCTAGGACATTGCATTACACTGATCTTCTTCTATATCATGCAACAACTGATAGACTGGCAGTTCCATGTTGATGGGCATCTTTACCTCTGCTCAATACACTAGCTCAAATGGGCTTCTACCAACGGATCTTTTCAAAGTTATTATGTCAGCCCATAGAGCATACTTCCAACTGTCATCCCATCTTTTCTTATTCTAATCCAATGTTCTCTTTATGATCTTCATCATGCTTCTATTACTCGATTCAGCTTATCCATTACTTTGGGGGTGATAGGGGGACAAATGCACAAGGTTTATACCAAACTTAGAACACATGTTCAACATTTCTTGAGACCTAAAACACATTGCATTGTCTTCTAAAATCCTAGTTGGCACCCCAAACCTGGTTATTATATTGCTAATCATGAAATCAACAACCACCTTGGAAGTTGCATTGCGAGTGGGGACTACCTCTACCCACTTGGTGAAGTAGTTAGTGGCCACAAGGATCCATTTAAGTCCATTGCTGGATTTTTTTTGTATCTCTCCAATGAAGTCAATTCCCCATTGCTGGAAAGGTGCATCAACTATGATAGGCAAAAAGGGTAGTGCTCCGACAAACTTCAACTTACCAGAAAACCGTTGGCAAGCATCACATTTTCTTATCTTTTGTGCCACATCCTTGAATAAAGTAGGCCACCAATACATAGCTCTAAGGATATTATGGGCAGTAGTCTTAGCTTTGAAGTATCCCCCTCAAATTCCATGGAGGCATTCATTCATTATTGTTTCAGCTTGCTCTTGATCCAAACACTTGAGCAATACACGTTCGTGATTTCTCCACATCAAATCATTCTGGAACAACACATACCTTTGAGATCTCAGCTTGAGGGTCCTTTTCTAATTCTCATCCATACATGGTGGACAATTCATATTTTCAAGGTAAAATACCACATCTTTGTATTGTGTGTGAGGAAAATCGAGTTCAATCAAGCGTGAATATCAAAACTTAACCCTACAACCTTCAAGAAATGGATCTAAACAATAACCTATAATTCAATGCAAATCAAACAAAGAACGAAATCACCTAGATTGTATGTATTCCTTAGTTTTTGTGGATTGCTCTTCAAATTGCATAACCATGGTCGCAACAAGCGGATGTAGGTGATGTGCTCAAAGACGTAATATGTGTGCTCAATGATGCAAAGTATGCTCAAAGCGTTGTATGAATGCCCAAAGCTTAATGATAGAAGAGAATTTGTGAAGAGATGAATGGACGTATACATAGCTTTCAGGGGAAGATCGATCAATGGTGGAGATAATTCAATGATATGGACGGATGAGATAAATTGAGAGATCATGAAGGAACGTGCACACATGTGTACATGAAAAAAGATGGTTTATTGTGTTAATTGCTTTTTGGCTAAAAATAAGATGTTTTTCATAAAAATAGAATGTTTTTTTCCTATTTTATGAGTTGATTGATAAAAACAAAGATTTAAAAGCCAATTAACTCAACTTTTGATTTGCTTTTTGATATGCTATGAAAAAATGAATTAATAAATTATTTAATTTGTGTGCATGGATGAAAAAGATTATTTTTAGAAGGTTTGAGAATATAATTAGAAATTAAATAAATAAATTTATTTAATTTATTGTGCATGATGGAAGAATAAGAAGATATAAATAAAATATTAATTTTATTTATTTTAGAAGATTTGAAAAAGTCAACTTAAATAAATTTGAACAATTTATTTAAATTTGGAGGAATAATTAGCTAATTAAATAATTAAAATTATTTAATTATTTGTGGATAGGAGGAATTAAAGTGATGAATTAATTAAATAATTGATTTATTTAATTAATGTGGATTTGAAGATTGAAAGAGGATAATTTAATTAAATAATTAAAATTATTTATTTTAGAAGAATAAAGTGGTGATCTAATGAAATTAATTAAATAAATAGAATTTATTCAATTAATGTTGGAATTAGGGGAATTAGAAGAAATTGATGAAATTAATTAAATAATTAGATTTTTTAATTAATGTTAGATGGAAATGATTTAGAAGAATTTGATGTATGCAAGATGAATAATGCAAAGGTCATTTTCAGGTGTCTACATTTTGCCCCTCTTTGAGACAATGCATTTTACAGCGTTGTTTCAAAGAAAATAGTGATGATGATGTGATTTAACAATTGTGTCCCAGTGTAACTGGTGTAGGATGCCCCCTCGAGAGGAAAGACAGGGAAATGATAGAAGGACTAGGTTGAATCGTGACTAAAAGAATGGGATAGCGACGCGATAGAAACAGGCTAAGAAAGACCAGGGTTGGAGATTGGAGGCTTACACAATGGAGAAATAAGGCTAACACGAAGAAATATGAGACAATGGGAGGGAAGACTTAGGGTTGGGACTCTATAAATAGGGCCCAAGGGGTCACTTTCAGCTCATTTTCACACTCAGAGTTTAGAGATTTCAGAGCCTTCGTCTTCTAGTTTGATAAGTACTTGAGCTTTCAACATGATGAATAGTTCATTTTCTTCTTGAGTTAGTCAAGTCAGGGTGGATAGGATGGATTGTGATATATGGAAGAAGTGAAAGGTGGAATTATTATGGATTGAGATGGAGGATGGGGTGCATCTTATGTACCTAAGTACTGGATACTTCCTTCGTATTCCAGACTGCCTACATACCCTGTATCCACGGGATCAAGGTACATTAAGATGGGGTGATTATGATGATATGTAGTTCTAGTTTGTGATGATGATATAGGATGAGATGAGGGGTGAAGTGTTATCATACCTGGGACAAGGTGTTGCAAGTATGTGCTAATCGGTGTTGTCATTGATTTTAACATGTTTGTGTTATCATTGGTGTCAACTATGCTCTTGTTTTGTTACTTTATTGGGATGAGTTAGTTGCTTTGTATTGTGTTGTATAAGTGCTAAATATGATAAGAATATGTTCCTGATATTGAATATCCAAGTGCTTTTGAGAAAATTTGGTTCATACAGAAGACATAATTGTGAAGATGTATTCTGACCTACAGGATACTGTCTAAGTTTTTGCTCCACATTTCTTTTGTGTTGAAGATCGGAGTATGAGATTTGGATATGTTTTAGAGAAGTGTTTGAAGATGCTAAATCCAAATTTTGGTGATCTGGATCGCTATGCAGAAAAAGTTTTATTCACCAGTTTAAAGACTATGCCTGACAACATCTGCAGAATGACAGGGAGAAAGTGTTTTGCTCCCTATTTCTCTGCAGTTTGGAATTTGGTCTTACGGTTCTAGGATTAAGCTTATAAGGTCCTTAGCTATCTTCATTCAAAAGGATTTGTGACTTGGTGCTCTGGAAAGAAAGTTATTGATTAGCAAAGTTTGACAATGTTTGTTGTGAAGCAATCTGTGATATGTCTTCAAGTGATACTTGTTGTTCTCAAGTGAGATCTATTGCGGTTGGATTTGTTGACTTCCAGGTGATTCTATGTTGTTCTTGGATGTCTCTAGAATGTATTGAAGGCATCTACTTGATCTGCAAGCTATAATGAAGTTCTTGGAAGCGTGCATTTAAGTATTCTTGATGTTTGCACTAGGTCTGGCCGACTTGGCTATTTACACTTGTTGCGGAGGAGATTCATGGATTGTAGAAGGGTATTCAACCATGTGAAGATGTATTTGGGTCCAAGCTAAGCCATGAAGTGTTATTATTTCACTCATTTGATTCACAAGTTTGTTTAGGTCTAGACCTAATTTGATTTATGTATGTATGCTGACCTTAGAGATAGTTCCAATGGTTGTAAGTTGTATTGCTGACCTTGATGAATGTTTCAAGGTTAATGATCAGTATAAATATATGTAATGAATCTATGAGTGATATGTGAATTGTGAAGATGTGAATATAAAGTGTGTGTGTGTGTTGTAAAAGTAGAGCAGAAGAGATATATTGCACTTCAATGGAACTGAACTTAGGCATGTTGTAGATGCTACTATATAAGTTCATGGCAATGAGCCACCCCTTGGCAGTGAGAATTTTGGCCAGTGAGCCTCTTTGTTATTCAATATTGTTACTACATTATATTGTGAGCTAACACTCGCCGTGGTTTTTCCCTTTTAGGGTTTTCCACATAAAAATCTGGTGTTAATGTGTGTATGATGTTAATGTGCTTATGTTTTGTTTCTGTTGTTCATGTTTAATCTTCATAACATAATAAGGAATTAAATTAAGTTGATGTGAATGTGATCTTGGTAAAAGAAGTCAAATTTTTTGATACAAATGATTCACCCCCCCTCTCAGTTATCTTGTGCCTTCAACACAAGAATCCATTCCTAGACCTAGGTTAAGGAAAACATGCCCCCATAGAGGTTTTATTATGGAAAATAACTAGATGAACTGACTATGGATGATGAACTATGGATGAGTGAATTGACTATGGATGTTGCTAATGGATGACAACTGACACTAACAATTTCCAATCCATGATAGATGGGGATATGGAAATATAAAGGTTAATGGGTTTATTATGGATGGATGAGGAGTTATTATGGAATGAGATGGAATGAGATGGAGGTATGACTTACTGGATGGTGGATGTTGACTCTACACATAAAGTATGTTTGCCAGGTTTTCACTATGGTACTTACCCAAGGAACTTGTTTACCAGGTTTTCACCAAAGGATAGGTTATTTTTGGATTTTTCTATTTTATGTTTATTTTTTATTTTTTTGGATTTTTTTTTTGCATTTTTCTAAGGATACTCTGAGGATCAAGCATAGAACTTCTTAAGATGAACATTGTTGATGGGTTCATCTAAGGGAATTCCTTCAGGTGTTGACAAAGTGTAAGCTCCTGATCCATAGACTGTTGTGACAACAACCAATTAGGCTCAAACTTGCCTTTCTTGTCTCGATCTTGTTAATTTCTTTGATTTTCCTTAAGGACAAGATCACCTATCTGAAACCTTCTTTCCTTGATCTTCTTATTATAGTTACAATGGAGGCGGTTTTGATAGACATGAAGATGATTAAGTGCTGTGAGATGCCTCTCGCCCAGTAACTCTAGCTCATGCAATCTAGAAATTATGTACTCTCCATCAATAAGATGCTACATAGATACACTGAGAGATGGGATCTCGACCTCGATAGGTAAAATGGCTTCAGTGCCATAGATTATGGCATATGGGGTAGCACCAATTAGGGTTCTGATACTACTGCAATAGGCCCATAAGGTGGGATTGAGTTGTAAATGCCAATCACAACCACCTTCATTGACAGTTTTCTTGAGGATTTTCAATATGGTTTTGTTGGAAGCCTCGTCTTGGCCGTTACTCTGGGGATAGTATGGAGTGGAAAAGTGATGTTGAATATGGTACTGTGTGCACAAGGCACAAACATCTTGGTTCTTGAAGGGTCTACCATTATCAGTTACTATGGCTAGGGGAATACCGTACCTGCAAATGAGGTAGTTTAGGATAAACTTAGCTATTTGTTTGTCGATGAAATAGGTCATAGGAATAGCTTCTACCCACTTCGTGACATACTCAGTGGCGATACTAATGAACTTATGGCCATTGGAAGAGGATGGATGGATTTTATCGATGAGGTTGAGGCCCCACTGTGAAAAAGGCTATGGAGTAGTAACAGGTTGTAGCTCGTGCTGGTGCATGAATCAAATCTCCATGTTGTTGTCATTGAAGACACTTCTTGGCAAACTAGAATGCATCTTTTTCTATTGTGGCCCAATAATAACCTGTATGGAGAAGCTTTTTAGCTAGATTAGGACCGGTGGAATGTGATCCACAGACACCTTCATGTACATCTCGTAAGGCAATGTTAGCTTCTTCTGAGTTAAGACATCTAAGGAGGATACCATCGAGACTCTTGTGGTATAGGGTGTCACCAAGGATAGTGAAATGAGAGGCACACCGGATGAAGGTTTTGCGTTGGGTAGATGTAAGGTTTGATGGGATGGTGTTGTAATGGAGATAATCATAGATATCTTGGTACCAAGGAGAATTGGGACCAACAAGTTCGCAAATAATTTCAGTCGGTGGAACATCAATGGCTGGTATCAATAATTTCTCGATCAAGAATTCACAACGCTAAGTTTTTGTAGCCATTTCTACGAGGGATCCAATAGTATCCATAGCATCTGCATCTTTATTGTGTGCCCTAGGGATTTGTTCAAAAGAGATGCTAGAAAAATTTTGCTTGTAGCTATTAACCAATTGTTTGTAGGGTATCAACTTGTCATCTTTTGTTTGATACTCATCTATGACTTGTCTGATGACTAGTTGAGAATCTCCATATACTTGTAGTTGTTTGATATTCCATTGGACGGTTATGTGGAGACCTATAAGTAGTGCTTCATACTCAGCAATATTGTTGGTGCAAGGAAATACTAGCCGATATGACTTTGGGATATAATCATTTTTGGGTGTAATAAAGAGGACTCCTGCTCCTGAACCATGTTGTGTGTAGGAATCATCAAAGTATAGTTTCCATTCAACTGAGGTAGAAAGATTGAATATCCCTTCATCCAAAAAGTCAGAGAGAATAGGGTTTATATCTATCATAGGAGCCTCTTCTAATTGATCTGCAAGAACTTGTCCTTTGATAGCTTTTTGATCAACACACTCTATATTAAATTCACTCAAAATCATGACTCATTTTGCTAGTCTACCAGTGAGGGTTGCTTTGGATAAGAGATATTTCAATGGATCAATTTTAGAAATGAGGTTGGTATGTTGGTTTAAAATTTAATGTCACAACTTTTGGGAAGCAAACACTACTGCTAAACATGCCCGCTCTATGGGAGTGTAATTGAGTTCATAACCAACCAAGGTGCGATTGATATAGTAGACTACCTATTCTTTTCCTGACTCATCATGTTGTGCTAGGAGAGCACCTAATGCTACAGATGTAGTAGAGATATACAAGAGTAAAGGTCTATCTGGAACTGGTGGCACCAAAATTGGAGGTATAGCTAGATAGTCTTTAAGTTTATCAAATGCCTGTTGACACTTACTATCCCATCAAAATGAGACATCCTTTTAGAGCAAGTGTAGAAATGGTTGACATTTATCTTCTAGTTGTGAAATGAACCGTCTAATGGACTGTAATCTCCCTTGAAGGATCCTTAGTTGATTTAGATTCTTAGGTGGAGGCATCTCAACTATAGCTTTGACTTTAGCAGGATCCACTTCAATTCCTCTACGAGATACAATGTATCTTAACAATTTCCCTGAAGTGACACCAAAGACACATTTCTTAGGATTGAGCCTCACTTGATATTTCTCTAGTCTATCAAATATATGTCCTAGAACCTATAGATGATCTGCCCTAGTCTTAGATTTTCCCAATATATCATCGACATAGTCCTCCATAATAGTATGAAAAAGGTCATGAAATATTATTGTCATTGCTCATTGATAGGTAGCTCTTGCATTCTTAAGACCAAAACCCATGACTTGCCAATAATAGGTACCCCAAGGACATGTAAAAGTTGTTTTATGTTGATCCTCTAGTGCTATGATGATATGATCATATCCAGAGAAACCATCCATTAGGGAAAGCATTTCGTGACCTATTGTTAAGTCCACAATGATATCAATATTGGGCAATGGAAAGTCATCTTTGGGACATGCTTTATTTAGATCTCTGAAGTGTGTACAAATGTGAATGCCCCCAGTGACTTTGGAAATAGGTACCAAGTTTGAGACACACTCTGGATAATCAATAGGTTATATGAACTTCACATCTAGCAATTTCTGAAGCTCTACTTTTACCAATAGTGCAATTTGTGGATGCATCTTATCGAGCTTTTGTTTGACTAGCTTGACATTTGGAGATATTGCTAGATGATGAACCACTAGTGAAGGATCCAACCCAGGCATGTCAGCGTATGACCAAGTGAAATTGATTGTCCTTTGCAAGAAGAATTTTATGAAATCCTTCCTCTCTTGTTCTGAAAGTGAAGCTGCTAGGAATGTGATTTTAGGATTCTGAATTGTGTCTAGATTCATCTCTTGTGAGTCTTCTACTAAGAGAGCTAATTTTTCTTGATAGTTTGTAGGTAAGGGAAGGTCAAATCCTCCATCCTCGGGCACCTTAGAGAAATTTTTACCATTGGATATGTCCTTTGTTTTTACTTTTTTATGATCAAGAGGTGCCACATTGTGGTTTTCACCTAGGGATCTATTTTTATTTTCACTTTTGTGACTGGAGGATTTGGTATTCTCACCAAAGTACGTAGCTTGATCTAAATCCATGAAAAACTAAGTTTTATGATCACCAATCGGGATACCATCCCGGAGCCCCATGAATTCTGCTATAGCCTCATTATTCTGAAAGATGTCAAGAACGGGGGCCTCTTGTTGGTCCCAATCAATAAGTTCAGGGTAGATGAGTGGAAGATTCCAAGTTTTCATGTTGGAGGTGAGGGAAATGGATGATATCATGAATATCAAGGTTTCTTGGAATAGGTCTGGGAGGTGTAGGTAAGAGTCATCAATAGTATCCTCTTTAGAGATTGAAGCTATGGGAAAAGCTTTCACTACCTTGTCGAGAATAAACTCAATGTCCGAGGAATGTGGTACCTCCTTACCGTATCCTAAACCATGCTTGTTGTATTTCTTAGTCACAATAATAGGCTCTAGATTTCCTTGATTATGTTTTCCAAAACCAACTTGGCCTTTATAGCCCATGTTTTTCACAATTCTAAGCCTCGTACCATATTGTGCAATAGGTAGTGTGACTAGATCCTTTTCTTGGAATATCCAAGAGGAGATATCTTCAATAGATTCATCTTCTAGCAATCCCCCATGAGTGAATGTTGTTAGGGAAGCTGGTATGATTTCCTTTTTAGTGACCTTTTCTATGGGTGGTTTTCCATATGATTTAGGTGAGAGAGGCATCATCCCCACACAACAAGATTTTGAGATGTCATATTCGCCAAATCCTATGTCTTTGTATCGAACCTTGATCTCAGGAATGGGTTTATCAGCAGAGGCTTTTTGCAAAGTATCTAGGTCAATGTATAATGGAGATGGTTAGGCTTGAATATTATTTGGGATTTGGTTGCTATTTTGGTAATGCCCTTGCATGGCGTGGAAAAACTTGAAATGATGAGGATCTCTAGGGATTGTGATTTTAGTAGCATTGAATGGGAATTTGAGACATTGATGGTATGTAGAAGGTACAGCCTGCATGGTATGGATCCATGGGTGACCTAGGATGATATTATAGGGTAGATCAAGGTCCAATACTTGGCATCTTGTTTCTAATATGATAGGGCCTACTGGAATAGGCAAATGGATCACACCTTCTGACCAATGCTCTGAATCATCATAAGCTTTGATAGTGATAGATTGTTCAAGATTAATGCTATCCTCAAAGTATCCTAATTGTTTTAGCAATTTTAGTGAAAAAATGTTGAGACCAACACCACCATCTATAAGTATATGTTTGATCTTGCATTGATGGATGAATACTTCAATATGGAGTGCATCATTATGGCAAGGATTATGAGATGGGAGGTCCTTATCAGAAAAGACCACGTGATAAGGTGAGGCAATGTGACCTATCATGGCTTGAAATTTTGTGACATGTTGTTTGGAACTGATGACTATTTGAGGGCCTTTTCAAGCACTACTTTGTGAGCAGGTGACAACTTTAGGAGGTCTAAAATGGATATTTGTGTGGGAGTCTTCCCTAGATGTTCTATGATATTGCATTCGGAGTTGATGGGGATATCTTGTATTGGCCCATAAAGGGTAACACAACCATGATGAGTTGTGACAGCACAATCAAGGACTATGCCTTTGATGCTAAGGGTAGATACTCAACTTTCTTCAAAATGACCCATAATGGAATCGTAAGAAAAGGAAGCTTTGTTGACACTTTTACCTTTATCAGATTTATTACCTTTACCATGTGGAGGGAATGGATGCTTGTACATGTCTAGGTCTTTGTTTTTTGTATGGGTTGGAGGATCATCAGCAGTGACTTCTCCTCTGTCTATGAGATTCTCGATTAAGTTTTTCAACTTCATGCAGCCATGGGTTTTGTGTCCTTTAAATCTATGGTACTTGCAATATTCATTATCTTTGTACCAAGTGGGTTTCAAAGTGGGTTCATCATATTGACGAGCTTATAGCAATGTGATAGGTCCACTTTGTACAAGTTTCTTAAGGACTGATTCGATAGGTTCTCCCAAAGGAGTGAAACTACGTCTAGGGGGTAGTCTTGTTTTGGTTGCTCTCGAGGAGTAGATGGGGTAGTTTTTGATTGAAGGTTGACTAGTGTCTGGAGAGTTTGAATGTGTTTAGAGTCCACAAACCATCAATGACAGCATTCTTATTTTTGGACCAAAATCAAGGTTTGTCATTAGAGATTTGAGGATTATCTTTGGTCTCTTTGAAGATTTTGACTAACCCCTTTGCTATAAGGGCCTTTTCAATGTTGGTCCCCTCGGAAATGATTTCGTCAAATGAGTTAGCACATTGGATTTGTAAGTGAAATCCAGATTCGGGATTGAGATTTTGAATGAAGATGCTAACAAGTTGTTTTTGCTAAGATAGGCCAAGGGAATTTACTAGCCATGTTTCTCTATCTTTGCAAGAAAGAGATGAAAGTTTCCCCATTGCATTGTTTATTATTGCACAAATATGTCATGGAATCATGTTTAGTATTGTAGGAAAAGTGGGTTGCAAACTTTTTAGCCAATTCATTAAATGTTTTGATACCCATGGGTAGATGAGAAAACCATTCTATTGCTTGCCCTCCAAGATTATGAGGAAAGAGGCACAAAAGATAAGTGTCGTTATGAGAAATCTCTAAGAAAGCAATATAGAATTCCCTAAGATGTTCTTTTGGATCACCTTTTCCCTTATATTTGTCAAATTTAGGCATGTCAAAGTTGGGGGAAAAGGGATCATAGGTAAGGATATATCAAAAGGATAGGGACAAACCTCCTCCAAGGAGAAAGTTTTCTTTGTGTGTCCAAGTGTTAGATTGGCAGTTTTCTTTTGTAAATTTGAAAATTTGAGATCAAGTTCTGATGTGGGTCGTTGTGGAGCAAGATTTTGTTGGATAAGTGGTGGTTGTTGTGTCCCATAGGAGAGATTGGAATTGGGTGCATATGAATGGGTATTGTATGGATCATAAGAATGTTGGGGATTGTTTTGGGGAGGATTCATGTAGAAGTGTTGGTTTTGTGGGTTTTGTGGAGGAGTTATGTAGGAGTGTTGACTTTGGGAGTGTTGAGGGGGATTGGTGTAAGAATGTTGATTTTGGTATTGTTGAGGTGGAGTGATATAGGAATTTTGATTTTGGGAGTGTTGAGGTGGAGTGATATTGGAATGTAGATTTTGGGAGTATTGAGGTGGAGTAATATAAGAATTTGGATTTTGGGAATGTTGAGGTGGAGTGATATAAGAGTTTTGATTTTGGGAGTGTTGAGGTGGAGTGATATAGGAGTTTTGAGGAATGGGGACTTGGACTTGTGACACTTGTGGAGGAGTGGCATAAGAAATATTGGATATGGAAGATTGAACTTGTGACATCCATGGCGGAGTAGCATAAGCAAGATGAGATATGGAAGTTTGAACTTGTGACACTTGTGGAGGAGTGGCACTATCAAGATTGGATATGGAAGATTTAACTTATGACATTCATGGTGGAGTGGCATAACCAAGATGAGATATGGAAGTTTGAACTTGTGACACTTGTGGAGGAGTGGTACAAGCAATATTATGGATGGGGGTTTGGACTTGTGATATTTTTGGAGGATTTTGAGGGGGTGTAGGTGTAGATGCAGTGAAGAAAGGGTTTACTTGGTTTTCTAGGCTTGCTTGTTGTATTTGGTAAATCTCCATGGGGATAATAAGAGGTTCAAGTGATGTGTCTCTTGTGGGAGCTTGATAAAGTGGGTTGATGTACTTGTAGGTGAAGGGATTCAAAGGCACCTCATGTGAGGGTGAATCAGGAATGATAGATGATATGGTGTACATAGTTTGGATAGGGGTGATTTGTGGTCTACCCATAGCAGTGATAGCATCATTGATGGGATCTTGCTCGTTGAGTGTAGATGTATCAAAGTCTTGAGGCAACTTAACTCCTTTTTAGCAAGTAGATGAAAGAAATGATTTTGATTGGAAGCCAAGAGTCTATCTAAAGCATCTAAGATCTTGGGGTTTTGCAAGCTTTCATCAAGGTCTTGAGATACTTCTTGAGATGTTTGTCCTTGTTGAGGGTGTCTAGGTTGATGAGATGAAGATTGACCTATGGTATACCCTTTCGGTAGAAAGTCATTAGGATTCAACCCTGTGGTAAATTATGTAGCATCTATCAATGAGGGGTTACCATCTTGAGGGTTATTTTGGGTATTATTTTGAGGGTTGTTTTGGGGATTTCATTGGGGCTTGTTTTGACTAGCCTCCATGGCTAATCGATGTTGGTTTCTAGTCACAGTCATGTGAATTTTTATATTTTCTATGACAAAGATATGGATGGATAGATTTTGGACTTTTTGTGATATGGTTGAGACAACTAAGATGATGTGTTTGATTGGTTTCTTGGTGGATGATTGATAAAACCTAGATCAATTGTTGTTTGGATTTGGATGATCTTCAAAGAGGTAGACTAATGACCTCAAGAAAGACAGATATGATAGTGAGTTTGACCAACTCAAGAGAAGCCACTCTTCTAAGCTAATAAAAATCACTAAATGATACTAATTTATCTTCAAGGATCTAAGAGAGGAAAATTTCTCAAATCAAAGACAAATTAGGAGATGTGATCTAGATTCTAGGATAAAAGCTAAATTGAAGCTAAAAGTTGGATAAAATCTGGGCTTTTTTATCGTGGTGATGATGTTTGTAGTCTCAAGAGGATAAAAAGCTCTAAAAATCCAAGTTTTTCTATGAAGATTGATGGGAATGATCTGATGATGGATGGATTGGGCTTGGATAGACTGTAGGATAGTAGATCTATTGGTGAAGTTTCTTAAAAATGAGTATTTTCTAATTCTGAACTCAGTAGATGACTGATAACAGTAAGTGACCAAAGGTGCAGGACTATACGCTAGAGGCAGGTTTCTATCATTAAAATATAATGACACGATAGCTCAAAGGCACGGTTCTATGCAACAGAGGCACAACAATATGGATCGGAGGTGAGTTACTATTTCTTAGAGGTGACTCATGATAGCTCAAAGGCGAATTTCTATGAAACTGTGAAAATTTGAACAGGACCAAAAGCAGGTTTCTGTGCACCAGAGGCGAGCTTCTGTATGCCAGAGGCGAGTTTCTAATAGCCAAAGGCGTAGAACTGTCTGCCAAAGGCGCATCAATAAAGTGCAAAAGCAAGGTTTTGTGGTTCAAAAGCGAGTTTTTGTAACCATGTGTTTTTTGAGAGATAGGTTTGGAGTTTTTCTTTTGGCAAGAGAAACATAGTAGACAAAGTGGTTGTAGACTAACTCTAGGAGTTGGGTACGTGAGGCTATTAACCTCCGGTGATAAACAAATGGTGAATACTGGGTAGATCACAAGAATACACGCCAAACACTTGTACAACAACCTAGAATTATTCAAGTAGGTGTATCATATCTCACGGATTCACTTAGGTGTGGCTTCAACCCCCACTATTAGATAATGGCAATTTCCACCCCCTTAATACCATCATATCATCACTAGGATAGATAGGGAATGTAAGATCATGTGCCACCTTACACCCCTTACTCTTGGAGACACTTAAGTCTATGCAAAAGTGTAATCCATCTCTGATAAATGAAGGTACAAGTGTCAACTCTTCTCTCCCACTACTAGTAGCGATGCACTGAAGATATGATGGCCGAAGGTCTTAGCTAGGATCACAAGGTGTCTATGGAGTTCCTTAATATACGCGAGGTATGGGGGGACATGAATCTATAAACGGGGGTGTCCCAATCAGCTGACGCTCAACCATGCGAGTCTTGGTAGACCAAGTATCCTGAAAGCTTTTTTCTGTGAGGTGAAAGGGTCCTTCCTTTGAAACGAGTCTTTTGATTCTTGTAACATTTATATACCGCACCAAAACATGCAGTTGAGGTCATCCCTAGAGGTGATGAAATCCTCTACTAGGCCCCCTAGTAAGGATATCGAGTACTTTTGATTCTCAAGATCGCCTTTCAACGTGAGAGAAGAGCATATGTATGACTCTAAAGTCCATGGGAATAAAGCAAATAAAGCAAGTAAGTGAATAGCCTAAGTATTTCTGATTTCCAAGGTCACCTTTCAGTGCGAGCAAAGAGCATATGTACTAAGGTATTCAAGACAAAGTATACAATCGTAAATTCCATTTATGAAATTGAAGTGTTTCTAAGACTTAGTGATAAAAGTAGGTCCTTTGACAAGCGTCCTACACCAATATGTTAGAATTTCACTTCTTGACTCCTTGCTAGATGATAAGAGGCTGCACAAGTTGATTATTAGTTCCAAAAACCTAATCGTTAGAGAAATCAAATACACAGACCAAAAGCATAGAGACAATATGTAAAGGCAAGTTTCTATGTACCAAAGGCTCAAAGATATTTACCAGAGGCAGGCTTCTACAAACCAAAGGTAGGTTTTTGTTGTGCAAAGGTGAGTTTTTGTGCTACAAAGGCGAGTTTCTGTGATAGTCCTACAAAAGTCAATAAAATCAAGTCAAACACGCAATCGATGGATAGGTAGATGTATTCTTGATGGGCCAGGGGGTTGGATGAAGAGGTAAATCTGTAATCTTACACCAAAATTAGATAGCAAACCAAGTTAATCGATCAATTAGGCAAAAAGCAAGAAAGCACCCACAAATAAATCAGCTTGAGGGTGAAATATGAAGAGTGTTAGCAAATACAATAGCTTGCAAATACAAGATTAGACTAGAATGATGTTGGGGACCCCTGCAATCTCAACATAAATCAAAAAAACACAGAGACCAAAGGTGAGTTTCTACCAACCAAAGGCGTGCTTTTGTTCACCAGAAGCACACTTATATCGACCAAAGGTGAGTTTTTATCTACTAAAGGTGATTTTATGTCTGCCAAAGGTGAATTTATGCATTGTGAATGCACGATTTCATATTCATGCCTAGAAAAAAAATATTTTTTCTCAAAAAAAGCAAAGTTAAATCAGGGAGTGCGTCCCACCAGGCATGCCAAAATGTGTGTGAGGAAAATCAATTTCAACAGATCAAGCATGAATATCAAAACTCAACACTACAACCTTTAAGAAATGGATCTAAACAATATCCTATAATTCAATACAAATCAAACAAAGAACGAAATCACCTAGATTGTATGTATTCCTTGTTTTTTTGTGGATTGCTCTTCAAATTGCATAACCATGGTTACAACAAGCAGACATAGGTGATGTGCTCAAAGACGTAATATGTGTGCTCAATGATGTGAAGTATGCTCAACACTGCGCTATATGAATGCCCAAAGCTTAATGATCGAAGAGGATTTGGGAAGAGATGAATGGATGTATATATAACTTTCAAGGGAAGATCTATCAATGGTGGAGATAATTCAATGATATGGATGGATGAGATAAATTGAGAGATCATGAAGGAACGTGCACACAACATGTGTACATGCAAAGAGATGTTTTATTGAGTTAATTGCTTTCTGGCTAAAAATAAGATGCTTTTCATAAAATGTAAAGCCTCACAAAAATGCAAAAGCCACTAAACCAACTCAATAAGTAAATGAAGTAAATAATCCACTTAGATACAACATTTCAAAGATAAAAGGTGCAATTAATCCGCTTAATCACAATATCTCAATGAAAAATAAATCTCATAAATATGATTCACAATGTCATTAAATCTTACAAAATCATGTGCTTAATATAGGTAACAAGCACTATAAAATAATATACATAAATCCATGGGCAAGCATTCCATAATACATCCAATCAAGTACAATAATCATACAACAAGAATAATGAATCAATACGCTCATCAGTTGCATGAACCAAGTGGTCCACCACCTGTGAGCCGAGAGGCGAGAACATGGCCCAGATGCTTTTCCACCCAACCATAAAGTATTTACACTTCCCTGGATTCCTTCATGAAACAAAGGAAACCCAGCCCTGCACAAAATGTCTAGCTACCTGGTAACAACTGGTAAAAGGGAACACCCGATGCAACCCTGATGTCTGAATGTGCAATTCTAAATAATGAAAGACAAATTGTCTCACAATAGGATGTGGAAAAGATATCAATAAATAAGTTTGCTAGGCAATAAACATCTATTTCAATGTCATCTCGATTAGATCTAATCATTTATAATAACCTGGTTCAATTCCCAAAAAGACGAAAATCCATCTCTGATAATCCACATTCAACATCCTAGCCCAGAAAGTAACCCATTTACACGTCTAGATAAAACTATTTCTTTCCCAAGACACAAGCAATAAATAGATAAAATAAAAGATCAAAGTTCATCAATTAATCATTAAAAATTCCCTTTCCCAAAACATCATTCAAGAAAATACTCTTTCCAATCATTAATCTATCTTTTGTTCATACAATTCCATCCATAAATTTATCAAATTGATATTGTTTCAATCCACATTTCAGTCATAAATCACCATATAATAGTCATTTTAGTTTCAATAATCAATCTTTCTATGATAACTATGACAGGGTCTATCTCAACCTATTTATTAAGTTTTCATATAACATTCAAAAAATCTACCTATCATTCTGTGATAGGAAAATACAGAACCAAAAGAAACAGTCTTCCCGTCATAGTTGCGACAGGAACTGTTGCAAAATTAAGAGTAATAAAGAATAGAGTTTAAATTCTTCCATGGTCATTTACTGTTTAATGATAAAAGAAAATAGTGTTTGAACAACAACAATAAGGAAATGTCTATTGTCTCTATTTTTGAACCATCATATTGTTTTAACTAGTTTTAAACAAATCTATAGAAGTAATTTAATTAGCTGCAGGATCTTAAATTTTGCTACAGGAAGATCATATAGTTTGCCAAGAGAACTTATATCAATCATAAAAGAAGCTACAGGCACTGATCTCTTAGACTACAGAATTAATAAAAGATCTATTATAGTCATGCAAACAATGATAGATTTCACTAATTGAATGTTCTAGTAAAAGTTGCAGTTTGGAGAGGTAAGGTAATAACATTTAAATTCTAGAGATAACAATCTGATCTGCAATATAATGGAATTCAGTCAACAGTTTAATTAATAAGCAGGCCATAGACTCTGCCAGCCGCTCACAAGCAGGTGGCCATTGCATCAAGAGGCCAATGTGGATCTGGCAGTCAAACCAAGGCAAAGCCAACCAAAAGTATGAATGCAATAAGGCAGGTCATAGGTGTATAGAACAGGTCGACAACTCAAAAGAGTCGATCCCAGCATACAATAGCAGGTGATAGGGAGTAAGTGGCAGCGATCAAAGAGGAGGTTAAATGGCCATCATGATTCTAGATTTTTAATCTAATTACTGAGTAAATCGACACACATACAGAGAGGAAATGATTTTAAGCTGAAAACTATAAAATAATTAAGAAAAACACCTAATTTTAAGGTTTCTAAGTTGGTGACAAGATTAACCAAACTGGCTATAGTAAATCAACAAAGCAGGCCGAGCAACAAGAGGCTGATAACGCCTATTACAACAAACTAAAATCTACCATTTGATAGCCAAATCAATGTATTTATAATGCAAGGAAAATCAAATGAAAAACATGGAGAAGTCATCGATTGGTGAAGTATTCACAGCTATTGTGGCTGCCTTGTGTTCCCTTCCTGTCGCTGCTACCCAGAAACTCCTTCAATGATCCAAAAATAATTACTCTCTGCTGCCAAAAGGATGTGGTACCTCTTCCTTGTAGATCCCCCTTCTTTTATCATAAAAATCCCTCTTTATTTTTAGTGTTTCTGCTTTTGATTGAAGACTGGAGTTTGAATTCTTGTTTGCATGAGATTCCTCCAATAAGAAGACTCACCAAAAAATAATTTAATATTAAAATAACAGTAATTTAGCCAACTTCCTGTCGTATGAGGGACAAGAAGTAAATTTTTAATTATTCTATTCATTTTACAAACATTATAAAACTATAATTAAAACAATTTAATTATTTTTAACAACACAAACACTCTTACTTAATAAAGAATAATAAAATAATATATTTTTATATATCTATCATAATTTAATATAATTATTTAAATTACATGGGACATATTGTCTTCCAAACATCTATAATATTTAAAATAGAAAACAATTATTTATTTAATTAATTATTTGCACTAATTTTAAATTTACCATTTAAAATTTTGATTATCACAACATTTAAATAAAACAATACATTTAATATAACTATTATAGCAATTTAAAACCCAATTATTTAACATTTAAATCAATTTCCAATTTCTATCAATATAACTCATAATAATTACCTTCATACAGTTGAAATCACTTAAGGTAAAAGTCAATCACAGTGATTGTTCACTTAATCTAAAATAATCATATTGTTCATAAAAACGAGACATCGCATAAAAATAGAATGTTTTTTCCTATTTTATGAGTTGATTGATAAAAACAAAGATTTAAAAGCCAATTAACTCAACTTTTGATTTACTTTTTGACATGCTATGAAAAAATTAAATAATAAATTATTTAATTTGTGTGCATGGATGAAAAAGATTATTTTTAGAAGGTTTGAGAAGATAATTAGAAATTAAATAAATAAATTTATTTAATTTATTGTGCATGAAGAATAAGAAGATATAAATAAAATATTAATTTTATTTACTTTAGAAGAATTGGAAAAGTCAACTTAAATAAATTTGAACAATTTATTTAAATTTGGAGGAATAATTAGCTAATTAAAATTATTTAATTATTTGTGGATAGGATGAATTAAAGTGATGAATTAATTAAATAATTGATTTATTTAATTGATGTGGATTTGAAGATTGAAAGAGGATAATTTAATTAAATAATTTAAATTATTTAATTTAGAAGAATAAAGTGGTGATTTAATTAAATTAATTAAATAAATAGAATTTATTCAATTAATGTTGGAACTAGGGGAATCAGAAGAAATTGATGAAATTAATTAAATAATTAGATTATTTAATTAATGTTAGATGCAAATGATTTAGAAGAATTTGATGTATGCAAGATGAATAATGCAAAGGTCATTTTTAGATGTCTACATGTACCATGTGTTCTCAATCAATTTGCAATGAGGAGCAACATCTACATCTATTTCATTCACTTATGCTACTTCAAGATTGGAATTAACCATCAACTTAGCTAATCCTTGGCCTCTCACTAGTTTCGTTACCTGTATATCCATGTCATATTCTTGGATCCTATTGATCCATCTGCATCTTTTACCTAAAGCCTCTTGTTGCATAAATATGTCCTTTACAGCTGTGTGTGGCACATATGTTGTGTTCTTTGCACCTGTGAGGTATGATCTAAAATTTTTCACAGCCTTTACCAATGCATAAGCATGCTTTTCCATTATGGAATATTTCAACTCAGTTGCTTGCAACGACTTACTGAAAAAAGACACAGGTTGCTCATATCCATATTCATTCTTTTGGAGCAACACAATAGCAAAAGTATAAAATGAAGCAAAGGAGAACAACTAAAGGGGTTTGAAATAATTTGGACTTATCAGTATCGGTGCCTCCTTGATGGCTTCTTTGATATCTTTGAATGCTTCAGATGGCTCTGCACTCCATACAACTAATTGTCCTTTCTTGAGCATTTTAGAAATGGCCTTAGTCTTCTCCGTGAAGTTAGGAACAAACCTCCTGACAAAGTTTATTTGCCTAAAGAAAGATTATATTCCTTTGATTGATTTTAGTTAAGGAATGAGGTCAATAGATTTAACTCTCTCTAGGTCTATTCTTACCCCATCTTTTGACACAATATGCCCCAACAACTTGCCTACTAATGCACAAATAGAAATTTCAAAAGAAAGGACAACATTTGGATCCTCAATTGATGGTTTCTCCTCTTCTTATGATTCTTTGAAATCTTCCCATTCCTCTACCTCAGGTGAAGATTCAACGTCAAGAAAATAGAGCTTCTATTGGATACAACAATGGCTTGGTGTAAATTTGTCATCACAATTGTAACACAACCATTTTTCTTGGATATTTTTCAAGGATATGATAAATTAAAGGATCTATACCCTGACTTTAATTCTACAATTATGTATGCACTTGTGTTTCCGGTGATCATAGGCTTCCCAGACCAGTGCCTATCTATTGGGCTGCAGAGTCTCATGTTTATCAAAGGAACACAATTACAAGGAAATGTATGACTACCTATTTTGAATATTCAAATGCATGAAAATCAATATCAAACCATGAGAATACTTAGTAATGCAACACCATACAACATTCTTCCATATGTAATACTAAAATGGCCATTTACAAAACCTAAAAATGGATTAAGAACTGTCACATTCATTCAAATCAAATTTTACAATCATACCACTAAATGTGGCAAGAGAAAACCCTAACTATGACAGAGGTTTTCTGAAAGAACACTTACAGCAGTGGGAAAAATAATGATTGATATCAAGAGTATAATATATTTTGTATACACTTCTGATAACTACTTCCTAAAGAGCAAAAACTAATCACTGGTATTTGCCCTAATTGCCTATGGACCTTTGTACCTGCCCACCTGCACCAGCATTAAATCTCACCCACTCCTATAAATTCCTGCAACTAATTCCATCTACTCGCCACCAACTTGTACATCCTCTTCAATTTTGCATTCATGGCAGTCGGGAGTAGATGGCTATTTAAAAATAAAAAATCCTGCCAAAAGTGTCTGTAAATCTTTTACAACACTTTAAATATTTTAAACTATCACATTTATATTTCATGCTTTACACTTTTACATTTCAATTTGCCTTATCGGCAAAATTATTCTATCGCGAACCTTTGGACTATCTTTCTTTTTCTTTCTTGGTGCTTTGGCTTTGCTGTCGGCCTTTTGGTCTTATCGAAAAACTGTGAAGTCGGCGAACCTGAAGGTTTGTGAACTTTCTTATCATTTCCTTTTTCCACTTTTCTTCTTTCTCTTCTATCGGCAAATCCTCCTACGGCAAACTATCCATCCTTGTCTCTTTTTCTTTTGTCTCTTTTGTCTTTGCTTTCCCCTTTGTCGGTGAACCTTGTGGTTCACAAACCATCCCCTTTTGTGACAACGGCACTTTGTTTCTTTCTCTTCACTTCTCTTCATTTGCGCTTCGCCCCATTAGCGAACTTTATCATTGGTGAACCTAACGGTTCACAAACTCACACTTTTGCCAATGAAGTCGCTCCTTTTCTTTCATTCACTTTACTTCATCCTTCATCTTCGGCGGCAAATACTCTAGTCGGTGAACTTTCAAGTTCGCGAACTGAGAAATTCAACGACAAAAGAATTCATAATCTTTCATTTTCTGCCTCGTCGAAAAATTGCCAAAATGGCAAACCAAGGAACCTTAGTCGGCAAAATTGGCGGTTCACAAACCAATCAATTCATCGACAAAAATTTACTTAAAAAGATTAGAAGACAAATACTTGGCAAAACTCTTAAGGAAATTAGGAAATTGGGATATCGAGAAATCAACAAGTTCACGAACTGCCGAACTTGCTGATAAAACTAAACTTAGGCACTTTTTGAAGATTTTCAAAAGTAAAACACTTGGCCAAAGACTTATACAAACACTTAGACAATTTTTGGAAAAATAGGGTAAACATAAGGATCTTATAGATTTTACAATTTCGAAATATGGAAAATGGGAGTCCCAATAGGATGAAGATTAAGCTTCCTAGGAATACCATTCTAGCTTTTTTTTATGGTTGTGACGATGAGGATTCTGATGATGTCATGTAGGTGACTACGATGAGTAATGTCTTCATGTGCTAAATGTATGGTTGTTAAGGAGGGTTCTTGGTGCTTGTGTAATTTTCCTCGGTCCCTATTTTCTTTTTTGTGATATGTATGGGTTTGGTTATATAAGACAATATGGTATACGAGTGGGTTTGGGTGATTCTATAAAACTATGGTGGGGCTAGGTTTGAGGGAAGGTATGGGCGATAGTTTTAGCATAGTTTATTGTTGTTATAGTATATACTTATGTCTAGTTTGATCAACTCCTCATCAATCACTACTGGTTTTTGTACATGGTTGTTTATGACTATGGACCTGGTGGTTGTTATGCCACTAGCATCCTGGGGTGATAGCCCAATTTTCTTATATGTCTCCTAGGCCCTAATCAAGTTTAATATCATATATATATATATAAGCAACTTTAAGAATTATATATATACACAATATACACTTTTTTTAAATATTAAACAATCAATTTAAATATAGGTATATTTTTTATACATGCGTATATATACAAATCTAAGATTTAAAAAAATAAATGAGGAAAAATATATTTTATGTATGCATTCAACAAACATGTCTTTAAAACTAAATGTATGAGAAACATTTTAAATCAGCATATGCATTATTATTCCGTTGCAATGCATTGTTTAAATTCATTTTAAGTATTGAAAGGGGTTTATCCTTTCTCAACAATAATGATAACTCCCCAACTCTTGCATGCTTGTTGTGTGTATAAACACATTCATGTGAAGAAGTTTAGTTTACAACAATAGACACCAACATAAATCTTGAATACACAAGAATCTTACAATAATAGAGAATATTTCATTTGTAAACAACACTATACAAATCTTCAAAATCAATTTTCTTTCTTCCTTAGTATCCTTCTACTCTATCAAACTCTTTTGAATCTCTAATAATGAACAATCCCATAGGAGGAGAAATCTCTTCATCCAACCAATATAGTGTTATTAGGCCATAAAAGACTCTAGCCATCCCCTAAGCTAGGAAAATCAACTAAGACCCGTATAACACAAAAGAATGAAACACAATGAAAGGATGAATACGATATGATAGGAATACAAGCTCACCCAAGGCATAACACAAACATTTTCACCTCAACCCATTCCATAACCAAGATGAGGACACTCTTACCCTTCAACACACACTCACATCAAGCTTGAATAAAATTATAAATCATAAACTCATCTTTTTTTCCAAACCTAAACAAAAAACAATAATGAAGTAGAACGAGGAAGAATTATATTTTCCATTAAGTATTCTTGGATATGAGACCATCCTTCTCCTTCAAGCTTTCTTACATGACCTTCTAACTCCCAATCTCCACATTGCTCTAAAAGGTTTTCATAATTCAATAATCCATTAAAAGACCCAAAATGAGGGCTTAAAATAGAGTTCCATGTCACTCCTCTCCATCTAATAGAGTGGAGACACAAGACACCTCTCTAACCTCTACACCTATCTTCCTCACATCACACCCAAGTTGACATAAACACTCAAGTGAATTCATATGGGTCTCAAATGGATGTAACCACTCATGTGAATTCACATGGGCCTTACATAGACAAGACTTCTCATGTGAGTTCACATGGGTCTTCTTCCAAAAGTATGGGGTGTTAGATTCAGGACAGACAACTGAGAGGGGGGGTGAATCAGTTGTCAAAACTTTCTTTCCAATTACACACTTAAAATATTCTTAGTGATTTAGCAGCATATCAATAAATCAACTATGGAAACATAATGCATTCAATCAAGAGCAGAAACACATCAACACATAAGACACCAAGATTTTGACGTGGAAAACCTAGTTAAGGGAAAGACCACAGGTGATTAACCCAAGATTGTATTCTCTGTTAGAAGAATAGAAAGAACAAAATGGCACATGCCAATTAGGGCTCACTGCCCGAGCACACTGCTCACAAGAGGCCCACTGCCTACAAGAGACACACTATCTACAAAAGAATAAGTATCACATACTTGAACTGGAAAATAGCATCTTCACCATGCTTGAGTCAGTTCCATTTAAGCCCAATACTTCTGCTCTGCCTTTTTCTCTCCTCCTCACTACCACACTCTCATCTCCACAAGACACACTTTGAAATGACTTTACAATCCCTTATTTATACAAGACATCGACTTAGGAATAATCATCTAAGTCGGCAAACATCAACAAGAACATCCGCAGGATGTGTAACTCATCCGGTCGGCCAATCTCAGGAAGAACATCATCATCCAAAAGTTATTCTTCAATTACGAGCTCCAACTCCAATGTAGACCAACAACACGAACTGGACATGATCCAAAGACCTCCACAAACTTGCCTAAATTACCAAGAACATCCACACTTCATCTGCTTACTGAAATCCTTCTCTCCTTCATCCAAAAACTCAAGAACATAGTCTGTCATCACTGTTACAAAGGAATAGATGCTTGTGGACCTTCAAACCATGAACCAATCGAGTTGACACTTCACAAAGACTTCCTTAACACTCCCTCAAATCCGCAGAATAGGATAATGCATTTCTGGATCTCACCGGACCTGTCTGTATCACTCTGTCACCACTAAACACCTGCTGGAACCGGTTTTACTTGAGCGGCCACAACTTCTTCAGATCTTCTTGCGGACCTCTAAAATCTTTACTAGATCACTTTAAGACTCATATCTACAAACCCTTTAAATCGCATTCTCTGATCCTCATCCTAACTTGGACTTTTACCTTACTGTCATCACTGTTCTTTACTGTTCCTGATTGAGACTAATTTTCTCAATATCCTCAACACATATTTCATCCAATCCTTATCATTAATGCAACAGGAGTATGTTGACATCAATGACAACACCAATTAGGCCCATACTTGCAACATGGGGTTCACTTCCCGATTCAACACCTTGGGAAGATCATGAGTTGACTTGGTGTGCCTTGAGCCAAGCATCCATGCCTCCATAAATGAGAGAAATTTTCAAGAGCTCATAGAGTATATTTTCAAACCCCCAAACAGTTCCTACACCCTTCCCCAAGTTACCTAAACATGAAAAAAGGCCTTAAATTTTTTATACGGGTTTGAACTCTTATTCACACATTTTGGCCCATATGGAATGCACCTAAGCACTATTACATTGAACTAGGGCTCCAAAATAAGGCTTATACACTTAAAAATAATAAGGTTTAAAACACATTACTTCACAACGTGAAGGGGGTAAACATTAGGGTCCTAATGATTCTCTTGTTCCCCTATTGGTGATTACACCTGCACACTCACCCTTAGTATATATAACAAAGGTGACATGATCAAAATCACATTATTCAACTATAATATCCTCATCCTAACTTGGACTTTTACCTTACTATCATCACTGTTCTTCATTGTTCCTGATTGGGACTAATTTTCTCAATATCCTCAGCACATATTTCATCCAATCCTTATCATTAATGCAATAGGAGTATGTTGACATCAATGACAACACCAGTTAGGCCCATACTTGCAACATGGGGTTCACTTCCCCATTCAACACCTTGGGAAGATCATGAGTTGACTTGGTGTGCCTTGAGCCAAGCATCCATGCCTCCACAAATGAGAGAAATTTTCAAGAGCTCATAGAGTATATTTTCAAACCCCCAAACAGTTCCTACACCCTTCCCCAAGTTACCTAAACATGAAAAAAGGCCTTAAATTTTTTATACGGGTTTGAACTCTTATTCACACATTTTGGCCCATATGGAATGCACCTAAGCACTATTACATTGAACTAGGGCTCCAAAATAAGGCTTATACACTTAAAAATAATAAGGTTTAAAACACATTACTTCACAACGTGAAGGGGGTAAACATTAGGGTCCTAATGATTCTCTTGTTCCCCTATTGGTGATTACACCTGCACACTCACCCTTAGTATATATAACAAAGGTGACATGATCAAAATCACATTATTCAACTATAATATCCTCATCCTAACTTGGACTTTTACCTTACTATCATCACTGTTCTTCATTGTTCCTGATTGGGACTAATTTTCTCAATATCCTCAGCACATATTTCATCCAATCCTTATCATTAATGCAATAGGAGTATGTTGACATCAATGACAACACCAGTTAGGCCCATACTTGCAACATGGGGTTCACTTCCCCATTCAACACCTTGGGAAGATCATGAGTTGACTTGGTGTGCCTTGAGCCAAGCATCCATGCCTCCACAAATGAGAGAAATTTTCAAGAGCTCATAGAGTATATTTTCAAACCCCCAAACAGTTCCTACACCCTTCCCCAAGTTACCTAAACATGAAAAAAGGCCTTAAATTTTTTATACGGGTTTGAACTCTTATTCACACATTTTGGCCCATATGGAATGCACCTAAGCACTATTACATTGAACTAGGGCTCCAAAATAAAACTTATACACTTAAAAATAATAAGGTTTAAAACACATTACTTCACAACGTGAAGGGGGTAAACATTAGGGTCCTAATGATTCTCTTGTTCCCCTATTGGTGATTACACCGGCACACTCACCCTTAGTATATATAACAAAGGTGACATGATCAAAATCACATTATTCAACTATAATATCCTCATCCTAACTTGGACTTTTACCTTACTGTCATCACTGTTCTTCATTGTTCCTGATTGAGACTAATTTTCTCAATATCCTCAGCACATATTTCATCCAATCCTTATCATTAATGCAATAGGAGTATGTTGACATCAATGACAACACCAGTTAGGCCCATACTTGCAACATGGGGTTCACTTCCCCATTCAACACCTTGGGAAGATCATGAGTTGACTTGGTGTGCCTTGAGCCAAGCATCCATGCCTCCACAAATGAGAGAAATTTTCAAGAGCTCATAGAGTATATTTTCAAACCCCCAAACAATTCCTACACCCTTCCCCAAGTTACCTAAACATGAAAGAAGGCCTTAAATTTTTTATACGGGTTTGAACTCTTATTCACACATTTTGGCCCATATGGAATGCACCTAAGCACTATTACATTGAACTAGGGCTCCAAAATAAAACTTATACACTTAAAAATAATAAGGTTTAAAACACATTACTTCACAACGTGAAGGGGGTAAACATTAGGGTCCTAATGATTCTCTTGTTCCCCTATTGGTGATTACACCTGCACACTCACCCTTAGTATATATAACAAAGGTGACATGATCAAAATCACATTATTCAACTATAATAAGTAAATCACATATTTGATAGTTAAGTATTGTCATAATAGTTGGCACTAAAATCACATTTTGTTCAGGGTTAGTTCATACTTCATTTAATTCACAATATAAATTGAATTATCAATTAAAAATAATATGAAAATTAGAGTTAGAAATAGCATCTTGTCATATTATTTAACTTATCCTATGAAAAAAGGGTTACAACTAACAAGATACCATACATTCCTAACTTACCTAAATCCACTTACCAAGAATCCTACCTTCAACAAGGTTAGTGATGCCATCACTTGAAGTCATTTAAGTTTGTTTAGTTGCCAACCATCATGGGACACCCTTGAACATTCCATTGGTCCTAACTATTCTCATAGATAATCCCTTTGTCAAGGAACACAACCACATTAAAAGGTAATTTGAGAAAGAATATTAGTATAACCTTCATCTCCTACTCCATATCCAAATTAAAACATGCTATTAGAGGTATGTCACTTTCTAATCTAACTCAATCCCTCACAATTCACAAGTCAAACCTTAACTAAGTTAAATAATCAAATTTCAAGATTTGATACAAGTTCCATAATCACTAGAAACAATAACATCATTAAGTATAAGGAGTGAAATTAGGGTTACAATAGTAAGTGATCTCCCATCATAAAGTGAATTAGGTGACAACATTCAATCCTTAATAATGATGCATATTTACAGCATGATTTTCTAGTGAGAGCGTAATCCATAGGGTTCACTTAGGAGGTCAATATTACCAACAATACATTAGAACCAAGGTCACAAGGTTTATCAAAAGATTCGACTAGCTAGCAACATTGGAGTCCACTAATGGGGAGATATGTTACAAGAATTATAGGTAAGGCCCAGCCTTACAACCCTTTTTGGTTTTCAACTGAATCTATTAAGTCATTATGTTTGTTCTACAACCTACCAACATCCTTCCTCGGTCTAAACTATTGTCTTTTCCACAAGACAGCATATCTTAGATTTGCTCAAAATATAATCACCTAACATAAAGCTTCATATGATAGTTCTAAGTTATAACCTCCAGTATTTGTAACCGCAAAATCTTATGTTTTATCAAAACTTGGGAAAATGTTGATAGCGTTGACTATGAAGGTAATAGATGCTTATATATTTTCTTAATTTTCTCATAAGAATTTTCCCATTGAGAAATAGTCCATTGGAGGCACTATGACCATACAATGATAGGGTATTTCAAGAGGTATCCCTAAGCAGGGTTTAACTATCATGCAAAAGATATACTGAACAACAACAAAGGCACTATTGATTTCAACATGTCTCGAAGTGGGAGAAGATTTTCTATAATTGCTAGTGATATTAACCAAATCATGAAGAAAGATAATCCAGAAGTTATTAGTAAGTAGATTACTAAAAGGAATATTGTGGAGGAGATAGTCACTAACTCTTATTTCATTTGTTCTTTCAAATCAAATAGCACTGATAGTGTTTTTAGTGAGGAAGAAGATTCTCCCCTTGTGGAGTCTAAAAATGGCTCATCTAAAACTCATGTACTTGTTGAGTTGCCTGAAGAAGATGAGGAGGTGGTTTATAAGGGTCATAACTACAATAGTTGTGACATTAGGTAGGCTGAGAGGAGTGAGAAACTGGATGAGGTTCAAGGAAAAATCAAACAAGTTTGAGAAATCTATAGATAAAATTGTCAATCTCACTAAAGACATGATGTGGAGCTTTGGCACTAGTATTGTACATTTGAAATCCGAGCTCATAAAGAGGAAGTAGGTCTCTAATGATAAAGTTGACAAGTCCAAAAAGAAGCTAAAAGGGTTATAGGAATAAAATGATAAGACTTCTACTTGGGAGTATAATATAAATACTCTCATTAAGGGTTGGAGGGATTTGACCACCCTCCATGGTCATGCTTAGTTTATTCTTTATGTTGTTCTCTATGTTGTCTTTGTGCTATTTTAGTGTTGCTTGTTTACAACATCCTATCGATTTTATCAATTTGTTGGTTTCTGATGCTACTATGGTGTCCTTTTGAACTTTATTTTTCATGTAAATGGACTGGGACCCTTGTTTCCCTATTTAATATATCAAAAACAACAAAAGGCAAGATCAAAAGCCCTTGCTAATAAGCCCAAGGCATTCAACACATCAAATCAACCAAAACCAAAATGAACTTGAAAACATTTGCATTTAGAATCATTTAATTACATTATCTAATTAAATCACTTTTTAGTTTGGGGAAAATACAAAAACTTAGGATAATTATCTATTTCCTACACATAGATTAAATCATATAGTTAGTTAATGTTCACTCAAGAAAACATCAAGTGATCAAAATTCCTTGCTAACATGTCCAAGGAACTTAACAAATCAAACAAAATAAATACAAACACAACACGTAACAAGCAAGGCATACTTCTTCCTTCTCTCTCCCATCATCAAGCTCATGTGTCTTGAGGTTAGAGAGGATTAGGTAAGGTCCATCTTAAACAAGTTGGGCGCATTTCAACCAAGCCAAGAAGTCTTAAACCCAAAACAAGTTAGGAGTAAGCTATTATCTTGTAACAGATCCAAGAAGAAAACAATAAGAGATGAGCAAGAGAAATAAACCTCCTTTAAGAATTGATTGAGATAGAAAATCATCATCTCAACCCTTTTCTTGCTAACACTCAACATGTGCTATATTTATTCCATGCCAACAACACAGCTAGTCATAGAAAAATTATCATAACAGCACGTGTTCAAAGGTTTTCTAGGAAACACACACACATTCTAGCCAAAAATCCATACCTAAACATAGTTGTCTTCCATCAAGCACTCCTTCCTTGTGAAGTGAGTAAGCAAGTTGGCATGACACCCACCCTACATGTTGATATTGTTGACACTCATAAAACTCTCCTTCCTCATGAAGAGGGTAGCCCTTTAAATATTCTCTTCTCCATTAGGAGTGATCTACCCTTATGCTAGTTGTATGAGTGTAATGCATGTTTTATCCTAGGTCCAATACATACATAGTCATGGTGAAGAGATTTGGAGCAACACATATTTTGGTGAACCTAATGTGAAGAACACATTCTTCTAAGACACTCTCATTTTTCTCATTTCATTCCATCATGCTTCCTCTTCTCTTTCATCATCTCATTTATTCTATAGTACCTAAGGTACCCTCAAATATGTTGGGATCGATAGGACCTCAAGGACAGAGTCCCTATAATGAACCCATTGCCCCCTCATTTGGTTGATACCCTTCTAATCCCATGACACCTATTTCAAATAGGCATGACTATGAAGGATATTGACTTGGATGGTAGGGACCTAGAGCATGATAGCAATGCTAGTTCAAGCTAGGGGTTCATAACCTTTGATAACCGCACATGGGGCTACTATCAAGGACCTATTTTGCAACCAAACTTGGGATGAATAAGAGCTCATCAAGTTATAGTTTGGTCAAAAATCTAAAGATAGGAGACCAACTTGGCCACCTATAGGGATACATCCATGTAAATTGATAACAAGGTGGATTGCCTTGAAAGATATTTAGTAGATACTTGATCGGCATGAATAGACCCCAAAATGATCTTTAGAATGACCAAGTCTTCATGTAAAGAGCAAGACCTAAAAATCAAACATGTACGAAACAATGTATGGGGCCGCTCAACCCTTGTAGTAGGAACAATGGAACCCACCTCACAGTGGTGAAATGTGACACAGAAGAAACAACTCCCATGGTGCTCATAACTACCTTGATATAGCAAATTGGGATGTTTGAGGCTAGGTCACTAAGCGACCACTTCAAAATCTAGCCCAAATGAACAATCGATCAAGGTCTCTAGGGCATCAAACTCATACCAATCCATTTTTCCATCTAATAGGCACAAATGAATCAAGTCAAAGGAGAGCTCAACTACTCCCTTATGTCAACTTCTACTTGCACAATACAAGAAATGAGGTGCTTTCATGCCTCTGTTGCCTTTGTCATACAACATGATGAGCCTACACCAACCAAATGGGATGCTTACAACTCAAAATTTGAACCAAATGACCCCACCAAGTTTTCAACCCCTAAGCACACCTCTTCAAAACTATTTTGTACTCCTTGGATATCAAAAACCAAGTATTCCTTTCCAAGTGAAATCCATCTAGTAATCTCTATCCACATGGCTCATGTTCAGACGGATCCCTCCTTCCACACTAACCCCTTTTTGGGACATACCTCAAGTATCTTAAGGAGCCCTTATATCATACAATTTGCAACATGACGTTGTGTTGACCAATCCTTGAACTACCTAAGTTTAAAGGGTGGGTGTTCCCAACTCCCACTTGAGAGTTTACACCGCGAATGTTCAGGAAATTGTTCATTGGAATGGAGTCATTGCAAGAATCTTCCTAAAAAATTTTGAAGGGATAGCCATTGATTAGTATTACAAACTCCCAAAGGCATCAATTCATTCTTTGCAACAACTCATTAATGAGTTTTGTTATCACTTTTGACATGAAAAATAATAAAAATGGGAATCTAGGAGTTCTTGAGTGTCAAACAAGAACCCAATGAGTTAGTTGCACACTTCATAACATGATGGAAATAAGTTTTGTATTTTTCCACAAGTGCACCAAACATGTATCACAGGGAACTTTGTGATCTCTTCCTGCATGCCCTAAATAGGGACATGTATGTGGAGATCTAAAAACTCCCTTATAGATCATATGAAGAGGCTCTTGAAATTACTCTTAGGATTGACCAAGATGTAATCAAATATGGAAGGAAAGAATATGGTGCCAATGAAATATTGGTCATTCAAAACAACAACAGTAACCCTTCGACACCCAAAATCTTAAAGAATAATCAAAATGCTACGATTGATAAAGTTATAGATGCTCTACCACCTAAGAACAACTATAATATTTGCAACTACAATGGGAATAACTATGGGGGTGGTTACAATTACTGAAACACAAGGAATCAAAATGTCAACACCATTGACTATCCCCCTAGAAATAATTATGATCAACAAAACAAGAAGTAGTAGAATGAGAATACCTATGAAAACAACTAATATGATCCATATTGGAGGCCTCAAGATTTTAAGCCTAATAACTTTTTCTCATTCCATAAGAGAATGGGGCATGAAATTTGAACATGTTAGGAGTACAATTGGTTTATATCAAACCTCCTAAAGGAACAACAATGCATATTTATCAATATGTTCTTTCTCCCTCTAGGTAATCCAAACCATAATTGTCAGGGGTGATTTTCCCTAAAAATTCAAACTTGAGAAACTACCAAGATCCTTTCCCTTCACATCATCATAGCAACAATTCCAACTACACTAATTGTTACAACCAAACCACTCAATTAGGCATAAAAGAAGAAATAAAGATGCTCAAATTAATTGAACTCGTTAAAATGAGGACATTTAGGAGAACCAAGCAATATTAGAAAGGGAATACAACTAGCATGTGGTCTTAAAATTAAACCTTGTACCAAGTCCCATTAGTCCATATGACCTAATTAAGGACATCAAGAAGTCATTCATGAAGATCCCTTTCATTGATCTTCTAAGGAACTCTCCATCGCATTGTGCAACCCTATTGGAGGTAATTAGGCTAAAATATTTAAATCACATAACTCCACCTCTAGAGGAGTAAACTAATCAAGTAGACCTTGACTCAAGTCCCCCAAACACAAAACTATATGATCCATGATTTTTCTTTGATAAAAAATACTGATTAAAACTAAGTTGTCAAGAAGAGGAGATCCTTCCTTGTATTTATAGGTATGGATCTAAAAAAATATATCAAAATAAACCTCATTGATGATGGGGTTGTGTTTAACATTATCCTTTTTTCCCCTTTAGAGAGAATAGGGTATGTTCATATGAACATCACAACCTTTAGAGAAATTTAATAAGGCTATGACAATCTTAAAGCAACAACCATAGAGAAAATTATGCTTCCTATCTCACTTGGACCCAAGATGGTCCCAACAACATTTTATGTGATAGAGAAGGATATAAGGTATAACCTACTATAAGGAAGACCTTGTATCCATAAAATGAATGCAATCCCTTCCACTCTATTTCAAGAGATTCATTTCCTTCACTTAGGCAAGATCTATTTTTTCAAGGGAATCCTAGAACCCTTCAATATGCTCAAAGTGGATAAACTAAAAAGATCAGGTTATTGATTGACTATGAGCTTACTACTAACAAGGTTGTGATACCTGAACCCAACCCCAGGTCATGCAAATCAAGAAACAATGGGAGTTTAATTCTCTATTGGGTTGAGTGAAATGTGTATGGCACTTTGATTATCACACCAAAGAGCAGTGGGGCGATTAAGAGGAAAGCCAAACTCCAACTAGAGAAGACAAATAACCTATTGGCTAGCAAGAACTATATCTTGATACTCAGCCTCTATAGACAATAATGAAATAGTAGTCTACTTCTTGCAAGACCATACAATCAAACAAGGTAGTAGAAAACTGGAAGTATACTTCCAATCATCAACCTCACCAACCCCATCTGAGTTAGTGTAGCTTACAATCCAAGAAGCTCCTAATGAGTAGTAAATGCCAAAACAAGATGTTCCCTAGATATAGTATAGGATATGTTTGGATACCTTCCAATGACTCTCACAAGGATCTTGAGAGAAATAAGAAAAAAGACCAACTATAAATTAAATATTAGGATGATTATGTTTCAAATACAGAATACTGCAAACCAAATGCAGATATAATGTAGCATCAACTTTGGGTGTAGTGTAACTAGTAGATAGTGACATAACTAAGATAGAGTGGGGGTAGGCTTGCAATCATCCATGCCAAATATTTGAAGAAAATAAAGAGCATACTTTTTCTAAAAATGGAAATCCCCTCAAAAGGCTAAAGAACCTAAAGACCAAGGAAGAAATGTAGAAGCCCAAGATTTATCATATCAAATTGCTCCATGAATGCTCTCTCAACACCCTAGATCATGGAGGTGGATCTACCTATGAGAATGAATTCATCCACATACAAAACAAGTATCAAAAGATCATCCCCATGTCTTTGAGTGTAAACTGTCAAATCATAATGGTAGCATGAGAAACTAGAAGAAAGAAAGAAGGTATCCAACTTATCATACCAAGCCTACGGGGCTTGTTTGAGACCATAGAATGAATGAAAAAGTCTATAAATAAGTGAAGAGTCTTACACAAAACTTGGAGGATACTCCATGTATATCTCCTTATGAAGATCAATATGCAAGAAGTCATTCTTCACATCCATTTGAAAATTTGACTATACTTGTGATGCAACAAGAGAAAGTATAAGATGAATAGAATCCATCTTGGCAATAGGAGCAAAGGTCTCAAAATAATCAATGCCCTCAACCTATGAAAAGCTCTTATCTAATAGACACACCTTGTACTTGTCAATTGACCCGTCTAATGCATATTTGGTTCTCTACAACCACTTACATTGAACCAACTTTCTTCCCATGGGAAGAGGTGTAAGATCCCATGTGTGATGCTTCATCAAAGAATAATACTCCTTGACCATAGAAGTGTCCCACTCTGGAATACCTACAGCATCAAAAAACTCTAAGGATCATTTGAAAGTGCATGACTCAATATATTGATGCATGTTGTCTATGAATGAGTGTGGTAAGAATATATTAGATCACCAACCAAAGGTCTAGCCTCCTCAAGAGTAGTGTAGGCCCAATTGGGCAAAGACTATGCACCAAGGGGTGGTAGATTAGGACTACCATCATCATCCTTAAGAAGCAAGGTGTCCTTAAGAGATGAAGGAGGAGTAGGTAGTGAGGGAAAAGTAGGTGATGGTGTATCCATCTATGTGAAGTGTTAATCAAACTAGACATCTCAAGTGATAGGATCAAACAACTTGTGTGCCTTCACATTCTCACAATAGCCAACAAAAATTAAAGGTTGACTCTTCTTCTCCATAGCCTTAAATCAACCATCTAGAATTAATGCTTGAGCCTCACTACCAAATACTCTAAAGAAGGAACATGAGGCTTGACATGGGACCAAGTCTCCTTGGGAGTTATATTCTACACTACTTTATGGGGCATATAGTTCTAAATATAATTAATACAGTTAACTATTTCAACACAAAAATGGGTGGCATGTACTTGGATTGAATCATGCAATTGTTCATCTCTTGTAAATTTTTGTGCCCTTCCTCTCAACCACCCCCATTCTACTAAGTGTAAGGAATTGTGTGCTAGTGTTGAATAACATTCTCACTATAGAAATCTTGAAATTCCTTGCTCACATACTCCCCCATTATTATGCATATCCACCAAATAGAAATACCAAATTACTTCTCCAAAAACAATTTAAAGGTCCTAAAAGTGGTGAAACCTGAGCATTCTTGTACCTAAGAAAGTATGCCCATGTGAACCATGATAATTCATCAATAAAGGTGAGCACATGCTTGGCCCCTAAAAATGGAGTTAAAAATAACACAAGATCACTATAAACCAACTCAAGGGGTGTCTTGGCATGAGAGGCCTTACACTTTGGAAAGGGTTCCTAATGATTTTTTTAAAGTACACAACCTCGAAAAACTCCCTCAGTGCATGAAGTCCTAGGAAGACTAATCACCATACCCTATGTACTCAATTGTTGAATATATAATTCAAATGACTAGATAGTTTGTGCCAAAGCCTCCTCAAAGAATCAACATGTGCAATAAGAGATGATCCTAAAGAAGACTCAAAACCATCAAGCCTATACAAACAAGATCCATGATCAACATTCCATGTAGCAAGAATAATCTAAAGCTTTTGCAACTCTCAAATGACTACATCATGTGGTGTGACCTCAAGTATCAATCCCTCACTAGAAGGATAAATCTTATAAACAAAAAGAAGGTTAGAAAAAATCTCTAGAACCAAAAGAACATCATTGATACACCCATCAGCCAACTATATTGTACCTAATCCCATAATAGGAATCTATAAAGAGTCTCCCACTACAATCTAATAAGTATTGTTGTCGAAAAGTGAAAAAAGTAGATCATGTGGATGTGTCATATGGTGAGAAGCACCTAAATAAAGTATCCAATCATGAGAAGATGAATCCTAGAAAGCCCATGTAGAAAGGGTTTTGCCTTTAGCTATTGAAGAGGACTTGGAGATATAAATCTTATGTTGTTGCATGGCTTCCTCCAAAGCTTGTAACCTCTCCCAACATATAGATTCATCATGTCTAGCATTCCCATAAAAAGATCAAGGATCAGTTATCTTCTTCTTCATCTTGGAGGGAGACTCATTAAACATAGAAGAATTGGAGGGAGGTGTGGACTTTTGAGTGTTCATTCTCTTCAGTTGGAGGAAGATTCGCCCCTAAAGTAGATTATGTCTTAGGCTTCCATTTATTCTTACCTTTACCCTTGGATGATTGATCCATCAATTCTTGGCTCCTAGAACTAGGAAGTGCATCCAATTAAATAAGCTTGGCTTGTTCCCTAGTAAGACACTCACAAAATAACTCAAAAGTAGGCATCTTAAAATTATTCCCTAAAGCATCCATGGTGGAGTGTAAGGTAGATGAGAACACCTAAAATGAACCCTTCAACTTGGACAAAATCAAGAAGATTCATTCTTTATCTATTTTATCTCATCCATAAGCTTTTAACTATGATAATAACAACTTGAAATTTGCAAGGAAGTCCTCAATACAAGGTAAATCATTTGGAGAGAGTGATGTCAAATTTTCCTCTAATTGCAAAACACAAAGCTCATTAATGGTGCTAAACAAATCATCAAATTTGTCAAATAGTTTCTTTGGTGTAGTACACTCCGTAATGTGAAACAAAAAATAGTTGATACATGCAATCGTATTAGCCCCATGGCTTCATCTAACTTGTTTCTATATGTAAATGTTTTAAACTCTGTACTAAATTTAGGTTGTGTTGCACCCAACATTTGTCAAATTCCCTTTATATTGTAGTAGTTATCTCATTTTTAGTTTCCATGTGTGATAATTGTGTAGAGTGGGGAGATAAATAATCTTAGGTCCTTCCATGATTAGTAACAAACACCAATTGAACAAAAAGATAATGGGCAGTTAAATTATGTCTTACACCCCCTAAAATTCAATAATGTTGTAATTGCAACTCCCCTAGAAAATAACAATGGGCACTTTTGTACAATGGACAAGCCTAAATCGATAATTTATACCACATAGTGATTTTTATAATTTAAAAAAATGCTTGTCAAATAGAAAATTTGAGGTTACAAATAGATTTCTTATTTTTTTTATCAATTTCAAAAAAAATTACCAAACTCGACTCCATGAGTAAAAGTTATGCATGTCACAAAAATGTGCAAAAAATAGCTTCAAACAAAAATTTCTAGTACCTAGAGTAGAATCTAGAAAACACCACTATTAATTCTCAAAAAGAGCTTTTCACCACCTATAAGAAGTTGAAAATCTAACAACATGGGTGAAATTTATGCCTCTAGAAAAAACCCCTCCAAGGGCTAAAAATTTTTTACCAAGTTATTGTTCAAGTGGTGCCTTCAAGTTGCGAGATTTGCAAGTGGTGCACAGGTGACAAATCTAGGCAACACACTAGTGGTGTAATTTTAGGAAGAGCTAAGTGGTTTGGGCAGTTCTTGCTAGTGGAGCGGCATGCTAGTGGAAAAACACAATGGAGATGGTGATTTGATGGTTCATAAGTGAAGTAGTCATTGTGCCAATTTAGTCCCTCGAAAGGATAGCAAGGACCAAGGGCTAAGATCCCACACAACCAGGTGCTACCAATACTACAGTGGTCAACCATGTGACCCTAGGTTTTGGAGAGGGGACTTAGGCCTGAAAAATTTCCTAACATATAGGGCTTGTAGTCCTAACTATTTTCTTCGATAATTACTTTTGTGTTAAGGTATAAATAATAAAAGCACCAAACACATATATGCTTTGTAAGTCATCTCTTTTGCTAAATTAGTTTATCCCACATGCTTAGGAGGTAATAGTTTTGTTTAGTAGAATTAATATAAATAGAGAGTTTTGAGAGTACAATAGGTATTCATAAAATTATATTTTATTGAAAACTACTCAAAGGAGGTTGCCCCCTCGAAGAGGCCAGTGATATTGTAATGTGAATCTGTCATTTTCAATAAAATAATAATTACTATATTTTCATTTCATCACTTTTTTGTAATGTGAATCTACTGCAAGAAGGATCCTCACATGTGGTATCAGAGCTCTTTCTATGCTCGATTGTTGCTACAACTTTCTTCCATTTCAAGCCTTATACAATTGTCCATTGTATGCTCTCACCTCACATTTTTGGGAATCTTGGTGACCAAAAGGGGGTTACAGAAGTAATGGCATGAAATTTTCCCTAAAAGTCTATCCATTTTTTTCTTATAGTATTTTTTATTTTTCTTTTTAGGATAGAAACCATGTACTGGGGGTTTTAAATAAGTACAAAACACTTGTCATTCTAGGCTAAGATAAATTCCCCATACAGGTTCCAGTGAACGATAGAAGGGTTGCCCTCCAAATCCATGCCATCAAACACTCTATATATGGTGTTGAGCTTCCACATACCCTCAAGCATATAGGAAGACCCCTTAGGATTTTTTTGAAACCTAGCAATACGAAGCCATCGGCCATCTATCACACGTGATGTATCGGTAAGTGTTTATCCCTAGGAAGTTACTTGCATCTTACTAGATCTATTCAAATCTATATATTTGTAGGCTCGCAGACCAAACACTCCCTATAGTGACCTCCCATTGTTTTGCACCCTATCCATCATAGAATATTTGGAAGGCAACAAAAACCACCATCAATGACTGTAGACTATACAAATTGTATACTTTTAGGAAAGTAGTACATGCAGATGGGTTTGCACAATAGTAGTAGTTTGTCTTTGTTTGGAAACAACAGAATACAGTAGTTTTTTTCTAGTGTTTTTTTAGAAATAGTGGAATAGAGCATTTTTTTGTGTTTTTAGAAACAACAAATTTTTCCTTGAGGTAAAAGTAGAGGATAGTGTCAAACAAAATAATCAAAATAGGGCTGACATAATTTGATTTAGAAACTATAGAGTAAATCGGTCTAAAGATTTACCCCAGAGGCATCTAAATTTTTTTAAATGAGAAATCAAAAAAAGGGAAAATTTAGTTAATTTTTTTAAAACCTCTATGGTCGATTGTCTCATTTTGATCCTTTCTTCACGTTGATTGTTTTAGGCTATTACTCTAGTACTCATTTTAAGCCACCTCAAGATCCCTCCTATGATGGTGAACATCCAAATTAAAGAAATGGATGTTGCCATAATAGCTAAAATGGAGGAATTTGACTCCTTGCATCTCCTCCCTCTATGATGGATAAGCCCAAATATTAGAATCTCTCAATCACATAACTAGTCATGGCATCCCATGAATGCTCCAACAATATTGAATCCAACTTCAACCCTCACCACTTACCTCAAGGTCCAAAACTTGATTTTCCTAAATTTCATGGTACAAACCCTACCAATTGGATCTACCATGCTAAACAATTTGTCACTCTGAACAAAGATCCCTGTGATGACATGGTACCTATTGCCTCATTTAATTTGGAGAAAGAACCCATCCAATGGTACAGGGGGTATAGAAAGGCCCACATAGAACCTGATTGGACTAAATTTTCATAGCTTCTCTTGGTTAGATTCAATCCTAGTGCATATGAAGATTTCACTAGAGCTTTAACCAAATTATGGGAACTTGGTTTTGTTCATGACTATTAGACTAAATTTGAGAAACTTGCTAACCAAACTAAAGACTTGAAAAAAGGCTTCTTTACTAGTTATTTCATAAGTGGCCTCAAGGAGAAAATCTAATCTGAGGTAAAAATGTTCAAAATTAAGGATATGATGGCCACCACAAGTCTACCAAAACTTGTAAAAGATAAGCTCACATCTCAACGTCACTTCTCCAAGATCACCCCATTCAAGTCCATTGTGATGAATCATCTTGTTGACACCTCCAACACTCACTCCACACCTTCATACATATCATTGAATCAGAAATGTGAGCCTAACAGGAAAAATGGTTGTGTTACAATTATGATGACAAATTTACACCAAGCCATTGTTGTATCCAATAGAAGTTATATTTTCTTGATGTTGAATCTTCACCTGAGGTAGAGGAATGGGAAGATTCCCAAGAATCATAAGATTGAGGATCCAAATGTTGTCCTTGCTCTTGAAATTTCTATTTGTGCATTAGTAGGGATATCTGCTCCTCAAACAATGAAGGTTAAAGGTTTTTTAAGAAACATGCTCTCATAATCCTCGTCAATTTTGGTAGTACTCATAATTTTATTGACCCTATATTAGCTAAACAAGAAAATTTTATTTTCATCCTTGTTCTAGCTTTGAGGTAATGATAGCTAATGGTGGAACCTTACCTTCTAAGGGAAAGTGTCGAAATGTTCACATTTCCATGGACGACTACACCCTCAAAGCTGACATGTTTGCCTTGCCCTTTGGCAATTATGACATTGTGTTGGGAGTAGATTGGTTTTGCACTCTTGGTCCTATTTTGTGGGATTTTTCTAAACTTTAGATTAAATTCATAACTAATGGTCAACAACACACCTTATGAGGCCTTGCCCCTAGATTTGTTACTCTCATTAGCTCTTACCATATAGAAGAGTTTCTTAAAAAAGGGTCTCATGGAGTTATTGTAAAACTTTCTACTATTCATGTTACCAACTCTTGTACCTCCAACTACCCCAAGGATCTCCAAGACCTATTACTCTACCATTTAGACGTCTTCCTAGAACCAATTGGATTACCTCCAAGCCACATGAAAGATCATGTCATTGATCAACTTTTGGGGACCACACCTCTAAACATCTTCCATTATAGGTACCCATTTCTGTAAAAGACAAAGATAGAGAAATTAGTCCACAAACTACTACACCAAAGGGTCATTCATCAAAGCACTAGTCCTTACTCCATCCCTATCCTTTTGGTGCACAGAAAAGATGGGTCTTGGCACTTTTGCATTGATTTCTGTGAGCTAAACAAAATTACTATAAAGGACAAATTTCCCATTCTAGTGGTCAATGAGCTCTTGGATGAACTTAATGGTGTATATTTCTTTTCCAAGTTGGATTTATAGTTAGGGTATCATTAGATCCACATCAAAGAAAAAGACATTCCCAAAACTTCCTTATGCACTCATGATGGTCATTATGAGTTTCTTGTCATTCCATTTGGCCTCACAAATGCACCATCTAGCTTTCAAATCTTGATGAATAAGATTTTCTATCCATTCTATGGAACCTTATCTTTGTCTTCTTTGATGATATTCTTGTTTATAGAAATACATGGGAAAATCACCTTTCACACTTGGAATAGGCTCTTAAAATCCTTTCTACAAATCAATTACACTCCAAATGCTCTTTTGGCCAAACAAAGATTGAATATATAGGGCATATTATTTCTCGGGCCAGAGTTAAGGTGGACCCATACAAAAACCAAAAAACTTGAAGAGACTTCATGGCTTATTAGGCCTCATTGGTTATTACCATTTCTTTGTAAAGGATTATGGAAAGATTGGTGCACCTCTCATGACCATGTTAAAAAAATATTCCTTCTAGTGGTCTGAACCTGTCAAGGTGGCACTTGATCTACTTAAGCAATCTATGTGCACCACTCCCATTCTTGCTATGTCAAATTTCTCTAAAATATTCATCATTGAAAGTGACAAAGTTTCAAGCTTTGGGCTAGGTGTTGTTCTCATGAAGGAAGGGCAACCCCTTGCTTATATCAATAAGGCTCTCTCATTGGAAAAAAATATTGCTCATTCCACCTATGAGAAGAATATGTTGTCAATACCTTGTTGGATGACACTTTTGCATTAAAACCAATCACCATATTCTCAAGTATTTCTTGGACCAATGCATCTTCTCTCCAAAGCAACAAAAGTGGGTCACCAAGTTATTGGTATATGACTATGAGATCACGTACAAAAAAGGACATGAAAATGTGGTGGTTAATGCATTGTCACATCAATTTGAGGACCTTCCTACTCTAACTACTTTATCAATGCCTACCTCTACTTGGTAAAATGATTTACGTCAAGAATGTCAACAAGATAGTCACCTATAGCAACTAATACACTAGGTGTCTACTCATCATTCTTCCAAGCCCAATTATTCATGAGATGGATCCCATTTGCAATATAAGGGCCATCTAGTCTTAGCCTCCCAATCAAATTTGTGCCTAAAACTTCTATCTAAATTTCATACCACACCACTAGCCACTCTAGTTTTTTGAAAACCTATGAAATACTTTGCCACAATTTTTCTAGGAAATTATGAAAATAGACATCCAACAGTTTGTGGTAGAATGTAAAACTTGTCAATGCAACAAAGGTAAAATATTTTCCACCCTAGGTTAGCTTCAACCATTGTCCCTTCCTATTTATGTGTGGACTAAAATTTCAATGGACCTCATTGAAGGACTACTAAAGTTTGCAAGGAAATTAGGCATGCTGGTGGTGCTAGATCGCCTCTCCAAACATGCCCATTTATGTGCCTTAGCCCAACCCTATACGACCTCCAATGTTGCCCAAACATTCATGGATCAAATCTTTCACCTCCATGGTATTGTTTCTTCCATTGTTAGTGATCATGATCCCATTTTCACTAGCCAGTTTTGGCAAGAACTCTTGCAACATCATGGTACCCAACTTAAGATGAGCTCTACATATCATCTTTGGACAGATGGCCAAACAAAAATTGCCAATAAGTGCTTGGAAATTCATTTACGTTTCTTTGCTTCAGATCATCAACATCATTGGACCAAATGGCTACCACTTGTAGAGTGGTGGTGCAATACCATTTATCATGCAACAACCAAGATGACACCATATGAAGCAATGTATGGTCAATTGTCACCATCTCTCTAGACATATCTACCAAGAAGTTTAAAGGTACATGTAGTGAATTCCACCCTTTACACACATGACACTATTATCTGCACACTTAAGGACAATCTACACATTGTACATAACTGTATGAAGCAACAAGCTAATCAACATCACTTTGAATGCACTTTCTTCGTCAGTGACATGATCTTCCTTCGCCTCCAACCCTACAAGCAGTTATCTTTGAATATGAAGACTCATCAAAAGTTAACACCCAAGTTTTATGGGCCCTATATATTTTTGCAACAAATCAATGCAAATGCCTACAAGATAGAGCTTCCTCCCTCCTCCAAGCTCCACCCAGTCTTCCATGTTTCTTGTTTGAATAAGTCTCTTAGCCAACATATTCATGCTCATTTGGCATTACCTAAGATGGATACAAAGGGATCTATCATTCTGACACTAGAGTCTATCCTTGACATATATTCATGCCAACTCCACAAACACAGCATCATCGAAGTCCTCATCCAATGGCATGGTATGCAACTAGAAGATGCCATGTGGGAACCCCTCTTCCAGCTACAACAACAATTTCTCCATCTCAAGATTTGAGGATAAATCTTTTTAAGAGCGGCACATTTTAGGACCCACAATTCTAACTATTTTATTAGATAATTACTTTTGTGTTAAGGTAGAAGTAATAAAAGCACCAGATGCATATGCTTTGCAAGTCAACCCTTTTTCTAAATTAGTTTACCCCATATGGTTGGGAGGTAATAGTTTTGTTTAGTAGAATTAGTATAAATAGAGGGTTTTGAGAACACAATAGGTATTCATGAAATTATATCATATTGATTCATGCTCAAAGGAGGTTCCCCCTCAAAGAGGCCATTGATATTGTAATGTGAATCTGCCATTTTAAATACAATAATATTTTTTGTGTTTTCATTTCAACACTTATTTTCCATATTTCATGTTTTGGTGAATTTGTTGTAGGAAGGATCCTCACAGCATAATACAAACACAAAATAGTACATGCTAACACAATATAGTACATTGATGGTAAAGGCTAATGTAGGCAGCCGCACCCTACAAAAAATAGTATTTAGGATGAGGTATGGTCACTATAAATAAAATAATATTTAGGATGAGGTGTGGTCACTATGAATTTGTGGTTGCTAACAACTTTCATGTGTTTAATGAACAATGCTTTTCAAAAATAATTGGATAAGTATGTTTTAGTATTCTTGGATGAAATTTGATGTATTCTAAGGATGTGAGAGAATATGAGAAAAACTTAAGATTAGTATTGTAGTGTCTAGGAGAAAATAAATTGTATGGAAAATTATCAAAAAGTTCATTTTTCATAAGTAAATTTAGTATTTTGGACAAATTATATCAAGTGAAGGCATAGTCATGGATCCAATAAAGAATAAGGAAATATTAGAGTGGATAGTGCCAACAAATTAGTAGAAGTTAAAAAGATTTATGGGCTTGGTAGGCTATTATAGAATTTTCACAAAAAAATGAAGATTGCAACACCAATTACTTCATTATAGAAAAAAGGAATAAAATTTGAATGGACAAAATAGTGCATGAAGGAATTTGAGGAGGTCAAGAGGAGGCTTACATTAGCACCACTCTTAGGAGTACCAGACATGGAGAAGGATTTTATAGTTTTTACTAATGTGTCCAAAGAAGGATTAGGAGTAGTATTGATGAAAGATGGAAGAGTGATTGCATACGAGTCCAAAAATTTGAAGGATCAAGAATAGAGTTACTTGGCACATGACTTAGAATTGGAAGCAGTTGTCCATGCACTTAAAATGTGTACACTATCTGATTAGGCATAACTTTGAGCTAAGGATTGATGCTAGAATTCTAAAGTACGTGTTCACTCATTGTACACTCAATACATGACAACTTAGGTGGATGTAGTTACTTAGGAAATGTGATTTTGATTTTGCATGCATGTAAGGAAAGGAGAACAAAGTTACAAATGCACTAAGTATGAGACTACATTTAGATGCAATAGCAGTATTATATAATGATACAAAGAAGATAATTCTTGAGGCACAAGAACAAGATGAGAAGATGAAGGAAGAATTTGCAACCTTGCAACATGAAGAAACAAGCAAAATATCTTAGCATAGTGAGTATACCATTGACAAGGATGGAACGTTGTACAAATAGTAGAGAATTGTAGTACCAAAAATCATGGAGTTGAATGGTTGATTTTTTAAGCACATTGAGCTCCATATTTAGTGCACCTTGGTGCAAACAAGATGCTTGCAAACTTAGGAAAGGCATAAATTATTAGTCAAGGGTGAAAAGGGAAGTTGTAAAGTATATGGCTAAGTGTTTGCAGTGTCAATGCATCAAAGTAGAACATAGATTTCTAGCAAGTATGTTGTACCTACACGACACTCCAAAATGGAAATGGGACGAGATGTTAGTTGATTTTGTTACTAGTTTACCATGAAAGAAATTTAGACATAACACAATTATTGTTGTAGTTGACAAACTAATAAAAGTTGCACATTTCCTACCCACAAGGAATACCATAAATGCAGAAGAAATTGTCAAATATTATGTCAATCAAATTGTGTGATTATATGAAGTACTACAAAAGATCATATAAGATAGAGATTCCTTATTCACTTCATGATATGGAGGACATTTCAAATAGTTCTTGGAACCCAGATGAACCTAAGTATAGTGTATCACCCAAATATGGATGGGCAAACAAAACATGTCAATTAAATATTATTATAGATTTAAGGGTGTATGTGATAAACAACTAGGTGAAATGGGAGAATTATTTCCCATCGGTAGAATTTGTTTATAATAACATTTACCATAATTTGTTAGATATGGTTCCATATGAGGCATTAAATGGAAGGATTTGTAGAACTCAATAGAATTGGTTTGGACTTGAAGACCATATACACTTGGACCAGAGATTATCTAGGAGATGGAGAAACAAGATGCAAAAAAATTGTCAAAGTTTGAAGGAGGCACAAGATAGGCTAAAGGCTATGTAGATTTGCATAGGACACATAGATTCTTTACTATAGGAGTAAAGTGTTCCTAACAGTTAACCCATGCAAAGGCCTTAATAGTTTCTTTAAAATTTCCAAGTTGACACCTAGATAATTTGTACCACCATTTCAAATCCTACAGTTAATTGGCCTAGTAGCCTTTAGATTTGTTTTGCCATCAAGTCTAAGTAAGATGTACAATGTGTTTCATATTTCCATGTTACACAGGTGTGTGTCAGATACAACACATATAATTGATTATTCTTCCAAGTAGATGGAGAAAGGAACCTTCTAGGTGGAACCAATACACATATTGGATCATTGAACACCCAAGCCTTGATAGCTTGCTATTAATCAACTTAAAGTGCAACGGGACCAATATAGTCCCAAATCAATAAAGAATGTGCAAGCAATGTAATAAGTGTTCCCAAATTTATTCGATGATCATGTTTTCCCTAATTTATTTGAGCTTGGACCTATGTGTGAGAAGGTGAATCTTGATATTGTTTTCCTTTTTGATGATTTCGACTTGTGCTTATGATTGTGATAGTTTGTGTTTTCATAGTTTTATGGAATTAGGACAAAGTTTGTGATGAAACTCGAGTCAAGTTAGTGCCCATAAACATGCATGAACATTGGTAAAGGGGTTTAGCAGTGAAGGGTATCAGCTAGTTATATATCATAGCATTTGTGGAGTCTTCAACAACATCAAAGTTCATGTGCAAACTAGCTACTATACCCTCCTATGGAACTGGATACCCGCTATGAGGGTCAAAAGAAACAATAGACCCATGCACTTTCTTTGTCCAAATGGAGTGGAGTCCATATTGCACAAAATGAATTACTAGTGATATTGCTCACTTAAATACTTCAGTTAATGTTTTAATAGCTAGGAGATTGCTTGTGCTATTTAGACAAAGGCTTGTTTATATATTTAAATCTATTGTTGCCAGTGGATATTGATGTAGGAGCATCCCGAGCAATAAGAGCAATCTTTCATCAACCAAATAAATTTGCTTTCACTTTATCTAATTGTTTGCAGGTTTTCATTCGCCAGTTAGTTGCAAAAGAAGCCACTGCATATCACTGTAAGTTTACATCTAGTCGTGCAGTATTGAGGTTATGTTTTATCAAGGCACATCCATGTCATATCCATGTTTCAATAGAATTGGATCATCAAAAGGCATAATTTGGTTCGTGAACATCTACCAAGATAACAAACTTACATAGTTTCAACTATTCTCCACTTGTGTCGGGTTTTTAGAGTTTGTGCCGGCAAAAGAATATATATGAAGATTCATTGGGCACATAAGGACTTATTATGAGCATTGCATGAAGATACCTCATTCCGTTATCACCACATTGATTAAGAAACTTGTAAACACATAGGCCAACTACACGTATCTTGGGGCATTAAGTTTTACACCACCTCGAAGCTAATGCAAATCATCCTGGATGCTTGAGATTTCTACATATACATTGCTCACAATCATTGGGAGCTATTAAGAAAGAGTTAGGAATAATTTAGCGAAGAGTTGGGGATCCAAGTGCGAACATAAAGATGAAGGTTTAGAATGGAGTATGATGGTGATAAGGACAATGAGGATACATATAGCATAGAATGTTGGAGTGCATTGAGTTTCATTTGAATGTAGCAAATTTCATGTTTAATAATCAAACAGTTATGGCCTAACATGTAAGAATCCCATTGTGGCAGGTTATAATCATTTAAGAGTGAAATCAATAAAGATCATGTTATTGTTCCATTGATTTTTTGTTGAGATTGTTGTGAGTTTGAATTTCACTGCATGGTTGGACAATCCTTCACTGGATCCTTCATCCATGACTGCATCAGATGTGAACTTGTAGAAGGCACAACAATGGGGTGACGGAGTGCAAGTAAAATGGTTAAGACGAAGATGTTGAAACCATAGAAGTGTGTGCATGGAGAATCTGAGTGGTGCAATGAAATGTGGTCATTTATGCCTTTCTAAATGATGATATTTAAATTCTTGTAATAGAAAGAAGTCATGCATGCACTATAGATATGAATCTAGAAGTCTTGAAGTATTAATAATTAGGTGAAATGTTTGCAAAATCAATTAATGTATTATTATTATTAATTTGGTGAGTCGCCAATTATAAAAAGTTATATGATTCCCTACATTTATAGTAGGCACATCTACTAGGGTTACAAAATAAGGGGATGCCCACATCATTGCTAGATGTCGTAATGGAGGTCACAAATTTTGGTATACATATTTAACAACTCAAAGCTCTACTCAAGAATTTGGATAAATTTTTTAAGATAATCTTGGAGAAACACAAGATATTGCCCTAGAGGTTTGAAGGACTATTGCCACTAATTTTTTTGCAAATTTTGGAGGAAGTAAAAACAATTGATGTTGACTTGCAAACACTTAACCTTTGAATATTTAGGGTTCTTTGTTGGATTTTCTCGAGGACACAATAAAGTTTCAAGTTCGAGAATAATGTTGACAAGGATTGATATATAATAAAGAGAAAAGAGTTAAGAGTACGAAACTAGTATGTATCAAGTTATTGTGTGAATGAATGTACCCCCTTCATTGTATGTTTAAGTGTTGCTAACATAAAAATTTATCTAATTATTCTTGAGACATTAGCTTTAAACAAGGTCCAATGTACTAACCTAAAAGTTTAGTAATCTTTTGCTGATTTTTATTCCAACACTTCATAACATAGTGCATTTTGTGTAATTGTTGCTTTGCAAGTGGACTAAAGGAGCTATGGCCCATAGAGGAAGCAAATGAGTAGGAAACAACTAAGCATATAGAGGACTATGCTTGGTAAACCATGATGATATTATGAGAGCCCTTTAGCAAGCCTCGATGGCATGGAGATTGTGCAGAGAAGAGGAGCAATCATGATCGAGGACATTAGTGAGGATGAGAGGGAAGATGTTGCTGCTCGAGGAGCCGTAGACATTGAATTTTTTGAAGGGGAAATCACTAGAGGAGATAGGTTTGTGAGACATCATGGGAGCCAAAAACAAACCAAGATTTGATCTACCAAACTACTCTGGAAGCTTGAATCCAAAAGAGTTGATAAACTAGATAACAAAGTTGCAGAAATATATCAAGTTTGAAGTAATCAAGGACCCCCAAAGAGTCAAGTATGTGAGAACAAAGTTAAAGGATAATGTCACCTTGTCATGGGATTTTGTAAGTAAAAGGTCTCAAGTTGGTTGTAAATGCTCACTAAGCTTACAACAAAGTTTATGTTGATGAACTACACTCTAGACTTGTTCAAGAAACTCTAGAATTTGGGCCAAAAGGAGACATTTATGAAGTACACAAAAGAGTTCTTATGACTCAACATTTGGACAGTTCATATGGAAGATGATGTTGAGAAGGTCTCCAAGTATGTCAATGGGTTGCACATTGTAATTCCAAAAGAGATGTTTTCTACAAGTGCATTTCCTCGAGGAAGCTTATCAAATCACACTCAATGTAGAGGAGTTGTCCCATAGACAAGAGAGTGCAAAAGGTAAGGATATGGGTGAAAAGAGAAAACAAGGCCCAAGGAAACATACACAATCAAGGAGAAGGAGAATGTGGAAATAAATTCCACGTAGAGCTCAACGAGTGAGTAAACTTCAAGCCATAGAGGAAGAGAAGGTTGCAAAGGAGGTGACTTTGAGGGGACCTACTTCAAATGTGGTCAAGTAGTTCATCGGGCATTCAAGTGTTTAGAAGCCAAGTCAAAGCAAGGTTGTTCAAAGAAACAAGTGCATGTTTGTAATGTCCCTTTTTTGGCGCATAGATTTTTGTGCACATTTTTGCTTGTTCTTAGTCTCTCGGAGGCTATCCGACTTGTTTGGGAGGACTCTAGTATTCTTAGTGTAGTCGTGGTTCAGTCTGCAAAACAGTTATATGGGTTTCCCTTGTGTTAATGGATTATTTTCTTTGGCATTGAGCTCGGTGGATGTCCAGGGTTACAGTGAAATTTTCAGAAGCTTGATCGAGCTCCCAGATTGCTCTCCAAGATTCTTGGAGGAGCCATCTAATTATAGTAAGTCACCCAGATGACATCGTTCTTCATCCCAAACATCATAGAAGGTAGTGGTATGATTTATTTTGCAGTTCGCCTAAGTTTGAGATTTTCCGCAAAGTCAAGTGATTTAATGAGCTATTTAATTATTATTTTCACTTAAGCTCCTAGGGGTGAAAATAATTAATTAATATCTAAGTGTTATAGCTCATTGGAAAGGTTTTTAAGTGTTCTAAATGATAGACACTTAAAAAAAGAGACCTCGCACATTGATATATTTTTAGTATTTCAAAAAGGTCTTTTGGAGAGGAGAAATATGAAGAGTTAAAAGCAAAATAATAATATATTCCTCTCAAAAAGATGTAAAAGGGGAATGAGAGCTCATTTTGAAGGGTTATGCTTTTGGATTGGATATTGTTTTGGAGATGGATTGAACGTGTGAGTTCTTCCATAATCTCTTGAAGACGAAAACCATCTTACAGATTGGGTGTGGTTTCATACAGGTATCACCATTGTGCTGAAGGTGGATTTTGGAGTTTGCCTTTTGTGCTATCATGGAGTTTTGTTATACTTAGATTTGATATTGCTCTATTGATATTATGATTGTATTTCTGTTTGATGGGATTGATTATTTGTTGAGTTTATTGAAGTTATTCATGGAGCTGGAAAATACACAAGGAGGCCGTACAGCATATAGGGGCGATTGGATCTTCCTTGAGTAAATGTGAATGCATGTTTTAATAAGTTTGGAGGATGTCTAACTGTTTGAAGCGCCTGTTTTCAGATCATAATTCCCTGTGTTATATTTGAAGATTCTCTAATCCTCATAATGTCGTACCATCAGTGCCGTACAAGCAAGGAAGTGATTTCTGTTATGGGTCGATTTGAACAAGTATGTGGAAGATGCTAATACAATATCAGACTGGAGTAAGCACATGCTCTTGCTGGGCCAAATCGAGGGTACTTAGAGCTGTTTTGACCAAGTCTTCAGACCAGCCGTACATGCATGATGCCGTACAGTGCTGGCTGGAAAGTTTTTGGGTGAAGGTTCGAATACGTTGGGTTTATGTGTATTGCCATTGTTGCATTCATTAAAATCAGAGGAGTGTGATTGAAATTTGCTTTTGGTTAGAGGTCTTTGATGTTGATAATTGAGGTGAATAAGGGCTGGTCCTCCATACAGTAGGGGTATCTTTCAGAGCTGCTATGAATGAGTTTGAATATGCTGTCACAGAAGGTTTTCAAACTTACATCTGCCACTGTAATCTACAGTCCAGCAAGCAGTGCCTTTCCTAACCCTTTCTTCATGGGAATATCTCATGGATTGTTTGAGTGGATACCATGAATTTAGGATTTAGGAAGGAGATGAATGGAAGATTGTATTCAAGACAATGGATGGCTTGTATGACTACATGGTGATGACATTCGGGTTGATGAATACCCCAAACACATTCATGAGACTAATGAATAAGGTCCCAAATTGTTTCTTGGTAAATTTGTGGTTATATATTTAGTAACATGATAGTGTTTGGCAAGGCAGGGGAGCATCTTGTGCACCTATAGTAGGTTCTTGCACTACTAAGGAAAAATAGTGTAAACTTGAAGAAAGGCATGTTCATCCTAACTGAACTTGTATATTTGGGATTTGTGATATCTCAAAATGGATTCAGGATGGACTCAGGAAAAAAGTGAGAGCAATAGTCAAACAGTTGATGCCGCAAAGTGTTAAAGAAGTCATTGGCAAGCTTCTAAAGGAAGTTAATAGAAACTTCAGTGGTATTTGTGTGCCACTATTTCATTGCTTGAGAAGGAATGGGATTGACTGGCCTATTGTTGCAATAAAGAGTTTTGAGCTCTTGAAGAATATGATAAAAAAGGAACTTGTGTTAGTGCTCCCTAACTTCAACAAGATTTTGTAAGTGGACTATGATGTCAATGGAACTATAATTGGCGCAATTCTTAGCCAAGAAGGAAGACCAATAGCATTCTTCAATGAAAAATTGAATGATGCTAGGAAGAAGTACTTGGTGTATGACCATGAGTTCTATGCCATTATTTAAGCTTTGTGAGAGTAAAGGCACTACTTGTTGGCTAAATAGTTTGTATTGTACATGGATCATCAGGCATTATACTCAATAGTCAAGCAATGTTGAACCAAAGAAATATGAGGAAGGTAGAGTAATTGTAAGGTTATTCTTTTGTGTTGAAGCATGGAACTAGCAAGTCCAATAAGGCCACAAACACCTTGAACAGGAGGTAGGCATTGCTGGCCATTGTGACTCTTAAGTTAGTGGGCATGAAGGTATGAAGGATTTGTATGTTGCAAATCTAAATTTCACAAATGCATTGAAGGCATGCATAGAGTCATGGGCTCGAGACAAAGGCCCATATGAGGATTACTTCATGAAAGAGGGTTAATTATTCCATTAACACCGGATGTGCATCCTATGGAGATCATTGGGAGAGAACCTCATTAGAGAGCTACATAGTGGCAAATTAATAGGTCACTTTGGTGCAAAAAAGATGCATGCCTTATTAAGGAAGAGATATTACTACTCTAACTTGTGCAAGGATGTGCACAAGTTTGTTGAGAGATGTAGAACATGTTAAGTAGCGAACGATGTGGTGCAAAACGCGAGGTTGTACAAGCCATTACTAGTATTGGATAACCTTGAGAGGAACTGTCAATGGACTATGTCATTGGATTGTCATGAATAGTTGTTGACAAATTCTCAAAGATGGCACATTTCATTCCTTGTAGGCAAATGAGTGATGTGTAAGAACAACTTTGTCCCTCAACAAAATAGTGTAATTACATGGGTTAACATAGAGCATTACTTTTGAAAGGAATACCAAGTTCCTTAGTCACTTCTAGTAAACACTTTGAAAGTTGGGTACGAGACCCAACTAGAGTTCTACATACCATCTACAAACATATGGTACAACATAGCTATAAATTGGAGTCTTTAGCAACTTACTTATGATGTTTGGTGGGAGACAAGCCCATTTAGTGGGACTCTATGTTGACACAAGCAAAGTTTGTGTTCAACTCAATGAACATATTAATTGGAAAGACACCATATCATGTGGTGTATTGAACAAGTTTGTATGGTGTCATAGACCGTTTGAAGATAGAAGGGATGTGTATCACTACAAAGTTTGAAGACTTTGTCCAACACATGAAGGAGGTTCATGCACAAGTCAATAAGCAACTAGAGGTGAGCAATGCCAAATACAAGGCATAGACAAATGTGCATAGAAGAGAGAAGACTTCCCTTAAGGGGAGTTAGTCATGGTGTACCCAAGGAAAGAGTGGTTCCTTAGAAGAACTTGTAATAAATTGAAACCCGAGAAGATTGGCTGATGCAAAGTCTTACAATTCTCTAAAAATGCATATGAAATTGAATTGCCACAAGGATTGGATATTTCACTGATATTCAATGTCTATTCTCTATTCTTTTCCTAGACATAGTGATATAACTCGAGAAGCAACACAATCACAGAACAACGTTCACTAGAAAGGGCAAATACCTAAAAGGCAATGAGATGAAATAAAGCATATCCTTGATGAGTGTATTGGCAAGAAAACTGAATAAAGTAAGTTTTAAGGAATATCTCATTTGGAAGGGTAGAAGGCTAGAAGAAAATTTTAAGGAATATCTCATTTGGAAGGTTTGAAGGCTAGAAGAAAATTTGTGTAACATTGAAGGAGAGTTAAGTCATCTTGGGTGGTTGAATCAATCTTTTGCTTAATTCATTTTGTCTAATGCAAGACCATCCTAGGGATCAAGCAATCTTGCATCATCTACTAAGATATGACCTCATTTTGTTCTATTTTAGTTGTCAACTTAGTAGGTCAGCTGTCGTGTTAATGTTTGTTAAGTGGTTTTCACTGTTTTGGTTTGAAATTTTGGGTTCGTTAAGTGGTTTTCACTGTTTTGGTTTGAAATTTTGGGTTTTGGAGTATGTATTGTTTGCATCAAAGCACCAAGCCAAGATTAAAATATTTTGATGAATAGAAGAAAAAAGTTTTTACTTGTTGACTTTGGCAAATATCCAAATGGCTTTCCTAGAAAGCCAGCAAGCATTACAGTGGCTTAGTCATACATTTTTATGGATGGAAGCATACACATACAATCTTCATATTCTTTCTGTATAAAATAAATTAAAATATTCATTTATAAAGTTTTTTTTTCCTTTTTTGGGTTTTCAAGAGTTGAGTTACATCAGTGACAAGTAACACTCAAATTTGTCAAAAATGACAATTAATATTACTGTGATCCAATAGTTAATGTTAGTATTAACTAATTAGAAGAGAAGTGGCGAACAATAATAACAAATCTCATTTGCATACTAAAAACCTTCAACATTCATGTCACCTTCCCGCACATGCATATATCTACAAGTATTTATTCTCATATTTCTGCAAAATAATATTTCAATTAAGAAGCTAACATGCCACATGGAAATGTTTACAGAAGTGTGTCTAGATTAAGCCTGCGGGGTGTAGTTTTCATATTTTCTCTCTATTGATCTTAGATTCTCTTATTTTTCTATATGTTCTTTTAATGTAAATCTATTTATTAAACTTCTTTCCTCGTCCTCTGTTTATTGTATGGTCAAACCATTCCCATAATGAACACTCCCCCCTCGCCTACCCACTTTCATTTAATTAAGTCCATTCTCAATACATGCATTTCCCACAAGTATAATGGTTTTTTTTTTTAATGGACTACCTGCACATTTATGTAATTTGCAGATAATAATTTTCTTATTATTCAATTGTATATTGTTGATAGAGCAAATCACGTTACAAAGAGTTGAAGGCTTGGTGGATCAAAGGAATTTTTGAAGAATATAATAGTGTTTAACGTCCACAAGTAGCACGCAGAAAATAATAGTGTAATGTATTAGTTACCAGACACTTGTATGTCCACACGGAAAATAATAGACAATGTAAGGTATGAAGTTACCAGCCACTTTTATATCCCTCTGGAATATAATAGACTGTAACATATAAGTCACCGGCCACTTTTATTTTTATCTGGACAATAATAGACAGTGTAATGCATGTATTTACCAGCCACTTTTGTCTCCACTTTACCTCATACTAGTTTTCTTATAACCTACAATGGCTGTAGTTAAAACACAAGTGGTGTCAGCATGTGAAACTGAAAATTCTTGAGAAACATGAACTATTCACAGAGTCACAACAAACATAAAGTCCAACAGAAAATTGCTCTTCCAGTTGCAGTCTAAAATATTTTTCCATCCATTTTACAAATACATTACTTTCAGCTTTGTCTTGCATAGATAGGACTACTCTGTTGACAATGCTTTCTCTATATTTGACAACAATTCAAAATAAGATTGCCGTAAATTGTCAGCCTTGATCATCTACACAATTGTTGATGCAGTAACTGTTGCCAGCATCCTTGCAAGAGTCCTAGCTTCAATTTCAAATCTATGAAGCTAGAATAATGAATAAGTGACAATTTCCAAGAACATAGTCACTCTTTCATTAATGCTGCCAATTGCTTTAACAACGAAATAGCCAGGATAGTTACAAAGTAGTTGTCTCCACCAACCAGAATTGGAAATACATCCATCTATGTGGTGTATAAAAAATTTTGAACAGGAAAATGGAAAATCTTATGCATGAAGCTTTGATTTCTTTAACACCTCGTCAAGGACATGAGCAATTCTCTCTGCCATATGATGTTCCATGAAGCGCTCTTTTACCCTTATGTAGCCTTTTCTTCCCATTGTTAGCCTGCGCTCAACATTACGAGACAAATTCACAATGTTCTGTGCAAGTGGCTTAATACCCTCTTTGCCAACAGGATGCAGAAAACCTGTCGACCCATTGACAACAATTTCAGTGGTACCTCCAGCTGCCGTGCCCTGATAAGATGAATCACGGTATGAATATTATTCGAGAACATGATAAAGATCTGAGTGTGTAGATGGAACTTGAAAGGTACTAATAAGTATAACAAATGAAATATAAAAGAGCCAATAGAAGATTACTTCCTAAGAGCAAGATGACATGACATGAAACTTCAAAGGTAAGTAACAAACATAAACACAAAATGAATAAACTTGACAGCTAAAGAAGGTAAAAAGCCCAAATTTCACATCTAATATGCTATTCATTGGCTGTGTGTGTGTGAGAGAGAGAGGGGGGGGGGGAGCAGAGGAGGGGGTTGGGGGTAGAGAGAGAGAGAGAGAGAGAGAGAGAGAGAGAGAGAGAGAGAGAGATTACTATCAATGTTTCTGCATACTACTTTTAATTTTTCCTGCATTTGTGTGGGTATATTATATCTAACAAGATTTTGTGCACGACACATACATAGAGAGGGAAGACAAGGGCGGATTGGGGGGTGGGGGGCGGGAGCGGCGGAAGATGAGAGAGGAACAAGGAGAACAAAGCAAGGGAGGGAGGACAGAGGGAGGGAGGATTTCAATATACATGCGATGACTAACTTCTGTCAGTCAATGCTAAGCATACAGTTGCATGTCAATAACATTCAAAATAGTGCTAGACATTGATTTTGCCCTCAAAGTTGCTGAACAATGAAAATGAGTTACAAAAATTAATGGTAACTTTCAAATAATGATGATCATTTTCCTTGCAATTAACTCCTTTTGGTGGAGGCAATTTCAGCACTCTTTTTTAAGGATTAGCTGCTACATTTGTCAGCATTCTTATATTCTTCAATCACTTGGAGAATGTATATTCTTATTTTTCGTTGCCATTTCAGGCAGTTGTCATGCATAGTGTCCTGCTATGTAGCAATCATTGTGAAGTTTGCCATTAAACTCCCAAATCTTCATTTCATCCATTTTTGTTCATACAATTTATGTCTAATGAGGGGAAAAACAAGGAATTGGATATCACAATTTCATAACTTGCAAAACTATTAAACAAAAAGAAGATATGCAAACAACATATATCCGGTCACAATGGACACAATACATGTATCTATAGATATGTACTCTTCATGCCACATTCATTCCATGCTACCAGTACAACTTTCTCTTACTCTTCATGTCTCAAGACTCAGGATATAACCTAATAAAATTTCATACTAGGGTATTTCTACTATGGCTTTATGATGACAAACAATGCATATAAATTTTATTTATTTTTTGATAGAAACATCAAATTATATAAGGGAATGATAATATTTACAAACCACCAAGCATTCGCATGGGCTGCAGCCAAGTGCTATAGCAAGACTACTGCTTAAGATGTTTAACATTAGAAAAAAACGCAGCTTCAAAAGAACCATACAAGGACTATAAAACTAGACTTCCCTAGCTGCTTTTGATGGTATACAGATAAATCCAAAATTAAATCTGTCTAATGAATATAATATGCCATTGTTCCTCACACCAAGACAGGCCAAAAAGATAGATTATACGTCTTTTGTAAAATTGCCCACAAAAATCATTACAATTTACTAAACAGGGTATTCCTTGTTCTAAGATTCATCAATCTGAAGCATTGAGAACCCCTTTGGGGCTGTGAAATTTTGGACCTGGTATTTTCAGATTCTTGATCATCCGTGGCTGCAGAGGCAATCTCCTGAGTGTTCCAGTGTCAGGCTGCATTGCCGGGCAAAGGCCTACAAAAAAAAGGGTTCCATTCTTCCCCAAGAATGGAAGCTTCCATAGAGCTTTCGGGTTGGATTGTTTCTTGTTTGATGCTTGATTGCTGGACATTTTGCTCAAAAACTTCAGCAAGTCTTCTTTTTGCCTTTATATTGGTTGCTAAATCTGTTCTATTGCTTCATTCCTACTATGGATCTGTTGTTGCAGACATTCGTGCAGAGCCTGAATGCAGTTCTTTAGTTGCTGGATGAAACTTATTATTAGTGCAATACATTTTTAAGAAAAGCAAATGTTAACCCCTTTTTCTTCAATCTTTTGTCCACATTGTTAATACGTTCAGTGATTGTAGTAGAGCTTTGAACAAAGCAGTATCTTCAGCAATTCCATCCATGGCCTGGCTTCCACAGACTGGATTTGTGAGGGGAGTGGAAGGGAGCTCAACGGACAGGACAGTTGACCATGCATTAGTATGCTTAATGCCAGAACAAGATTTGGCATGCAAAAAGATTGAAATAAGGAAGTGTCACTCAAGCTGAAATGCCTTGCAAGGGTCAGTTAATAATATTCCGAGGCAAAAACAACCTGGATCATGGATGGATTGGGGGATTCTGGGAGGCAGTGGGAAACCAGTCCTCGTAACAGAAAAAGCAGAAAGTTGAGAAATATCTTATTGTTAATCCATAACCCTACCCTAATGAGCACCTTGTTATCAAACATGGAGATTTCGCACGGCTCTGATCATTCCTGTAATAAAGACAGGCTATCATCAATCGATTCAATCCTTATAGGCCAAGTCTCCCTTGCAGGGAAGTTAACCCTTGAACTCCCCTGGATTGCTGGAATTCAGAATGATCAAATGCTTATGCTTCACTCTTTATTTGCTTGCTCCTGCAATACACTCTTAACTGGCTTGTTGATAGTGTGCAAACACTTTGCTTTTACAATATTACAACAACTTATGGTTCTCTTTATAGATTTTTCCATCAATCTTGAACTCCATTGATTATGCATGGCTTTGCCAATGGCAGTGCCCAAGTGAAGTAACTCAGCTGTAAAGACCATAAGAAATAATAGAAAGTTCACGAATAGATTATGAGCCCACATGCACAGTCAAAAAATCATCAAATTGAGTGTTATTTTGGTCTGATGATGTTGGGATTTGAGGTGCTTTAGCCATTGATTGGGATGACCTGGAGGGGTTCATTCCTTTGCTTCTGACCTGGCTTCCCTACATGGACCTCATAAATAAAAATCCATTGGATCATTCACTGGCTGGCATCCAAACACCTTCAATATGGACTTCCTGCTGCAATTGATCCCATTAACATCCTTAATGAGAACCAATTAAAACCGATTATGGTCCTCACAAGTTTAACAGGAGAGAACCTACAGGGGAATTCCATAGTGAGATCCATATTAAAGCAGCTGACGTTATTTCCCGAGGCATCAGGTGCCTTCAATGCTTAACTTCTGTAAAAATAATTTGGAAACCAGTGTGCCCCGGGGACACATCTCCTGGGTTTTATACACTTCCCCTAAAATGGGGATGTCCTGACTGAGGACAGTGTGAAAGGGACAAAACATCCCCCGCTGTCCTTGGCAACCAGGTCCCAACAAGAGGCCATCACCAGGATGCCCCTGCAAAGCAGGGAGGTTTCCGTTTTGGGGATTCATCCAGGGAAGCCCTGCCATCCCTGAGACAGCCAGGGGGCAGCCAGACATCCTTCAACTGTCCCAGGGATATCAGGTCATCCCTGGTGGAAAAAGAAAAGATCAGGGATGTAAATTTAAAAAATATTTAAAAGCCAATTCTTTGGCTTCCATTTTGCTATACAAAAGCAAGAATGTTGATAGGTAGGCATCGTTAGTTATAAGCAAGGAATAAATTATAAACCATACAGCTATTACTGACAATTGGGACCTCTTGAATGGAAAGAAACTTGTGATCTCATCTTATTGGTGATCAAAGATTTATTCAAATAGCAGCTAAGAGCCTTGTTCTAGATGGAGGTTAGGTCAACGTTAAACTACTAAAGCATGGGAGGCTGCCCACAAGTGTCAAGAAGAGATACTCACCCTATGCTTTCCAGAGGAACTAAACATAACCCTTTGGTAAATTCACTAGACCAGGCAAACTTACACCAAGGAAGTTTCATTGGACTCTGAGTAAGTTGACCTTCCAAAAGTATGAACTGTGAAAACAAAAATCTTACATTAGATATCCTTTCTTTTTTCAATGAATTTAAGTGGAAATTGTTGATCATGAATTATGGTACCCCTTCAGCTAAATACTGATGTTTCAATTTTCAGATTTAGTTTATTGTAAATACTGTACATTGCAAGTTGAGTAGTTTTGTATTTTAAGTTAGTCGGTCTAGTTTTTCTTTCAGTGGTAATTTTCACATAAGCCAGGCTTAACTGACTTCTAGACCACAGTCTTCATATTATTCCCTCTGACCACGTTTTCCTCCAGACAAAGTACGATCCAGATGTGGTTGCCTTTGTTGAGTACTGTAGACTCTGAATTTTATTTTTGTTAGTAAACTTGATGATTTTGTCTCTGGGTTGCATCCAGTTTCCCAGAGTGTCCAATTGCTTCCACCACCAGGTTCTGCCTCGTGGAATCTAGTTGCAGATGTGGCCACTTGATATTCTCAGGATTGTTTCCAGGAACCAAAGGCTGAGTTCGATACTCAGCCAATTCTAGGCTTCATCCACCAATCCCCAAGTCTAATGGGGCGAATTAAACCAACAATACTCGCATATAGTCATTCATCAGGTCAGGGATGCAATTGTTGCATATTGTATCCCCAAGAGTGTCATTCTGCAAGATCTTGTTTCTCCGTTAACTTTGAGTTTAAGTTTGGGTGGATGTTTGGCGTTGTTTCCTTAGCCACAGTTCATCAGAGCACCAGCCCATCAGGCCCCTTCCAATCTTTTTACTTTCTTCCATCCATGCACCAAGATTTCATAATTTTGTGGATTAAACATTTCTATCCCTAATTTCTTACATCTCCTATGATGTCCACTTGACTGTAAAATCTCACCTTAGAATCATGTGCAGACAACTGTTAGGCACTTGGGCTTTTGAATTCGGGCACACTTTTGCCTCCTTGTGTCAAAATAACCTTCTGAGGGATATTCAGGAATCATGGAGTATCAAACCCCTTAATGTTCGTGCAGAGCATGGGTTGCAAAGGGCCCAAGTACCTGAGGTGGCGACATGTGTCGGACACTTGGGGACTCGGCCCTCACCTACTTTTGTGTTCGCAATCCTTGTCGCAGATCCTTCAAGCCCTTGAGAAGGCAACGTGCCGCTCCCTCGTAGACTTGGACTCAAATTGCAAAGCTTTTGGTTGAGTGATGCTTGGGTTAAAGAGATCCCCAAATGTGCAAAATCGTAACAACTGTCACAATCCCAACCGCTCAGTGTTTTTTTCCCCCAATGATGTTCTTGGCTGTGCACAAAGCATCAACCCTTCCTAGGATTACAACACATGGCAAATGCAGCTAAGCAATCTGACAAATGTCCACATCGAGTTGGACTTGGCCTCCAACTGTAGTTGTAATTTAACCTTTGTTGTAGATTTCTTGGAGTCCCAAGGAAGCAACAAGTGCTGCTCCCTCATGGGACTCAAACCTCAAATGGTTTGAAGGACTAATGCTCTTCTAATAAAACTCCTAATTGAGCATGATCATAACAAGTGTCATGATCCCAACAACTAAAGCCTTTGAACCCTTATATCCCTTATGTCCGCTTTGCTTTAGACTTTGAGCCATCAACCTTAACAATTATGCAACAGCTTGAAAGCACATAACTCTGACATAGCAAGTAAACTTGAGTCACAGACTATGGCTTTGTTTGCCTTCAACCACAAAAAAACTTTCGTTGTCTCTTGTTGATCGAGTACCCCATACAGGTTGCATTTTCCAGAAGTGCAATCTACCCTCCTTTGATCTTCACTACAACAAAATGAACGTTGATCCCAGTTATTGGTTTGCCCTCTTGCAGGCTTTAACTTGTCTTTCCCCACGAGTTATTTTTAATCAGAATTTCCTCCCTGGTATCCGACCTCAATAGATGGATCCCAAATGATTTGTTATGTTGAAATATAACCTAAGAAGTTTTCTGATTAAACTGGTAGGTCGAATTTAAATAGGTAACTTAAAACCCTGAAATCGCAGGTATGATAAAACCCTGAAATCAAAACGAAAAATCATGGGTTTAAATCCAAACAATAAATCGTGAGTTTAAAATTTATTTGTGGGATTAAATCGAGGGTCAATAACAAATATATTCATGTATATAATGCACTTGCAGCAAAATACAATGAATCAATCATTCAACTGGGCCCTTATTTTTGTATTTTATGGCTGCTTTTTAAGTGTTTTTTTGTTGCTGCATTCCATTGACAACTGACGGAAGTCTGAAACTTGAAACTTTGAAAGACATTTTTATTCTTTCTTTTTATCATAGGGTCGTATATATGTGACTGTTAGACTGTTGGTGAAGATATTTTTTTAAATTTAGTTTTAATTTATTGAACTCATTTTTGGTCTATTATGTGTATTGAACTCTAATTTTGATCTATATATGAAGGAAATTAGTAATATGTTCCATAAGTTCAACAACATGCATGTTTTTGAAGAACATTTTTTAAAATTTATGTATTTTTAAATATTCGACAAATTTGCCGAGTTATTGCAAAGTTTTTCCAAGTTTTTGCCAAGTCCCGAGTTTTTTAAATTTTGAGTCAGCTGAGTAATTACCAAGTCCGAGTTTTTTAACTATGGCTCAAAATTTATGACCCATCAGCACCTAATCAGGGCTGAACCTGTTCTTCAATCAAATTGGAACAGGAGATGGAAGACAGCAGAGCTATGGTAGGTTTTTCAGGTGGTGTCATGCGTCCTCAGCAGACTTCAGGTGGTGATGGTGTTGAGGGTGGCAAACAAGAAGGTGTCTTGGGCAGGCGTGGGGAACCATTATCAACCCTAAGAAATCAAGCCATAGGTAAAAGATATAAATTATAATGATGACATCAGATTATCATAAACTAATAGCATAGATGTCAACAAGAATTTAGAAAGTATATTAGATATACTTTAGTTATAAAGGAAAAACAAGACTCAAATGAAAACAGCATATCATTGTGGACTTACAGCACAAAAATCATAATGAAATCTTGGAAAACAGGCTACGAACACCTCTAAGTCAAAAATGCATTGCTAAGCACTTCATCAAGCAACCTTCTGAAGTTTGAACCAATGGCTCAGAAATATAACTCAACTGATACTAGCTAGTGCCCTCTTAAACTTAGTTATTTCTTTTAAGACTCCAAATCTATTTTATATACATATAATCTATAAATAGCAGAAACACAAAGATGGAACTTCTAATTTACTGGAACTTCCATGGGAAAATTAAAGGCAAATTTGATTGAGAATGATCCAAGCATAGCCTGCAGCCCTCCAAATGAAACCAACCTTCTTTCAAGTCAAACTGCTAAATTTGGAAGCATATTGGCTTCATAACAAATGCTGGTCACTTTGCCACAAATTAAAGACACCCAAAACAAGCATAGCCATGAGAAACACATGCCAGATAAAATGCCAAACTTGAATGATTAAAATACCAAACAGGTTGCTTGAGAAGTACTTGTAGTTTATTCGATCTCATTTAATCGTTGTCTGCCATGCCAACCCTTAATTTCTAGTTGTTCCAACTCATCTCAGTTTGAATTGAGCTAAATGTGGCCCTATCATGGACTAACTACAGCTGTCTATTATTTCTAAACCCGTGTTTCACATTAACCATCTACAGTGAATTACCACTGAGTGCCTTTCCAACGCAAGATGTAAACTTATTAATTTGGGAAATGGCAATTCAACTCTTTAATTGGCTTGCTCAGATCCACTTTAACAAACACTACCAAGAGAGATTGAACCAGACTATCTACACGACACAAGTATGTACTAACATCTAATAGTCTACCAGGCATTGCATATAACATTATATGGCTCTCTAAGTTGTAATTAGGGAACGAAGGAAATAAATTTTATCATGTTGAGATTTTTTCCTACAATCTGTTTTTATTAAATTAGCACCAGGCTGGTTACGTTGTATGTCAATGGTACAATATGTATACCCTATTAATATATTATTCACTTAACAAGTTCCCAAAAGAAAGCAGATTATTCCGAAGCTTTCCAATTTATCAACTCCAAAGTCATGAACTGTTTGGTTTGACAAGATTACCAGTACTGGTAGCTGAAATGCCATTGCCTCAATTGTTATTCTACCAAAGCATTCCCCTCGTGCCTGCATGGTATACATGAAAGGATCAGCAAACTGTTCCACAAAGATATGAAATTTGGAATATAATATTGATCAAAGTGCTCATATATGTATTCAATGATTCAGAATATGCTCACAAAAAGTTGCTGAAATGAACATAAGAAAGCATATAACTTTGCATGCAGTTGCTTGATTTTTTTTAACCTAATCAAATGTTTTCCTCTAAATTTGAAATAAAACAAAAAATTAAGCACATGCTATTACACAATTCAATGATCATTTGTTCAAGTGTCTTATTGCATTCCCAACTTAACAATGACTACAATATCATAAAAACAAATATTGTTAAACACATAGAAAGAAGAAAAGAAAATTTATTAATACACTCCAGCAACTAAAACTGGGCAACGGGCCAGGAAAGTAAAGTAAACATGGAGCAAGGTAGTGCATACTGCAGCTCCATACTCACTTAGATCTAAGTTCTAAAGCATAAATAAAAATGAAAATATTAGTTCCCAATAAGGGGGTTGGCAGAAGTCGAAGAAAGGCAACCATGTCACAGTGGCTAGCTCGGGAAACCAACTATTTAAAACTGAATTATGATGAAGCATCTAAAGGGGATCCAGACCTGGCTGGGGAAGGAGTGTTTAGAAATTGCCGAGGAAGAGCTGTGTTGATCTTTTATAAAGCACTAGACTGCATGATTAACACTCTAGCTTAAATAAGATCCCTCCAGAGAAGATTGACTATAGCAACAGATAAGGGATGGACAAAGCTGACAGTTGAGAGGAACTCTCACGTTGTCATTCAAGCAGAAATTAGTGGCAATATCCAAAACTGCCAAATTGACAAAGTAATCCAAGATTGCTCATCACTTCGCCAGAAGTTAAAGGATATGTGTTTTGGGCATGTTAGAAGAGTTGGGAAAGCAGTTGCCAGCCACCTAGCAACCTAGGGGTTCATCTTCATGAGTTCCATGGGCCTCTTCTAGAAATAGAAACTACCTTAAATAAGGGATGGGCAACTTATGAATCTATGTGCAAAGGATAAGCACATAGATCATAAAGCTTATTCATGTTTTGTAAGCAACATACTCCATAATGTTAAGAGGAATGACCCTTCTGGGTACCTATACTCTTTGAAACGTGACACAGGCACAGGTGTGGATGAGTCAGCTCCGACGTAGCACATGGACCCTCTCCCTACTTCTGGCGACCTCCAATTCACTCTTGCTCTCGTGGCAAAAGCCAGAGCGGGGGCGAGACCCGGGGGATGTCTTGTTCGCTTGAGGGCAGGACCTCACAAAGAGCGGCCAGCCTGATCAGGGGACTATTGTTGTTTTGGATTTGTCATGTTCTTTCTATGGCAGTTGTTGTTGAGATGACTATATGACCCGAGGGGTCACTTGTGGTTTGTCTCCTATTGGGGTTTCTAAGATTCCAATGCCCAGATGGATCTTGATTTGCTTCATTTATGCTTCTATTACGTTGTAATCTGGCTTCAAATGCTTGTATGTGTTGTTGAATTTGTCGTTCTTGTTCTATAATAGTATAACCCTAACGAAGTGTTGTTCTTCTTGCGTGAGATGTGGTCTTGGGTTTAACTCTTCAATCTCCTCAAGGACTGCCCTCACCCACTCACCTCTAATTCCAAGGCACATTCGAATGCTTGGATAGAGAGAGAAAATTCGAGTTGACCAAGAGTTGACTTTTTGACTTAGTGATGTGAACTAAGGTTTTGCTAGGTATTTTCTCAAGTTTGTTGATCTTGTGATGAAATTGAGGAGTTTCAACTTGTGTTGACTTTATGTTGACCTCGTGATGAAATCGAGAGTTTACGTGAACTTGTTTTGCTTTTTTTATGTTTCTTTAATGTTTTTGGTATTTTGTGGGTTTTTCAGTGTATGCAAGCTATGATGTATGCAAACACCTTTTTTGTTCTTTTCTCTAACTTTTGAAATAAAATGAATTAAATTAATCTAGGAATTGAAAGATGTATGCAAACTAATATGAAGTTACCTAATGCAATTATTCTATGTTTTTGTATTTTCAAGATCGATTTTGGATTAAACTAAGAATTGAAAAGTACATGAAATGAAACTAATCTAAAATTGTGATTTAACTACTTAAAACAAGCTAATCTAAGCAACTTAAATTAACCTATCAAAGAAATCGCAATGACAAGATTACTATTCCAAGAGCAAGATTTGTGATTCAATTACTACTAAAACATGAAAAGCCTAGAATATGGAGACGCATGAGCCTTCACTACCCTCAGGAATCCTTGTGTATGGCAACCTCTTCTTCCTCCTGCATCAGCAGGGTTCTCCTATTGTTGGCAAGTGGGAATGGAAAGCAATTGAGTGAGCTTTTCGAAAGCTTTGAATGAGCTCAATGTGAGCTAAGAGCATTATGGCTTGAGAATTGGCGACTATAACAATGCTATGAAACCTTTGAAGGCTTTGGAAAAATAACAACAATAAACAAAAGGCACCTTAGTCCTGCAGTGAGCATAAGCATGCTAATTGGAGAGCAAAAGCTAAGCAAAAGATGGATTGCAATAATGAATTTGCCTCTATTGCTCGGAGGAGGGGGTTATTTATTGGTTGGGAGAGCACAAGAGGGGTGGGGATGATTGAGGAGTTAACTCCCTTGATTGGAGAGTTAACTTGCTTGATTGATTAGAAGAATGAATAGATTGGAGAGTGAACATGCCTTGAAAGCTTATCACAGAAGAAGAAATGGAGTTAGCATGAGAGGAAGAAGAGTTAACAAGAATAGATTGGGCTAAATTTGCATGATTGGGAGTGTTGATTGAGTTAATTATGGCTTCTTCTATGTTTAGCTCGAAATTGCATGCAAATTGGGTGAAAACGGAGTCTTTTTGGGCTCAAATCGGAGGAGAAGCTCACATTCAAAATCCACAAGGGTCGCCCTTTCACCAGGGCAGGTCGCCCTAAGCAACCCACAGAGGGTGACCCCTGGGTAAAGACAAGTAGTTGCATGTGCTAAGTTACAATCTAAAAAGGAGATCTGGCATCTGAAACAGGGTGCAGGATAACTTCAAGCAAGGTCTCCCGGGGAGTTTTGGTCATTAATAGGGGGAGACCCACAGAGGAGGAAAGCTAGGCAGAAACCGAGACATGAGTTTGGTCTGTTAGGTTGTCTAAAGGCTTCCTAGGGTCAAAGACCTTCAGAACGGGGTGTCGAAAGGTGTAATTAGTAAGAAAAGGTGAAAACTAAACACATAGGAAAGAGGAAAAATGCGACAAAAAGAAGAATCGACAAGGGGGAAAGAAGAATGGTTAGGAAACTGAAGAATCGACAAAAGAAAAGCTAACTGACACGTGTCGCCAAGAGGAGTGTTGCTAAGGGGACATTATTGTTCACGCTTCCGTGTACATGATTGGGATTACATATCATCATGGGGTCCTCATGGAAGCTCATGTGTCATTTTAGTGCTTACAGTACCTATGATTTCCCCAAAGCTTGGAGCCCTTTTTATTCTAATGGATTTGGATATTGATGGTTATTACTGCTTATTCACTTTATGTTGTGGATATTGTTGATCTAACAACTGTTATTGATATTGATTAAACCTGGTTTATTTTTCCTTGGCTGGATGCAACTAATAGAAATATTATGTTTGTGCAGATCCTAGGATCCAAAATCACATTATAGGAGTGTGGTGGTACTCTCATTAGGGAGCCACTAGAATATGAAAAACCTACTTGGCATAATGTATGTTGATTTTGGATTGACAGCCTATGTGTTGTTGATGTGTGAGCATGATTTCATCTTCCTCGAACATACGATGATGTGTCTTGTACTGTTTGGAAGTCATGTTATTGTTAAATTGTGAGTCGGTCGATTGGGATTGATTGGGTTTTCAATTGTGATGTTGAGTTGCCTTAGCCTAGATCCTAAATATTGAATTATGAAGACCTAAGATTAATTAAGGGTAGGAACTTATCCTAAACCCTAATGTTGTGATTGAAAAAGCTTAAAAATAAGATTAGACTATAATTTTAAGTCTAAAATTGAAAAGAGAATTAAATTTATACAAAGGAGATTGATGGGATAAGAATGACCCATCTCATACTTTGCAGATATGAGATCTATTTGAGTACAAGCTTTCATTAAGAAGCAGTGGTCAGTTATTTATGGATATTTAATGGTTTTACATCCAACAATGGGGTAACCAGGGTAAAGGTAGCCGAACCTAAGTCAATGCATAGTAAACCAATGTTGAGAAGGGTTAATTCTTGTCATTTGACACTTCTGTCATTCTTGCAAAAATAAATTTTCCTTGTGTACAACTTTTTCTTGTGCTCTAAATGGAGACTTATCTCCATGCATCAGACAGATAAGGCTATTCTTATGGCAACAGTTATCCTGCATGAGAAATTGGCTAACTTGGCCTGAGTCTATAAATATTGGAAGCTTTCATAAAGTTTTAGGGGGTTGTTCAGCTGGAGATCTGAAAGTGTTGTGTCTGCAATCAGTTTGTAAGGATTTTGGGGAATGCTTAGCCCTTCACCATCCAGTATTCAGGGTTTACTTTGTATCAGGTATGTATACTTAACCTTTGCAGGATTAGGAGAAAAAAAGGTAAGGCCTTATGATTTATTAGTCTTTGTAAGCATCATTACTGGGCAAAAACTTACTCTCTTCAGCTATGAACAGTTTATGAGTTGCTTGGTTAGGGTTTCTAAGTATATGAGTGGTTCTCTGTTTCAAAAGGAAGAATAAGAGTTATTTCTGTAGGAATATTTCTTTCAAACTATAAGTATATTCAAACCTTGCTTATTATAAGGGATTTATGGATTTTCTATAACCTTATCCTTTTGAGTTTAGTATGGTTTGTGGGTGAAGGCTCACAGTCATGGTGGAGAAATCCCTGTGTTTCCTTCAGTCTCCAGCTATTGCTAATCTCCTATGGATATATGGAGTTACTCCTGTCTGTAAGATGAGTATAAAAGATTTAAGACTGAATAGAAAAGAATGAACGTACCAAGGAGTATATTTTATAATATGGGTTCCAGAAACCCTATTCCCAGGAACCCTATTAATTGTATTCAATGAATATTTCAATAAGGTTTTTACTACAAGTACTTTATTGGGTAAGGAAGAAGGTGGTGTTTCAAAGTTTTAATCCCTAAAAATGTTACTATGAACCTAAGTTACCGGTTCGTCAGCCAGAGGCCCCAAATCTGGGTCCAATCAGAATCCTGTTTGGGATCCAGTTTGGTGCAGCCAGGGAATCATCCAGGAGGCAGCAGAATCACTGTGGGTTTGTCCCAGACAAACTTGAGCGAACCGGAGAAGAATCCAGCCAAATACAAACAAATCTAGGGTAAATCTGCTCCAAAAAAATGTGATTTTTTTAATTTTTTTAATTTTTCAGGCGCCTGGGCTCATTACTTCAGACAAACGTGTCACGGGAATCTGGAGAAAGCAAGGAGTTATGGGGGCTGCTGTGTCTTGAAGCACGAAAAGATACGGATATGCTGGCTATTATCCAAGCACAGGCATTTCAGTTCGAATTGACCCAACCCTATTCCTTTCCTTTCAGTGGGAAACAACAATTTTCATTTCAGTGGGAGACAAATCACAAATGTTAACAACACAATTTTTTCCTTTGCTTGCCCAAATGAATATGCACGATTTATCTCCCCACATTGATCTTTGACATATGTGGCAAAAGGCTCCACTAATATTTAAACGCTTTTAGCAAACAATGTTCTTCTGAAATGTCTTTTTATTTTTTAACAGACAATGAACTCATTAAATGCTCATTATTAAATAAAGTTTAAATAAAAAAGTATTAAAAGATATTCTTTTTATTTATTTATTAAGCAAAGGCCTTTTATAGTTTAAAAAATTAAATATAGATGCTACTAGAATATAATGGGAATTTGAATTAAATGAAAGCAAAGTGTGTGCGTGTGTGTGTGCATTAATGATTTTATATGTTATTTATATAGAAAAACACAAATAGAACCCAACCCCAAATTTTTTTTAGTCAACTCAGCGAACCAACCCGCAAACCTGAACCTGAACTGGTAACTTAGCTATGAATTGTAAGTTTGAGATACTAGTGTGATTGATGTTATAGTTGCTTTGTTGTAGAAGTTGTACAAGGGTGTTATGGCTTACTATTATGGGTTGAACAGCAGAATGGGTTAATACATAACTTTTTAGATATGTCACCCAAGTGCTATGTTTTTTATACAAAAGACCCCAAAATGCACCCAACCCTAAAAAAAAGATTTGCGGAATCCACAAACCCACACCCAAACCAATAATTTAGATATGAACTATAAGTTTGAGATACTAGTGTGATTGATGTTACAGTTGCTTTGTTGTACAAGTGTGTTATGACTTACTAATATGGGTTGAACAGTAGAATGGGTTAATACATAAGTTTTGAGCTATGTCACCCAAGTGCTATACTAACAGTATCCTGAAGATAGAGTATCTTTCCTATGTGGACAATAGATTCTAGATACACTCCTATAATCAAGAAATCTTGATTAGTTGGATTACTTTTACTTCTTAAATTGTGTATTCTTGCTGGAAATCAAGTGCTTATGCTATGCTGTGATGTCAGTGAGTTTGATTGTGCATGCTTGTTGAAGTTGATAATGATTGTGCTATGTTGTAAAGTCAATGAGTTAGACTTCTACTTTATGTTGCTTCCACATCCATGTATTTTTGAGGCTTGATTGGATTATATTGTTGGGAGAGTTCTGTGCAAGCAAGTCCCATCTTGTAGTCTAGATTTGGAGTCACTCTGAATAACTTGTTAAAATGTGAACTGTGACAGTCACTGTGAACAGTGATATATGATGGATCACGTGTGAGACCCTGAGAACCTACTCTCTAGGCCATCAATGAATTAGATGGTGATAACTCAAATTATGATTATTGTTGTGTGGTTGCACAACACGCCCCATTTTGCCTTAGCAAAACAGGGACCCAACTTTTTGCTTCTGCTTGTTTTTGCTTTCTTGCTTTGGGCGGTTTGGCAAAAGTCAGTTAAGTATATCACCCTTGCACATGCATGCGACTCACAAGAAAAGGTCAATGGTCAAAGTCAGAATTTGCTGTCATAAACCTCATAATCTTGAAGAGTGCAAAATTTTAAGCAGGTTTGTCTTTTGGATCACCCTGATATCCCTTAAGGGTAAAAAGTTATGCCAAGTCAAAGTTCGGTCAAACCCGATATTCTCATAGGGTCATATTTGTTAATATCAGTCACATTCGTTAGATGACCCCGACATATGAAGATCACCTGATATCCGCATATTTATCAATATGCAAACGTCAAGGTTAAGTGCACAAGAATATCTACCCGTCAAGTCCTCATGCATATTTCCGGAGAGTCATATTTCTAAATATCCATCATGTTACATAATATCACCCTTCGCAAAAATGACTATGACATCGTCTTGTTCCGATTTATAAAAGAACCCAATATGACGATGACATCATCAGTATGCTTGACACCTACAGGGTCATATTTCTAAATATCCATCATATTTCTCAATATGACGATGACGTTATCCTAACCCGATACAAAGTGAACATGATCTGATGATGATGTCATCATGATCCAGACTTAAGGTCATATTCTGAAATATCCCTGATCTTAGCTAATATGACGATGACATCATTCTCTCAAACAATTTCAAAGACTTATAAAATGCTGACATCATCCTCACATTCTCAAATAGGGTGATATTTCGTAGTGTTAAAAGACCTGGATATTTCTTTATATCACTCATGTTGATGCTAGGTGACCCGAGATGCAGTGATTTCCAGTAACCAATCAAATGGTGCCACGTGGCATCGACCTGATCATATTGATACAGCGTCTTATCACGATTATTTACAAAGGTATAATGACCCAACCTCGGTCATTGGTCAACAGTTGACCATCCTGAAGGTGATATCACCCTCACATTCCAAATATTGGTCATGTTACCCAACATCCCTGATCTCCACGAAGCTCACCCTTTGCATTAAATGCAATTCCAACGGTAGGTGGAGCCTTTGAAATTTCAAATACACTCCCGCCACTTGTCAACATCTGCAGACTTTATGTGTCGATCAATGGACAAGAACAAAAGGACACTAAACACACCCTAATTTGCCATGTTAATCGGTTAAAAGTAATTTTGGAGGTTCATTTCGAAATTACCATACGTTTAAGCAAAAATTATAGAGCTCCGGGAGATCAAGCATCACTGTATCTTGCAAACGGAATGGGACTCGCATTCAAACGGAACGGAAGACGGTAATTGCAACACAATCGCACTCATACGAATATCACCTATACAATAAAAGGAAAGCGATTATCAGGTATGTAACCGGAAACCCTCCTTTTGTCGTTTGTGGTAAATCATGAGGTAAAAACGTTTTTTACAAATTTGATTAACATGATGATGCATAAAACAAACTAGAATGATAAGATTATCACCATAAAATGCACATGATTACTAAACCACTACTGCACACAACACGTTAGGGTAAGACATGCATGTTTTTATTGCAGGGTCTAATGGCAATCAGAAAGAACCGATCCGACACCGAGTTTTTGAAGCCCATGTTTGTGCAGCCAGAGGGAACAATATTCAAATATGGACAAATCAATGATACGCATCAAGGGAGTTCTGATCTTGATGCATGGATTGCAAGATTAGAGAAAGGAAGTGGAAAACCTCTACTCATGAGCATATACAGTTCAGGGATGTGGAACGCTCACAGATTTCCATATGCAATGGAAGCCACTGAGCTCGTGGTAGAATGTGCCCGAAATTACAATGTAGAAACAAGAAAGGTAGAAAAGCATGGAAGAGTTTATACAGATTTCTCAGTTGCAGGCATCACCTCAGCCTTTAATCTGCCTAGGGGATCCAATGTTGTTCGATTAAACCTGGGTAGATTGGAAAAGGAATATCGTAGCAACCAGAAAGAAGCTAGAAGGATCATTGTATCAATGGAGATCCAAGAGTAGCACCTATAAGGCCTCGACCAAATTGCCTGTGTATCTTTTTAAGTTTGACTTTGCTCCCGAATATCAATACATGATGACAATGCTCAGCTAGATGATAGGGAGAGTAAATGCTAGAGCCTTTGAGAATTGGATGTATGGTATCATCTGGATAGTGGAACATACAGATGACAAACCCCTATGGGCCAAAATCATAAGTGACAGCTTAGATGAGGGAATGAGGAGGCTAGGAGGAAAGGTGAACATGTTTCATATGACCTCTTACGTAGTATATGCCTGTGCATTTAGAGGCACATTCAATGGCTTGCAAACGGTAGGCAGGGTTGGAGATAACCCCGGGGATGTGAATATCTAGGAGCATTACCCACAGTTGAAAAGAAGAGAATCTCTCCAGAACTATTAGATAGTGAATGATTCCTTTTCCATGCATCTTGTTAGGACTATGGAAGAAGACAGAACAAAAAGATTAAGTGTAGAAGCACAAGCTATTATATACAAGCATGGGGCTTGATTTATCCAAGTCCCCACATTTTCATATATGAGAATAGAAGGCTTTACTGGGCAACATCTCATGCTGCCTAGATATCCAAACGACCAAGTCATTCTAATGGAATTTGCTAGACAGATATTGTCTTCAATGGAGGCTCATATTGCAAAGGGAAAGATTTTGCATGTTTTGTTTCTAGTCTTCATTGGTTGGTATATGTGTCCAGATAGAGAAAGTGTTAAGGATGTAATTGGAGGATTAAACCTGATGTGCTTGCAGTCTTTTTCACTGGCTAGGCCTTATGACCCATATGACAGGATGCATGCATTACTTGGGAAGCCTATACATTAGAAGCACCTTGAAGATTACTGGGCTGATTGCGATGATGAAGCGGAAGTAAAAAGGAGGAATTATCAGAGGCTTATTCTAAGTCAGATACGCACCTTTGACTGCATATCAGTGCCTGCTCAGCTGCATGAAGATGATGGTAAGATCATGTCCCAGGAATATGAGGACAAGAAGGTTTACAATGAAACAATATCAACCCCTAACATGAGTCAACTAGAGGAGACTTCATTAGACCAAATAATGCTAAAGGTCATCCAATTGACCCAAAGTTTGGTAGATGCTGAAGTCAACAAACTGAAAAAGAAAGGTGCAGCCCTTACTGTGGACAATAAAAGAATGAGACAAGAATTATCTAAGGAGGAACAGGATGATTTCCTCAAAGAGAAAAGGCAGTCAAATGGAGAAAGACAACCAAGTGAAGAAAAGAAGCAGGATAAAAATAAGAAAGGAACCCCAGCATCTAGAGTGGTGATCAGTAGGCAACCCCAACCAAAGGGAGATGTAGCGTCCACCTCAGCTGCAGCATCACCTCATACACTTGCTAAACAAAAGAAGGCTGCTACCAAACCTGCCCCTGTTATTATAGAAGAGGAGGAAGAACCCTCAGATGATGACCTCTTGATCAAGAGGAAAAAGAAGAAAGTTCCAACCCCAACTCAAAAGAAACAAAAGACTGCAATGAGAGGAACTGTGGATATAAGTCCCATCCTATTGAGAGGAGCAGGAGGTGAGGGTATTTTGAAGAATTTGCAACATGAAGTTCCCATCCCTGACATTATACAATTCAAGACTGAGAAGGCAGAGGAACAAAGAGAAGAGAGGCGAAGTGCAAGGAAGGAGCCGCCTTTTCCACTTGATGATACAGTGGATTTATCTGATGACGATGTAATCAATGATGTTTCTGCTCAAAGGATGGAGACTTTGGTGGCAAACACAAAGATGACCCCTCATGGCACTCCCCAAGTTCAAAAGGGAGCCCATCAGGAGGAGGTTGAAATGGAAGAAATTGAAGAAGAAAGCCCTTAGCTGGTAGCCCAACAAATTGGATTAACAAATTTGGTTGATCAAGTTACCAGCCCTGCTGCAATAGACCTAACTTACCAGGGTGATTAGGGTCAAGGTAAAGATAAAGATCTGCCTCCGGAACAAGAGAAGGTGGAAGTCAATGTGCATATGGAGAGTGATAAGGAGATGCCTGATAAGGATAAAGATCAAGATAATGCGCCAGCAACAGAAGAAAGAATAAATGAAAAGGAAGTGGATAAAACCCAAGACCTTAGGGAGACGTATCAAAAGATAAAGAACAGAGTCTTCAACAAGGCGATGATCAACGAAAGGAAACAGAGAATGTGACCAAGGGTGATCAGGGTGATCACCCGGATAAAACAGATAAAAATGTCCAAAGTCCTCAGGAGGATCTAGTGCAACGAGATATGCAGGACCAAAATGTAAATGCATCACAAGAAGCCCCTGCACAATAGGAGATCCCTCATGAGAAAAACCAAGAGGATGAGCCAAGGAAAGAAAGTTCTCCACCAACGGTAGAGCAAAATGTACAGTCTCATGATGCTCATATTGAGCAGACTGCCAAAGAAGGACCCCCTACTGGTGACATACCATATTGGTTACAGAAGGAAATAGTTCCACCACAGGTCACTGATGTGCCTGAATTTGATGTTTTGGCTTTGTTTTCAGCTGATATGATTAAACCCAAAAGAAAGGCAAGACCTACATCCACCATCAAGAGAGATCCTACCACAAGAAGGAGACCAACTCAGGTAGCTCTGCCAATAGCAGATAAGGCGAAAAGAGAAATAAGTATTGATGAATTTCAGATAGCTGATATTGACCTAGGCTTTGCTACTAAGGAGCAGGAAGGCCAAGAGGCCAAAGACATAATTGATTCTTTAATGAAAAGTGTAAAGGAGGACAAAAATAAGATGCACAAGGAGCACATTGCCCAATTGCATACATTCATAAAAGGGTTAATTGACCTGACCCTAACCACATGCCAGCTGACACAGCCACTCCTTTGACCATTATATATCAGAAGGTCACAGGCTTAGACATCATGAAGCATAAGGCTCATGTGGTTGATGATTGGTTTGTTCTTTTCATGATTGAAGCAGAGAAAGTGATAAAGACCTCCCTGTCTAACTGGACCTTGCTCAGCACATTAAGGAGTAAGGTGGATAAGTTTCAAAAGAAGGTTGGAAGGAGATCCATCCAAGTAGATAAACATCTGGATGCCCTGATTGAGATGAGGTGCATAGACATGCAGGTGCTCATATATAATAAAGTAATGGATAACAATACTGCACAGTTGTTGGGCACATCGTATGAAGATACTAGGTTTGAGATTGATATCTTGAAAAGATGTAATGCTTAGCTCAAGGATATCAGTGTTAAATTGCATCATCTTATGGCAAAGAAGGCAAATACCTTGGAAGCTCTAGAAGGTAATGTAGAGGGAAAGATAGAAAATCAGGATGCTGATTTTGCAATTCAAGCCTTCCAAAATAATTTCAAACAGGCGATAGATGAGCCCCTCCATCATATGACAGAGGATATAGTCAACAAAGCTATGAGGATGAAGGCCAAGGTGGAGGCATATAATGAAACCTTAAATAGCAGAAAGAGTAAATGGTCTGCACTGCAAACACAATTCCATTCCCAGGAGCATGCTACAGTGAAAGCTAGAGTCCAAGATGGGGGAGAGATTGAAAGAATAATGCAGGCATATGAACCTATCAGGGAGAGTATCATCATACATGTAGGAGATGACCCTCATACAGAGAATGAAGAGGAAGAAGATGATGAAGATGAAGAAGAAGAAGAGTAAGGATGCATGATGACAAAGTCATATGCATGGTGAGACAAAAGTGATCGAGTCCCACCAGATGGTCGCCAGCTGGCAACCTGTGCCATGTTGACATATGTTGACTAAGTCAAAGAAGGATATGGACCGTTGATTTAGATAGACAAATCTTGATTGTTGGATCAATGTAACCGCCTCCTCTCTTTGTCCTATAAAAGGAGATGGAGTGCACATTATATCATTATTAGAGACTTAATGGAGATAGGATTGTTGAATGTCATGATACTTTCTCAAGACAGATTGTAAATGTGCATCCTTTTGAATACTAATGAAATAGAGATCAGATTACATACAATAGTAAATTCTAAGTAATCTTGTGAATGTCATTTGGATATTTCACTGTAATGTGTTGCGTCCCTTGGAGTGCATATCAATATGTGGATATTGTTGTCATTCTTTACCCTAGAAGATTAGCATCAGCTGTGTGAATATGTGGAATGGATTGGCAACACATGGTTTGATTTCATCTCTGTTTTGTGAAATATTAAATGCTACATATGGATTGACTGTCAAAGACTCATTTAATTTCAGTAAATTTAGAATGTTTTAGTTCATTTTCTTTAATTTCATTATAATCATCTCCATAATTGCAAATATACAGACAATCTTAAGCAAAAATACATAAATATGTTGACATTCCGAAGGAAATTGAACATCAATAGCATATTTGAACTAATCTGCATGTACAATTGAAAATATCATGCAAATGCATATAAAGGATAACAGTAATCATGCAAATATCAGCTTATAGGCACATTATTTGAATAAATTCATAGTGCAGAAGTGAAAGTAATCAATTACAATTGTTGATCAGAAGAATTGATCAAACTTATCAAAGATCGTCATCATATGTACAATATAGTAGGATTAACCTTGTTTGTGAAGAAATTTATAGGAAACAAGTGTAGAATCAAATGCATGGACATCAATTCATGATAGCAGAACAATGTAAGGCCCCTTGAATGGAGAACAACATATCACATCAACCTCTAAGTAACGTCAGACGATCATGACCTGATCAACGAAGACTTGGAGTCATCAATTCATTCCAAATTGATCGTACTTTTCAAGATAATAAAGGTTTGTTGTGTAAACTTTTATGCATGTTGTTATGACTAACAATCATCATCAACAATTACATGATTCATTATACTTGACTGAGCATAGTACCTTTTATTAAAATAATATTTAGTTATATTAATGGTCAATATTGTATTAGATAGTTTCTATTTTCTGTACTTTAGATTGTTTCTATTTTCATTGCTTTATTAGTTGTTCTGTATTTCTAGAAACGTCTACATTGTATTCTTTATAAGAGCTTTGCTCTTCTGTAAATAATAATTCATTCAGTTTTTTACCATATCATGGTATCAGAGCCCAGGGCAAGTGGGAAAAACAAATTTTTCATTTTTTTTCCTTCTGACACTCTGTTCCGTACGTGGCCATACAGTACAGCGTTGTACCTCTGATCGGCTCCTGGTTTTCTACTTTGTCCTCTGCAAATCGCGGATTCTAAAGGGTTTCGTAGGCCTTTTTTTCTATGTGGTCACGCTAGCACCTAGCTCACGATTTCTATTTGGCCTTTTTTTTTTGCTGCAAGATCGTGGGTGTTCCTGATCATTCTAAGGTCGCATTTGTTTCCTTCTGGAAGTCGTGATTCCCGTGTCATGCCTAGTCATGTCTTTTGTTGTTGATGTCGAGTTCAAATCACGGGTTGTTGTGGAGGTCTTTCAAACTTGGTCGCTGACATTTTCCTTCAGTGATTTTTTTAGGGGATTCTCGTGGTCGCAACTCGCAAGGTCTGGTTTCAGCTCCTATTCGGTGGTTTCTGTGTGGTATTGATAGCCCGTTCAAGACAAAGTCACCGTTTGCCAAGTTGATTGGTCACTGTGGTTTGTATTTCTCTTTGTTTGACCAGCGGTTCCTGTATTGAGCGCCTGACCCGTGCCCTCAGCACGTGGTCCTTTGAACAAAGCGCCCAGCTTCCACATCAAACTCGTTGACTCTGTTGACCCGATCCCAACACCCAACACTGCAAATCTGCGAGTATTTCATCCACCTAGAGATTTGTGCCTCGAAATCTGTGCTAGGGTTTCAAGTCTATTTTTTTCTATCTCAGAGTTTGTGCCATCAATCTACCTCATTTTTTGTGCCTTGAAAAGCATGAAGATAGCATCTTTGTCCAATATTATTTTGGAAGGCAGTCAAAAATTCAACGGTCGCAACTACAACACCTGGAAGCAGCAAATGATGACCATATTCGAGTATCAGTGCCTTGACCAGATTGTTTTGGGCAAAACTACACGCCCTCCAACAGTGAGTAAAGATTAGGATAAATTTGATGAGCAGAATCGGGAAGCGGTAATGCTTATTAAATTGTCGATCACTGATGACCAGTTGTCTCAGGTTCCGTCAGGCTAGAATTCCAAAGAAATCTGGGATCATTTGAAGGACTTGCATGAAACGTCCAACAAGAGTCGAACGTTCTTTTTGAAGAACATGTTCTCCATCATGATGGATGAGAAGACAACTCTGCAGGAGCACTTGACGAAAATCAAGGACATTCGTGATCAGTTGGAGGCGATTGGTCAAAAGATGGAGGAGGAAGATATGGTAGTCATCACTCTGAAAAGTCTACCAAAGTCTTATGAGCACTTTATTGAAACGCTCAACATTACCTCAACTAATGTTGACTTGAAGTTTCCAGAGCTTTGCAACAAACTTCTGCAACAAGATCGTTGGAAACAATAGTTCGGTAGCAGTGCTAGTGCATCCTCCACAAAGCAAGCATTTACTGCCAAGTCCTTTCAGAAGAATAAGGGCAAAAATCAGCTCTCTCAGCAACCCAATCAGGGTCAATCCCAGGACCCTTCCAAGAAGAACATCCAGTGCAATTATTGCCATAAGTATGGCCACATGAAAGATTGTCGGAAACGCCTGGCTTCTGAACAGTCCAAGCAAGGAGAGTCTAAATCCAAAGCCCATGTTGCAGAGTACATTGAGCAGAAGGAGTCTGTGTTCTATGCCTTTATGGCCAAAACACCTATAGATCATGTCAAATCTTCTGCCTGGTATATTGATTCAGGTGCATCTTCATCGTCGGGATTGGTTCACGGAGTACACGCCATTTAGAGATTCTGTCATCTTTGGAGGAGGCAAAGAGTATACTATTGTCGAAAAGGGCATTGTGCAGATTCAGTCTAGAGGAAGAAATTTAATATTTCTCGATGTATACTTTGTACCTGGCATGGAGCTGAACCTTCTATCAGTCAGTCAGATTATGTGGCACTCTCCTCAGCTAGATATTGTTTTCAGCATGCACACATGCAGCATTGTTGGTAGAGAGACTTGCACTACAGTTGTTCAGGGACTTGAGGATCATGGTCTATATAGACTTGTTGATTTTAGTGATTCTCAAGAGGACACTATGGCAGCCAGGAGTACTTCCATCAGCAAACTCTGGCATCAATGTTATGGGCACCTGAACATGCAATATCTCTCTCAGTTATCTAGAGATGATCTAGTTGGTGGTCTACCTGAGATTCAAACTCAAATTCATGGAGTATGCGAAGCTTGTCGGGCTGGAAAGCAACATCGGACTCCATTCTCAGATGGTTATTCATGGAGAGCATCCAAGTTATTGCAGTTGGTTCACGCTAATGTATGTGGACCAATGAACACTCCTGTTACTGGGTGTAGGTATTTATTGTTATTTGTTGATGATTTCAACAAAAAATGTGGGTGTATTTTTTGAAAAACAAATCAGATGTGTTTGGTATATTTCAACAGTTTAAGGTCTTAGTTGAAAAAGAGTCAGGCTCACAGATAGTCACTCTTAGGTCTGATAATGGGGGGGGGGAGTTTTGTTCGTCTGACTTCTCCAATTTCTGTGTAGCACATGGCATCAAGCACCAACTTACCACACCTTACACCCCTCAGCAGAATGGTGTCGTTGAGCGTCAGAATCGCACCATTACTGAAATGGCTCGTTCTATGTTGGAGCATAGAAATGTCCCTAAGAAGTTTTGTGCTAAATCAGTCTACACTGCAGTTTATCTTCTGAATCAGTCTCCTACCTATGTCGTCAAGAAGATGACTCCTAAAGAAGCCTAGTCTGGACGTAAGCCTCGGGTCAGCCACCTAAAAGTTTTTGGCTCTACTGCTCATGTGTGGATTCTAGATGCCAAGCGCACCAAGCTAGATTCCAAAACCCAGAAGCTCATGTTCACTAGTTACAATAAAAATCATAAGGTATACAGGTTGATTGATGTAGACACAAATAGTCTCATATTCAGTCGTGATGTGGTTGATGAGGCTACTGGGCCATTTCATCTGTCTTCTCCTTCTGTGAGCCCTGAGGATCAGCCTCTGAAGGCTCCCGATTTGGGTGTTCGCCTTCCCCTAGCTCCACCTGATGGGAGGGATTCTGCAGTTGTAAAAGCACCTCAGCGTCCTGTTCCACCACCCGCCCCTCCTTGGGATGATCTGGATCCCCATCCAAATGATTTGGTTCCAGCTGCCCCTATTGATGTTGTTCCTCCTGATTCAGATGTTGGTACTTCTACTCTCCGCCCTCAATGGTGGGCTAAGACCATGGGTGATCTTCATGATGATGAATTGATCAAGGGTAGATCTGCTCGAAAAAAGAGCAAGCAGCAGAATACAGTAAATTTTGCTCTTATGGCCAACCTTCACAGCATCTTAGAGCCTCAGACATATTCAGAGGCTAAAGGCATACTTGAGTGGGAACAGGTTATGGAAGCTGAGCATCATAGTCTTCTAAAGAACAACACTTGGGTCCTCTCTGATCTTCCTCCTGGGAAGAAGCCCATTGGTTGCAAATGGGTGTATAAAGTTAAGTATTAGGATGATGGAACCCTTGATAAGTATAAGGTTCAGTTGGTAGCCAAAGGGTTCTCACAGAAAGAGAGCATTGACTATGAGGAGACTTTTGCTCCCATAGCCAAGATGAGTACCATTTGGCTTGTTGTCGCTATTGCAGCCCAATTTGGATGCAAAGTCCATCAAATGGATGTCAAGAGTGCCTTCCTCAATGGGGATTTGCAAGAAGAAGTCTACATGACACAACCTCATGGTTTCAAAGTTGCTGGTATAGAAAACCAGGTATGCAAACTGGTGAACGCACTCTATGGCCTTAAACAAGCTCCACGGGCATGGTACATGAAGATTGATAAGTACCTAGTGGATCATGGTTTTCAGAGGAGTCCTTCTGATTCTAATTTGTATGTCAAACGGTGTGGTGATGATATTTTTTTGCTTGTTGTCTATGTTGATGACCTGATCATTACTGGCAGCTCGAGACATTTGATTGAGGAGATCAAACATAATCTCAGTCAAACATTTGACATGACAGATTTGGGACTTTTGCATTATTGCCTAAGTGTTGAGGTTTAGCAGACTCATGATGCATCTTTATCTCTCAGTCCAAGTATGCTCGAAGTCTGCTTGACAAGTTCCGAATGACAGATTGCAAACTTGCATCTACACCTATGGAGAAAGGGTTGACGTTGTCAGCCAAATCAGATTCACCTATGGAGAATGAATCAGCATTCAGGTAACTAGTGGGCAGCCTCATTTATCTCACTGCCACTAGACCTTATCTCAGTTTTGCAGTGAGCTACATCTCTCGGTTCATGACAGCCCATAAATCTGAACATTGGGTTGCAACGAAGCGTGTGCTGAGATATGTGAAAGGCACTTCCGACTTTGGCATTCGGTATGGTAGGTGCAAAGATCCTAAGCTGATTGGTTTTACAAACTCAGATTGGGCACATTCTGTTGATGATAGGAAGTCTACTTCTGGGTATGTTTTCAGTTTGGGAACAGGTGTAGTTACATGGACCGGCAAGAAGCAACGGGCAGTAGCTCTTTCCTCGACTTAAGCTGAATATCGAGGAACTGTTAAAGCAATTTATGAGGCAGTTTGGCTTCGAAGGATGCTTTCTGACATGCAAATGTCTCAAGCAGGAACTTCACCCTTGTACTGTAATAATCAAGGGGTGCTCAAACTTGCCAAAAATCCAGTCTTCCATGAAAGGACAAAGCATGTTGAACTTCATTGTCATTTCATCCGCCAGCTTGTCGAAGACGGATTAGTGGTGCTGCAGTATGTTCCAACTGAGGACTAGACTGCAGATATTCTCACCAAGTCTCTGAGCCCAAATAAGTTTGTCAAATTTAGGGGGCAACTTGGTGTAGTTGATAGATTGACCATTAAGGAAGGGTATTAAAATAATATTTAGTTATATTAATGGTCAATATTGTATTAGATAGTTTCTATTTTCTGTACTTTAGATTGTTTCTATTTTCGTTGCTTTATTAGCTATTCTATATATTTAGAAACATCTACATTGTATTCTTTATAAGAGCTTTGCTCTTCTGTAAATAATAATTCATTCAGTTTTTTACCATATCACCTTTCAGTTGTATGTTGTAAACTGTGTCATTTGTGAATCAACAAACAGCATATGGAAGTAGTGTTTCACTTATTTTAGCCTTGGGTTGGGGGCTGGGTGGCAGTCCTGGATTGGGCTCATATTGTACAACCTCTCTCGTCCAATGGGATTAGCGTTCATTTGCACCATTACTGAAGTTTGGAGTATTGATTCATTGACAATTGAAGTCTTGGCTCTGCATCTATTGGAAACTCTGTTAAATTAGTATTTCTGTGGCTCTTGTGAAAGTACCTAGAAAAGAGTAACTGTATTTATACAAATGGCTAACAGCAATCTCATCTTGTGTCAAAAGGTAAGTGGAAGTGATCATTGAATACTTCATTGTGTTAACCAAGCTGGACAGTCAGATAGCACTAATAGCATAGTATCCTTATAAACCTTGTATGGTTGACACCTCTGTAACACTGATTCTGAGAATATAAAGATGTAAGTCAATTCCGATCTGTTTAAACCATAGTTGCCAGTAAACTCCATTATGGGAACATAGACAACGTACCCATCCCCGTACCCAAAATTTCTGGTGATTCGTTTACATATAAAATAGCTCTCTCCTTATTCATTTACTCACATACCCTAATTTGATTGGTGCCCCATCCCCACACCGGTACCAGTACCCCTGCATCTCCTGGTAACTATGGTTTAAACATTAAAATACCCTGTGAGCCCTATTGGATGTAAAGTTTGTACCATCATATTAATGATTTTGAGTATCAAAGTTACCTTATTATTATGAACTTATGTACAGATTACACTGCTGTGAGTAAACTGGATAAACTTATGAGCACAATTCTTGTACCAATCTCAACAATTAGTTTGAAATGCTAGCACCACTTAGTATTGCTAAACCTAAAAGAACCACTCTGTGATATCATCAGGGGATGTATAAGTAGATGGTCTAAGACTCTAAATTATAAATCTTTAAGATCAAGTAATCTAATCATGGTCAACTAGGGATGCATGGTTCAGTTGTTAACAAGTTAACTATTGTTATTCTTTGGGAAAGAATCAAGGAAATCTTGTTATAAAAAAATAAACCTTCTTGTAAGTAGTTGTTGAAGACTTTGTTATGCTTGTGTTCTACCTTGAGATTTTATGAACTTAAGAATAGATAATTATGAATAGAGATTGAGTATAAACAGAGCCATCATGTATAGTGTATACTGATACTAGGGAATTCTAGAGTAAACTTTTAGAATTTAATCAGAATTGTAATTAAATTGAGAGTACATGTACTTCGCTTAAAAAAGGAAATTCTGGAACGGTGAATAATAAAACATATCAAGTTATGAAGAGAATTTACTGAAATCAGAACTTAAGGATGGAAAGTGAAGTTAACTTTTTTAAGTATCTTAAATGAATCTTGGGTTGTTAGACCTAAGTTAGCTGGTTGTTTATTTGCTTTTATTTCGGTTCTCATGTTGGTTTTTCAGCACGAGAAATAAAATAAAAACAAATAAACAACTAGCTAACTTAGGTCTAACAACCCAATAACTAGAGGTAAAAAGAATCTAACTTTTCACTTTTTAGTATTTATACAAGATAAAAATTATGACATTAAAAACTATAGAATAAAACTAACATGTCTAATGCTATAAACCCTATGAATCATCATCACTTGGGATGTCCTCCAACCTCGACATCCCAACATGACTAGGGCCATGTTCAAGTCTCTAGCTAATTTGGCATAATAGATACTTTATTGTCATGGCTGGTAAGCTAAATGTGAAATAGACCCTTGAGAGTGGTTGATCTTTTCGAGCAATTAACCCTAAGAAGACAATTGAATCTGTGAAAACAAGCCCTCGGTAATTCTTCCATTCATAAGAAGAGCCTTCAAAAGCAGTCTATCAAAAATAAAGATTTCTGGAACCTTATTCCTGACTTTGCCTAGATATTTTATAGCATCCAGATAGAACTAGACTAATTTAACTATTATAGATATCTTAAATACATCTATTATCAGAGCTATTTTATTTACTTAAGAATTAATCTTATTTGATGAGCTATTTTTATTTACTTAAGAGTTAATTTATTTACCCAAAAGAGTTATTTTATTTTATTTTATTTACTTAAGAGTTTGTTTTTTTTTAGAACTATTTTATTTACTTAAAGAGTTATTAATTTATTTTATTTACCTAAAGAGCTATTTTATGGTTTTAGTTTTTTTTTAAATAAATGTCGGCTCTAAATAGTTTTTTAACACGGTCACGACATGACAGTCCTTGATGCCACTATAGGATGCCTCGGCATAAAGAGCTTATCTATCTTATAGACATTCAATTGAGTCTCATATAGATATATGTAGATATACTTCAAAAGTTTCAAGTAATAGAAGGCAGCAATGCTGTTGTAACATACCTGAGAATTTTGGACCAGCACATCAACTGCTGCTAAATAAGGTATTACATTCAACGTTTTATTGACAAAATGCACACGGTCCTGCATTTTATTTTCCTTGACCAAATCCCGCAGATGCTTTTCAAACTTAGGTTGTGCATTCATGTCACTCCCTACTACCACTGCATGAATTGAAGGTACTTGTAGTCGTTGGTCCTGAATTATTTGCAGGCTCTCGAAGAATGAGCGTAGAAATAAATCTTGGCCCTTTCCTCGTGATACACCTGTATGCTTTCAGATAATGAACAAAATAAGTGCAAAATTGTACAATAGAAAAAAGTCATATCTGCAGAATATCTTCCAATATGAGCAAGATAACATAAGAAATAGTCTGTAGACCATCAGTAACACTATGCCAATAAATCATGACTATCTCCTCCATTTCTAAGCTTTTGAACTTGCCTTTAGGAATCTTAAATAGTAATCATTTCTTGAATATAAGAGGACGTATCAATCATATGCTAGAAAAGTGGACTACCTATCTATCTCTAAAAGAAAAATGTAGATTCATTCAAAGAATAACTTTAAACCAGAAATGCTAGACCTTTCTTTTGAGAAAATATGTATGGTAAACCTAGTAGTTGGGCCAACATATTGTGAATTGAAATTGTCGTCAGCAACAGGTTGTGAGCCAAACAAAGAGTACCAAACTCTAGAGTAGGAATAGTGATGGTCTATAAATTTGAACGCATTATGCCATGCATTTACAGTTCTTTCAAGACACCTAGAAATATAAATGCACTCTCAATAACATTGAATTTAAAGAATCAAGCATGATATATAACTTGATTGCTACCGCATAGGAAGACAATAGTATTTTTCAGTTTAACTTAATGTTAAAAGTGATTGTTTAAGAAGGTCGTGGACATACTATTAATGATTGCAAATAACAGATCTTCATTTCGTATGCCAAGAGATTCACGAACATGCTCCCGGAGAACTCTCTTTGCAACACTATCTTCTGCTGCTTCCATTAGCTCTTTACTATTACCCAAATGCACCACATATGTCTGTGGCATTTTTATCCTGTCCACAAAAGTAAACAAGTACTCAAATCGTTCATACTTTAAAATAAAGGAAATGAGTTTATACCATAGTAGCATTGCACTCCAAAAACTCATGATTGACCCCGAGTAATCGCAACCCACCACATTTGCCTGCTGTTTCCCAAGTTTTTCCAAAAGTAGTTCTGAAAAAAAATTATGTATACCTCTCATTTTTTGGCTCATTTTGATTAGGTTAAAAACATGGGGCTGCCCCTAAAGCTTGTGTTCTATGATGGTAGGCATTTAGCCATTTACTATTTTAGGACCAGACAATTGTTTTTTTACATAATCCCTCCCTCTTAGGTGGAAGTAAAATAGCATTTTAAAAAACCACTCCTCTTTTGTAATTGGATTTTATTAAAATACTGTGTTTAGTTCTAAACTCTACACACTAAATTTGACATAAAATAACAAAAACAAGATTTTCTCTATTTTTAAAAATATTATATCATTTTGTAGTTTCCCATGTTTTTCCCATTTTAACCCAGGTAATTGAATTTCATTTACACTTTTGCCACGCCATGTCAATCACATGTAAATGGAATGTTACTGTGGTTTATAGCATTATAGGCCCCATTAGAGGTAAACATCAGGCATTAGCATGCTATAAGTAAAGTCTCTATCTGTTCCTGATTATTTGTTTTGTGAACTTTATCCACAAATAAGAGAAAAAAAAACAAATCTTGAGTCTAATTAACAGATCCAATAAGCTTATAGCATTTCTCTTGGCCAGAACTGTTGTAAAAAAATCTCATACAGCTAATATTTCAATGTAAAATATCAAGCAAAAAAACATGGACTACATAAATAGTTACAGCTATACCAAACAAATGATAGTAGATCAAACTTTGAAACAAGGAAGCAAACTTGCCACAAATAGTCTTTACCCAAGTCGTTCCCGAGTCCTATTGTGCCAGTAGTCAGCTGTGGTATAGGAATCAATCATTGCACCCACAACATTTGGTAAGTGCTTGACATACTCCAAAGTAAAGTAGTGCCCACGCATCTCATGAATCCACCAAAGAATCTTAGGCAAAACACGTGGGGTGTTATCTTTGAGAACTGAGTCAATCCACTTCCCAGCAACTGCTGTATTTAGAATAACCAAATCTGCTTTCAAAGCTATGCCAACGGCTTCCTCACCCCTAGCTGGCAAAACCTAATGTGGAAAAACAATAATCAATATAAGAGGAGAAGCTTGTACGGGGAAAAAAGCACATTAGATAGTGAAACTACTCATGATATAAAGTATAATATGTATAGAACCACATGAAAGAAATGGAAGTTAGTATGTAAAAATCAATATAAGAGGAGATGCTTGTACAGAGAAAAAAACACATTAGATGGTATAACTACTCATGATATAAAGTATAATATGTATAGAACCACATCAAACTCAAAGAAATGAAAGTTGCATGTAAAATCCAGGAATAATACTAACAGGGCATGAAAATTTAGATTTAGACTCGTTATCTGCAAGATATTATGATTTTCATGGATATCCAAGAAAGACTATAACATTTCTCTTATAAATACATGTCTGCTGAAAGCAAACAGAAATTAGTAATTAAGCAACCTCCTCATATGAAAAGATGAAATTAGTTATCTTTCTTTGCTTAAATATTCCGTATTATTTTCTAGTGAGGCTCTATGCTATGAAATATTTCTTTTCTGACACCAAATTCTACTTCATATCCATGCACAAGTACTTACAACAAATATATATCCTGAAAATATAACAGCAGTGCTAATCAACTATTACAAATCAATCTGTTCTTCTGGACAAACCTATAAAAATGAGCTTTTACAAATATTGGCAGAACATGAACATACTTTATTTTCAATATTTTACTAAAGAAGTTAAATTCTCAAATTCAAAAGAAACCAATTAAACTGTTGCCTATGATCTGTGATTTTACTTACAGATGACTTCTCATCATATTGTAATAACAAGAAGATATTTAATATCAATTGAGATTAACTAGATCATATATGCTAGGTCATCTGGCCTCTTAGGCTGTCGCACATTTCTGTACATTATTGTTTCAAAAACACATTTCAAAATCCTTCTGGGCAATACAAAGTCAAACCATACAGTATTCTGAGGGAGAAACTTACTTTCCACTGCCAACCAAGAAATATAGAAAACAGATTAATGTCCACAAATAACCAAAATAGATTAATGGGACTGAAAAATTACAATAAATTATAAGAGATAAGTACTAGGGTAGAAAGACACGAGGATATGATTAGATTCAAAATACAAAGTAAAACAAAAAGTGAACAAAGCAAGGGTACAAACCTAAGTGGTTAAACCATGATCCATAAGACAGGTAATCGTGTGAGAGAAGGTAATCTCAAAGAAACATGGACCTGATGAGATATATCAAGCAAATGACCATGAAAGGAGACAAACATAGTCATGTCTACAATAAAACTTGGACCAGAAGAACCACCAACATCATCTTTATCATCACCAATGGGTGCAGGATCCGAGAATGCTCATAGGCACAAAAGTTTTGGAGTTCTACCTATATCAACTGCATCCATCTGCAAGTTGAGAGAGTGTAGATTGCCTAACTCACCCCCCCTTAAGTGATACTCGACGACTAAAGGAACTTGAAGAAGAAATGCAAAATATGTGTAGACCCATTAGGTACAAAAGGTTGTCAATGTAGAAAGAGAATTAAACCATCCATAGAAGCAAAGGCTCTTGTCAATTGCAAAAGCCTATCAACAACATTAACATTGTAATCAAAAGTAAGATTCGATGAGAATCTAATCACATCAGCCAAGATCTAGGTGAGAAGAGACAAGTTGCAAAAAGCTACAAGCAAACAGAGAAATGATGTAGAATGCAAATAACAACTATTCCAATATAAAGGATGTGAAAAGATACAATACAAAAGATTGCTTATAAATATATTCTTAGATGCATGAATCAAGGAGATGACATGTCCAAGAAGTCATGAGTTTTAACTCTCAGTCACTCCCAATCAAGAGGTGAGTTAACTCGGTCTAAGAGGTCAAGAGTTTAACTCGCAATCAATGGATCAATTAACTCAATCTGACTACGACAGAGGTGACACCTGCCAATCAAGGATTGGTGAGGCACTAGTGGCACTTGTGTACCTTAAGTCAAGGTGTGTGCATGTCATTATTAGCTACCTAGGTGAGGATAATTAACTATTTATAATATCCTAAGAAAAATTATTAATTAGGTGTGATATCACAATTAAAATAGAAACATATCCAAGGTGAACTATGAATTTACACCAACACCTCCCCCCTTCCAATAAGTGCAACTTAGGAAGTTAAAGAGGGGTCCAGCAAATATATAGCCATGTTAGGGGAGAGAGAGAGAGAGAGAGAGAGAGAGAGAGTGGGTATCCCCCACCCCCAAATGTGATGCCTCCTGCACCGGAGATGGAAGGATGATATAGCAAGTTGATGAAGATTCATGTGCGCCAAACAACATTCCATCCCTTAGGAAGAAGTAGACCCATAGGTGCATGTAGAAGGTCTTCCCAGTCCATGAAGAAAAAAGAGGGAAGAAAACACAAGATGTCTCTGGAAAACTATGCATTGATCCCCAAGACAATCATGAGAGGTGTCACAATCTGATTAGGAGTCCCAAGCCTAACTAGAGAAGGTAGCAACTCAAAACACTGGATACTATTATAGATCAAGAGCCAAAGATGAAGGAACAATAACTGTTGTGGCACTAACATCAAAGAGGAACATGAAGTCCTCAATGGTGTTCTCCAGATCTGCAAGGTGGGACTCAACAAATAAACCAGAAAGATTTGTCAAGTACTCATCCCATTCAACTACATCCACTTGTAGCCCCTAAAACACAATGGAAAGACTTGAAAGAAAGAACACATGATGGAAAGAATTGAAAGCAAGAAGACACAAGAGAACCCCCCACAAAGTACTCAATCAATAAACCCCAACACAAAAGCAAGTGGAACTTTATAATTGAGTGCGATTAGAAAAGTTGTTGGTTACAAAGAGAAACAAGGAGGAAAAAAAATTCTTTTAACAATTTTCCACTTTACACTTTCATTTTTAATTTTCAAATTCCTTCCATATACATTAAACTTTATAAAATAAGTGGTGCCCCCCATCATGGAATTTACATAAATCAAAACCTCTTACGAAACATTTGATTTATTTATGACAAAAGCAAACCAAGGATGACACCTAGAAGACCCCTCGCGTCCATATAATATCTGCTGAGAAGAATTGAGGACTGCCAGTGACGATCACAAAAATAAAGCAATGCCAGTAAGATCTTATACAAGAAGTCCAGAACTGTGAACAAGGTCAGTGACAAGCACGGCTACCAGAGAGTGAGCCTGAGTACTACAAAAGTGGGAAGCTATTCAAAGCAAGGGCTCTACCTACAACATTAATGGTACTTGCCAGTCCTCATACCAAGGAACTAGTACCTAGAACTCGTACAAAAAAGAATCCTAAACTTTTACAAAAGCTCAATCCGTGCAAGAGGAATAAATGCACACAGAACCTCAAAACTTGCAAATAAACCTTTAATACAAGGTTAGTAAAAAACAAAGGATCTAACTTAAATACATAATCAAATACCTTTGACTCACTTGATAACGCCTACATGATCTACTAGTGCAAATGCCTATGCAGAGAAGCATTATGGTCCATATGGTCCCAGGTTGTGTCCTTGTGGCCAAAAACAACTTGCCTCTTGTTATGAATTCAATGAATTTGCAATCAATGCATAGGTTTGGATGCCTTCCAGGCACAATGGCGTAGTCCATTTTGAGCTAGGAAGCACCAAAAGCTCATCTCTCTACCAAAAGCTTAAAATTTGAAATCCTCGACCCTTAGTAGATGTGAACAAGTTCCAAATCACCTTGTGGCTCTAATACTATGTAAGATACAATGAGAATCCAATCACATGAGCCAAGATCTAAGTGAGAGGAGCCAAGTTATAAAAGCTACAAGCAAACAAACAAATGATGTAGAATGCAAATAATAGTTATTCCAATATAGAGGATGTAAAAAGATACAATACAAAAGATTGCTTACAAATATAAAAGCCTCTTGGATGCATAGATCAAGAAGATAACATGTCCAAGAGGTCATGAGTTTTAACTCTTGATCACTCCCAATCAAGAATTGCGTTAACTTAGTCTCACTAAGAGATCAAGAGTTTAATTGCAAATCAATGGATCGGTCAACTCAATCTAACTAAGATAGAGATGGCACCTAACTACAGTCAATCAAAGATTGCTAAAGTAGTGGTGACACTTGTGTACCTCAAGTCAAGGTGCACACACCATTATTAGTTACCTAGGTGAGGATAATTAAATATTCCTATATCCTAAGTAAATATATTAATTAGGTGCAATAACACACTTGGGATAGAAACATATCCAAAGTAAAGTATGAATATCACATCAACATCAACCAACTTTGATGGCAACTCAACATCATTCATACAAACCCTATTGGCATCTCATCTATGGGAAGCATAGAAGAACCAAGCCTATCAACATCTTTCCCTCATCAAGAGCAGAAGATGATGTCTCAAACCATCCAAGTTATCCAATTGTCATCTCTAGGGAAGGCCTCAGGATTGCACAGGGAATGCAACCATCAAGAAAAAAGGATATGACTGCTAAAATAAAAGTAATCCATCCGAAAAACTAAGGATGGTGCCATCCATTAGGAGCAAGAATAGAAATCAAAGTGGTGCATTGTAGCTATCCATAAATAATAATCAGCTACATTCACATTGTCCACAAATCAATGGATGACAATCAACCTCAAGAATTAATGTGGCCGATCAGCATATCCAATTAATACAACTCAACATCTAGCAGACACATTACACTAATATAAGCAAGCACATAATCCTCTCTAGCAGACACAAGGTGGGCAAAAGAAATGCAAGCATATCAAAATGAGAATATGACAATGTCATAGAAAAGGAGTAAGTTCTCCCCTAGTACATGAGAATCTTCAATAAGGCTCAACATAGATCAACTCCTCAAACTCTTCCAACTTTGTGCTGCTAAAGTATCAACCAGGTCCAACTTGGGAGGTCTCCTTGCCCAAAATGCTCTATAGTTTTCATTCTTATCATGCAAAAGATACACCTTGGAAAAAAACATCATCAAGAGGACATACATGTATGAGACAACTGTATAAAATCTGAGGCCTGATCTAGATTATCTAGATGTTGTTTCTATGGGATCAACAAGACCTTGATCAACCTGCCAAGTCATCCTCATATGTATCCCATCTTCTTAATAATAGCTGTTCTCAGACGAATTATCTCCCACAATCCTATAATCACTAACTTTACGATATTATGACCTTTCTGAAGAGCTCCTACATAGCAATCTCACGACTGCTGAACTAAAGACTCAAGTGATGAACTTTTAATGCTTCATCATATCCAACTCTTGTACTAATGAGTTATTGTGGAGATCCAAAACTCTGCTGCGATAGAGAAGAGCATTCTATGATGAGTTATGAAAGCTTGTGAAACTGTCAAGTTTTTCATTAGCATCAAGAAACTCTGATGCAACAACCTTGAAGTTGTTTTGCATATCCTTCACCACGAAATTGTCAAGTTTCTTCTACTTCGGGTGATTTAATAAATAGAGAGCAACTTTATACTTTAACCAGGCACATGATAAGCATCATTAATTACCCTACTTGTTGCTTTAACCTTACCACATCCAAGAACAAATAAAGTAGTATTGTTTGCTACATAGATTCTATCATTCTCTGACTTACTAAAAGAATCAAACCCTGCTCTATCTTTGGCAATGTGATGAGAACGTGAGTCCATTATCTATTCATATGTGGTAGAATGAGCATGCAAGGCATATCAAGTACTAGAGAGAATTATCTTGATCTTTGAAAGGAGACGTGCTTTTGAATGGCCCTCCCTTCTTCAAACAATCTTCCACATCATCCATCCTTTTATAGCACCTTATGTCTTCGTACCCTAGTTTTCTATAGTAACAACATTACTCATCATCTTTGCCTTTCAAACTTCCATTGGTCTTTACTTTTGGTAGAGTAAACTTGCTTCTTTGATTCAACCTGCTATTTTGAATCAATTTGCTTTGCTCATTTATGAGAATTGTACAAAATCATCAAACTTGAGCTCCTTATCTTTCACCTTTTATGTATGAGTTTCAAGGTAAGAAAGCTAGAATGAAACATCACAACAGGTCCTCAAATTTGACAAAACCATCTTGATAAACCATGAATCCCCCATTTGATTGTCCTACACATTCACCTAGTTGAGCTTGAACAAGCATGATCATGCCCAAATCTTCAATCTTTGTGAAGCCCAATATATCCAACTAAGAGAGATCATTCCGCAATAACACTTTCTTTTGTTTGATTGAAAAGCTCCCTTAGCTTGACCCATACCTGTAGTAAAGTATCAAGAGATTGGATGCAAAACCTTAGCGCTTTCAAAATGTGAATACTAATCAGCCCAAATGCCTCATCAAGTTGTTTGTTGTATTTCATTAGCTTTTCTTCATCACTATGAGTTTTTTCTTCATTTGAGAAAACCTCCACAACCCTTTGCTCTTTCAATAGCTCTTACATGTCTTGACCAACCTACTTAACTTTGACCATTTAAAATGGATGAACCTGAACTTGAGGCCATTTTTGAGTGAGGGCATGAAAAACCTGCACAAAATCTAACATGGCCTGTCCCAGTGTGAAGAGCTTTTCACAAGTTCTTCACTGCTTCAAATAGCTTGAAAAATGAAGTCCATTCGCAAAATTATTGCTCCTAGAAGATTCATTTTTTTTAAATCTAATAGGTTCAATTATAAACTTTAATAAATTTGCAAAAACCAAATTCTTCACTTCCCATCCTGCTATGACTGATGACAGCACCTGGTCTGCTCAGGTAGAGTCTATTGTATTGCTATCTGTGTGTTGACAAGGTGCTAAATTGGCACACAAATAATAAATGGTTGTTTCAACTTTCAACCAACCAGGTGTGACACGTGCCACCTTGAATTTCAAAACTGCATTTGCCACCTGTTGACATACAAATTCATACAACTACATGTTGAAAGGGGAAGCAACAAAGCTGATAATATTCGAACACCAAACTTGTTGAAAAGGAATGACATAGCACTCATGGAAGGATCAATCAACCTAGCCCGTAGGTCTACCCATGTAAGGATACCACAACCTTTTGAAGGTCATTGATTGCCTAGAGATTAGAAGTGTTGCTTTGTACGCAAAACCTTTGCTGCCACAACTCTGGTTGCATGTGGTCTCTTTCTTGTTTGTGGCTGCTCTGGGTTCCCTCACTTGTGCTCCTCCACCACTGTGGTTGCTCTCTATAGCCAACTTCGAGGGGCTTTGTCAGTCTACCATTGATGTCACAAACACTCGGCTTCTTTCTACAATTTGCATGCCACTATGCTATTAGAGCTTTGCCAAACCTTCTCCCAACAAAATATTTTGTGAAATATTCCCCCCCCCCTTTTTTTATTTAGCCTTTTTGGTGGCAGTATAGCTGAACTTTCAACTTCAAAAGCAAAAGGCTAAATGACAAGTTTAAAAAGATGCAAATAAGAAAACCTTCCAAGATGATTTTTCAAGACCCTTCCAACAATGTAAATGGTTTAGCATAATTTGACTTGTAGCCTATGCTTCCTTCTTTAAGCTTTTCACAAAAACCCTAATTCGAAAACTCGATGTTCCTTAAAACTTGGGGAGTTAACTATAATGCTTTGATACCATGTTAGAACTAACAATGTGCCCGATCTTGTTAGCTTTTAACCAAGATTATTGAAGAACCAATCATACCACTAATCTACTCCATCATTGCATAGCATTCATCCATAAAAATCATTATAGAACAATAGATCAAATATCAGAGAGAGAGAGAGAGAGAGAGAGAGAGAGTTCATAACCTCATGCTATTCCATAACAATTTATTGCTTGTGTATAATAGATGTCACAAATTAACTTGTTTATATACCTCCATTAGGAAGGCTTTGTGTTAAGTGACCACAACCCCACTTAAGGTGGCTCAAGGTGCGTTGAGGAAAATGTATTGGTGAACCATGCATGTGTCCATTTACCTACACAGTGAGTACACATGTATCATCCAAGGATTCACTGTACATTATACAAGCTTGATGCATCATGGAAGCTTAAATAAAAGATTAAAGAAACACCACCAAGTTGAGAAAACTAAAGGTGTCTTTAGCACTAACATGGACAATCCTACGAGGAGGTTAAGTACTCCCTCTAAAGCCTCTACTAACAATTGAGGCCCATGAACTTCTAGTAGTAGATAAAAAACCGGTAATATGCAATGTGCATCTTTCTTTGTGATCTAGATCCTAGATTGTAGAGGAGGAGATGCTTGGCACTATAATGAAGCAATACCCTTGTACCTAGAATGGGATTGAAGGTATTGTGACACTTTGGTAGCAACATGCAAAGGAGGACAAAAAAAAAAGGAGAATATCATTTCACTAATTTGTCCCCCTAGACGTGAATTGGTTATATCCAAAGGGTTCTTAACTCCCATGATGCCTGTAGTAGGCTGAAAGAAAGAAGAATTCAACTGGGCAACTCTAGCTTTCCCTAGTAAGGATATGTGTTTAACAATTATAGACTCTCAAAGAAAAAGGGTCTAGCGTCTCTGATTAGGTTACTGAAACCTATGCTCCATGGGGATGCGTCCCCTACCCAAAACCCCCCCGTCCCCTACAGGGGACATTTCGAGTACGCGAGGATGGGTACAAAACATCCCCTACTCATCCCCCTTTTTTTTTGAAAACCCAAGAAACTTCCTAGGGACATCCCTAAAAAAATAGGGGATGGCCAGGACGTCCCAAGGATGGCTAGCCGTCCCCTATGGCCCAGCGCATTTTGACACTTTTTTTTTTAAAAAACACAATTAAAAAAAAAAGGGATGGAGGGGGGCCACAAGGACCCCCACATCCCTTTAAACATGCCCTCAACCTAAAAAATCCATCATACCAACTAAAAAGAAAAAAAAACAACACATTTTCACATCTTACAAGTTGTGAAGAAGAGAAGAAAGAGGAGCAGAAGCAATTAGAAGAGGTGAACAGCAGTCAAGAGAAGACATTAGGGCATCAAATCATCATCATTTAAAGTAAGATTAACATTCCTTATTTATTTGTTCACATTCCTTTGAATTTTTTTTAGTTTTTTTTTTTTTAATTTTAAACACTTAGGGAGGGTTTTTTGTTTATTTTTTGTTTTATGTTTGCTTGCAGCTATGTTTTGTCATTTTTCAAAAAAAAAAAACAATGAGCAGCAGTGAGGATAGTGAGAGTGAAGAGATTGAAATTCAAGTTCAACCAAGAACTAGAGGTCAGAGAAATGTTGCAACCACTAGGGGTTCTGCTAGTGGGAGTGGTGCAGGGACTGTGAGTTCAAGTAATCCATTTGAATGCCCTTCCAATCTACTCACACAATATGCAAAAGGCCCATTTAATCCTAAAAAACCTCTCTTACAATTTGCAACCCACACAGACAAAGACAAGAAAAAGAATTTTGGGGGGAGTAGAGTATGGCTTTGTCATATTTGTAAGAAAGACTATAGGGGCAGCTATACAAGAGTTTATTCTCACATTTTGCATATGGGTGGACTAGGGGTAAAACCTCTAACATAACAGGACTTGTGTCATCAGACGTCCTCACAGATTGTTCGTGGCTTACAAAATTTGAATAAGGCTTGTGCATCCTGTTATAAATTTGAATGAGATAGGAAAACATTTGTGGGACTTGAATCATATGCTTGAAATGTGGCATCATGTTGGAGATGTCAAGATTAAGAACATCGTGTCCTTGGCCATATATAATCAATTCACATAGCAATTGCACTGTAGCATTTCAGCATTCTCAGTAGTTCTATTAGTGGACCCAAGCTGCCATTAAAATATGATTGAATATTGTTGATCTTGACATCACAATATCCTTTAAGCAGATATTTCCCTCACCTTGAGTTCTTGCAGACTTAGAAATGTTGGCATTGAGCTTAGAGTGGATGGAAGTAATGCAACTCTAACCCTTCTTTTCTCCTATTGTACTTATGTGTTTTGGAGGTATTGTGCAAAGAATTTAAACTTCTGTCCTTAGTAAGATTGCCAACATACAAAGTTCAGTCTTGATATCACATGGATGACAGTACAGGCCTAGGCACCATGCCTGTGTTTTAAAATTCCTGAGGAGAAAATTGGTCATGAATTCCAATAGAGATCTGTAGCCTCTCGATTGTCCTTGAGTTTAAGGTCACCATTCTTCACCAAAGATTCATACTCGCTGCAGTGATACAACTGCCTTAAATCTGAAAAAAGCAAGCATGTTGAATTTTGATGTTTAGTAGCTCTGTTCTATGAGATTCTATGTTTCCAAATATCTTGACCATTAGCTTCAGAGTTTGAATCTCTAGTAGTTGTGACCTGATCTAATCATTATGGTGTATCACATGTCAATTTTCCCGAACATACTGCTAGCATTAAGAACCCACTTAGATGGTTCAGTTGTTCAGCTTTCTAGATTTAAGACTATCGATGGTGCTGCCATATTCTCATTATCTCTGAATTGGTTGGACAGTTGAACATGATGACAGAGGTTTAAGAATGAGATATCCCTGTGTAAATTTACAAACTCTGTCAAACTCTTATACCTTAGAATAAATTCAACTGGTACTTCAGACCAGTGCCACAAAACAGGGGCATCCAATAATATCTTCTTGTAATCATACATATTCATGAATCTTAGAACACACATAAACTAGTATGCAATTTGCTTATAAATTAGACTAGTGCGGAAAACTCTTGCATATGAAGTAAATCTCAAATTGACTAGATGAAGTGCAAGATCCATTTCATTAAATGATCTGAAACCAGGGCTTGACAATGTCTTTTTCTTCTGTACTTTAATACTGTAATCTGAGAAGATTTTTTGATTTTGATTAGATTGTACTCGACCAATCAAGGGGTTTAGATCTTAAATGACTTATGGAATCACTATGATAGTGAGTTTTGTTACATTCAACAATGAGTTAATGATTATGAAAAAGTAGAATATATGACGATAAAATACAGAATGTGATAAAATCAAGTGAAGTTGGTATGAACCCTATTAGATTAATTCAGTTATATGCTACTAAGTTACTAAAATTCATATGGTGTCAAGATAATTATGCTGTCTTCTCAATCACTTCTGGTTATTGATCTAATATGGAAATATCTTTAATTTATGCCCCTCCCATTAAGAAGATAAAATGTTCTTACCTTAAGAGTTATTGTAAGATTTCTGTAGTGTTCCAACAAAATAGGACTTACCTTAAGTCATAAATTAAGCAATACATAATTATAGACTCGTTGGCATTAGGACAGCATTTATTCTATACTATATTGAACAATCTATATTTGAAACTCTTCGTTCATAAAAGAAAACTTCTACGAGACAGTACATAGTCTCAATCTTCATCTAGTAAAGTCTTACAAACTCCAACAACATTTGAAAGTATCGTAATATTCGACATTGCTCGGATATGAATAATCTCACCATATAGGAATAAGTTACAAGTCAACTTAGTTGAACTCACATATCAAGATTGTCGATTCCAAAGATTTAAAAACGAAATGACTCTGATCGACATATAATTCATTTAACAAAACAAGTGATTAGATAAACTGGTTAATTTATCATATTGTAGTTGATGATGTATTCATGCTAGTAATCAACACTAAATAGGTTAACAACTTGTTAAATGTCAATAAGTAATTAACTTTAAAATGAAGAAAAAAAATTATTGCCCTTTTTGGGGGGATATCACCTACTGACAAATCTGGACTAAAGGATGTTAAAAGGAGTCATCATCATCATCAGACAGTTCAGCATTTATGTGTGTAAAGTATCTTCTTTTATTGGAAATGGATAAATATAATACCTTCACTCCTCTGTCCAGCATTCTTTGTTTCAAATTGTAAATCACCTCATCAGTTTCATCCGGTTTCTGATTTGTAATCCATACAACTTGAGCGCCTGCGTTTCTCAATAGAAAAGCCAACTCCATCAAGAGTAGCGGACCACCTGAAAAACAGAAACGAGAAGTGACTCAAAAAAAGTTACCTACAAGGCACAGATGCAAAACCCTGTTAGATGGTATACAGAAACTGGTGGAGAAGAAGGAAAACCAATTTGAAGAAATCTTTCAATCATAATAGTTAGCAGAAGAGAGAGGCGATTCTTCCCATTCTAAATCATGACCACAGAAAGAGGAGGTATGAAAAATCATGTGCACAAGAACTTTACCGAGCACCACGGGTGCAATGGCAAGGTCCTGCTGGAATTGGAAAGAAGCCTCGCCAAGTTGGTGGGAAAGAAATGAAAGCCTCGGAACTTCAGGCAGCTAAAGAAGATAAATTTCTACAGCTACATTCTTGTTTTGGTCCTCCTGATGTTATATACCACATTCTATAGAACTTTAATGAAAAACTTGCCTGGTTACTTCCTGACTTAGGAAAATTGGTAAAAAACTAATCTAGAAATTATAATGGCACAACTATCTCGAAATTCATTTGGTATAACTAGTTCATTTAAAATGCATTCCCAAGATCAAACAAATCCTGAAAATTTTGGGCGAAGTAGTGCATTTGACAAGAGATCATTTTATTTCGCAAGGCTGCTAAGTAAACTCCTTTAGCATGCTAGGGTTCTGGCGAAACCCTAGGGAAACGAAAATTTGACTACTAACCAGAAAGAGAGAGCTCGTGGGAGACCAAAAGCACGAGCTTCAACTTCATGAAGTCCAGCGCATTCGAAGTCGCGCCACTCATTCTGGAGGATCTCTGTTGATCGGGTAGATAATTTCTTAATTGCTGGTGACGCTGAGATTGTTGTTCGTCGCAGACAGCTCTGAAAATGAGAAGAGCTGTGGAAATGCAGAAAATCAGTAGCAGTGCAAGAAAAATCCACTGCTTCGGAACACCCAACCAGATCGCCCCTCCGCCTCCGCCCCCTCCAGGCTTCCCCATTAAAGTCGAAAAAACCTTCAATCCACAACTATAGATCTGTGTTGGCGTGTGAGACTCCACATTCACTGCCCACAAAAAGGCGAATAAAGATTGCAGAAAATTTAAGGGAATGAAAATACTCTAGGCCTGCTCAACAGCCTCCTCATTCAAATTATAATTGAAATGTCACGTGAATTACCCTTTAATCTTTCAGATTAATTAAATGCGTTACTTTTTTTTTTTTTTTTTTAATACGAAAATATAATAATAATTACTTTTTATTTTAGAAAGCTATTATTATATTATATTAAACATAAAACTAAAATATAATGGAAATGGATCCTTTTATAGTCTACGATGTGGGGCGACCTGATTTTGGGTTTACAAGTGACTTATAACATATGAGACACCTGATGTTGGGTTTACGAGTGGCCTATAACATATGAGACACCTAATTTTGGGTTTACAAGTGGCCTATAACATATGAGACACCTAATTTTGGGTTTACAAGTGGCTTATAACATATGAGACTACCTCATACTCCTAATATGCAAGAGGCACCTAACTTGATTTTGGGTTTACAAGTGGCTTATAACATATAAGACACCTGATTTTGGGTTTACAAGTGGCTTATAACATATGAGACACTTGATTTTGGGTTTACAAGTGGCTTATAACATATGAGACACCTAATTTTGGGTTTACAAGTGGCATATAACATATGAGACACATAATTTTGGGTTTACAAGTGGCTTATAACATATGAGACTACCTCATACTCCCAATATGCAAGAGGCACCTAACTTGATTTTTGGTTTACAAGTGACTTATAACATATAAGACCCCTGATTTTGGGTTTGCAAGTGGCTTATAACATATGAGACACTTGATTTTGGGTTTACAAGTGGCTTATAACATATGAGACACTTGATTTTGGGTTTACAAGTGGCCTATAACATATGAGACACCTAATTTTGGGTTTACAAGTGGCTTATAACATATGAGACTACCTCATACTCCTAATATGCAAGAGGCACCTAACTATGCTTCTAATATGAGGCATACATACCCTACCCCTAATATGAGGGCATACATACCCTACCCCTAATATGAGGCATACATACCCTACCCCCTGCAGGATTTGAACTTGTGACCTCTCTTTCAAGAGGGCAAGTTTTTCACCAATAGGCCAACTCAGTAATGATGGTTTTACAATAAAGTGTCTCTAGTTTAGTTATGTATAGTAGTATGGAAATAAACATTAATTAATTAATTAGTTGTAATAAATAAATTATCTTAGAATTATGGGTTAAAGATAAATTATGTTACAAAATATGTGTATAAATAAGTATTAAAATTAATGAAAAGGATTAGGGTAATTAGTTCTAAAATTTGATGTAGAAAATTTGGTGGTAGATAGTTCTTGGTGATTTGTATTTCATATGTAGAATTGTGTCAAATGGTCCCTATTAAATTAGAAAACTTGTTGTATCTCCCTCTGGATCATTTTTGTGTTGCAAATTAAAACCAAATTCATTTATGTGCCTGCAAATTTGATCTTTGCCTACAAATTCAACCTCTGTCCATGGAAATGATCTACACACTTATGAACACCTAAAATATGCATGCCTTGCTCTCTGGAACCTATGTTTGAAAATTGACAATGTTGATGAACACCTTTAAGAACTTGATATGTGCACAGCCACAATATTGTTGACATCATAAAAAATCATTTAGTTGTTTGTGGGGGAACACCAGAGGATGTGGAAGGTCTGTCGGGAAGATCACTCTAGAGAAGCCTATTCCACTCCTCATTTGGGAGAAAATGGACATCTCTGAGCTCCAAAGTGATCCCCACTAACTTTGATAGTAACTTGAACTAAATTATTGGTTTGAACAATGATCAAAAACACCCCAAACAATCATATAATATTTGTAGTTAATGTTGATGTCATGTTAATGTAATGTGAAGATTTTGATGTCATAAGATTATTCCTTAAACCTTCTTGACCTAACTATCTTGGTGTACTCAATGATTCCTAAATGATTGGGATGAATTAGGGTTTGTCCTTTTATTCAACACCCTAGCATGCAAGTTTAAACATTTTGCACTCAAGTCAACAAATAATAGCTAGTTAGAACAGGGTTGACCTAGGCCCAAGATAAAATTTGAATTTTGAGATCAAGGGGCCATTTCTACATCACAAATCTGAATTAGGTTCATGTGGATTTGACCTGGGTAAATGGATGGAACATTTGTGGATCAAGACTAGTCCCTAAGGATGTGTGAAGGTAGGATCAAATTATCAACGTTTACATAGAAATGTGTCACGTGTACACTAATCATTGCATTAGGGACAACCTGATTCAAATGAGTCCATAAAATGGAGGGGAAAAGTGTGTGGCATGCAATTTTCACCCTTACATTTACCTCCACTTCGAATTGCATGTGAACTACTACGAAATGCATGTCAAAGTAAACAAATAGTCAGCATGAAAGTAAATATCTAGACATTCATTAAAAAAGATAAGGATGACGATTCCATGCATGTTCCTCGTAATGAGTGCTCCATCTAAAAACCTACAAGCACAAAAAGTTTCAATGAGTAGCATCTAACATTCATTTCAAATAGGCTCCACAACAATTATTCAATAGAATCTACTAACAAAAAAATTAAAAGTAAAATGAAGTATTCACTGGGCACAATGGGAGCCATAAAAAGCAAATTGAATATCCATTAGAGACGATAGGAGCCATATTTTTTATGTAAGGCCCATTTATTTTTGTGGCCTTTGTTGCACTCTTTGTACTCATCTATACACTTTGATATTGTTTTATTTTACATGACACTACTCAGATGATTATGCTAGAGTTGTAGATTTCATTATTATATGTGATGCTTAAATAGATATTTTATCATTCTTACAAGTTTTGTTATTGATAAATAATTTGTATGAGTTGATATGCAATTAGTTAATTGATTTAAAATGGTTTTGATTAGATGTTCATTTAACCCTAATCTGGATGTTGATTATTAATATTTAAATTAAATGATGATTATGTTGTTGATTTTAAGTAAAATATGAATAATAGATGTGATTTCAAATTTAAAAATGAATAGTGATTTTTATGCAGATTTACATTATCGAGATAATGAAATTATGGTTGGATCGTGAATGAGATTTCATTGTAAGATGTTTTGAATATATTATTTAGTTGAGATGTGTGTATGTGTTTTACCTAGGTGTGTGTGTGTGTGTGTGTGTGTGAACATATGAGCATGTTACTACAATGCTTCGGCTATGATTATTGTGACAAACTTAATATGCAAATTAAGTATACATGGAACTACAAGTTGGTGAATGAGGGTGCCAGAGGATTGTTCAGGACCTCCCACCATCTTGCTTCACATTATGGAATAGTGAGATCTTGACCATGGTTTGTCAGTGACATCAAATCATCTTGGTCAAGTGTTACAAAGACTCCCTTGTTAGCCATGTTATGTTTCCTATTTATGTCCCTTTCTATTCAGTGATTTTATTTTGTTAAATACCATGAAGTGGATGATTTATCATGCTTTAATTTTAATTTTTACATGTGAAATTTGAATATGAATTTAGGGCATTTTTTGAGCATGTAAAAAAAAAATTGTAATATTTTTATGTTATTTTTGTCTCTTTAGGTCACGTACCTTTAGGTAGAGCACTTGTGGAAGCATGTTTAAGTACATGTGAGAAGGTTATGAGTACCCTCAAATCTCTTGGGAAGAGTGTGAACATATTAAGGTATGAGGACTTGAGTGCAAGTACTCAAGTCAACCCATTTACCTTTCAAAGGAATTGAGTGGAGGAGAGCACTCCACTCCATACTTTGGGAAGGTCAACCCATGTGGATTCACATGGGATGGGTACAGTAATTTATTATTTATGGTGGTAGGCTAGTTGCATGGATTTTAGAATTTTCATGTGGCTCCATCTAATTGGATGGGGGGAGTGGCATGACACTCCCTTTTATACCTCCTCTTGGCTTGGGAAGGAGTTAGCTAATTCATTTTTACACTTTGAGAATTTGGATAGAGTATTGTAGAGTTGTAAGTGTTTGCAAAACACTTGAGATTTTGGAAGGAGTTGGAAACTTGAAGGAGAGAGAAGAGGGCTTCTTTCAACCTTTTTGCAATCTTGGAGTTTGGGAGGTAGGCTCCCATACCTTTGTTATTGTTCTTTGGTTATTGATGAATGTTTTGAAATAGAATGAGAATATTATATGCTTTTTGTGTATTGTATGACTTTGAAATGCATTTTATTTTGTTTCATGAAATGTATTGAAAGGTATCGTGTTAAGACTATTGTTTTGGTGTTAGTTTTACCATGTGTAAATCCATTGCTATATGCCACCCTCTAGGTTGATTGGCCTTAGCATGTGTTGGGGTTGAGTTAGGATAGAGGGAAAACTATGGAGAAAACTATGGAGATCATGTGTGTTACTTTTATCTACAAATTGGAAAGATAAATGTTGTTATTTCACTTGAAATGAAATGAGTTATTGAATATTGTATGAGATTCATTATTTTTTTAAGGGGTAAAATTTTATTTAATAAAACCAAGCATCAAATGCCAAAAGTCCAAGATACATAAAAAGAAATAGAGACATAGTCCAAAGCAACTAGAAAACATGCAACCAAGAAAACTCCCAAAGACCACTAAAGCCCAAACTAGAGAAGTCACCCTTAGCTTGGTCTATCAATTAACACAAGTTGATGTAACTTATGAGACTTGTCTATAGATGTGATCCCAACAATTAACATCCCAACCACTTTGCTGCTCTGAAGCCCACTTGGCAAGATTGTCTACCACCCCATTCCATTTCCCAGGGATATGGGCGAAGGAAGCTAACTCAAAAGAGCTGACCAACTATAGAATTTGCCTACCTACCACCACCAATGCTAGTGGATTCCCTTAAACAGTCACTCATTCATCATATTAATAACTATCATAGAATCTACCTCAACAATGATCTTCCTCCAACCTAAAGCACAAGCCTTTTCCATGACCACAATAATAGCTTGAGCTTCCATAAGATTATTTGACACTTGGGCCATATAAGTGGAGAAGAAAAAGACAACCACACCAAAACCATCTCTCCCAACCCCACCAATTCCAACATGGCCCGAATTCCCTCTAGAGGATCCATCCATATTAATCTTAAAAACCCCAAGCGGGGGAGAAGTCCATTTGCCTTCCCTTGAAATCTTCATCTTTGGCCTACGTCCCATCTTAGCCACGTAATGGCCAACAACATTCTCATCAAGGCTTGATCCACGAGCCATAGAAATTTCGTCCCTCTCCAATGACTCATCCAAGTTGCACTTGGCTATTATGGTCTCCCAGATCATACTCACACTCTTTTGCCACAGCTACTGGGCCCATATCTAACATCCCTAGAAAATCCTTTTGTTGCGCTCTAGCCAAAGCTACCAAAGAATGTAGGAAGGTCCAATCTCCCATGCCACTTGAAGAAAGGAAGCTTTGGTGGGAGGTCTCCCCAGACTATTCCAAAAGTCCACCAAAGAAGTGGCATGAACACACCCCTTATTCCACAATCCCCGCCAGAAATGCTAGATTTCCTTAGCATACAAGCACTGGAAGAAAAGATGGGAGATACATTATTTGTTATACCCACACAAGGCACACATTAAAGGTCCCTGAAAACCTCGCTTCTACATATTATCCCAAGTAAGACATCTATTCCTATCAATCAGGCACAGAAAAAAGTTACACTTTGGTCAAGTGTAATTATTCTAAACTTTCTTCCACCAAGGAGCTTCCCTAGCTCCACCACCTTGATGATCAAGAACCTGGTATCCCCTAGCCACATAGTAAGACCCCTTAGGGTTAAGACCCCAAGCTAAGATATCTTGTTCACTCGAGGAATTATAGAACCGTTTAGCCAGAATTAAAGATAAAACTTTTTGATCTTCCTCCAAACCCCCTAAGCCATTCTTGAGGGTTTCTCCAACAAGCTATCTTCATTCGACCCAAAGATTGAGTAAACTTAAAGTCTGCCACTTGAATCCATCTAGCTTCCATAAATCTGTCACAAAGATCCTGCAACTACAGATGAGAAGAGCTTATGGGGGGGAACCCATCCCAAGAATCATGTCAAAACAGAGCTTTCAAGCCCTTGTTCCAAATCCAAAATAAACCTTGCTTGATAAGATTAGCCCCCTTCTCAAGAGTACTCCAAATCATTGATCCTTTCCCTAAGAGATCAACCCTAGGGATATCCTCACTAGCAATCTCCCCCAAGTACTTAGAAGTAAGAATTCTAGCCCAAGGTTGCTTTGAATTAGTGTACCACCTCCAGTAAATATTGGCAACAAGAGCTTGACAATTGGTTCTAGATTGACGAAGACCTAGACCCCCATTCTGCTTAGGGCTACAAACAGCCTCCCAATTGACCAAACTCCATTTAGAAGCCTCCAGATTCCCAACCCAAATAAGCTCCCTCGAAAGAGCATCAAAGTCACTAATAAAACTTGAGGGAGATGCCAACAGAAAACACCTATAGATAGGGAGTGTCTGAATCACTGATTTCAAAAGCGTTACTCTTCTAGTAGAAGAGAGTCGTCGGAAGGTCTAGTGACTGACCTTTATTCAGAGCTTGTGAAGAATCATCTGCCAATACCCCTAGCGAGGGGCCAAACTTAAAGGGGAAAACCCAAAAACATGAGAGGGAGAGTTCCCACCTGGAATATAAGAATTCTAGCAATCTGAAGCTGAACAAGATAAGGAGTATTAAAGAAAATGATGGAAGACTTGTCCTCGTTAACCTTTTGTCTGGAAGCTGATAAGTAAATATCCAAAGCTCTTCTAAAATTTTCCACCTCCCTGACGTTGGTGAGGCCCATCAAGGTTGTATCATCCACAAACTGCAAATGACAGAAATAAGGCAAGGTGTTAGCCCAAGACCATCCATGGATCTAGCCTTGTCTGACATGAAAATTTAGAAGACGACCTAAACCCTCGGCCATCAGGATGAACAAATACAAGGATAAAGGATCTCCCTGCCGCATACCTTTAGAAGCTATAAACAGGGGAGAAGAGACACCATTGACGGTGATAAAAAGGAAGAAGAGGTAACACATCTCATAACCCACTCGACCCAATCCTGACCAAATCCAAAAGCAAGGAGGATCTGCTACAAAAACCTCCATTTGACCCTATCATAGGCTTTGGACATATCCAACTTGATGAACATAGCCTTGTCCTTAGAGGTCAAGCCATAGAATCTATAGCCTCCCCTGCTATCACCACCCCGTCTAGAATCTGTCTGCCTACAACAAAGCCCCCATGCTCTTCAGAAATAAGGGTGCTTAAACACTTTTAAGTCTCTCTGCCATTATCTTGGTTATGATGTTATAAACCACATTACATAAAGCAATGGGCCTGAAATGATCAAAAGAGTGAACCTCTTATTTTTTGGGGATAAGAGCAAACAAGGTCACATTCAAGGCTCACAACATCTGTTTACTATTTTGCAATTCCCAAACTAGCTCCAACACATCATATTTGAGAATCTCCCAAAAATATTAGAAAAACTCAATCAAAAAACCATCAGGACCAGGAGACTTCCCCTTCCTCATTTGAAAAACAACCCCTTCCATCTCCTTAAGAGAAATAGGGTTGATGAGCTCTTCATTCATCTCCATCAACACTAAAGGAGGGATACATTCTAGAATCAAATCCTCCTCCGTTAATGCTTGGGATTATCCTCTGAAAGAAGAGAAGAGAATAAAAGCATAGCCTCTCTATGTATATCTAGTTTCAAAGAAAGATGGTTACCATTAGAAGCCATGATAGATGTGATAATGCTTCTCTACTTTCTATCCTTGATAGAATTATGAGAGAAAGTCATATTCCTATCTCCTTCTCAAAGCTAGACAATCCTAGCCTTCTACTTCTAGTAACTTTCCTCCCTAAGTTCCCATTCTGAGAGCTCTTTAAGTAACTCAAACTCCTTTTGCAGATTCTTTGTCGTAAGGCCAAACTCCCTATTTTGACACGTGACCACATCTAAACGAGACTGGATATCCACCTTAGACTAAAAAATATTTCCAAAGCATTCTCTATTCCATCTCTTAAGTTGGTATATCACGTACTGCAATCTCTTAACAAAAGAATAAATGGTAGTATCGTAAGCAAGCTTACCCTCCTACCACCAAACTGCCATAAGATCATGTAAAGATTCCTCATGCAACCACATTAGTTGGAACTTGAAAGAGGGTTTCCTTGAAGTTTTAAACACAGATATGCTCAGCTTTATGGGCCAGTGATCATAATCCCACCAATCCAAAATCTCTAAGTTGGACATCTAACGATTACTCACCCAATAGCTGGAAATAAGGAACCTCTCCGATCTCTTAGAAATCAAGTCCCTACCACATCTTCTATTATTCCAAGTAAACTACCCATTACTAGGTTGAATATCCACTAAGCCCAAAAAGTCTATACACTCCTAAAGTAACCCCAAAGCAACCTTTAACCTTGCTACCCCTCCTTGCTTCTCTACCAAACTCACAATAGCATTAAAATCCCCTACGAGGATCCACAAATAAAGAGGAACCAAAGACCACACGTATTTGATATGGGTCTACAAATCAACCTTGCCAGAGGGATTCGTAGGGGTGCACACATTCGTAAAGAGAATAGATTCCCTTGACTCAAGACTAGAAGCAACAATTGAAATCAAATGCCTACTGAATTCACTAGAGAGGGGTAAGCTTACAGGTGTCCCATAAGCAAGCTTACCCTCCAACACTACCTTGTACTCCAACACATTGACACATGCCTCACCACCAAAGTATTGAGGCAATATTATGCATTATTTCAATTGAGAGCTTAGATTCCTATAAAAAAACATATCTAGTTTGTGAACGTGGATCAAACCTTGAACAACCTTTTATCTAGGGATGTTGTTCAAACCTCTTACATTCAATGAGAGGACTATCATTTATGGAAGTGAGAGTCAACGGGCCTAACTAAACCTCCACCAGGGTTTCCCCTAATAACTTCACCTTTTCCTGATCTTTCTCGTGGTCTACTTTTGTAGGCTTCTCCAAAGCTCCTTTCTTAAGAGTCTTTTGTTGAATCCCTAACAATTGAGGACCTTTATTCAATCGACCCTCTACTACAACCACTCCCATAGCCTACGAGGGAGAGGAACCCTGAGCTAGGACCAAAGGCACTATCTCATACCATGATAGATCTGTAGTACCTGTCCCTACCAGTGCCTGATCTGTATCGGTAATGTCAATGGGGTTATCCACCTGCAACTGGCCTATACTGCCATCCTTACTAAAATCAACCTGAACCTCTCCTGCCTCCTCAACCTCTGGTCTATGAGAACCTATAGTAAAATCCTAGTCATCAAAGGTCTCCAACATATCAAACCTCTCAAAGAACTGATCCTTTTGATGCTCCTTGAAAGGTCTTTTCAGCCTTCTCCCTTTATTATGTTGTTTGACTAGAATAAAACCCTCATTTTCTCCATTCCCACTTGGAATCAGAGTTTTCCCCTTATCCATCACTAGGGGAGGAGGAAGGGGGTTCGAGGAGGTTGATGGTGATACTTTAGGACACTTCTGCTAAAGGTGCCCATACTCATGACAAATGTGGCATCTAAAAGGTAAGGCTTCGTAATCTAGTTGTTGAATCTAAGATAAAGAACCTAACCTAATTTCCATATAATCTGGAAGTGGCTTATTCAAATCAATTTCAACACATAAACAGGCATAAGAAACTACCTTATGATCTAGCGTCTATTGGGAGGGTCCCACCGATTTACCGAGCAATAAAGCAATCATGAGCAAGATATCTTGCCTCTAAAACTCCATAGGAAGTCGTGGAAGGCACACCCAAACAAGTATTCTCAAAGGAAGCTTCTCTACCGGATTAAACCCCACATGTCAGGCTTTCATGAATAAGCCTTCTGATTATAAAAATATGGCCCACCCTCGAAAGCAGAAACCCTATCCGCAAATCTTGAAAACACCACAAAAAATAGTTATTAGTTTCCGTGATCACTTCCATACCTCCCTCAAGATTCCACGTCTAGCTGGCCCATGATTCTAGAAAAGGTAGAGAAACCCTGATTCCAATGAATTTGCAAATAAGGGCATGCTCTGCCAAGTAAAGCACATCATCAGCTACCAAATCTGACTGAATAATAAGCACAAGATGATCTCTACTCTTCTCTGGGCATCCATTAACCTTTGGCACTTTTATCTCCCATTTTGCATTAACCACATCATCCATGGTGTTGGCCAAAAAGTTGACTTCATGCTCATAATTTGAGGAAGAAGGATTTCCTCCATTGATTGTGTCTTTGAATGAGAGCTTGGAGGCCTCCCGAGCCCCTTCCAAGGACACCATGGCTTGAAAGCCTCAAAAATATTTAACCTTAAACCTAGGGTTAGAGAAAAACTACCTCCCCACAGGCAGCAAACCCTCTTAACACAAGTAGAAACCCCAACAATCTTTAACTACAGCACCAACCTCAAACAAAACCCCAGAAGAAACTCCTGAACAACAAAAAACACCCTCTGCGAACTACTCCAAACAACAACCAATAATAAAGAACCCCCTCTATGAGCAGGAATCGCCCCAAAGCACACCCCACAACCTCAAAAAATGTTTGCAATAAGTAGAGGACTTGGGCACTGGCCAAGTCGTGCCCTAGCTACATAACGAAGCTTGACCAGCCCTCTCAAACATCATTTTTTTCCATACAAAATAACTAGAATGTGTATGAGATTCATTGTTACTTTGTTATCTTAAGGAATTTTTGAATGTGTTGGAAATGATGGTATTGGAGGGATAAGTGTTTTAGGTACATTGGGTAGTTATGGATATGGAAATAATGCATTGTAATTTATCCTTTCAAAGGATACCTTAGTTTTGGTTCTATTTTTTTACAGTGGGTATTGAGACCCATGGCTTATGTGCTCTTTCATGGGAAGTACTACTCTCTTTTTCTTTTCCCTTGAGAGAATAATGTAGTTGGTTTATTATTTTAATATCCTATGGGTTTTTGGTATGATTGTGTTTGGAAAAGTGTTGTAAAATTGGTATTTATTGAAGATTATTTGGTCCTTGGGCAATCCTCCTAACTAGGGGATTGGTGGTTGAGGCCATCATATGGTCAAGAGATGGCTTTCTCTTGTTGGCCATGTGAAACTTATGGAACTTAGAGTTCATTTTGACAATAGAGATGTTCTTCGTGTGATGCTTGAAGACTTGCAAATTGATTTCATTTATCTTTGCAAATTTGTAAGGGAAAAGATAATGTTATGTTATTGTTGTGTTTCAAACATGAAGAGAGAAAGTAATATTCTATCCTCTTTATATGTGTTTAAAAATGTAAATTCTAGAAATGGAGATATTGCAAGTTTGATTATCATGAACCTTGATCAAATGTTCCAAATAAGTTTTATGAATAAATGTATCATTGAAAAGTGTTAGTGAAATTTCTAAAAGAGAAGGATCATTCTAAGAGGGATGAGGAGTGAGGAAAATGATATCTACTAGGGTTTTGTAATCTTCAAGCCTCGTATGTTTCTTGATAGTGTTCTTGGATCTCTATACTTTTATCTTCTTTTGGTTTTTTCTCCACAGGTTCTTAGAGAGGGGGGTCTATTCCACCTTAATCATTTTGAAATGTACTTACAGGTTCTCGATCCTCATCATGTGACAAGGAGATTGATGCTTTGCTAGTGGTAAGGCACAAGATAGATCAACCTGGAAGTTCTTTGAATTAGTGTATGCCAGCTTTAGAGGATTTCCCAACAATCGATATTGATGTTTAGGAATTTCATAGGAATGTGGATTCCTTGTATGGAAGGAGCCTTATATGTAGATTTCTTGGCATAAACTTCCATTAGAATAACTATATCTAGGGGCTCGAAGGAACTGAAAACTAAATGGAGACTTTAAGTTATAGGCAATGTGTGAAAGGATGCATTATCACCATATTTTCCAAAGAATCAGATAGAAATGATTTTTTTGGAGGAGGTCCCTATTTTTTCCAAAATGCTAGGCTTTTTATAAAGCACTAGCATGTAGGCTTCAAACCCTCAAAGCAGATGCCCTCTATAATGCCAATTTGGATTTGCATGTATGCTCTCCCTCAAGAGTTTTGGTCCTAACAGGTCTTTGAAACTATTTCTAAATCCCTGAGATCAATTATTGACATTTCTCAACCTTTTCATAGTAAAGGTCTCTCTTTTTATGCTAGAATTTATGTCAAACTAGACATGTCAATGCCTCTCTCAAAAAGTGTTATCTTGAAAGCCTATGAAGTGGAATGGATCCAAGCTTTGTATTATGAAAGTTTACCATTTATATGTAATGAATGTAATGAATACAAACACCTAATTTTGGAATGCCCTTGTATTCTTGGAAAAAAACTAGAAATAGAAAATCCAAGAGCATTTGGGGAAAGATCAAGAAGGGTTCATCAAACCCAAAAAAAGTACACTACCAAAAGCAATATCTAGGATAAAAATAAAGAGAGGGAGGGGGATCAAGAAATAGCTTGACAAAATGATATGGAGATTGTTAAAGAAACTCAAATCCAAGAAATTAATAGGGAGGCTCAGGAGGATTTGCTAACAACATGTACAAATTTAAAAGAGATCTAGAAAAGTTAGTAGATGATTTGAATACATAAGTGGACCTCTTAGAAAGGAAAGCCTTAACTTTTAAAGTCCCAACTTTCAAATTTAATGACAAAGATTAGGAGAAGCATGATTCTCATTCAAATCACCTAGAGGATTCAAGTTTAGAAGTAGAAGTCTCGAATAAAGGCACAACACCTAGAAAGGCTAAGAAAATGAAAGGAGATTTTGGAAATGCTAAGGTCCAAAGGCCAAATAAACATGCAATTTTACAATCAGCATCTCTGGCTGACAGCGACTAGGAATCAATCACAACTCAAGAATGGCTTGGTGAGCACCAAGAAAACCAATGTTATGCAATGAAGATTTTTTGATGGAATATTAGGGGATTGATCCTCCCTCCAAGAGAAGGTTACTCCAGAGATTATTGGAGAAACATATTCTAGATATTTGTTTAATACAAGAAACTAAAATGAGCTTTGACAAAGATATCACTAATATGCCCCTTTTTCAAGGCAAACATGGTATCTTCACAAAAAAGCCTATGGTAGAGTTGGATACCTAAACACCATTTGGAATAGGCATGAAATCAATCTCTAGGAGATTATTTCTATAGATTGGTGGTTTGCGGCTTCAATTAGGAATATGCACACTAATATATGGTTTTCTTTGGTTAATGTGTATGGTCCTTAATCCTCTCTAGATAAGACTACATGTTGGAACCAAATCAAAGATCTTTTAAGGGTGAATGAAGATGTCAAATGGATTATGGTCAAGGATTTTAATGCTACATTAGACTCCTTGGAGAAGCAAGGGGGGTCTTCCTCTCATCCAAAACAAGAAGGCATGTCCACCCTCCTCAAAGACTCCACCCTCTAGGATATTCACCCATAAAAAGGTTGGTTCACTTGGACCAATAGAAGAAAAGGGAAAGATCAAATTTTGGTTTGGTTGGATAGGTTTCTAGCCTTCACCTCATGGCCCAAAAATAATTTCTTATGTTTCTTTGAAGTTCTGACTCGGGGAGGATTTGATCATTAGCCTATATCCCTTTCTATTGATTTAGATAAGTTCCCCAAATGGGATCCCTTCAAATGGGAAAAAAACGTGGTTAAACCATCCTAATTTTGATTGATTAGTTATCTCCTTTTGGAGGAATCAAAATGATTTTTTTGGTACTAAAATGTTCATGTTTAGTAAAAACACAAAGCTCTCAAGTTCAAACTAAAAGAGTGGAAATAAAAAAGTTTTTAAAAATCTATTTAAAGAGAAGGCCATCTTAAAGAATAGAATGGTCTAAACTCAAATGTAGCTCACAAGTAACTAGAATCTAGAAGCCCTCAGACAAGAAGAATAGGTTGTCTCATCCAATCTCGAGGAAATTTATCTTAGGGAGTAGATCCACTAGAAATAGAAATCTAAGATCAAATGGCTGCAAGAGGGGGACAAAAACATAAAATTCATTCATACAACCTGTAAACTTAGATGTTAAAGTATTTTCATCTCCAAGCTCCAATTGGAAGATGGAAGCGTCATAGAGGATCCCCAGACTCTTAAATCCTCCTTGGTCTCATTTTGGGAAAATATGCTCTCAAAATATGGTGAGGAATACCTTGATATGCAAGAGATCTTTACAAATCATATTCCTACCTAGGTTAGTCAGGTGAAAAATGATTCTCTTATGAGGGGAATAACTATTGATGAAGTCAAGACTACTCTTTTCGATATCACAAGACACAAAGCTCCTGGACCTGACAGTTTCCCTACTCTCTTTTTCCAACACTTTTGGGACCTTGGGGGAGGAGATAGTATATATTTTTTAAGGAGTCATAGGACTCCAAATCTATTCTAAAATCTCTCAATTCTACTTTCCTCACTCTTATTCCCAAGAGGAAGGAAGCTGCTAACATTAAAGATTTCAAACCCATTGCATTCTGTAATACTATATACAAAATAATCTCCAAGGTTAATACTAATAGAATGAAATGTATTTTTTTAATATCATCTCAAAGGAATAAGGAGGTTTCATGAAAGGTAAGAAAATCACTTATGGTATATGTTAACGCGCAGGATTGCACCCGTTATGCAAAGTTGTGAACCTTAGCAATCTTGTGTAACATGAGATCAAACTCAGGTCATGGGTGACCTATGGTGAGCTTGAACCTCCAAATTATGGGTTGGTTCCCTTGTAATTTTCAATGGATTTATAACTTGATATGAGAAAGGGTTGAAAGGATCTACTAAAAGCACTAAAACTATAATTTAAAGTGTGGTGATGCACCTAATTTTATAGAAAACTGCAACTCTAACTCACAATAGATCTCAGAAAATATATCCACACAATCCACTTTTGGCAATAAGATCACAAAAATGATTCTAAGGGAGGCTGGAAATAACTTTCTTTTTGAAGGAAAATAGGGCTCTCACAACATGAAAGAAAATTTATTCCAATTGCACAACCTAAGACCTGTGATTTCAATGCTTTTCAATACATGCAAGTACAAATGAGACAATGATTTTAAAGGTTCTGATATTAAACACAATAAAATCTCATCAAATCATTCACAAAAGCAAAACTAATGAAAAGGTAGACACTTGATTCAACTAAAAAATAAAGGAACACTTGCATAAAAAGACAAAGAATAGAACTTGTAACCTGCTGTAATCTCTATAAATCTACAAAATACGAGTTACAAAACCTTCTCTCTCTCTCAAAGTGTAAAGAGCAAAAAGGCAAGAACTAGAAAAGCATAAGCTTTTCTTACAATATATAATATGCTCTCTCAAAAAGACCTAGAAAGGTCAACTGCAGTTCACTGCCTCCAAAAATAATCTCTCAAAAATTGATCGACGAGCAAGCATGAAAATCCCTAAAAATAAGGGCTATATCTATCCCAAATTGAGCTAAAATAGCTCCAAACTACTCCTCTCAATTAGTTTGACCAAAAGGTGGACCAAACTCTCCAAATTTGGCCAAAAAACCATGCAAAGAACTCTAAAGAAC